>OV928053.1:7855000-9055000 GCA_931315375.2 Opisthograptis luteolata | reverse complement strand
ATTTCATCATCATTACAAAAAGTTTTGACGTGCAACAGCCATTTTACGATACAAAATTTCAATGAAATTGGCACAACATTACAAATTTTGGAGCAACAAACATCACAAGACAATAAACAGTACAACACACTTTTGAAAAGAAAATTTATACAAAAAAGAGGTTTGAGAAGGTTAAGAAAAGAAATTATTGTCGTTTCACAACTTTGGTAGACGTTTTTAGAGAGCCAGTATGTTTAAAAATAAATAATTTTGTGCATAAATCTAAGAGTACGTGAAATAAATTCACACGAAATTTAAGCTTTTCCACTTCTCCAATACATTCTTCAACTCGATGTACCGTATAATACTTTATACGGCAAAATATGGGCCGTGGATAACTTCAAAATCAGATCACGCGTTTGGTTCGTTAACACTATATTAGTAATCAAATACGGTACCCATATACGGTTAAAGTTAATTCGGTTGCAAATTGAATGGAATTTGCCGATAACGTATATAAACTACATTTATGTTGGGGCGATCACCGTATTTGAAAGGAAACCGCATTCGGTTCTTTGATCATGTCATAACGAACCATTTCTTTTTATTATTGAAGATAAAGTCTGAAATGTGACCGCTGTTTTTTTATCGTGTGTTTTAAAAAAAGGACGTTAATAATGAAGGCTATAAAAATATTGAACCAGCGTGCATAAAAACTAGGCCACCTTAAAGAAATTTCATGAAACAACTGTTTGAGGTGATTTTTTGCACGGAGTTTATGGGCCGTAGTAAAATGGACTATTTTCTAACCCCGAAAAATGTACGGTTCCGGTGGACATCTCCACTTAGGTGACACCGTTGCGCACAGGGAGTAATTCATAAAACTCAAATAAATAAAAAAACAAATAAATATATGTCTTTTTGTTATTTTTATGCGCGCCGGTTTTTTTTTGTAAGACACGTAAATAAGTAAAGATTGAGCGAGTGAACTTTGTGAGTACATTGCTTATTTCAAATCAATAAAACATTTCAATTGTGTTGATCTTGCGTGAATTTTTATTTAATAAACTTTCATTTTGCTATCGTACAAATGTGTAGAGTATTTTGCATTCTATTATTATATTTAAATTAAATATACATTGTGTAAACTGTGAGTGAGCAAAAGTGCGGTTCTTCATAATATTGCGTAAATAAATGTGCAATTTGATAATACACTCTCTAGACCCAGTTTTTGTAGAGAAAAAAAATACAAATTGAAGTGACACTCCAAAAAAAAATTTGTGAAATTCATATTCATTCTCTTTTAAGCGTCATCCATCACTTTGCATTTAATCAGAGATTAGAAACTGGGACTAATAAAATAATGGTGTAATTTAATTTATAAAAAAAACACATATTTCATAACAAAATAAAATTATACCATTACTTATTACATGTATATTACAAAAGCGAATTAATATAACTAAAATACATGAACTCCTTAACTATACAAAATACCGATAAAATAATACAATTGAATATATTTTAAGAATTTCCATTTAAAGAATAACTTTTGACTAGTGAATATAATTACGATAATATTAAGTAATCGATAATGAAAGGTTTAGTGTAACGATTTCTAGTTGTTTAACTTCAATTATTCGATTATTAAGGTATGTTCATACTAATCTAGTACTGGGTAGGAATATACATATTCTATGCATCTATTTATAGGAGTAGGATGCCGTGCGGTCTCGAATAACTACTTTAATATCACTGCCTCTACCAAATACTATATTAATGTAAACAAAGCTTTAATAATAACATTGCCGAGTCCAAATCACATAGACCTTATCATTGCTCAAGAGTTTAGGATTAATTCAAAAATATCTTCATAATTTACCAAAACAAAAAAAAGGTGAATTAATGGCCCGATTACATTGATCCAGTTGCTTGAACAAATCGCTGGAGAATTCATCATATGTTACTAAATTACAGGCTTTGTATTTACTTCAGCGTGTCAATTTATTCGAGAGGAGCTTTCCAATAGGAATAGCAAAAGTATTAGTTTATGACAAAATGAGTCGTTGTAATCATAATAATAAGGTCCTGTTTAAATTTTGACTTGTGATTGTAGTGTTAAAATAGAGCTAACTATCTATATAAGTATATTAAATACAAAAAGTGGTGTCCCAATTGTCAGCTAAAATATTATGTTTTTAAGGAAAAGGCATTTTTATCACTAAGTTAGTGACAATAGATTGACAATTGATTGGTGTGTTAATAGATTGGTCAAGTTAACATTACAACAGACTGTCTCAGTCGAGTGCTATGACGTCACGCCACTGGACCAAAGTAAACAGACCATCAAACGAGATTCCATTTCTAATACTTACGATTGTTAACATTTAAGATAAAATAATGCATTTAACGTTAAATATAAAAGCTCTTAGTAAAATGTCAAAGAGATGTATTCTTTGGCGCATTGAGCAAAATGTTGATACGATTGTATGGCAACTAGCGATACTAACTTCCGCATTGAAATGATAATAATTGCTGGTTTTTGTGTAGCTTGAGATCATTGCAAAACTTGGCAGCACTGACTTGAAAAATCGGAAAGCGTTTTCTGACGCGACGACTAAAGTAATCATCAGATTTCAATTCATTTTAATAGAAGAATAGGCTGCCCGAACTATTATTTATTGCATTTTTATATCGTACAGGGTAGCGTTTAAACTCAAGTGTCCTGATGTTAAGGGACGATGCGGTCGAAGCTGACAATACACTACGCTTGGATTAAAAACTGGCTTTCAAGTGACGTTGCTGGAATACACCTGAGCTGAGGTTATTAACGCCCGAAATTAATAATCGATCCTGATCCGTTATCCGCGGTTTTGGATCGATATGTCATGTCATAATACGTCATTATAGAAGTAATCTGTCAAACTCTAGTACTAAAATGACATATTATGACATGATATATCGACCCAAAACCGCGGATAACGGATCGGATCGATTATTAATTTCGGGTATAAATCTAGCATATGGATTTCGGGAAAACTGCTCAATTCGCGGACGCGAATCTAGTTTTATAATAAAACTTAGGCTCCTCTTTCACGCGTCGAGTTTTCTATGAGATGCAAAATACAGTGAATTTGTTAATTTGAATTGAACTGTTTGAACTGATTAATTGAATTAAATTGAAATTGAGTTCAATTTAATACATTACCATAGTTTTGCAATGCGTAAAAGCAGCCTAATGGCGTTTAAAGAAATAATAATGTCTGTTACGTTATATGTCAATTCCCTAAATATACGAGTACCCTATAATATCCTTATACATACAATATGTGTAATGTATAATTATTTGTATTACAATAAAATACATAAAATACAAGTAAATAAATGCATTTCGTTATGGCAAAACGTATAGGAATGTTGCGGCGACGTGTTTTTGAGTTATAAAAAAAAGAATCATCACAATCGGACGCTATCCAAATGTGTATGGTCATAAAACAAAAAATATAATTAATTTATACTGTTCGACTTGAGAACCTCCTCCTTTTTTCGGTAAAAGTTTTGAGTAAAAAGTTTGACAACCATAATTGCAATTGAAAATTTCCTGTTGTCAAAATCTTTGCCTACCTGTGAAATGGAGGCAAAAACGGAATATATTTTACTGGAAATTTATGCCAGTTGAGTAGTACTGACAGTTTAAAAACTCAAAAACACGTCTCTTGGAAACAAAATGCTATTTGAAATGAGCATTACGATGAGCATTTGGGTGAAACCTTAAATGTCACAATTTGGTCGTCGAGATCACAACGGTACAGATATCTTTGTTTGATTCAAACAAGAGCAGATCCAGGTAACGATCGTCCCTGAAGTATCCTTCAGGGTCAAGGGTATGTAGATCAACCATGAAATTCTAAAATTTCACACGAAGTAAAAATACAAAAGGAATTTCCTTCCCTATTGACTTAGAAGGAAAATAAAGATAAAATAAGGAAGGAAAAAGGTAACATTTTAGAAGGAATCGGTTTGCTTTTGGAAGGAAAGTCAGGAATTATTTCTAAGTGCAGTCCGAAATTTCATACGATTCGTATCATGAAACACATACGTCATCGAAATCGGATCCGAAGATACCACTTAACATTTCGTTTGTTTTAAACCCTACAATGAAGGGGTCCGTACAAACGGAGTAATGTCTGCATTTATTTCCTAATTTTTTAAATTTTTCGGCGCGGTCCGAAGTTTTGGAAAGACGTTTTCATGGTGGACCTACAGATAAGTACATCAGGATTTTAAACCTTGGGAGAACATAATATTTTTTGAAACTCAGAAAATCACAAAGGGGCAGAAAAGTTCTCTTCCCCAATAAACCCTGTACCTACTAGGTCCGATCCGTTTATCCTTAAATAAGTTCTCAGGACTAAACGATGAATCGGACGCAGTGGGTATTGACCTTTACGTGGAACCGCCCTTGGGTGAAGCTATAGCTACATAGCAGGTGATTTAAGAAGCTTGTTTCAAAGTTAGCAATCCAGTGCCTAGAACTTTACAATGCCAAAGTGGCATTGAAATTGTAAAGGCCAGCCTTGGCGCTTTTAAGAAATTACCTGCTCGTACATTTAAATCTATGCTAATATTATAAACAGGTAGTGTTTGTAAAATTGTATAAAGAAGGTTATCTCTGAAATTACTGATCCGATTTTGAAATTTTCTGATAGAAAGCCACGATATCCTTATGTGTCATAGGTTTATTGTGTCTAAAAACCTGTGAGCATTGCCACGTGGCGAAACCGTGGGGTATAGCTAGTATTTGTATAAAAATTGATATCATATAATCGATATGGGACACAATAAAAAAATGATTTTCTGTTACGTTTGGCCCATACTTTCTCCCTCTCTCTTTTACTCTTAATCTCTCTGAGAGAGAAGGCCCAAGTCTCAGCAGTGGAAACATAGCAATAGGCTTATGATGCTTTCAATTTTGGATCTAGTTCCGTCACCTGCTATGCAATAATAGCGTTTTAGATCTATAAAATAAATATCATTTTACACTGAGCATATTTTATCGTGCCAAAATATTTAGTTACCCTACTTCTAAAGGTATAGCGACTATGTTGATTATGTCTAAGATATTTTAAAATGCTATGTTTTTATTACTAGCTATGTTATATTTATATATAAGAGACGGGAAAAAGTTCTATAAAATATCTAGGGAATCAGTACATTGGATGGTAGGGGTATAAAAATGTTGCTTCATATAATTTGGGTAATATGTTTGGGTAAAAATTGAGTTTTAGTCGTTCAGTATGGCGATAAATTGGACAATCTGTTGTATAGATATTATAAAAGTTACATTATACAGGTAAAACTATACAATAAAATAATTAGTATAGAATGTAACCCTAACTAGGATTCCTTGTATCTAGGGTATCAGAACACCTGGACACGGAACAAATACTTGCATTTTTTTTAATGCATAAATATTTGTCCATAAAAACATAATACCGGTAAAAAAATTATGAAACTTTTTTATACATTTTCATGGTTGAAATAAGAGCTGCAAGGAGCAACCAATATTACAGATTGCCCTAAATTAATCGCCATACCAACAGGGTTACCTTGCTAAGTGTTACAATATAAAATCAATTTGACTAAAGCCTTCCGTATTATCTTATAACCTTTTAAAATTATCGAATATGAGAGCGAGATAGCAAGCTTAACAAAGGCGCTTTTGCGAAGGCTAAAGTCAAACCGTGTCCACTTTGCTTTATATTGTAGAGAAGATACACTCGCCTTCGTTCCAGACCGAGTTAGTTGTATAGATATTATGAAATTAATTAATCGGAATGCTAACAATTCCATTCGGTTCCAATCTGGTTGTAAAATAATGAAATTGGTTTGATGTTGCAGTTGCAAATTGCAGTTACAAGCTGCAGTTACAAGTTGCAGTTACAAGTCGCAGTTACAAGTTGCAAGTTGCAGTTGCAAGTTGCAGTTACAAGTTGCAGTTACAAGTTGCAGTTACAAGTTGCAGTTACATGTTGCAGTTACAAGTTGCAGTTACAAGTTGCACTTAGTTCAAAATGAGTCTGTAGACTCTGTAGACTGTACACCCCTAAGCCTAAAGCGTAGAAAGACGAAAAAGGTTCGAGCGCATAATATGATGGCTTTCGAGGCAAATATCGGACTATTCTGATGCCAAGGAACTGTAGCGAATTTGCTCCAGTTCAATCGATTAGCAATAATTAAAAAAGTGTAAATGCGATCACGTGTTATATCTTTACTAAATAAACATATGACTTTTACTTGATTTTAGTCTAATTTAGCTCTACTTTAGAATTTTGCTTGATCTTCATTTCATTGCTGTACAAATTTCATATTTTTATACAACAGACTTATCTACACTAATAATATAAAGAGGTATAGTTGTTTGTAAGTACAGCAGTTTATAGGTAGTAGTCACTGGAACTACTGATCCTATTTCAAAGGTTGAAAGCTACCACTATTTCTGAGTGACATAGGCTATGTTTAATTTGATAAACAAGAATGAGTTAAAGAAAAATGAGATTATCTGCTGCTTTGCCGGCGAGCGCTGACCAATCAAAAAAATATTGGTCTTTAGTAGCTCTATAAAAAACTTCCGCGGTTACGTTTCACCTGACCAGCTTTTACATTTTAACGATTAACGCCCAATAATCGATCCTGATCCGTTTTTCGCGGTTTTGGATCGATATGTCAATCCATTTCAGCAAGCTTTACCCCAAAAATGACGTATTTTGGGGCGTTAGGGGAAAACCTCAGACTATCAAAATGTTTTTCTACACGTGCAAAGCTGGTATATACCAGACCGTTAAAACTACCAAAACGGGAACCGAACTGGTATCAAAGCGTTCCGACTGAACTCTCCAACACAAATCCACATACTAAACATTTGTTAAGGACAAATAGAAGCCTCTATACAACTAGATATAGACCTTACGCAGTAGACTAGCGGTTGCACGCGGGTCGCTATCAGTTATTGTTCCCACTCGGTTTCGTCCACGCCCTCCATGTTATCTTGTTCGAGTTTCAGATTGATCTGAACTTTGGCGCTCATTGATTTCATTATCTGGAATAAGTAAATAAAATTCATCATCATCAGCCTTTCACGTTCCCACTGCTGGGACTCTGGCCTTCTCTCAGAGAGAGAGCATGGGCCGTAATCTACCACGCTGGCCCAGTGCGGGTTGGTAGATGTCGCATGCCCTTGAATGTTGCAGTTCTTGGACATGCCGGTTTCCTCACGATGTTTTCCTTCACCGTTTTGAGCGATGGCAAATCCGCACATAACTTATTAAGTCATAGGTGCGAGGCCAAGAGGATTCGAACTCGGTGTCGGCGTCTTGTAAGTCGCACGCCTAAGCCGTTCGGCCACCATCGCTAGACCAGATAGCTTATACCCTGGAATAATACATAGGCTACTTTTTATCCCGGAAAAAAGGTTCCTGCGGGATAACGGGAAGACGCTAGTTGAAATATATGTGAGAACTTACATTCTCCTGTTTCTCCTTGGTAGAGAGCGGCACGTGAGACTCGATGAGGTCAGGCTTCTGTTTGGGCGCCGGCCGCCCGCCCACCGGGGACTGGCTGGAGTGCGCTGACACTGGCCGGGACAATATTACAGTACTTTATTGTTTGTTTTAATTGCGTCACACAATTAGAGGGCGAGTGCGCGTGCGTGTATGTGTGTAGCGCGTATGTGTGTGCAGGTATGTGTGTGTATGAGTGGAACTCACGCCGCAAAGTTCAAAGTTAGCGGCGGCGGCCTGCCACGCCTGCCACGTGACCCGCGTGTGTATGTGTGTATGTGTACATGTGTATGTGCGTGTGACACTCACGCGGCTCCATCCCGGGCGGCTGCAGCGGGTGCAGGCGCGGCGCGGCGGCGCGGCCCCCGACCCAGTCGGCGGCGGCCTGCCACGCCTGCCACGTGACCCGCGTGTGTATGTGTGTATGTGTACATGTGTATGTGCGTGTGACACTCACGCGGCTCCATCCCGGGCGGCTGCAGCGGGTGCAGGCGCGGCGCGGCGGCGCGGCCCCCGACCCAGTCGGCGGCGGCCTGCCACGCCTGCCACGTGACCCGCGTGTGTATGTGTGTATGTGTACATGTGTATGTGCGTGTGACACTCACGCGGCTCCATCCCGGGCGGCTGCAGCGGGTGCAGGCGCGGCGCGGCGGCGCGGCCCCCGACCCAGTCGGCGGCGGCCTGCCACGCCTGCCACGTGACCCGCGTGTGTATGTGTGTATGTGTACATGTGTATGTGCGTGTGACACTCACGCGGCTCCATCCCGGGCGGCTGCAGCGGGTGCAGGCGCGGCGCGGCGGCGCGGCCCCCGACCCAGTCGGCGGCGGCCTGCCACGCCTGCCACGTGACCCGCGTGTGTATGTGTGTATGTGTACATGTGTATGTGCGTGTGACACTCACGCGGCTCCATCCCGGGCGGCTGCAGCGGGTGCAGGCGCGGCGCGGCGGCGCGGCCCCCGACCCAGTCGGCGGCGGCCTGCCACGCCTGCCACGTGACCCGCGTGTGTATGTGTGTATGTGTACATGTGTATGTGCGTGTGACACTCACGCGGCTCCATCCCGGGCGGCTGCAGCGGGTGCAGGCGCGGCGCGGCGGCGCGGCCCCCGACCCAGTCGGCGGCGGCCTGCCACGCCTGCCACGTGACCCGCGTGTGTATGTGTGTATGTGTACATGTGTATGTGCGTGTGACACTCACGCGGCTCCATCCCGGGCGGCTGCAGCGGGTGCAGGCGCGGCGCGGCGGCGCGGCCCCCGACCCAGTCGGCGGCGGCCTGCCACGCCTGCCACGTGACCCGCGTGTGTATGTGTGTATGTGTACATGTGTATGTGCGTGTGACACTCACGCGGCTCCATCCCGGGCGGCTGCAGCGGGTGCAGGCGCGGCGCGGCGGCGCGGCCCCCGACCCAGTCGGCGGCGGCCTGCCACGCCTGCCACGTGACCCGCGTGTGTATGTGTGTATGTGTACATGTGTATGTGCGTGTGACACTCACGCGGCTCCATCCCGGGCGGCTGCAGCGGGTGCAGGCGCGGCGCGGCGGCGCGGCCCCCGACCCAGTCGGCGGCGGCCTGCCACGCCTGCCACGTGACCCGCGTGTGTATGTGTGTATGTGTACATGTGTATGTGCGTGTGACACTCACGCGGCTCCATCCCGGGCGGCTGCAGCGGGTGCAGGCGCGGCGCGGCGGCGCGGCCCCCGACCCAGTCGGCGGCGGCCTGCCACGCCTGCCACGTGACCCGCGTGTGTATGTGTGTATGTGTACATGTGTATGTGCGTGTGACACTCACGCGGCTCCATCCCGGGCGGCTGCAGCGGGTGCAGGCGCGGCGCGGCGGCGCGGCCCCCGACCCAGTCGGCGGCGGCCTGCCACGCCTGCCACGTGACCCGCGTGTGTATGTGTGTATGTGTACATGTGTATGTGCGTGTGACACTCACGCGGCTCCATCCCGGGCGGCTGCAGCGGGTGCAGGCGCGGCGCGGCGGCGCGGCCCCCGACCCAGTCGGCGGCGGCCTGCCACGCCTGCCACGTCACCAGCGTCGGGGGGAACAGGTCGTCCTGGAACAGCTCGCTCTGGAACAACAAATGGGACCAGTTACTGATGTTAGTCAATGAGGAAAAAAGCGAATGCTCTATGACTGAAGGAGCAGTAGAAAAAAACATCTGTTTGTTATCCCAGAAACTTGTTGTTAACAATATGTTCCAAGTTTAATGTTTTTAGGACTCCGTTCAAGCTGTGCGTTGATTGTCGGTCAGTTAGTCGATCAGTGGCACGATGAGACGACGGAATTAGTTATTGGATTTAAAAAAATTACCTTTATTCTCGGCACCGTGAAGGAAAGTGGCTCAATGTTGCCGTTGGTGAGACGCAACGCCCGAGCGAACTCCACCTGAAGAGAGAGAAAGAAAATTAGATCTTAACTGTAACGCAATAGAGGTGGTTTCTTAGGCTGGTATTCTAGATTGACACTCAAGCGTTGATCAATATATTTGAGTAGCGATTGTATGACGTATTTGTATGAAATGACGGACTCAAATCTGTGCTTTACTTAAGCACAGATTTGAGGATTACTGCTTGAGCGTCAATCTTGAATACCGGCCTTAGTGCTCGTTTGGCTAACTACCACACTCAAGTTAAGAATCTGTCGCCAAGCACCTATCGTTGTGTTCCGAGAACCTCATATGAGAGGAAGTTTCCAATCCAGGTGTAGCGGTGGCGCCACCGTCGACCACATCATCACTTAGCATCAGGTAACTTGTGGTCAAACGCTACCATGTAAGAAGTAGAGTTTCATTTCGATACGACAATTAGAAGCAGGTTAAAATTGACTTCTAAGATTTGATTACATCGTTAGTTATTTACAAGTGAACTTAATAATACTGTTTATCAAATAAAATTACCAAAAACAAAACCCGATTTCAAGTTTTCTCATAGATGCCATTGTCATGGGACTACAAGGGAAGCATCAGCTTTCAAATAAAAAAGAATCATCAAAATCGGTTCACCCAGTCGAATGTTATGAGGTAACAAACATTAAAAATTAATAAAAATAACACAATTTAATTGAGAACCTCCTCCTTTTTGAGGTCGGTTAACGGCCGGTTTCAATAACCGATCTATCCACGGTTTGACATAAATTTGTATTTACTTCTATGGAGCTCATGTCAAATTTCCATCTCCAGTAGGGCAAATCGTCGATAGATCGGTTATTGAAACCAACCGTAAAAAAGGTCGATAGGTTTTCGATTAAAATTTAGTTTTTAGATACCTTTTCAACGGCGACTAGATTCTTCTGCAAGAAAGCGATGCCCTGGTGGAGCGACGCGCAGCGGTGATGTGACAGCGCGTTCAGGTACGGCGGCTCGCACGTCACCTCGTAGCAGTAGATCGTCGAGTCCCCCTGCGGGTTGGGCGCATGTGAACAATACGGTATTGAGATGATGGAACTGATGAAGATTAGCCGGAATTCGCAGAAAAACATTTTACTTTTAGCCAGCAAAAGGCAAGAAACGCTCGGTAGGTAATTTTTTGATCGCGATCATATTGTCAATTTTATTCTTATTACTAATTGATTAAATTGGAGCAAGTTGTTTTCACTACATTCCCTAAATAGTCCAAGGTTTTGCAATAAGTTTCACTAATAAGATTTCTCTTTAAATGGACTTGAATATTTTTTTTATAAATTACAAGGTAGCGTTTGTCCACATAACCACAACACAATACTCCTGATTTTAAACCGTATCATCACACGGTCTAAGGTGGGTGTTTAAGATGATTAAAACAATCAGAAAATTTGTCATTGTTCAGCGACATTTGTCCGATATTGGCAGGGCATTCCACCCCTTTGCAGTTCGTAGTGTATTGCCTAACCTAGATTGTTATCTTACCCGTCCAGTCAAGAACAGCGTCCCGGAATCGTGGTCGATGTGCATCTGCAGTATTGCTGGAGACACGTCCAGCCCCACGGTGCACACCGCGGCAGACAGGTCCGACACCTTGTACAGCAGGATTTGACGCTCCGACACTCTGCAACGAGATTACATGTCCGTTTATATCTGCAGACATTGAACGTGACAGACACGTGCCGTGGCAGACAAAACAACTCTCTTCACACCCGTCTTGAAAGTCTGCAATTTGTAGCACTCCGGAAAAACTTGTGGAAGAAACTCGTTTCACATTTTGCAAGTATGCGGGAGAAAGGAGCGCATTAAGAGTATATGGATGGACGTATGTAAAATTTCTGTGTATTGGCAATAAATTGTTTTATTTTGATTTTTAGTAATAATCTAAAGAAGAAAAGCAATTTTATTGATGTGTAGGACCCCCTTTAGGGGAAAGGTCACTTCCATATCAAGCACACTTTTCGCTCCTTTGCTACTGACAGCCATTTTACCTTTGCTACTGACAACCATTTTACCTTTGCTACTGAAAACCATTTTACCTTTGCTACTGACATCCATTTTACCTTTGCTACTGACAGCCATTCTTAGCCGGCTGCTTTAGCAACTAAAGAAGCTCGTTCCGCATTTTGCAAGTATGCGGGAGAAAGGAGCGCAGAAATCGAGTAGGGTTTCATTTCCGATTAGCTTCGTTTTCTTTCGTGTAGTGATATATTCTTCTATTTATCGTTTAGTTCAATGTTTAAAATGGATATTTCCATGCTGTTAGTAAGCCTAGCTGCTAGTTAGTGAGGCTACGTACTTGTCGAAGCCGGTGACGACTAGATGCGTGCCGCTGAGCGCCCACACGACGCGGCCGCCGCGGCTGCCGGCCGCGCCCGCGCCGCACTGCAGCGGGGCGGGGGAGGCGCGCGGCTTGTACACCTGCGAATAACTTCGTGGTTTATGAATCGATTTTGATAATTCTTTTTTGTTGGAAAGGAGATATCCCAATGGTTGTACCTTTTCATTTTTTCATTTCAATACTTTTAGAACTGTCAAACTCAGTTTAGTTTTAGAAAATGCAAAACAGAATTGACACCATTCTATCATAACAAGTCAAATTTTTAACAAAACAAAAACATACATCAGGTTCCCTTCGGTTTCTCTGGTCTGCCATCATCAAATCCTGATTTCCTTATCATGGGACCACCTTCGAAATATCTTCTTTCCAACAATAAAAATAAACAAAACCGCAAAACCGTCTTTATTTGACGAAATTAAGCCCGCGAACATACATAAAAAAAAATACAAACATCCGAATTGAGAACCCCTTCCTTTTTTGGAAGTCGGTTAAAAATAACTTTGTTTCGATTTGCAAGTATATTTTAGTGACATAATCGTCATTGTAAACTTTTTTTGTATTAAGGCGCAGGTTTCCAAAAATGGGGTTATTTAAAGCTATCTTTCTGTGTAATTCTGGTCTAAAAAAATCTAATAAAAATATATGTTGATCTACTTGATATATAGCAGGACACCTTCAGGCCGAAAAATGCAAAAAATGTATTTATATATTGAAAACAAATGTGCAAAGTCCCCATTTCCTAAAAGTTTAATACTACTTTACTCCTAAACTATATATGTAACAAAGACTTGTTATAACCATCAGCTTATAAAAAAATATAATACCCAGGACACCTTCAGGCCATTTTTTGAAAATACTGCTTTAATTATTTTTTGCGAATTTTTTACGTATTTCATACTCTCAAATCGGCACGTACACCCCTCATTCGCCCATAAAGTCAGTGCGGGACGAGCCGCCGTGCTGAACGGACCTGTGCCACTTTTCTCCGCATATTTTTGTAGCTGAAAGTCGTACGATGAACTACCTATAGGCTATGAGTGGTAGGTGCATAGTGCCGCGGCGAGTTAATTGCCTACTCTTGCGGTGATGCATAGGGTTTTCACTTTTATTTTTAGTTAAATACTAGCTGACCCGGCGAACTTCTTTCCGCATAAGAGGCAATAAATGAGCAGATTTAGGATTTTAAAATTAATTAACGTTAGTTATAAATAAACTCGCATAAAACAAAAACATCTTCAATTCACAACTTCAATATCAACCATAGACAACATTACGTTTAGCTGTCAGTTGTGTTTTGTTACACCATGTCAGTTGCATTTTGGTATACCATTTACAACAAATGAATGATTAATTTTATTATTTATGAGTATCATATTTTATCTTATTCCGGACGAAGACAAATGCAAAAAATCAAAGATTATAAAAATCGGTCCAGCCGTTATCGACTTATACCTAAGTGTTGTAACTAACATGCCTTTTTTTATAGATTATATTATCTGTGTATTATGACAGCGCAAGGTGTTTAATCATGTAATTTATTAAAATGTTTTACCAATTCATAAATGGGTTGCATATTAAAGACATTTTAATAATTATAAATTAATAAATACGATTTATTATAAACTATACAAATGAAATAGTCAGTGAGAGCAGCAAATCCGAGCGAGCGAGACATAAATGCGCGCGATCAAACGCGTGGCACAGCCCTACTGAGTCCCAGGCCGGTCCCTGCGTACACGGCGCTCGCTACTCACTCACGCGCACATTCAAATGGCGCGGCAGTGACTACTAGCCGTGCCCCGCGGCTTCGCCCGCGTGGGAATTGATGTGTTGTACAAACTTTAGAACGCCATTGCACAACCTCTAGGGGTTTTCTTAAATATAAAAAATACGTATTTAATTATTTACTTTATAGTTTATTTGTACCTACTTTTAAGAAAATCCACATAAGGAATAAAAAAAAGCCATACAAACTTTAAAACTCTATGGCACACCCCGTAGAAGTAATACATATCAAAAAATAAAAAATGCGTCTTCAATGATTTACTTTAAGGTTTATTTGTACCTATTTTTGAGTCAATCGAAGCAAGGAATGACATTTTTCATACAAACTTATCTACCTTATTTAACCCCTTTCAGAGTTGACTTTTCAAAATTAGATTAGCTTATGTGTTAGTCCAATACCTAAACTGTCTACATTCTAAATTTCATCAGTCAAATTCGGTTCAGTAGTTACGTGGTAACAAACATTCACACACACACAAACTTTCGCATTTATAATATTATAGTAGGATGTTGCTACTGTGTATATATGTAGATACGGCGGGCTCGATTAGTAGAGGTACCGCGCCGCGCCGCATGGCGAGAGCGTCGCTTCGGGCGCGTTGGCCGCAGATTGCGTAATTTTGGTGAGGGGATGCGCGGAGTGCGCGGAGCAGTTTCACTTGATCAAGCAAGGTCAACGACGTTATGGAGGCTCTTAAAATGAATATTTGATAAACATAACAATATGACATTTTAAGCGTAATTTTGACAATAACAGACAAGTTAAGCTATAGAAGCTTGTTAAAAAACGTACCCTTATAAATCCATCCCTGCACACCGTAGCCAAGTATTCTCCGCAGGGAGACCACTCCATCGCGTATATCTAGAAAACAACAAATTACTTTACACACTTACTACTTATTAGGTACTAGTTGCACCCCGCGGTTTCACCCGCGTCTTACCGTTATCCCGCAGGAACCTTTTCCGGGATAAAAGTAGCCTACGTGGTAATCCAGGGCATAAGCTATCTCCATTCAAAATTTCATTCAGATCCGTTCAGTAGAATTTGCGAGAAAGAGTAACAAACGTTTATAATATTAGTAGGACTGACAATAATCTAATACGCATTTGGAAAATCGAGTATGATCAACTACTTTTGTCGCTGACTGTACAAGGTAATCTTTGAAAATACTGATCCTATTCTGAATATTCTTTTAAAGATAGAATGCTAAATTATTACCGAGTGACATAGTCAAATGCTGTGGATAACATTAATATTTCTTTAAGTTGACGACGCGGTAGCAGAGTTGGTAGTGAGTGACCCTACCCTGGTAAGGGCAAATATATGTGTGATGAGCACGAATATTTGTTCTTGAGTTTTGGATATTTCTATCTATATACTAGCGGCCCGCCCCGGCTTCGCACGGGTATTTAGCAAAAACGCAAAAATTATAATACACACATTATTGGAGTTTTAGTAAGGATCCCTAATTTTATTGAAAACAGACATCAATATTTATACATTACTAACGTCACTCAATTGTTTTGCCTTCCCGGAACCTCTCCACTAACACTTGAACTTTATGGTATGGTATTAAAGTTCAAATTGACTTAAGTATTATTACGAATCGTTTGTATGGGGAAAAGAAAAGGGCAAATTTTAGTGTTTTCCCGGCAATTATTCGATTTTTCTCGCCGTAAAAACCATTCTTGGACTTAAACGAACATTTAAAAAAAGAATTGGTAAAATTGGTCCAGGCGTTGTTGAGTTATGCACTTACCAACATATTTTGCGATTCATTTTTATATTATAGATAAGTATTTATTTCTCTTTATAAATATGTATATCGTTGTTTAGTACCCATAACACAAGTTTCGAGCTTAATTTGGGGCCGGTCAATTTGTGTGCAATGGTCCCCCAATATTTATTTTTAAGTTACCTGATCAGTATGGCCGCTCAGCGTGATCTTAGCCACAGGTGTCTCTTCCGTGAGGTCCCACAGCTTGATGGTGAGATCGTGTGCGGCAGTGGTGAGGATATCTGACGCGGTCGGGTGGAAGCGGATCAGGTAGATCTTGTCGGGGTGGGCGGAGAACGTGCGCGCCGGCTCGTTCGTTGACTCTTGGAGACCTGCGCGGGGGAGAAAATTGTATGGATACCTCAGAAAGGTGGTTAGTAATTATTTGTTTAGGACAATGACCTGGACCCTGGACCTAAGGTAGAAATTGGAGGCGTTTGAAATGCGGTGTTGGCAACGGTTTATTTCTTTTTTGACGTGACAATGTCTTATAATTCGATAGAGCCGGCTGCACGCACGAAAAAACATGACTCATGCGGCGTTACCTCGCTCTGAGGCGTTCCATGTAAGGCTTGAAGTGCAAGCGAGAGCGCGGAACGAGCGACAAAGAAGCACAATCGGTCAATCGACGTTGTCACGTTCAACTATCGTCAGTAAACCGACTTTTTATTTTTACTACGAGTACTTACAGGGTAGCGTTTGACCACAAGTCACCTGATGTTAAGTGACGATGTAGTCAAAGATGATCACGATACACTTGAACTGGGAACTGGCTCTCAAGTTATTATGGATATGCCTCAGGAATTCCGGTATTTGTAACGTGTTTCCCGCAATTAAATGAGTAGGAAACGTCACAAATTTGCGATTAGATGAATTTTATATACATACGCCGGAACCAAAAAAAAACTACAGGTTCATAAAAATCGATTCCTTTAAATTTCAAATGTTCATCGGTTGGATGAGAGAAGCCGAAGATCGAGCTCGATGGAGTACTTTGGGAGAGGCCTATGTCCAGCAGTGTACTGAAACCAGTTGATTATGATGATGATGATGAGGATGACTCAGTAAATTACCACTTTAATCCGGTAAATATCGGAACTTTCCGGAAAAAAAACGCCAGATCCACGCCATAAAACCGTGATGCAAAAACGTAAAATCATTATACCAACTCCGATCTGGCGATAAGGTACAAATGAGCAAACAAACCGACCGTTCTCCGGTATGATCCACTCGCGCACCAGGCCGTCGTCGCAGGCGACCAGCAGCCTGTCGTCGCGGAAGGGGTCCCACGCCCAGTCCGTCAGCTGCGCGGGGTGCAGCAGGGCGGGGGGATGCGCCCCGCCCGGCGCGGAGGGGGGCGCGCGGGCGGCGGGGGACGCGCCCAGGGGGAGCTCCACCACCCCCACGCGCCCGCCCCCGCCCGACAGGGGGACGGCGCAGCGGACACCGTTGGCTGGGGACAATCACGCCGATTCACTTACGCTCGATATTGATAATCGATCCCGATCCGCTATCCGCGGTTTTAGATCGATGTAGACAATAGACAATAATTTTATTTGTAGCAAAAAAACAAGTGATAAAAAAAATAATGCATAAAACTAAAACAAACAGAACAGTAATTAAAAATATAAATACACGAACTAATTAATATATACAAATAGTAACCGTTTTTTGCCACAAACCAGCCCCAACTCAGCATGATGCTGGTTATTATAACCAGCGCTGGTCTTCCGTTGTTGTGTCATGTCATCATTTGATCCCGATCAGTTATCCGTTGTTTGGGATCGATGTGTCATGTCATCATAATATGTCATTTTAGTAGGTAGTAATCTGTCAAGCCCTAGTACTATAATGACACATTATGACATGCCAATAAATATCGATCCAAAACCGCGGATAACGGATCATTAGGGGCTATTCAAGTAATACGTAAGCGTTTGAGGGGGGGGGGGGGGGGTCTTTGCTTGGCTTATTTTTTATGACATGGGTGGGGGGTTGATATCGTGATTACGTCAGCAGTTATTATTTACTTTTTTACACAAATGGCAACCCACAAATCAAATCTGCTTACCTGCTTGGAGAATTCTTCTCACAAATCGTAGCGTAGGCATATCGTTCCTATTGAAAAAATTATACAAACATGCGAGACTTCAGACTACCTATCAAGACTAAAATGTGTAAATACTTAAAGATAGTAAAAAGGTAAACTCACCATAAAAACCATTGCACTCTCCCGAAATCTGCCGGCTTATATTCTTGATGTTTTCGACGTGCGTCGACTTGTGGCCGGGTGTGCCTTTCAAGTGACGGAACTTCGACACTTTGCCTGGAAAGTTGGAAGTTGGTTAGTTGGTTGGTTGGCCGAAACTATGCCTAATTTTCAATGCAATTTTTATACTGTTTTGGTAACAACGCTAAGACTATAAATGTGAAAGTTTGTGAGTGAGTGAGTGTGTAATTTTGTTATTTTGTTGTTCTTCGTGTGCGTGCTTATGTGTGATGTTTGTTATTGCTGTTTGCCTTAAATATTTGTGAGTGAGTAAGAGTGCAAGTTTGTTACTTCCTCGTTCCTTGTATGTAAGTTTGTTCGATGATTTTTACCTCTAACAATTGAGAGTGAATGGGTGTGTAAGTTTGTTACTTCCTCGTTCCTCATGTGTATCTTTGTTGCGTGTTGTTTGTTCGATGTTTTATGCCTTGAATATTTATGAGTGAGTGAGTGTGTAAGCTTATTACATCCTCGTTCCTTGTGTTTAAATTTTTTGTGTGTTGTTTGCCTTGAATATAAAGAAGCAACATACCGAAAACTGTGGAAGTCCTCTTGGTTGTAACATTGGGTACGGACGAGCGCTTGTCTTCTCTCTCCGGACTCTTGCGCGACTTTAACGAATCTCTGCGTCTGTCATACGCATACAAGACATTTTTAGTAGTTGGGAAGGTCCTGCGACAAGGTGGATCGACGACCTGTGCCGATTGGCTGGTAGTAGTTGGATGAGAATAGCCGAAGACCGAGCTCAGTGGCGTACCTTATGGGAGAAGCCTATGTCCAACAGTGGACTTATACAGGTTGATGATGATGATGATGAAGAAATTCTTAACATACACGGAGAAAAAAGACCTTCCGAAATACCGTTTTTCTTCCGAGTCAAAAGGGAAGGATTTGTTATTCAGAAGGAAATCTAAAGTAAAAAAGGGAAGGAATCGGTCTTGGAAGGTAAGACTCAGAAAGAAAGTCCGAATATTTTTCTCAGTGTAAGATGTACGAAGAAACGGTCAAGCTGAAGTAAGACGGACGTAACTTATCGCCCTATTGTGGTTCGACAGAAATTCGGCCGCAGTGGCCTAAGCAGCAATAACCAAATGCATAGTGTAGCGTGGCAACACCATCAACCACATCGTCACTTAACATCAAAAGTTACCCATGGGAGAAACATAATAGTTGCCGTAAAAACGCGATTGACGCCCGTCTGACTTAATGCTTATTAATCTTATATATAAAAATCAAATGCTGTTCGTTAGTCTCGCTAAAACTCGAGAATGGCTGAACCGATTTGGCTAATTTTGGTTTAGAAATATTCGTAGAAGTTCAGGGAAGGTGTAAAAGGTAAGAAGAACTTTTATTGGCGATACGAAGTGCGCCGGGTCAATAGACAATAGACAATATTTTTATTTGTAGTAAAAAACAATACTTACACTTACATTAGATAATCAGCTATATATATATTATAGGATCAGCTAGTTCTGAATAAATTATTGGTAATATTCAGTAATTATTATGACTTAACATCAAGTCACTTGCAGTCAAACGTTACCCTGTACGGAGTAAGTACGTAAGAAATTATTGCTAAGCAGTATTATCGAATCCAAAAAAAAAAAAAGCGTTTACTCAGTATCCAAAATACTGATGATGGTGATAACTGATGAAAAATGGTGTGAGAGTAACCTGAGCGGCGCCGGCGATGGCGGCGTGTCGGACTCCACGGCCACGCTCACAGAGCGCATCTCGTACTTGCGCCGCCGGTCCGCGATCGACTGCCCACCGCTGGGGAAACAGTGGGATAAAGTCAACAATATTGTTATATAGTAGAATACAACATATGATTGGCAGACGTTCTGTAGGTAGGCCCGCCCCCCACTAGGTGGACCGACGACATTGTAAGAGTCGAAGGGAGCCGATGGATGCAAATAGCTAATAAGAGTTCATGGTGGAGTTCAAAGGGAGAGGCCTATGTTCAGCAGTGGACTCAGTAGCAGTGGTGGTTCTTCCAGCTGATGACGATGAAAGTGTGATCACTTTTAAAATGCCAAACTTAACTGAACTAGCTACTTCCAACCTCTTTACGCCGGCAAAAGAGGCAAGAAACACCCGGCAGGTCACTTTTTGAGCGCGATAACATTTACAATTTGTTTCTTACTGCAGCGCAAACTGATTGAATTGGAGCAAGTTTTTTTTTTTTATGTAATAGATTAGCAAACAAGCTGACGGCCCGCCTGATGGAAAGCGGTCACCGTCGCCTATGGACATCTGCAACACCAGGGGAGTTGCCGATGCGTTGCTGACCTTTAAGAACTCTTTTTACACCCATCTTGAAGGATTGCAATGTGTAGCACAGCGGAAACACTTGTGGGGGAAGCTCATTCCACATTTTGCAAGTATGCGGGAGAAAGGAGCGCATAAATCGTGAGGTGTGGGATTTCCAGGACTAAATGAGGATGATCGGTGGTATAACCGTGATGGAGGGATGAGATTGAATAGTTCTTCCAAGCATTCCCCGTTGTATATTCGGTAGAATATACACAGCGAGCCAATGTCCCTGCGAAGGCTCAGCGGCTCAAGACGGTCCGAGAGCTGGGGGTCATCGACAATTCAGATCGCTCTACGTTCACTACAATCCCAAACTTTTTTGTCATCTAAATCCCTACTTATTTTATATTATAAATGCGAAAGTAACCATGTCTGTCTGTCTGTCTCGCTTTCACGCTTAAACTAATGAACCGATTTAAATGAATTTGGGTACAGAGATAGTTTTAACCCTGAGGAAGGACATAGGATACTTTTTATGTGTACGTGTAACCGCGGGGAACAGCTAGTTGTTTGATATTTCGCATTTATACTGGTGTTAGTGACGTAATACTTACTCGGTGGCTTCAAACATCTTCCTTCTCTCAGCGGTGCTCGGAGTCTTGGGCCTGTAGCCGGAGTCGGAAGAATTCACCTCCTCTTCTAGACTCGTATCGGATTTACCATTCGTGTATTCCTCTGTGGAGTTATTGTTAATGTAACTAACTGAACGAGCAACTCGCCAGTCGGATGATAAGCATCACATTTGCCCATTACATTTCCGTGCCACGCAGAATTTTGAACTCCAATAGTTCAAAACCCTGCGCACGCTGCTGCCTACGTTCGAATTGGTAGGAAATCGAATATAATAAACAGTAGATAGTTTGAGTTGTCCCCCGCAGGCAGCAGCGGCAGCTATCTAAGTTTATCCTAGACAGTTTACCTTTGTTAGGTGCCTCGACATCGCTGGTGGGCGATAGCGACTTGTCTTTCTCTTCTGACGCTTCTCTGGCAATGGGAGTGGAGGTCACAGGTGTGGTCGCTTGTGCTGACAGCGGCGATGTGGCTACAAAGGGAACAACATGTCATGTTTTCATTTTAATTTAGATTTTAATCCTTTGGTCATAGCGTAGGATGTTGTAAAGCAAACAGACGAAGTCGCACCCTAGATTGGGTATCATAAAAAAACTTTACTTCTCAATACAATTCAGTGACGAGTCGAGCAAATCGAACGCCTGATAGTAAGCGTCTCGTTTACTTATTACAGTTCAGTATAAACGTTATTAAATTAATTTAATTTGTTAAAATCATCTTACCAGAATCAGATTTAGGCACGCCCGGGACCGATGGGACCGAAAACACTTTGTCGAATGAGAAGTCCTCGCTCCCCTGCGTCGCTGAGAACGGCTTCGGGCCGAGGCGAGGCTGTCGACATACAACAAAATCTTACAATTCTACAAACATGGTGTGTTACCTAGGACTCATTTGCATTGACAGGCAGTTTGCAAAATGAAAGAAAGAGACAAAACAATGCGTAAATGCGTAAGTTACGCAATGCGCTTTGTTTTGTCTGACCAACACGCCGCACTATTCTTAGGTTACATTATGATTACAAATAGCACCGCTCACGAAGTCCAAGCAGTAAAGATAAAGCTGCGAAATGTAAAAGTACTTAGTAACCAAATAAAAGTGAAACTAAAAGTAACATGCCGTATATATTTACCACACACTAAAATAATGGTAGGTTAGGGTGAAACCAAACGAGCGTAATTTTGTGAGTCGTGAGTCGCGTATTTTCGGTCGCTCATTTTACGTTCAACTGAAGCAGACAACTCATTTTGCGTGTGGCATCAACTGCCTTTTTGTATGAAACCGAATGCAGCAGAATGTATGCTACCGAAATTCTGCGACTCACAAAATTACGCTCGTTTGGTTTCACCCTTATGGAGGCGAATCCTGCGAAAGATTGAGCCTAAGAAAACATCGTGATGAAAATTTAGCTAATGGTGGTAGAGCATGTCTACTGTCTAGTGCTCGCCTGGCTAGCTACCACTCAAGTTGAGAATATGTCGCCAAGCTCCAGTTAAAGCGTAACGTCCTACCTCCAACCACAACGTCACTTAAAATCAGGTGATTAGAAAAATAATATGTAAAAAAACCCTGTAATATGTAAAAAAAATGTAAACAAAACAAATAAAAATATTTTAATAACCAAAAAATAATTTACTCAGTTCTACAAACCAAAATTAAAACACAAGCTACCAAAAAATACCTTATAACCAGCGATCTGGCCGGTTGTAGTCCGGGGTTTAGGTTTGGGCACTTCGTTAAAGTCATCCGTGGATCCACCTTCTGATATAGAAGACCTTGGAAGCGGTTTTGGTGCCTGGACTGGTACACCATTGATAAGACTGTTGCTCCGAGACATAGTTGATTCCGACGAGTCCGAGCTATCAGCCTTTTCAATGGTCTTTTCAGTCTTCTCAGTCTTCTCCTCGATCTTTTCAGTCTTCTCCACTGTCTTTTCATCAATTTTTTCCAGTTTCTCGCTACAATTTTCAATATTGTCAGCGTCTGTGAGCTCAGAACATTCGTGACCGTTATCTGTGATCTTTTTGTGGAAACCATTTGTCTCTTTCGGATCTGTAGTCTTCGGATCTGTGGTCTTCGGTTCTTTGCCCTGTCGTTCCATGCCTTTTATCAGGTCTTTCACGTTGACAAAGTCGATGCGGTCTTCGTCTTCTTTTGGTTCAGGAGGAGGTTGCGGTTTGGAAGTAGGTTTTGGTTCGTCGATTAGGGTTGCAGAAGGTTTTTTGGTTTCAGTCTTTTTGGGCGGGGGCATGGCGAGGATCGATTTGACGACTTCTTCAAAGTTGCCTCGGTGGATCTATAATAGAAACCATTTTTTACGAGTAAGCACCGTTGCTTCCAAAGACTGTTTTAAGAAGAAATAGGCATAAGTAATCTTTTGGAACAGCACCAACTAAATAGAAAAGCAAAAAATAAAATTAGCAAAGCAAAAGTAAAATACTCAGCGAAAAAAAAACGGGTTAATATTACTTACTTCATCAAATAAACCACGTGCTTTACGCCCACGAAACCAAATTTCAAACTACAAAACATAACACCACACAAATAAAAACGCTCACAGAACGTAAATAAAATCGCAAATAAAAATATGTGCGAGCACACAAATAAATTAAATCACCCATAAAAAAATGTAACGTTCAGAAACAACAATACCCAAAAAGGAAAATTTAGGCGACATTACGTTTAAAAATGTTCACACCGCTTTTCTTACAACCTAGTGTAAGTATTCCTTACATAAATAAACTCCCCCATTATTACATACAACCTAAATCCCACAGCATCCGTATATATGTTATTAAAAAAATATGTATAAAGCATAAAGCTCCAATCAAGTCTAGACTATCAGCATCTACGTCATCGAGAAGGGCTAAACACTCACTAATAACTCTAGTTAGTATTCATCATCATCATCATCAGCCTTGCATGTTCCCACTGCTGGGACTCTGGCCTTCTCTCAGAGAGAAAGTATGGGCTGTAATCTACCACGCTGGCCCAATGCATGTTGGTAGACGTCGCATGCCCTTGAATGTTGCAGTTCTTGGACATGCCGGTTTCCTCACGATGTTTTCCTTCACCGTTTTGAGCGATGGTAAATCCGCACATAACTGCCGGCCGAGAGGGTTCAAACTCGGTGTCGGTGTCGGCGTCTTGTAAGCCGCACGCGGCGCTTTAGTTAGTACTAAACTAACAATACTGTTCAACTTAACTAACCTGGGTGGAATTCTTAGCGTCGGGGTGCAATGAGATGCTGGGAACGGGATGGTCTTGCTTATCAAGCCACATTGGTGCGCTCAAATACGTCACCGCACCTGATGTCTCGGGGTAAAGGTCCGCGTGGTACTCTCGGTAGCTCTGAAAAACGAACGGTTTCATTTGGGTAGTAAATTGGGATAGTGTAGCAAACTAATCTGCCTATATTGGACTTGTACTAGTTGTACCTTTACAGATAGAAACAAGGTGCGAAGCAGGGAACGAAATGCAAAACTTTGTAGGTTGTGGCCACTTACCTTGCGCGGTACTTGGTACATGATGGGCACGACGGTGGAGCTGGCGAGCTGCAGCACTCGGTTCACTTCCCCCTCCATCACTCGGAGCGCGCGCTTCGGTACCAGACACGCGCCTTTAGTTTGCTCTCCTGAGAATATCATATAGTAACTTTTAAGTCTATTTACTTTTCCTAAACTTATTTTGTCTACTGCCCACTTGGAGAATAAATTATTTTTATCGCCTCCATTAAACCTCTACACAATGCCCTCATGTTTTTTCTGGGTCTCTTACCCCTTTAGGCCTGCAGCGCCCACAAGGAAAGGCTGTTTCACAGGGTAGCACTTGACCACATGTCTCCTTGGTTAGGAACACTGGCTCTCAAGTGGGGCTGCCGGAACAGACTGATAGGTGCTTGGCGACAAATTCTTGACATGAGGATAGGTGAGGTAGCTAAACAGGCGAGCACTTGAAAATGCCCTACCACCAAGCTATGGTTTCATCGTGGTGTCTCAAAACCTACGGATCGCAAGCCGACGTCACTACAACTGAGACATCATCGTTTTTAATTAGGTAATGCAGAACAGTGAACTAAATGTTTTGTTTGCCACTGTTTTACTGTAAATTTAACTTCAAATATTTGCGCTCGCTTCGCTCACACTCACGCTATTTGCTTTGCTTTTGTTGAAAGCGACTTAAGCGTTTGCCGGGAGACTATTATGGTTCTAGTCTTTGAAGAAACGTCTGTGCCAATCATCATAACAGACAAAAACACCAATTCACTTTTTTGCATGTCAAATTATCAATGTCCCAAATGCGAAACGTGGTAAAAAAGGCAATTGCAGCCATATAACTTCTCCCAACCTTCCTTTATTGCACAATAAACCCAAGTAAGCACCAGGAAATCTTACCAGAATGTCTCAACCCTTCAATCAGGAAGGGGTCCCGATCAGTCAACTCCATATACAATATGGTTGTGTCTCCCTTCCCTGCCAGGAACAGCATGTTGGTGTCAGGGTCGAAGAGCGGCATCAGCACACCAGTAGAGCAGTCCAGCTCTAAGGTCTTCTGGGTCTGCGATAGGTTGCGCACGTCGCGGATCATGATCTGACGAAGACGGGCCGAGTCGAAACCTAGAAGTGGTTGGTTTGTTATTATTGGCTACTGCTTTATCCGGAAGACTCTCTGTAGGTAGGCCTCCCACTAAGTGGGTCGACGACATTGTAAGAGTCACGGGGGCCCAAGAATGCAAATGGCTAACAGTCGTTCATGGTGGAGTTCAAAGGGGGAGGCCTATGTTCGGCAGTGGACTTTTGGCTGATGGTGATGATGCTGCTTTATCAACAACGGGGAAAAGATGGCATTATCATAGTGTTGTAGCTAACAGGAATCATCGTCATAAGCCTATTGGATTCCTGCTGTTGAGATACAGACCTTCTCTCAGAGAAAGTATGGGGCATAATCTACAGCCACGGTCCAGTGCGGGTTGCTAGCTGCTGCTGCATGCCTTTGAACATTGTAATCAAAGGCTTTTCTCTGAACATGCCGTTTGCTCACAATTTTTTTTTATTATTATAGAGTGGTAAACAAGCAGACGGCCTTCCTGAGGTTAAGCGGTCACCGTCGCCTATGGACATTTGAACTCTTTGTTACTTTGTGAACCAACCGTCCTTCACGTTCTGGTGACTCAGCTATATCCACAAAACAGATTGTTGTGCAAGGATTGTTAAATTACCGGTGGTCAATATCCTGTCTTGTTCTCCCAGCCACACCACCCGACTGTCCTTGATGTTCTGGTGACTGTTCGCCACGTCCAGAACAGAGGTCGGCGCACGAGGGTCTATGACTCGGAGTTTCTTGTCTTTGCATGACGTGGCCAGCAGCTTGCCATCCTTCTTCCACGATGTCGACTGGATCACTTCCGTGTGGTCTTTGTTTACTGGAAATAAGGTTAGAAAATTTATATTAGTAGGTATACTACTTAATATTATAAATGCGAAAGTAACTCTTACCGATGTCAATGAAATTTGGTACAGAGATAGTCTAAAGCCTGAGAAAGGATATAGGCTACTTCTTATCGCTATAAACTGTAGCCCACTAGGGTGAAACCGCGGGGAACAGCTAGTGACTGCATAAAAAACTCCTCACCAAAAGCTTCCTTCTGCGTCGTCAAGTCCCAGAGCGCGAACTTGTGACCGGAAGCCACGTGGATGAGTCCATCCGCCACCGGATGGAAGCCTACATTCTCCACGCGGCGTTGCTTCTGCGACAAGGTACACTCTGGTGTCGAGAGCGACTCCTTGAGGCCTTCAGGTGGAATGTGCCATACCTTTACCTGGATGGACGAATCATTTATTATAAGTGGAGCCTTCTTTTTAAGTCAGACCCACTTGGGATCTTTCTACAAATTGTCATCACTTTAATTTATTAAAATATCAATGTTTTCATAGGATGTATTTGTGTTTATAATGGCGATAAATGTATTATTATTATTAGCATCCTAGTTGGTTGGTTTTTTAATATAGCCTGTTGATAATTTATTGCAAACAGTTTCGCAACCAAAACACTGGTACAGGCACATTTTTTACACATAGAATAAAATGTTTTAATTCGGTTTCTGGGTGCTTTAGGGTGATGGTGTCTCGGAGGTAGTTCCTGGTACCTTAGCAGACAACTATAGGAAGTTCGAACTGCACTATATTAACATA
Source organism: Opisthograptis luteolata (assembly GCA_931315375.2). Classification (NCBI taxonomy): domain Eukaryota; kingdom Metazoa; phylum Arthropoda; class Insecta; order Lepidoptera; family Geometridae; genus Opisthograptis; species Opisthograptis luteolata. The sequence continues at coordinate 9,027,812 of OV928053.1, read as the reverse complement.
TTTATTTATTTATTCCAATGAAAAGTGCATAGTCCCTTATTAGTTGTACAAGATAACATAATCAGCAGCCAAATATAGTGAAAGCAGTAACAAGTGATAAATATTATAACTACTGCTTATCAGCACGCCCGTCACTCTTTTGTTGTCATTATTCTGTTGCAATGAGGATTTCTTTGATATTTATTCGTAGAAAAATACATGAGACATATTTCTCAACACTGCTTTGTTTTTTTTATGAAACTGAAAAGAGTTTTAGACCAACAAGGACTTGAATATAAAACAGTACGGATAAAATCTTAATACTGAAATAGATTGGAAGGAAAAAACCACTTGAAGTAATCTCTTCTAATCATATGTCACATCAGAAAAGTCTGAGGAATTGGCAATTCTAAGAATTAGGTGACAAAAACAACAAAATAGTCAAAAAAACAATGAACTGTATTTATAGCGATGATGGCTCAGTGGTAGTGACGTCGGCTTGCGATCCGTAGGACGTGGGTTCGAATCCTACAATGAGCTTGAGCTTTTGGTGAAGGAAAACATCGTGATGAAACCATAGCTTGGTGGTAGGGTATTTTCTAGTACTCGCCTGGCTAGCTACCACCCTCTTGTTAAGAATTTGTATTTTTAGTATATAACAACCACATTCAAAAACTATTTACTTCTTTTCTTTTTTTCTTTTTCTTTTTTTTATTTTCTACTTTTTTGTCATATAGATAGATAGAATACCAATTTGGATGTGAAACAATAGTGTGTCATGTACCTTCACTGAAATGTGTTTGCAAAAACTACTTGTCACACTCCAAGAAACATTCGGGTCAGACAGCGTATGGTAACTTTAACATTCTAAATACTAAGTAGGTGTACGCTCATTTCTAAAGTGAAGAATTTAGAGTCGGATTGAAGTAATATTTATAAGTTGCCGGTTTGATGATACGAGAATAAATAAATAAGTAACACCCACACAATCACATACATAGAGCCACGGTGGCCGAACGGCAACGTGTGCGACTTACAAGGCGCCGACACTGAGTTCGAATTCTCTCGACCCCGCACCTATGACTTGATAAGCTATGTGTGGATTTACCATCGCTCAAAACGGTGAAGGAAAACATCAGAGTCAAAACTCTCAACTGGGCAAATGCTTGCCTATAAAGAATTAAAAAAAAAAGTTTTCAAAGTTAAAGATACTTACAAGAGAGTCCTGCGATCCAGTCAACAGTAGTCCATCATGGAACGGCGAAAATTCCATATCAGTTATTGTATCAGAATGAGCATGAAGCAGAGGCATTGTCTTGCTCTTCCGGCCACAGTCATCTAATGGCAACACTGCCATACTAGAACCTACATGCTCCCAGTTAAACGCCATAAAGGCAGCCGATGCACAAATATTATTGCCATAAGTCTGGTAGGAACCGACGCTTATGTCTCTGATGCATGCTTCGGGCTTAGGCACAATAGGTGCCGCGTTTTTATACTTCGAGGCTTTGAAACGCCACGCCATTTTTGTACACTGTTAAAAAAGTTTTTCAGTCTTTATAGTTCGGAATGTATGATGTGGTTTATCCTGAAAAAAAAAACATGTTTTGTAATAATTTTTTTTTTTTTACTATTTTCAGGGTAGCGTTTGACCTCAAGTCACCTGATGTTAAATGACGATGTGGTCATGGTGTGGTGATGTGGTGGATTATTTCATATTTACGAGCTGCGGCCCGTGGTTTCATCCCGTGGACTACACTTTATCGCGATAAGTCAAATATCTGGACCCTTTTCACCCAGGGGTAAAAAAAATAGCCTACAACCTATTCTTAGACCTACCAAAAACACAAAATACACACAAAAAATTTCACAAAATTCAGCAGATGATTTTTATATTGTAACTAGCTGTTCCTCGCGGATTCACCCGCGTGGGCTACAGCTTCATGCATGCAAAGTCTCAGCTCGATGGGTTTAAAATTGACAAAGTTTCATACAAAGTTTCATTCCCTATTTTATCCTCTTGGGGGTAAAATTAATCAAAATCCTTTCTTAACGGATGCCTACGTCATAACATCTACCTGCATACCAAATTTCAGCCCGATCTGTCCAGTGGTTTGGGCTGTGCGTTGATAGATCACTATATCAGTCAGTCAGTCACCTTTGAGTTATTATACATTTATATTTAGATTACCCTATTTAATTAATGAATTTTAATTGTGCAAATTATGATCTCATAACATAATATAGAACATGAATAAATGCAACAGACTTGCTTATACCTACATGTAATTAACATATCTATTATTTATTTAATAGTTTTACCTAAATAATCCTACAATCATACACAAATAGCTATAAACCAGACTAGTATTTACGGTTTTCCTAGACTCTACTATTGGCTGTAAAAAAATTACAATTGGCTTGAGAGCTGCTATAAATCTTGTGCTGTGTTCAACTTTAAACAGCCTTTAGATCACAAGCCTGCTTACTAGAATCATATTAGAAGCAGACTTACGTTTCTAAATGATTTATTGGCATTATGATTGCATTTTTTTAAGCGTAACTGACATTACAAGAATAGTAAAATGATCATTTTTTTTTATTGGAAACAATAAGTTGCCTTTACGCAAGCAAAGTTATAGACAGACACTCAAATTATGTACTTGTAAATAGTAGTTGGAGTCGGCAGAGGCCTATGTAAAAATAAGAAACTAGCCAATGTGGGTGAAACCGCAGGGAACAGCTAGTATTTGTATATCTTATAAAAATGAATCGCTAAATGTGTTGGTAAGCGCATAACTCGACAACGCCTGAACCAATTTTGCCAATTCTTTTTTTTAAATGTTCGTTGAACTCCAAGAAAAACACTAAAAACAGCCCTTTTCTTTTTCCCATACATACAAACGTTTTCTAACTAAAATGTAGAGTCAATTTGAACTTTAATAGCATACCATAAAGTTCAAGTGATAGTGGAGAGGTTCCGGGAAGGCAAAACAATTGAGTTACGTTAGTGTCGATAAATATTGAAGTCTATTTTCAATAAAATTAAGGATCCTTACTAAAACTCCATTAACGTGTGCATTATAATTTTTCATGATTTTTTGTTAAATACCTACCCGTGCGAAGCCGGGGCAGGCGGCTAGTAAATAATATTGAAATGAAACATAATTTTGTGTGACTAATCCTGTGGTGTCAGAAATATTGAAATTATTTGTAAGTAAATGCCCCTGAACACATTATTATATACGAAACATGTAGATATGTGATTGTTTAGTGTAAATCATCTGAAATAGACCAAGAATAAGTGAATCATAAAATGTAGTACCCACTTACATACCTACTTGTATTTATAACAATAAGACCACCCTTTATAAAATTAGCTCTAAGATCTTTCCTTATAAGTTGTTCTATTTTGTGTTTTTGTGATGAAACAATAAAGCTTTATTATTATTCTAGAAGACCCTAAAATCACAAAATGGTAGAAATCTTATACAACATTGTGCACTATATCTGAAACTTGATACTATTGGCTGTACAGTCAGCGACAAAAGTAGCTGATCGTTCTCGATTTTCCAAATGTGTTTCAAATCAGTAACTAGTATTGTTTTTTTACATTTTACATGGTATCATTTTGATCACAACATAACACACCTGATTTTAGATGATGATGAGGTCAAAAATTGGTGTCTAAGATGATGAGGATAATAGAAAAAAGTGTGATTGTTCAGCTACTTTTGTCATTGACTGTACTGTACCTATATGAGTTTTACAATTCAGCTAAACTCAGAATAGGATCCTAATAGACATATAAGCTTCTTGATTCTTGTGATACTACAACACTATTTATATGTACATAACTGTGAAGCCTTAGACTTTAAGACATTCACAGATTGACTCTCGAAATGCCAGCATTGTAATGGTACTGCACTTTCTTTTTGCATCCATAAAGATAATTTTTCTCCAGTTAAATGCCCTTCTAATGCTAATGCAATAATACTGTAACATCATTGTAATATTCTATTAGAATGTTAAAAGATGCATTAGAGCTCTTTCTACTTACATACGGCTATTAATTTTCAGCTTTATTGCCGAAGCTGAAGCTTATAAATATATATAAATGCAAGTTATTGTAATAAAGTGATTAAATATACAGCAGTTTGTGCTACTTGACCAAAAAGATTTTTTGGTGACAAACACCTCGCAAAAGATTTCTCACCAAAAAAGTAGACACTTTATATAGCTTTTCCTTCTATTAAAAGCAGGAATAACAGTAAGTCAGTAAACTCAGTAAAACATTCATAGAAAAATACCCAGTAATTTAGAAACACCTTTTGTTTTGAATAACTCTGGCGAATGACACCGGAAATGAATTAAAGTAATAAAACCGCGAGCCGCACTTTATCACTAGCACTGTAATTTGGATTAGCTAAGAATATTGTGTTGTTTTTTAATAAAAATCCTTACCTTACAGGGTAAAAACTACACAGAAACTTTATTTTCAGAAGACACTCCCCCTAAACGTCGGCCATTTCAAAGCGACATTAGGGTAGTAATGGTAGTATACCGATCGATAAATAAACCTATGCAATCGAGTAATAGTCGATTATTGGTAATCGACTAAAACTTATTTGCACTAATCTAATCGTTTGTATTTTTTGTTTTGTTATGCACAGTTTCGAAATGTTAGTATATATAAATTATATATTAGGTATACTCCAAAAATACTAAAACGGTTCCACATTTACCCGTCATGTGGAATTTTGCGTTTGTTTTGTTTTTGTACTGGCAACTAAACCATAAGCATAGACCAAGGACATTTTTGGCGGCAATTGAACTGTCAACATGAAGATTTTTTATTTCTTAAACTTGTGTTTCTTCGTGTGATAATTGTGTAATATTGGTGAATTATTAACCATTAGGTGTTCGTTAATGTATACGAGTGTGGGAATTTGAAATAAAGTTGTGAAAGTGACTTTTAAAGTCTGTGCAAAGTTTAGTAGTTTAGTTTAGTTTCCGTGTAGTTTTGGGTGACCCAAAACTACTCAAATTGGGTCCCATCTTTTTATCGATTAGATTACCTACATAATATGCTAAGATGACACAAGTAGGAAATAGGAATAAATAAAACAATTCAGTAATATCCAAAGTGATCATTTTATTTATTGCGAGTATTATTACAATAATTTCTTTGGTGAGAGTTAATAATTTCAATAAAATCAATATGAGAAGGTATGGTTTTTTTTAAACATATTCAGATCTTAATATGATGCCAGCAAAATAAAATACGAATTAATTAAAAAACGCAATAAGCACCAACACTTTTCTTATAATAACAGAACATGAGCAATCTCTTGGTTAAAAATAAAACTATTACCAAATAGGTACATCATAAAATGATATGAATTATTTATGTATTTTATGCACCTGACATATCTGCCTACAGTTATTGCACATAACAACTTACCATACTAAAAATATCTAGCATTATAAAGTGCGTAAAGTGTGTGATATTATGTAAACTAAAAATCATAAAAACCCCAAAAAAACAGACACAATAAAAACATGTTAATAAATAAAATATTTTCAGTTCAAGCAATCATAATTTTTGCTAAAACACTATTATGACAACATAAATTAATAGTAGGTACCTCTTTTAAAATATTTATTTTTACTTACTTTTAGTTAAAAGTTAAAACGTTCAAATAGATTTAGTACATATCAATTAATAATTAATACCTAACAATTAAGCCCCGGATGGGATACGCTGGCCTGCCTGTCGCGAAACTCGTACGTCAAGTTACATAAAAATAATAAATCTGTATTTTGCTATTCTGCATTTGCACCCGACTCAACTTAAATCTATCTTTTTCAATAAATGTGACAAGAACAAAATTTATCATACATCACTAGTGCGATTCTAAGTCACTCGGAAAGTTTCCGCAAACATAAAAATCATTTAAATCGGTCCAGCCGTTTGGGAGGAGTTCAGTGACATGCATACGTACAGTAGAATTATATATATATATAAAAAAAGAAGATAAGTAGGATAAGCATCGTGAGACTGATCTTTTCAACTATAAAATAGTATTTTTAGCAACATAACTACATCTCTAATGAATTATTTCACTTCTTCCTTCGTATGAAATATTGACCAACTCTAGTGTCCTAGTCAACATAATACCCGAAGGCGGTAAACGGCAGACAGACATATGACGTCACTGCGCTCTTGACAAAACCACAACCACAACTTCTGATTGTATGGACCAAAAATAAATAATAATCCTATATACGTAAATAATAATAATAATAGTACATAAAACATTCTTGTAGATTTAAGCACCGCGAAATCAAGCTATTACGACGATTGTCTGGTCTATAAAACCAATTACCGTGGTTTTGGTCAGTGCACAAAAAGGTAGATAAGTACCTACATAAACGAGACATATTACACTAAACATTAATTTAATTAACAAAAAATTGCAACAGCTGATTGTATATTTTCGTTATTGTTACATTGTCATGACGGTTTGAAAGACACAATATTTATAACGAGACACATTTACGCCAACTCTTTTTGTAGAAAACAGACAAACGCCATTTTCGTAACTAAAACAAGCGCTAGTAGGTACACAATTTGATGCATGTCTGGGTGTTGTGGTACCTAGTTTATTGTTGATCGAAATAAATAATTAAATAAGTACTTACTACTTATCTACTAAATATCTGACTTTTGTTGGTTCATTTAATATAAATATATCAGGCATAAAAATAATGCTGTCCTTTACACCAACTTAAGTCGTTTGAAAACGAGAGCAATACCTTTAGACCAGTGCAGTCTTACGGCCGTTCTCAATAACCGATCTATCCACGGTTTGCCCTACAGGAAATATAAATTTGACATAAGCTCCATAAAACTTAAAAGTAAAGACAATAGTATCGGTTATTGAGGACGGCCGTTAACGAGTTATTATTGAGTGTCTAGCGTCAGATCGTCTACAGCCCTTTGCAATGACGTAGATGATGATAGTCAAGACTTGATTGGAGCTATATGCTTTAAATTTTTTTTTTTATATAACAAATATAAACGGATGCAGTGGCAATTAGGTTGTATGTTTTAATAATGGGGAAGTTTATTTATGCAAGGAATACTTATACTAGGTTGTAAGAAAAGCGGTGTGAAAATTTTTAAACGTAATGCTGCCATAAATTAAAGTCAAATTCCCATCTCTAATAGGGCAACCGTGGATAGATCGGTTATTGGGAACAGCCGTTAGAGAATACTCACGAGAATCGATACTTGTGCACTTAAGTGCAGCACTATAACGCGACTCACTAAGAAAGTATGTGTATCCGACACGAAATCAATAAATCATTTGTTTTTATTAGTATTTTGATTGCATTCGTGATCGTGGCCGCCATTATCTGCGTTAACACGCAATTAAACGCAGTTGTTATTTATACATCGCAATTAATGAAACTGCAAATAAATTATGAACCCTGTATTACCGCCCCTGAGTAACATTTTAAATTACAGGAAAATATTTTGGAAGAACGGATCTTGTAAAGCATTATCAATTGAAAAACTACGTCCGTTAAATGTTCCGTCGGGATGTCAAACGATGCAAAATTAATTAGAAAACTACTATTAAGAAATTTAAGAACTTATTTGGCCCGACTACTACCTAATTCAACTAGGTACTTTATAGATGACAGTCATTTTATATTGTATAAGACATTTGACTAAACTGTAAAAAGTACAAAATCAAATCAATTATACATTATTTTATTTATAATATCCGTCAATCTATAATGTACATATTACAACCTATTTACAAACAACTACTTTCACAATACGATTATAGTTTTGATATGCATAACAATGGTATGTTAATTAATTTCTAACACTAAGAATTGACAATAACATCACGCAAAGTATATTAGTGTTATATATAGCGTTCTAAGTTGAGAATCTAATATATCGTTTATGGCAAACTAATATAAAATAGATAGAAGACATTCATTCATAATTTTATGATAAAAAAAAATAGTCATGACATTGTAACAATATCTACAGCACTTATAAAGCGATTGGAATGTTCTTTTCACTACAAATTACAATATTTAATGGTATTTTTATAAAGATATCTCTAAAACCTATAAACCTATTCCGTAAAAACTAAGCAAAATATACAAATACAACATCAGAATATATAAAAATTTCATTTTAATGGCAATATTAGTCAACTGTTATCTAAACTGGCAATACTAAGCATTTCAACGTAACAACGTCCACAAATTACAAGATTGATTAAAGCTAATAATTAATAAGGCAGAATTGAGTGGTAATTATTATCAATATAAATAAAATCAATCATTAACAACTTTAATTCACAACTTTTCTTTTAAGACTAACAACTAAAATGTCGCCAGATCCACAACCACATCATGGTTTATGATAATAAATAAATGTTATTTTTATATTGCAACTCAATGACGAGAGGAGCAAGTCAATTTTCTGATGGTAAGCGTCACGCATGCCCGTTATAGTTCAGTGCCACCCAAAACTTTGAACTTTAACATAGTTCATATTTTTGCGCGGTATCGCACTGCGCTCGTCACCTTGAGATATTAGATGTTTAATCTCATTATGCCCTGTAACTAATACTTTAATATTTATCAACTCATAACCAAATATTTATCTAACTCTAAATTAATGGATAGTTTTTGCTAGTAGTTCCAATAATCTTAGTACTTAGACTTTAGTTTTTAAAATTAAAATAAGTAGTAAAAAAATACTATTCAGTGGAAAGACAATAAATACTGTTCCTATATACTACATCGTTATATGTTTAAAAATTAACCCTGAAGACACTGCAACAACAATACGTAATAATTATAATACAGTCAAATACTAACTAAACTTCGCTCAATTTTCAAACTGTCTCAGTCAGAATAAATTAAATATTATGCAAACAAACGAACGCTTTTTTCAATAAAAATTTCCTCATAAAGCCCGTCTAGAGATTAGAGATTGAGTGAAGTACCAACTTTTTGCTGTAACACAATACACATTGGTGTCGATTCTATTGCGCATTTTCTAAAACTAAACTAAATTTGACAGGTCTAAAAGTACTGCTGTCATTTACTGACCACAGAAGTTAGAAAATAACAGCATTACTTTCAGACCTGTTAAAATTAGTTATGTTTTAGAAATTGCACAACAGAATTAACACAAATGAATTATATCTTTAAGTTGATAGACTTCGTATTCCTTGAATAACTTTAAATATATATATATATATATATATATATCTGTAACTGGCTAACTACACAGCCATAACAAAAAACAAAAGCATTCTTGATCGCCAAGTATAAACTCGTCAAGCTGCTGCATCTACAAGGTTGTAGCTCATTAAAATATGTTCATGTATGCAGTTGTCGGGTGTTTAACCCATAAAGGTGAACTCAAACTTAACAAGTTTCGAGGTTGAGCGATGCGAACGACGCGAATAAACGCGCAATTTGCATTGGATTTCGCACAACTCAACTAATAATAAAAGAGCCTACTCACGGAGCAATCTTACTACAATTTGTTCTTACAGTCTGTAGTGAGCCAACAAATTGCACCATAAGTTGGCGTGGTATCAGATCAATCCAACAGATTGTAACGACAAATTGGTAGTCAGGTTGCACCGTGAGTGGGCAATTTTACAAATAATACGCCGTACATCTTAAAAACTCGTGAAAATAATAATTATGATCCTTTATAAAAATACCAGTGAGTACAACCTAGTAATATCAATGAGATAAATTCGTTACATTTAACGTAGACAGCATGAGCTATCGCCTACCGAGGTTGTCTTACCGTTGATAGGGCCTAAGCTGCCGTCGTATTTCGGCAACTCCTTGCATTTCGCTTGCTGAAACAATAAATTTTAGTTTCAATCTAGGAAGCACAAAAAATACAAAATCTATATAATTGAATTTGTCCTGCCTGACTGAATGAGAAACATTAGCGAATTGCAAAGTAAGTTTGAGCTACAACACGCCTATTTACGTTGTAGGTAATTTGATGGCTCACAGCAAATTGTAGCAACAAATTGTAATCAGATTGTACCATGAGTAGGCTACTTAAACTACTTCAACTCTTCTTTTGCCAGCGAAAGGAGCTTGGAACAGGCGTAGCTAGTTTTAAGTTGACGTTTTAAAGTGATCACAATGTATCCTATTAAATAAATATTTTTTTGACTGACTGGTATACTGGTTCTAGATATTTGAAATATGGACAGTAGTTAATTTTTCAACGTTCCCAATAAGGAAAGATTTTCGAAATTCCAACCAAGTGATGAAATGAGATGTTAACATTTGTAAGGAATTCGATATTTTGCATAACTTTCCTTGAAATGAACTTGAAATTTGTATTTGTATTTGAACTTGTAATTTGTTTGTTTTGTGTTGTTTTTTTTTTGTTTTTTTTTTTAATTTGTAATTTGTTTGTATTTGTTTTTTTTGTTTGTGTTGTTTTTTGTGTATTTGTTTGTTTGTATTTGGACGTATAATTTCATTATCTACATAACTGCTTAGGATAATTCTTAGGATTACCCAGGCTACATCAGCTGTTTTGAATAAAATATTGTAGCTGATTCTGATGAAATTTATGTTTTTTCGCAGCAGTTTCGCTGCTAAGGTCTCGCGGCAGCGATGCGATAGAGGCGTCTTACCTCCATCAGTTCTACGGCAATCTCCATGAACAGCCGTTCCACGTTCTCCGCCTCCTTAGCTGACGTCTCCAGGAAGTACATGCCGTGCCGCTGCGCGAAGTCCTCGCCGATATGCCTGGGGATCTCTCGGTCTTCCCGATCGGTTTTGTTACCTGATTGATCCAATTAAACAATGCATGATATGATAAATAGATTAAATTGGTAATACCAAGGTGTGTCATCAGCTGAAGAAAGGATTTGGACATTGTTGTCTGTGGATAAACAGCATGACTTACATGGAAAAAAAAACAATCATCATCAGCCTTTACGTTCCCACTGCTGGGACTCTGGCCTTCTCTCAGAGAGAGTATGGGCCGTTATCTACCACGCTGGCCCAGTGTGGGTTGATAGATGTCGCATGCCCTTGAATGTTGCGGTTCTTGGACACGCCGGTTTCCTCACGATATTTTCCTTCACCGTTTTGAGCGATGGTCAATCCGCACATAACTTATCAAGTCATAGATGCGGGCCGAGAGGATTTGAACTCGGTGTCAGCGCGTTGTAAAGCGCACGCAGTTACCGTTCGGACAAAAAAAAACAATGCATGGTATTAAATATTTACTAGCATGACTAATTTGTTCCGAAAGTATTTTCTTTACTTAATACTCAATTTTTTATTGCAGTCATAAATATGTTTTAGTGTACATGAGATCTTAAAGATCAAAATTAGCAAATATAAGAAGCCTAAGCCTCCTTAGATATAGCAGTGTAGGAGCGGGCCGATCCATTCTAGTCCTTATGCCACCATGTTACAAGATGTGCAAGTCGCTGGCCTGATGGTAAGCTTAGCACACCGTCTAAAAGCACGGCCAATTAAAATAAAAAAGTTTTAAATCGATAACTTGGAAATCTAAGGTAAGACTGTGATTATCCGGATACGTTTGATGGCCGTCTTTCTATCTATTTTGCTGATATAAAAAAATTACTTACAGTGAAAAAAATATGTAAAATCTAAATTTGCACGGAGAGACAAGTGGGGAAGGGGTGGGGATGAGCATGGTAGTTCTTTTCAGATGTTTAAATCAACTAATTTCCAGTTTTATGATAACTCACCAACTAATATCCTAAGCACCTTATTGTTAGCATATTCCTCGATCTCCCTCAGCCAGTCAGGCAGGCAGTCGAACGTAGGCTGGCAAGATATGTCGTACACTAATATCAGTGCATGGGCTGAGCGGTAGTAGCTTTGTGTTATGGAACGGAACCTCTCTTGCCCTGCCGTATCCCATATTTGTAACTGCAACATATTTGTAACATAAAAAAACTACAAATTATTATCTCACATTTTTTTTTGGTCAAGCCTGCATTAATTTTTAACTTACATATATAGAACTTTTTTGAAAACAAGTTTAATTTATCACATAGGTACTAGAGATACCACATACTATGATCTTTAAGTATTTAAATAAATGCTTGGTTAGTAAAAATGTACAACGCAAAAATATTTAAATAAAAAAATGTGTTATACCAAATATTTTATAGCAATGTCTTATTCAGCTGTGCCTGGAACTCACAAAATACTGGTAAATCTCTGATTAATCTCTACTCTACATGTAACTTTTTACAATTAAAAAAAATTTCTTTTTTTATTCTCTTTCTCTCTCTTTGCAATTTGAAATTTCATAATAATGAATGTGTTTTTATTATATTAGACCTTTCTGTAAAGAGAAATATAGAACCCCAAAATCGATGGCACGAAGTATATCTGAGTCTTGCAATAACATTTAAAAAAAAAAAAAAAAAATAGATAATAATAGCAAAACACAAATAGTCTTGTTCAGGTTTGGTGCTAATGAAAAAAGTACAGAAACTACAGCATATGTTGACCAAATACTACATCATTTTATTAGCGACCAGCGTGACGCAATACATTGCCAAAAATGTATATGATTTACACCAGCTCACCTTCACTTTTTCACCGTCCACTTCCACAGTTTTTATCATAAAATCAACACCAATAGTAGCACCCTGGCCTGGCGGGAACAAACCTTGCGTAAACCGCCTCACGAGGCAAGTCTTCCCTACTCCCGCATTCCCAACCAGCACAACTTTAAACAAAAACTTGTAATCTTCCATTGTGAACACCAAAACACATTTATTAGTAAAATTTAAACGAAATTTTACAGCACCAATTGCGATTCACAGACACCTCATTACACTACGATAAACCCAAGATATTCTATCAGAGCAATCATTTTGCAATTTATTGTACATTAAGTATAAAGATAAGATTAGCAAGACAGATTTTCTGATAAAATTACGATACAAAACAATGAGTTATCAAAACGAAAATGCAATGAAAATGAAAAATATCGACGTCGGTCAACCATCCAACCAAGAACGCAAGCAAGCAAGACAAAGAGAACAAGAGACAAGAGAAAGAGATAGGAAAGTTTTCTGACAGTTCTGCGGAGGTCACGCTCACGACTTCACGAGTCACGACACGAACTACGAAGTTCGAAAACGTAGAAAGAGAAAACAATAAATTATTCTATAGAACCGTGGAAAATTTCCCTAGTGCGTCATTTTTGCATTGTAATATTGTAAACCATATAATTTATTCATTTTCCTGAGATTTTTCTAGCTGTCAGAAAACCTCCCCTTTAACCATTGGCAACACTGACCATTGCTTGTCAGAAAACTCCGTTTACGAGGTATGTTAATTTATAGTCTAATCAACTAAAAAAGTCATATTTTTATTTTGGTCCTGAGACTCCTGAGTGTAAACATGGGCGCTATCAGCAATTTCTGGCAACGGCTATCTAACCGTTAATTGGTTTTAATATCGATACTGATAACCGTTGCCGGATATCCGGATCAAAGCGGGTTTTTTTTTTGTTTTGTTATGGCGTCACACGATTAGTGTATTTGCCAGTGTCAAGTATAAATATTTCAAACTCAGAGAGTTGAATCAAGTTTAAATGATGATGATGATGATGATGAGATGATGGGATGAGGATAGTGTTTAAGTAAAGTAGTGGCGCTTTACTTAAACTTCACACGGACTTTTTTGGAGCAATTAGAAAAGTCACTTTCACAACTTTATTTCAATTTCCCACACTCGTACACATTAACGAACACATAATGGTTAATAATCCACCAATATTACACATTATCACTCGAAGAAACACAAGTTTTGGAAATAAAAACAAAATTTTCACCTTGACAATTCGATTGCCGCCAAAAAAGTCCCAAAGCGGGTTTTCAACTAACGAATGCGATCGTTTTCGTTAAAATTAAATCAACTCAATGCGAAGAACAAAAAACTTTAAGGAACGCACAAGAAAAAAAAGTAAACAAACTTAACTTCTATCTAGCGGTCTAATAATTCCACCTGCGCGCGGTTGTTTCATAATAAACCAATTCTACATGTCATGAATATCGCATATTTTGTAAAGTAATCACGACCTTAAATCAATGAGCACAAAGTTTAACTATATTAACCCTTTAGAGGTCAAATTATAATGAACGGTTCCCGGCTTCCAGCGCATGCGCTCTAGCAACAAACCACTGTCCATTATAGTTTGATCTATCAATATTCAATTCCTCTCTGTTTTACATATCACGAATGATAGAGAGGGCATGGTTATTGGTCGTTCGGTTACCGCAACCTAGCGAAACTAGCGTAGCGATAGCGAAACGTCACGAGAATCGAAACCAACTAGCCAACAACTGTGTGTCAGTTAGTTGGCAACGTCGCGTCCCCGTCAGTTGATAAAATGGATATCTGATAGCCGCTGCTAACCATATCAATATCGGTTGGGTACGTTAGAGGCACGGCAACCGTTTTCAGTTACGTTTCGCTATAGCGGACACATGTTTACCTGAGTGTCATGTTTACATGTGATTTGTGTTGTGAATGTTTGTTATTTCAGTTATATTTGCTCATTTCCTCCTATTGTGCATTGCGTTGCGTTACTTGGCTTGGCCGATAATATGACTTGGTTCATCACTGTTCAAAAACAGACGACATAATGCCTAACTTGTACAGTGTTGAGTATTTTTCACGTACAGAAGCAGAAGATCAAACTAGAGTAATTACTGTTAGGTGGACAATCCCTAACTTTACTCTGCTCCTAGAAGACCAAACCAACCGCGACTTACGTACAAGTAAGGCTGACTGCGCGCAAAATACAGATGAGGACACGAAGTTCCAGTTGAAAATGCAGTTCTTAGGAAGAGAAAATGATTTACTAGAAATCTACTACTTGGCACCCGTCTCCATGTTTCTGAAGTCAATACTTACCATCTGTTTGAAGTGCTACAAAGAGCGCTCGATCATTATGAAAGAGTATCACATGGTTCAACCAAACAAGTGGCATTTCTTGGGATTGCTGTTCAAACGAGACATAATGAGCTTTGATGCGAGCGACACTTTCTTAAACGAAGGCAGCCTCAATCTGAAATTCCAGTTCATGGTTAACAAAGATATAAAAGTTGATCCTAGCAATGTGCCTAAAGCCCAACTGAGTCAGGATCTACATAGTCTTCTCAATAATTCCTCTTTTTCTGATGTAACAATAAAATCTGCTGATGGAGTTGAGTTTCCAAGTCATAAGGCAGTTTTGGCGTCACGCAGTGCTGTTTTGATGGCACATTTTGGGCACAATACTGTGGAAACTCGGACAAATGTTATTGAATCTCCGCTAGAGACAGACGTTTTACAAGAAGTATTAACTTACATCTACACAGATAATGCTCCTAAAGTAGATGCCATGCCAGAGAAACTCTTGGCGGCAGCTGATTTTTATCAAATGAGTAGATTAAAGCATCTATGCGAGGAAGCATTGCATCGAAATTTGACTGTGGAAAATGCAATCGAGACTTTGGAGTTAGCTGATTTACATTCAGCTACTACTTTGAAGAAAATGACTTTAGAATTTATCAACGATGGCCATGCACAGCTGATTTTAAAAACAAAACCGTGGGAGAAACTGCAGTCAGTTGCACTTCTTAAAACTATTATTCAGTATGTTATCAACAATGGGCAGGTGGAAGTTGACTTACGTTAAGATTAACTTGTTATGGATTTATCTATACTGGACATTAGTTCTGTTGCAATAAGAATATTCCGGAGAGAAGTGGCCAAAACAAAAAATTCCCAAGTAGGTAGGTAATAATTAGGAATTAGAGGTTCTTTGTCTCATAGTTTATACCTACAATCAGGTCCAACATCGAAACAAACAGCACTTTTGTCCACATAATCACTTAACATTTAACAACGTGTGGTCAAACACTAGCCTGAAAGTAGTAAAAAAAAACAAAGTACATAAAGTAAATAGATACCACAGATCAAATTGTTTTGTATGATATTGATGTCATCCTAACCAATTTTGGCCACAGAGATTATAATAGCTCTGAACATTTATGAAAATGGAATGCTCTCATATTATGCCCCCGTTGTTATAGTTACAGTAAGTCGTTTTACTGGTGTTATGACTTTTTTACAGTACTGTGATCTGTAAATCAAGTCCTACTTGGAATTTTATTTCTTTTTAATCTACGCAAATTTAACTTTTGATGTCCGTTACAATATCCGAGTTATCTGCTATAATCATTAAGAAATATAAAATTTGGACATTTATTACTTCAAACTAAAAATAATATACCATAACAAAGAAATAAAAACAAATAAATCTAAACTAATAACTAAAATACATTTTTACAAGAAGTCCCTTTAGGCAAGGTACCGAAGATACTGGCAGCGTTCCCCCTTTGAATGGCTAGACTAATTCTTTGTCCGAGGTAGCTGCCAGCTCTTCGGTCTCCGATCATTAAGATATATTTTATAGCGATGATGGCTCAGTGGTAGTGACGTCGGCTTGCGATCCGTAGGACGTGGGTTCGAATCCTGCAATGAGCTTGAGCTTTCGGTGAAGGAAAACATCGTGATGAAACCATAGCTTGGTGGTAGGGTATTTTCTAGTACTCGCCTGGCTAGCTACCACCCTCTTGTTAAGAATCTGTCGCCAAACACCTATCGGTGTGTTCCGGCAGCCTCACTTGAGAGCCAGTTCCCAGTCCAGGTGTAGCGTGACGCCATCTTCGACCGCATCGTCACTTAACATCAGGCGACTTGTGGTCAAACGCTACCCTGTAAATAGTAAAAAAAAAAAAAAAAAAAAAATACCATTTTAAAAATGTTACATCTTTTTGACTTACTGTAATTATAATAACGGGGGCAGTACGGCTCATGTGCTCTATTTTTGCAGTGAACATTTGTGAAGAGTACAAGTCAAGGTGCCATTGATGTAGTTATAGGGTGTTGAAAGAAAATCTATTCTTGAGTTAATCATATTTGTTTGTATTGTATGAAGACTATGACTTACAAATGTTAATTCTAGATGTTTTAAAAAGATGTTGCATATTTTATCACAAGTGTTACCTATTAATGATCTTTAAACTTATCTAGAAAGTTAAGTTTAAGTTAATAACGCTTGTAAAAATGAAGTAACCATAAATGTTAAAAATAGATACTTGTAAGTATAATTATGTTGAAAAATAAAAACAGAAATGTTATTATAATCTATTTATTACTATCATCACTTTCACTAGAATCACTAGAGTCACTTTCATAAGTTATCACTTGTTTTCTGTTTGTATTAACAAATAAATCATCATCATCATTCTTAGCTTCTTGCTTGCTATCATCAAATTCTTTAGGCCACAACTTGTTTTCTTTATAATATTTAATAGAGTCTTTGTTCATTATTTTCACAATTTCAGCTTTTACTTTGTTGCCTTCGGCAATAGGCTCAACAAGAATATAGTCCCCTCGCTTTACCCAAATATTTTTCCTGAATTTAGTTGGCATTGAAACTAGATACTCTTCGCCGCTTGGTGTGGTAATCTGGAAGTTATAAAAAAAAATTATAGTATAGGACTTTATTTTTCTCACAGAGAAGCCCCTAATGATTTTTTTTTTTTACTAATTACAGGGTAGCGTTTGACCAAAAGTCACCTGATGTTAAGTGACGATGTGGTCGAAGATGGCACCACACTACACCTGGACTGGGAACTGGCTCTCAAGTGAGGCTGCCGGAACACACCGATAGGTGCTTGGCGACAGATTCTTAACAAGAGGGTGGTAGCTAGCCAGGCGAGTACTAGAAAATACCCTACCACCAAGCAAATTAAAGCAGGTTAGACACAATAGAGCCTTTTTTTGAACTAATTTATCACTTCTGGAGTGTTTTCCAATGGGAGACATTTTTGAGGAATTTGGGGACAGCAAACATATTTTGGGGACTTTAAACATATTTCAACAGTCAATTTATCCAGCATAGGAATTATTCTAGCTGCTGTAATAATTAAAATCTGTTTTACACTATATTATATTTTTATCTATCATGCTGCCAAAAAAGTTTTAGGTTGTTTTGAAACAAAATTTATCTTGGTTGTAGTAATAGTAGGTAAGGGAGACTAGAGAGGTATAAAGACTTACCTCATGCAGATTATTTCCTTTGCTTTTTAACACTTTCACGATACTTTGGTTTTCTTTAGGTAGTTCGTAGTCGTCCCATAGTGCCTCGTACATAACATGCTTTCTCTTCGATACTTTAGACATTACGGAATGTTGTTGACGGACATAAATCTATTATGATATTCCCAATACTTAGGACGGCTTAGATTTACGTATTAAATCAGTGATTTCTGGAAATAAATACTGAAAATCTGATCTTGCAGCATGTAAACACAAATTTATGAATAAATGTCAGTGTTGACTTGTTGAGTGAACTTGAGTGTTGCCAACTTAATATCCCACATAGCGCTAAATAGAAATGGAAAGAAATAAGGCCCACTTGGGCTGGTTTTATAAACGTACGTAAAGTTAGATGTCATACCAAATTTCGGTAAGTTTGATCTTATTGTCAAATTTTAGTTCGGAAAATCTGTCAAAAAGTTGAAATTTACCGAAATAAGGTCTGACGTTTAACTTACAAACGTTTATAAAACTGGCGCTTACACAACCGATTTATATCTCGATTTAGCGCATTTCAAATATCAAGTCATATGGGAAATTTAGTTAAATTCAATTTTAAACCAGCAATGTTAAATGCTGAACTTAGTAAGCATACTAATCTATTTACAATAATAGTAAATACCTTATTATCGAAACAAAAGATCTAAAAAGCTAACAAGTGAAATTCAATCATTTATAGGTGATAAATGATCATTTGATCTGATGATCCTGAAACGGCTAAATGTAGCCAAAAAATCTTATGTTGGTAATACTGTTTCTAATGCTGTCAAATGTCAAAAAAGAACCACTGACGTTCCAAAAAAACGTTTCGTTGTACGTCAGAGCCATAGAATTAGGAAATTCTATATCTATGGTCAGAACACTGTCCGAAGACTCAAAGACATCGGACCATGAAGTGAAACGATTCTTTGGATAGCCAGGGCCTATCCTCCATCGTATAGGCGCAAATGGCACTGTGTTGATAATACTTAGTTAATGGCACTCCTTGGTGAGCCATGGTCTAATAAAACACAGTTACGTAGGTGTTTTTTTCCTCCAAGGAAAAACAATATACAATATTCTGCAGCTGTGCTGTTGCAGATACATTCGACTTGATTTGACGCTCTCAAAGCTAGTCGCGAAATCTACCACCATCATATAAAAAAGCAGTATCTTACTGCATGGCCGTAGGAGACTTTATAAAAAGAAAAACATAAACATTCTAATCAGTCTTTATTCCTTTACATTTCTCAATGACTTGGAATATGTTGAGGGACTCTCCGTCCGGGATGCCATAGCCTTTCTCCAGGCCGTGAGGGTTGGAAGGTGTTGTGCAGCTCATGTTTGACTCCTTTCGGAGAGCTTGGTCCACTTCTACCGAGGTGAAGAAAGCCACTGAGAGCGGCAAGTCGTTGATGCCCACTCTGTAATAAAAAAATAAATCGATGAGGTGATCCGTCAGAGAACTAAGGTCACCGACATAGCTCACAGAATACGCAAGTTATCACTGTAAACCGATTTTGATGAAATATGGAATGGAGATAGCTTACACCCTGGATTAACACGTAGGCTACTTTTTATCCCGGAAAAAGGTTCCTGCGGGATAACGGGAAGACGCGGGTGAAACCGCGGGGCGAAGCTAGTAGATAAATAATTGTAGTGCATTCCTTACCTCTGTGAACAAAAAGCCCTGGTGAGCAGGTTCGTGATTTGGAGCGCTAACGCGGCCTCGTACCTGTGCTCGTCCGGTACCAAGTACCGCACCTCGTCGTGGAAGCTCAGCGAGAATCTGAACACAAATTATGATTTACTACTGTACGAGTGAAGGAAAAATACATGGAAGAATTTATTCATAGGAAATATACAAAAAGAAATCCATATGTCCCTCCTTGGTAACGCCATTAACTTATTCCTTTTTTGTCGTTTTCGTTGAGGTCCGAGGAATGTTCTTAGTGAAGAGAAAACATGAAAATTGCATAGCGTCGCAGCTTCTAGCTTGCGAGGCTTTGAATTTCGGCTTCAACGCTGGCGTTTAGAACAATCCCGACTAATATTATAAATGCGAATGTAAATCTGTTTGTCTATCTCGCTTTCACGCTCAAACTACAGAACAGATTTAAATGAAATTTGGTAGGGAGTTAGTTTGAACCCTGAGGAAGACATAGGATACTTTTTATCGCGATAAATTATAGGCATATAGGGAGAAGATAGTCATTTTATAATTTTATATGAATTAATTAAATAAAAATAATTATGTTTACATATTTATTTATTCCTTCGGGTGAATTATAATAATAATTAAATATTGGTCAGTATTTTATTATCTATCATTTTTTGACTTGTAAATTAATGTTTATGCGATAAATTAATATGATGGAGGAAAATAGAAAGTGCTTTTTACTATGAGCTTTTTGTAGGATACTTTTATTCCGATAAATAAACTAATATCTATGTTTCGTATTTGAATGGTGTTATGAGTGTGCTACATTCAAGGGCATGCGACATCTACCAACCCGCACTGGGTCCGCGTGGTAGATTACAGCGCATACGCTCTCTCTGAGAGAAGGCCGGTGTCCCAGCAGTGGGAACGTGAAAGGCTGATGATGAGTGTGCTAGGGACCTGGCTCTTGGCGCGAGATGGGCCATGCTGGCGAGCGCGAGGTGCAGGAAGTCGGCGGCGGCGCTCTGCACGGCCCAGTTGAGGCGCGTGGCGGCCCAGCGCCCCGCCGCCCGCTCCAGCGCGCGGGACAGGCGCCCGCCCAGGAACAAGGTGCGTGGGGCGGGGGACTCTACACCAGGAATAAACTCAACGGAGTTGGACAATGGCGTCGATTCGGTTTTGCATTCTCTAAAACTAAACTAAATTTGACAGATATACTGTTTTAAACTACCATGGTCAAAAACATTAGAATTAGGTTTTATAACGGGATAACAAACAAAAACAAATACGTGGTAATTATCCCGTTAAAAAACCTAATTCTAATAAATTTGACATGTCTAATAGTACTGCTGTCTTTTTCTAACCACTAAAGTTGGGACTTTTTTGGCGGCAATCGAATTGTCAACGTGAAAATTTTGTTTTTATTTCCATAACTTGCGTTTCTTCGAGTGATAATGTGTAATATTGGTGGATTATTAACCATTATGTGTTCGTTAATGTGTACGAGTGTGGGAAATTGAAATAAAGTTGTGAAAGTGACTTTTCGAGTTGCTCCAAAAAAGTCCGTGTAAAGTTTAAGTAAAGCGCCACTACTTAAACACTATCCTCATCCCATCATCTCATCATCATCATCATTTAAACTTGATTCAACTCTCTGAGTTTGAAATATTTTATACATGACACTGGCAAATACACTAACCGTGTGACGACATAACAAAAAAAAAACCACTTAAGTAAAAAAAGGACGAATCGACACCATTATCGCCCAGAGAGAGCGTTAATGTTGGTGGACCAACCTGCGATCTCCTCCAGCTTGTTGAACATGTCGGACTCGGTCCCGCCGACCCACCGGGCGCGCAGGAACATCTCCTCGACTTGCTTACCGCTGAGCTTGGCCAGCCGCGCCGCTTGGTACGACGTCATCTCTACTACCTAGTAAAAATTATACAGTATTTTTTATTGGGTACAGTTTGAACAAGTCTCTCTCTCAACCAATCAATCAGTGTTCAAACTATCTCGATAGTAAATTTTATCCAGATCGGTTTAGTACATTATTGCAGCGGCCAGCAAATGAGGCGTTGATGGACGAACGTGTAAATGAGGGCCGAGGCACGAGTAAGTCCATCAATGCCTAGTTGTGATCAAGGCCTGCCTAGTAGGTACTATTCTCAATTGATGCGCGGAAATTAATACTACTATCTTTTTTGAAAATACAATTATTTTTAAAATGACAAGAACAATAATTTCCCCCGCGTTTTCTACTTAGTGTTCATTTGTTTTTTTTTTATTTTCAATAAACAGCTTTTTCCAATAAACTGCCGACATTTACACGTTCGTCCCTCAATGCCTCTATTGCTCGCCACTGCGGTAATGTACTATTACTACCTTGACGTTTATTTTATTACCTGATCCCCCAGATCCTCATCCATGAACCCTTCCATGTATTCCTTCTTGAGGGTATAAACCCGCTTGCCCTTGGTGGTAGCGAACATCTTGGCCGCTTTGCTTTTAGCCTCGGAAATCGTCATGGTGGGGTTGAATTGCTTCAGAAGACGTTCGGCGAAATTCTGTCCCGCGCCTGAGAAGTGCAAAGTCATAATTTTTTTTACTACTTACCGTACTATAGCGTTTGATCACAAGTCACCTGATGTTAAGTGACGATGTGGTCGAAGGTGGCGCCACGCTACTCCTGGATTAGGAACTGGCTCTCAAGTGAGGCTGCCGGAACACACCGATAGGTACACGGCGATAGATTCTTAACTCGAGGGTGGTAACTAGAAAATACCCTACCACCAAGCTATGCTTTATTGGTTCGTCGAGCGATGTGGCCTGCCCATTGCCACTTCAACTTGCAATTTCTGAAAGTCGTTGACCTTAGTTCTTGGGTGATTTTTTATTTATTTCGGATTTTATCACGCAAAGAAACTCCAAGCATGGTTTTTTGGGTCGTTGTGTGACTCTGAGCTTATTGAAAAGGCCCACAGTTAAAGTCCACGCCTCAGTACCATAAGTCACTGACCGTATATCCTGGCGTAGTTGATGACCTTCGCGTGGTGGCGGTTGATGCCGGCGGCTCGTGCGGTGAGGGAGTGCAGGTCGGTTTGCGACGCCTTGTGTCCCGCCAGCACTGACCAGCCGAATGCAGAGCCCCCGCATATTTTAGTGCCACTGTCACCCAGTAGCGCTGCTATCCAGAGCTCCTGATAACCAACAGTGGCATTAGCAGGTAACATACAGGTCACTTGTTTGAAGCGCTTGCAGCATATATCCCGATAAGGGCAAATATATGTGTGATGAGCACGAATATTTGTACCTGAGTCTTGGATATTTCTATCTATATAAGTATTTATTTCTGTATGTATATCGTTGTCTAGTACCCATAACACAAGTTTTGAGCTTAATTTGGGACTAGGTCAATTTGTGTTTCTTTTCTTCTTTTTTATGGCGCTAAATCTCTGCTAAAATTGCTGTTTTAGGGCCGTATCAGGCTCGCCTGGCTAGCTACCACCCTCTTGTTAAGAATCTGTCGCCAAGCACCTATCGGTGTGTTCCGGCAGCCTCACTTGAGAGACAGTTCCCAGTCCAGGTGTAGCGTGGCGCCATTCTCGACCACATCGTCACTTAACATCAGGTGACTTGTGGTCAAACGCTATCCTGTAAATAGTAAAAAAAAAGGTACATTTCTTTGCAGAGCATTTCAAGGGTGAACATTTCTTCAACGTTTTTTTGTAAATTTAGTTTTGTTCGCCTTGTTGTGCGGAATACCCTCACTGCCTTCTAAGGACATTATTTTACACATTGTATAGTAATTTGAATATACTCGCAGCTCGACTAAGCGCGAGATTTCCCTAGAGGATATTGACTACCTGACGAAAAACTAAGCCCCGAACAGGTCACGTAGTATGTAATTAATTTCTTTGTTTTTTTTTGTGTAGTGTATTTAATTTCTCTGTATTGTGGTGTGCATAAAGAGTTAATCTATCTATCTATGCATGGGTACGTTCTCCAACCTGCGAGTCGACGTCTGCCCCTACAAACTTGTACCCCGGCGGCGCCTGCACCATGGCGCGCAGCTCGGAGCCCACGCGCTCCGCCTGCGCGTTGCTGGCCGTCATCCACGTCGGCTCACTGGCGCTGCAGGGGAACGCCCGATATGGTGTTTATATCAGAGCTATTCCCTGATATTAACTGATAGTATGTCTTAATATCAGAGCTATCCCCTGATATTAACTGATATTATGTGTTAATATCAGAGGTATCCCCAGGTATTAACTGATATTATGTGTTAATATCAGAGCTATCCCCTGATATTGTCTAAATATCAGAGCTATCTTCTAATATTAACTGATATGACCTGAAATTATGTGTTGATATCAGAGCTATCCTCTGATTATATTAACACCATATTGATATTGCAGAAGAGAGCTGTTCGTGCGATTTATAATATGGGCTTCTGAGACTCTCTAAAGACTATGTTTAAAGAGAAACTAAAATAATGACAGTTGCTTGTCAATTAGGGATCGCAATATCGATACCATTTTTCAATACCGGTATTTTCGATATCGCCATTTTTTCAATTCCGGAATCCCGGGATTTTCGATATTTTCGATATTTTTACAAAAATTTTGTCTTGCTTAACATAAATCAGTTTAAACGTAAAACAAGTGTCAAGCATAAATGTTTACGATAGTTTTCGACATAAATGTCATACGAATATTAACCCTCGGTGTTAAGAAGTTAAAAGTAATTCAAAATAGTAATGAAAGCGACAGGAAAGTGTGAAAAAGTTAAAATAACCTAAATCTGTATTCTTCACATTGTTTGAATTAACATCAACCTCTGCTATCAAACTAAAATAAATTATACAGGGTGGTCAATCCAAATGGGTCAGTAGGGAGAAGTCAGAAACTATGAGAGATAGCGAAATCTGTTCTTAAGAACCATGGCTTCGATTTTCGATTTTTTTCCTCTTGTTAAGAATCTGTCGCCAAGCACCTATCGGTGTGTTCCGGCAGCCTCACTTGAGAGCCAGTTCCCAGTCCAGGTGTAGCGTGGCGCCATCTTCGACCACATCGTCACTTAACATCAGGTGACTTGTGGTCAAACGCTACCCTGTAAATAGTAAAAAAAAAAAAAAAAAAAAAAAAAAGATAGCTTGATAGATAACGCTTACTTTTATACTCATTTTATAAGAACGAACAAATTTGTCCTAGACAAAAAATATACAATAATATTATTATATAATATTTATGTGAACTTTGGTCAATGCTTTACTGCCGTGTTGTTAATACAGCAGTTGCTGACGTTGCTGTTCTTCCTTGCACCTTATTTTTAAACACTCCTTACCAAAAGGTACTGGATTACTGAATAAAATTACGTCGACCCGGCTAGTCCAGCATCTCGTATTGAAGTTGGAAGCTAGAACGCTGTCCACATACCTGTATTTAATGCAGTTTTGGACTGACTAGCCTTCTTTTAATGTTTGTTTATCGTTAAATTAGGAAACGATTAGATCGAGTTTTTAAATTATGCAATATCGAAAATCTCGATATCGCTAAATTCAATCCCGGTATTTCAGATCGACCAAAATCGTCCGATATTCCGGTAATTTCGATAGTCGATATTCCGGTTTGCGAACCCTATTGTCAATACATGTATGAAAAAATAACGCAAAAAAATTGATTAAAGTGTCCACATATATTTGAGTTTTACAAGTCTATAGGACTCCTGCGTGCCATCCCCTTGTAAAAAGAATAAACTAGGCGATAGCTGTTAAAAAAAAATACATTTTTGCGTATTTAGGACGAAACATTTACCACTTTAAACTACCATGGTCATGAATATTAGAATAAGGTTAATATCGAGAACTGGAACAAAAACGAACACATTGCAATTATCTCGTTTCAAAAGCTGATTGTAATAACATTTACCGTCTGGTGAGGGTGCCGCAGACGACCACCTGCGGCACTATAGCTGCGAGCGGCGCGCTGCAGCGCCGCAGGTGCGCGGGGCGCGCGTGCGGCGGGAGCCACACCACCTGCTGGCCCATCACTCGCTCGCGGTTGTTGCGCCAGTACGACATCATCCGCCCGAACGTTAGCACCTGTACGAGGTAGTTACACCATTGTATAACTAGCGGCAAGAAACTCTGGCGCTCGACGTCATTGCGCAGAAGTCAAAAATCAGGTATCACAGGGGGCTAGAGGGACGAAGTCTAGGCGAAGGACGAAGGTCTAATACCACAGTCATCAATAAATAAGTTAATTAGGACTATGATGAATCGCATGAGAGCAGTGATCAGGGCTAGAGGAGGGAATACCAAATATAGACACGAATAAATTTTTTTTCTTACTCACATTTTATTTCATTTATACACAATAACCTCATACTGAGAAATTGTATGAATTTTCAATATTTTTTACAATATCATTGACATACTCCTTTTTTACTAAACTACTGAATCGATTTTCATGCAACTTACACCATTTTAAAGCCCAATTACTAAGCTTTAAATATGTATAGCATTAATATACAGGTAAGATGAGTCATTGTTAAGATAAATCACTTTTTATGCGCACTTGAGGCTTGAGTCGATTTACTTGCACGCGAGTGTAGTTGGGATTCTTTATTTTTTTAAATCGTTTATTAAAATTATAGTACAGTTTTCTACGATACAACACAAATTATACTTTACGATATAATTGCCAATTCCCTAATATATATTTATTACTTCTTATCAAATCCTCACCTTCTCAGCGTCATTCCCCTGTGCAGTGAGCACGTTTTGACTGAACATGTCCAAGAAGTCCTTCGCTAACGGATTGCCCACTTTGTATTTAGGTCCGTCTTTGTGCGGCAAACGCAGGAAATGGCAACACCCTGTAATGAAAGCAAAGACGTAAAAACGAGCATGAGGCTAGGCACTTTTAAATTAAGGTGACGGACGCAAGAGTGCCGTGTAGAGCATCACTTAATGGTAAATACACACGTAACTTATTAAGTCATAGGTGCGGGGCCGAGATGATTCGAACTCAGTACTGTTGGGTCACCATCGCTCATCAT
This sequence comes from Opisthograptis luteolata, assembly GCA_931315375.2. Classification (NCBI taxonomy): domain Eukaryota; kingdom Metazoa; phylum Arthropoda; class Insecta; order Lepidoptera; family Geometridae; genus Opisthograptis; species Opisthograptis luteolata. Next base: position 9,000,889 of record OV928053.1, on the reverse strand, counting down.
CATACGTTCCTTTCACGTTCCCACTGCTGGGACTCTGGCCTTCTCTCAGAGAGAGAGTATGAGCCGTAATCTACCACGAGGGCCCAGTGCGGGTTGGTAGATGTCGCATGCCCTTGAATGTTGCAGTTCTTGGACATGCCGGTTTCCTCACGATGTTTTCCTTCACCGTTTTGAGCGATGGCAAATCCGCACATAACTTATTAAGTCATAGGTGCGGGGCCGAGAGGATTCGAACTCGGTGTCGGCGTCTTGTAAGTCGCACGCCTAACCGTTCGGCCACCATCGCTCATTATTTCATAATACTATTTTTATTTTATTTTTTTTACTATTTACAGGGTAGCGTTTGACCACAAGTCACCTGATGTTAAGTGACGATGTGGTCGAAGATGGCGCCACGCTACACCTGGACTGGGAACTGGCTCTCAAGTGAGGCTGCCGGAACACACCGATAGGTGCTTGGCGACAGATTCTTAACAAGAGGGTGGTAGCTAGCCAGGCGGGTACTAGAAAATACCCTACCACCAAGCTATGGTTTCATCACGATGTTTTCCTTCACCGAAAGCTCAAGCTCATTGTAGGATTCGAACCCACGTCCTACGGATCGCAAGCCGACGTCACTACCACTAAGTCGTCATCGCTATGAATACTAGTATGTGTTTATTTACCTTGAAGCTGTATTCCACACCACACGCCTAAGCCGTGGTACTGATTAGCAGCGGCTTGCTCGTCCCTCTTCTTTCTTGCGTAATACGCCCTTCTGCCTAAATCCTCCTATGAAAGACAAGGATAGAGCACTTGAATCAACTTCGTTCCATAAACAAAGAGATTAATCTCGAAAGCTGCTAAGATTTACGAAAGTAAAATTTGGCATGCGCGTTTTCTTAGGTACCTACTGAGTGCGCGCTAAGAAAGCTTTTATTTTAACCTAGTTGCGCCCCGCGGTTTCACCCGCGTCTTCCCGTCATCCCGCAGGAACCTTTTTCCGGGATAAAAAGTAGTCTATGTTTTATTTCAGGGTATAAGCTATCTCCATTCCAAATTTCATTCAGATCCGATCAGTAGTTGTTTGCGTGAAAGAGTAACAAACATCCATCCATCCATCCATACTCACAAACTTTCACTTTTTTTATAATATTAGTAGGATAGGCATGCATTTTGCCGCCATCACGCCGTGTGCCAAGCGATGGTGCGGTCGACGGTGTAGCACGCATACCTAGAAGGTACCTGTTCACTCTTGCCTTTAAGACCCCCAAATTATAGTTATTGGGAAAAACAGACTCCGGCAAGGAATTCCACTCCTTACACTGTATAGTAGGAGATATGGATATGGGGGTCATTTATACCCCACCATGATTTCACTATACCCCCTTAACTCAACAGTATTCGGCAATATATAACGCTCCGTGTCCACTGCCTCCTTACAATGCGCCATAGGACACGCTTCCAAGAGCTGCTCTAACGGGATCTGGGGTTCATCTGTACCCCATAGTTGTCTGCTAAAGGGCACTAGGAAACCCCACCCTTCCGATTGGATGTAGTGGAGGGGGTAGCATTCCCATGATAGATATTTTTTAACCACCCTGAATAGTAAACGATGTGGGGTCGTTTATACCCCCCCCATGATTTCACTATACCCCCTTACCTCAACAGTCTTGGGCAATATATAACGCTCCGTGTCCACCGCCTCCTTACAATGCGCCATGGGGCAGGCTTCCAGCAGCTGCTCTAACGGGATCAGGGGTTCTTCTGTACCCCCTAGTTGTCTGCTAAAGGGCACTAGGAAACCCCACCCTTCCGATTGGATGTAGTGGAGAGGGTAGCCTTCCCACGATAGGCGGAGGAGTTTCGGTGTTATCTAGAATTTAAATTAAGCCCATAATAATAAATAGAAATTGGGACACGAATACATAGATCAACTCTTTATTGGTACAGTCAACGACAAAAGTAGCTGAACAAAAACAAATTTACCGATTCTCTTTATCATCTTAAACACCAACTTTCGACCGAATCATCACTTAACATCACGTGTATTGTGTCATGGTCAAGCGCAACATTGTTAGTTGTAAGGAAAAAACAAACATTACCGATCTACTACGCGTTTGGAAATTCGAGTATGATTAGCTACTTTTGTCGCTGACTGTACATCATACAAGCTCCATAGAATTAATGTCAAAATCTGTCTCTATTAGGGCAACTGTGGATAGATCGGTTAGTAATTTCCAGCACTAATAATCACCTGGACTGGGAACTGGCTCTCAAGTGAGACTGCCGGAACCCACCGATATGTGCTTGGCGACATATTCTTTACTTGAGGATGGTATCTAACCAGGCGAGCACTAGAAAATGCCCTACCACCAAGCTATTTATTTATTTTATTTATTTATTTATTTTATTTATTTATTGACATACATGCTCCTGGTGAACATTACAGTTACCCAATTCGTTCACCAGGAACTAAAAACACTACTAATTAACAAAATAAAATAAAAATAACACAAATACATAATAAAAGTAACGAAAAATAAAACAAATAATAAAAAATAATAATGAAAAGAAAGAATTACAAATAAAATTATACACCTAACATTACATTTTTTCGCCGAACTCTAATGCCACCCTGTGAAACTCCCGCTGAGTGCACAAGAATAGATCCACGTCCTGGTGTTGGCGCAGCACAGCGTTGAGCAAGCGGAGTGCTCGCGGAATAGGCGACTGGTGACCCAACTCGCTCCTGAACCCCGGCCCACCAAACAGGTCACGTCTTCTAGCCCTGATATAGTTATCTGGCACGGATAACGTTATTCTCTCCAATAACGATGGGTTGTATTTACGGCTCACCAATAAATTTAAAACATATTCCGTAATCCTATGGTTTCATCATTTCATTCATGTCATTCAACAGTCATTTTGCATTTACTACAAATGTATTTTAGTTAAACACTACCCTGTAAAAATTAAAACATTTTTGCATTTAATTTTTACCTGCATACTTGTTGTAATATTATTAGCTCCCGGCGCCCAGTCCGGGTCCTTCCCCGGTTTCGTGCACAGCTTCCTGTACCAAGCCGGATATCCGGCCAAATACGGCCTCTTTACCGGCAACGACTCACCCAGTCCATACAAATACCCAAACTGTTTACTCAACTCATCCACATTTACTTTCTTTGTATTTTCTATACTCTCTACAGACTCTATGTATTCATCACTGAGTAGTTCGAACTCTTTGGAATTTCGTTTTTCTGGTTTCGTACTGGCCGGTTTGAGTTCTAAATTCGAATCGCTGTCAGATTTTTTCTTTTTTTGCTTTTTTAATTTCAATGTTTGCGTGGACCAGTCTTGGTCCCACATCCATAGGTCTTTTTTGTAGGCGTTATCGGCCATTAGTTTGCAAGCTTCGTCCGCTTTTTGTGACAGCAGCTGTCGAGATTCGAGCTTCAGATCTTCGAATACTGTTTCGGCTGAGTCGATGTATTGAAGCCAGTTGGAGTTGACTGGCAAATACGCTGAGCCTGGAGAAATGAAAAGAGGGAGAACGGTCTAAGTTTTTGTCTTCGACAATCATGCCATCACTTATATCAGATGTAGAAATAAACCAAAACTTTAGAACTATATATATTAGCATTGTTTTAATTTTGAAAAAGTAAGGTTTTATGTGATCGCGATTAAATTATAGCTATTATTTAAGCCAGGGTATAAGCTATCTCCATTCCAAATTTCACTGAAATCCATAACAGTTTCTGTGTGAAAGAGTACCTAACATAAATCCATAGGTACTCACAAACTTTCGCGTTTTTAATATTAGTAGGATCGATATAATCGACTCACCCAGCTCCAGCATGCCGGCGAGCGTGACCGGATGCGGAAACCGGTGCAGGAACAGCGGCATCAACTCGCGCAGCACGCTGTGAGTGGCCGCCACGTCGCCCGCGCAGTACTAGCGGGACAGAAGAAGCATTGAACATGTTACGATTCGAGTCATTTAAATCGAGTTACTCGAGTCAGGCGCTATTGATGTTACACGTCTAGTAATTTTAATCGAGTTGCCCGAGTCAGACACTAGTGTTGTTACAAGTCTATTGATTTTAATCGAGTTACTCGAGTCAGGCGGATAATGAGTCGATTCGAGTTACCCTGGATAAAGGTGTGTTTCAACATAAAGCGAGACCGTGCGCGGTGCGTGGCATGCTGCATTGTGATTGGCCGTCTGCCGCACCCACGCCGCTGTCTACTTGCCGCGCTCCAACATTTTATTTAATAACCATGCGTTCTTTTTCTTTATAGTGTGAACCAGGCGAGCACTTAAAAATACCCTACCACCAAGCTATGGTTTCATCACGATGTTTTCCTTCACCGAATGCCATACAATATCTTCATCAAATATTGGACCCTGTTGGATTGCCTAAATAAATAAAATAAAAATATATAAGCCAACGTCACTCTAACACTAGCCATCATCGCTATGACATTATAGCTTACCTGCATTAGAACTTGGAAGTTTTCATGTACATCTTCCAACGTGCCTTCTACGAACACATCCCGGGACTCTTTGTCGATAGGCGCACCGCAGTAGAGCTTGTGCACCTAAAATAGAAAAAAAATGTAATATGTAATAAACTGACTTCCATCAAACTTGTATGTCAACGCGATCAAAAGATATGACCGTTTATGTCGCATATTTTCGCATATGTTGCGCGTTCACAAGGAAATCAAAACCTATAGGGTACTTCCCGTTGACCTAGTCATAAAATTTGGTATGATGCCAAGATATTACAGCATGCGTATAGGAAAAAGTCAAAAAACCGTATAGTTCAATAACAAAAAGTTTTCTCGGAACCCTCGGTGGGCGAGTCAAACTCTCACATAGCCGATTTTTCAAAAAATTATATATATCTACACACTAACTGTTCCCCGCGGTTTCACCCGCGTGCGCTACAGTTTATCGCGATAAAAAGTATCCCATGTCTTTCTTCAGAGCTCAAACTATCTCTATACCAAATTTAATTTAAATTGGTTCAGTAGTTTAGGCGCGAAAGCGTATATATTCCGTATACTCCAAAATTATTTCCGCAATTCGGTGCTCCCTCACCGCGTTACCTGCTGTATCCATTGTCCTATTTTAATTCTAAGTTAATTTCATTCGGACCGCGTTGCTAAAGATCTTCCTGGTCCGCGACCGCACTTTACCTATTTCATAGATTCTCTCGCCTTCGGTGCAAAATAGCAATTTTCTTACATATCCCTATTTTTTTTGGAAATTAAATATAGCCTTCCTCGATAAATGGACTATCTAACACTGAAAGAATTTTTTAAATCGGACCAGTAGTTCCTGAGATTAGCGCGTTCAAACAAACAAACACACTTTGCAGCTTAGATACTACGCGTCTCACCTCACTGAGGCTGTTGAGCGAGCTGATCTCGATCCAGTCGTCGTCCGACGGATGCGGCTCCTTGTTCTTGGCCTTCAGCACGGTGCGCTGGTAGCTGGTGACGCCGCTGACGCAAGTGTGCATCGACATTGTGTCCATGAAGCGAACGCCTGCAACCATTTTTGTTTTCACTTCTTACAGGGTAGCGTTTGACCAGTACGATTCTAATTCACACGGAAACTCTCGCGACCACGGATTCGGAAAAATTTCCTTCACATTTTTTTAGACGCGATTCATTAATCTGAATTCGGAAACTTATATTTAATTTGACAAACCAGCTGCTTCATTACGGAAAACATTTCCGCCACCTATTTGCTCTCGGAAAACGTGAAGCGAAAGTGACGTCGAATCGGACACGGGAACTTTCCGAGTGAATTAGAATCGCACTACTGTACCCCTTGTACAGGCTTTGACTTTACTGGAGGTACTGATGTTAAGTGGAGTGACGATGTGTTAGAAGGTAACGCCACGCTACGCCTGGATTGGGAACTGGCTCTCAAGTGGGGCTGCCGGAACACACCGATAGGTGCTCGGTGACAGATTTTTAACTTGAGGTATGGTAGCTAGCCAGGCGAGCACTAGAAAATGACCTACCACTAAGCTGTGGTTTCATCACAAAGTTTTCCTTCACCGAAAACTCAAGCTCTTTATAGGAATCGAACCCACGACCTACGGGACGTCATTACCACAAAGCTATTTTATATCAGTACTAGTTGCATCCCGCGGTTTCACCCGCGTCATCCCGATATCCCGCAGGAACCTTTTTCCGGGATAAAGAGTACCGCGCCTATGTGTTAATCCAGGGTTTAAGCTTATCTCCATTCCAAATTTCATCAAAATCGGTTTAGTAGTTACGGTGATACGCGGTAACAAACATTCGCACACACAAACTTTCGCATTTATTTAGATTACCTGTTTTTTCCAGCCAGTACTGCTCTTTAATCTTAGCCCTGTCGAAGGACACATTGTGCCCCACTACGATCCTGCTTCTGCTGAGGTCTCCAAAGGGCTTTTCTCCGTCCGTCTCTAACGGTATGAGGTCATCGTAGTTAATGGTGTCAAAGGACCTATGCTGCTCGTTGTTGGCAAGCGGTTGGCTTACCCAGCTGTACCTGTGGTAGATGAAAAGTAAGTTTTAAGTGACGAGATGAGCATGTTGATCACGTGATGGTAAGCGTAACCACAGTATATTATAAACAGTAGGTTAGCTAAGGCCGCTCGACGAGTTAATTGCCTACTCTTGCGGTGACGCATAGGCGGCGCGTTCCGTACTGAGTGCATGGCCGCGGCCCCGGCCGCCTCCTTTCGTTTATGTGATTGTGTGCGTGAAAAGTGCGTGCGTACACGGTGCCGCTACTCACGCACACATTCAAACCGGCGACGGCCGATTTATATGAAGCTGAACTACTACTCCTTTACTATGGCGTAACGCTTGCCCATTACAGTCCAGTCAGTGCCAATTACGCCACCCTGAGATATTAGATGTAAAATCTCTTTCATCAGTCTAATGTGTTCCCACTGCGGGTACTATGGCCGTCTCTCAGTCAATAATCAATAGTACTTTATTCAACAGGATACATTGTGATTACTTTAAAACGTCAAACGTAAAACTAGCTACGCCTGTTCCAACCTCCTTACGGCGGCAAAAGAACAGGCAAGAAACGCCCGTTAGGTATTTTTTTTGGCCTTAATCTAACACGCTGGCCCAGTGCGTGTTGGTAGATGTTGCATACCCTTGAATGTTGTCAAATCCCTTTATGCCCTACAACTTCGCTGAAAATAGTGGCCTCTAATCTGGAATACAGTAATGTTTGCACACTACTGCTTGGCAGTTGAATAACTGGCAAAGGTGCGATACTTCCCCAGAGCCCCACCACTACAATTTACTACTGCCTGTCATCCACACTAATATTCTAAATGAGAAAGTAACTGTTTGATTGTTTGTTACCTTTTCACGCTTAAACAACTGAACCGATCGTGATTAAATTTGGTATGGAGATAGTTTGAACAATAGGGAAGGACATAGGATAATTTTTGTCGCGACAAACTGTAATCCCAGCGGGTGTCACCACAGGGACCAGCTAGTACTACTTTAATAAATAAAGATCAGCGACCAATCCCGAACTTTTGCCCCCGTGTCTATACATACCATACCACTGAGCCATAATCTCTCCATCACATTAATTTATACATTTACTAACTAACCAGGCATCTGTAGATACAGCACACGCCAGCGTAGGCCTCTTTCCTGCAGACATGAGGACTTCAACATCAAAGACCAGTGCATCATCAGACGGGCACGGCACAGGCTCCGCAATGTCTCCTGTGTACTTACACCAGCCAGCCGCTTTCGACCATTCCTGCAATGAATAAAAAATTATAACACACTTTAACGCACCTATCTAAAGTAAAGTTGAAATTTTTCCATCATCCTCATCATCACAATGTGATCATGAGTGGAGACTATGACTTGGCAAAAGAAGTGTAGGATGCCCTGCGACTAGGTGGAGCGAAGACTGGTGCTGAATGGCTGGTAGTAGTTGTTGCAGGAGAAGAGCCAAAAAACCGGGCTCAGTGGTGTACCTTGGATGTCCCTCTGTCTGATGTGGACTGACACGGTCTGATGATGATGATGATTTTATAAATCAAAATATGCACCATTGTTGAGTACTGAAGCAAATTTATTTTATTTTAAACAAAAATAACGACAGCAATAGGCTAAGAAATTAATTAGTATGATTTACCTTGGGCATAGGTGGTAAGGCACATTCAGCCAATTTATTCAATAACGCTCTGTACGGAGCACTTTGCCTCTCGCCAATATTGTAGAAGTGCTCCAACACATCTTTGCCTTCAAGCTTTGGTATTTGTATTTGAACATCGGGTAGCTCGTTAAACTTTCTGTAGTCTATGCCTAGTCTTATCAGGTTGTTTTGGCAACTGGAAAGAGGTTCATAGCTGATTAGTATTAATAACTAGTTGCACCCTGCAGTTTCACCCACATCTTCTCATTATCCCGCAGGAAGCTTTTTTCAGGATAAAAAGTAGCCTATGGTACTAGTAATCTAGGGTATAAGCTACCTCCATACCAAATTTCATCAAAATCGGTTTAGTAGTTACAGTGATATGTGGTGACAAACACTCACATTTTTAATATTAGTAGGATAGGATTAAAGAAAAGTATGCACATAAATGTTCACTAAAAATTATTTAAAAAAGTGGAACATTAAGCGTGAAAATGGAAAAGCTGCAAGCGGAGCCAAAAATAAATACAACAGGAAAATAGTAACTTTTAAACTTACCTTTTCACTATTTCTGGATTAACAGGGGGGCCGGGATTTTTGAATATCTGTTCATATATATTCCGAGATATCATCTGTATATTAACTTCATTCAGCCGAAATTCCTTCGAATTGTTTTCAGCAATTTCTTTAGAAAATGTTTTTTCTTGGAGGTTATCATTTGCAGTTTTTTTCTTAATTCTTATTACTTCACTTGAAGGAAATATATCGCAGTAGCATCTATGATAGATATATCGCGATTGACGGTCCACTTTGGTAAATAAATAACTTTTTGTAACTTTCATTGTATCTTACAAAAAATAAATAAACAATGTTTGCTTTTATATTGCTTCGCGCCGCGCGCTTGCAAATGTTTTTTTTTTTTAATTTATTTCTTGACCAATCAATGGAATTGTCAAAGTAGAATAAGGAAGTAGTAGAGTTGCCACTTGCCAGGGTAACACCTTCACCTCACCAACAGTCCAACAGTAAGCTGGCGAGTCCGAGATGTTTTAGTCGATTGTGCAAACATCTCAAATGCAAGCTTAGTTAGTTTAGTTTTTTTTTGACAATTGCCCACAGATTAACCTAGCCCTTAGCTATAAGTTTAATGTTAATTCCCGTTGATGGCGTTGCTCGTAAGGATTCAATAAAATTGTTTGAGATAGCGTCTACGGTACAAAGTTACAAACCTCTACGTCCTTGTACATGTACCTTGTACTTCTAGTATAAAACTAGTACCCATAGAGTAACTTTGTATACTGGAGGCTAGTACCTACCACACATGACCACAGTCTAGTATATAGTCTACTTAATCTATGACACAGTCAACCAAATACTAACAACTAATTTATGTTCCTATGGTTTTTGTTGAATCATGATCTTTAACGATGAATGAAACAAAGCTGTAAGATTATATATTTTATTACATGGTCAAAATACATAATACTATCATGATATCCATTATTTTTTCTACATTAATAAACAAAAAAATTAACAATTTGCAAAATATTCATAATACAAAGGTGCATAACTGCATACTTAAGCTAGGGAATGCAATAAAGTTTAATTAGTTCTTAGCTGATAGTCTCCATTCTGAGTAATGTACCTAACCCAAGGGAGAGCTTGGTAGCCACTCTTCTCAATGATCTTCAAGTACCGCACTTGAATACCAGAAGTTGTAAAGTATGGTATTTCAAATTTAACCTGTATAGGTGGTTTTCCATCAACTTCTTCGCATTCTACAGACGGCAGACCAAAGTGGGCTCTCATCAAGTACTCCTTGCCACCAGGGAACGATTTAATAGACCAGGTGATAGCGTTTTGTTCAGGTGTGTACTTTACACTGCCAATAGTAGTTTTGAATTTAGGCGAATCAGCGTCTGCAGGGACCGGAATGATTATTTCAACATTGTTGGCAGTTGAACGCCTCTTGAACTGAGACTTGGCTTTGATCATGTACTCAACTCGGGAATGGGCATGACGTTCAATAACGGACTCTATCCAAATGAGAGGCTTCACATGAGTGTTCAGTCTATACGACATGAGCTCAAACTCTCCATCAGGTGGGATAAATGATATTGTCCTATCATTCTCAAAGCGAGACAGTCTCACGCATTGATGGAATTTAACATCTTCCAATTCTACAGACTTGGATTTCCCCCTACCAGTACTTTCAAAGAGAACTTTATCATTTAATCCAAGACGTAATTCAGGCATACCAGATAAGTACACTCGCATTTTTATAGCTCCTACTATCTCACTCCTCAAAACATTGCCATTGGAGTTAGCCAGCAAGTTCACAGACTCAATGACATCTAGGAACACTTCGTTTTTCCTATACTTGATGCCTTCAGACCTCCAAGAAACGGCGTTAGTCACAGCCATCGGTATTTTAGGCTGCATTTCAAGTTTGTGAGTCTCTTGAGTGATGTACTCTTGCAAGATCTTGCTATCCGTAGTCTGAGGGTAGCCAAAGTCGATGAGTTCATCAAGAAGCTCGTAAATAACCACAAAGTTGTCGCGTATACTCTCTTCTTCCAGCTCCTTGAAGTACTCGGTCATAACTTCAACTATCTTGTACAAGAAAACGAATACTAACGCTATGTTAGCGTTTTTCTTTGTAGTCGACACAATGTATAAGTTGTTGGTCTTGATGTAAGCAAAGGTGCATTCGCTGGTCTGCAACAGGGGCGTGAGCATACCCTCTTCCTCCTTCTCCATGAGTAGGGGCATAAACTTATCTATGACCCCCATATCGACATCTCCGCGGTAATTCCTCGATATGAGGACTTTACCCTTCACATCTAGGATGTATATAGCAGAAGACGACATGTTTGAGCTGAAACAGTGTAACAATTTCTGAGATAGCACTCGCAACCAGTTTGAAGGTACCTTACCTTACCTTGTAGTTTACCAATTAATTAAATGTGTATGAAATGCTGTTAAACTATTTGAAAGGAAAAACTTACGTTTATTGAACACTTTATAGCTCAAATAATATCATTTTATCATCAGCAAACACAAAGTTACGTGTGAAAAATCAAATAATTCTAATGACACGATTGTGACGTACGTACGTATTAATCAAAGAGCATGTAAGGTTTAGTACTAATGAGATTAAGAAATTGCCACAGAAGCAAAATGATTAATTAATGACAGACTGCACTGCGTTTACGAATGCAGCTGCCTCATTATTTAGTTTATTTCGTTGTTCGCTGCCTACTATTTTACGCCTCAATCGTTGCCTGAGTATAATTATGGTAAAAAATAGTGTGTTCATTAAAATTTATTCTTTAACCGAACAAGTGGTTCAGTGAGTTCATAATCTAATTTCTATGGTCAATCAGTAGTCGGTGGTCGGTCCAACCCTTCTCCTTCTACGGTCCAACCACCACAGGCAGTGACAAAGGCCAGGCCAAATTCAGCCAGTAATGCCAACTTAGCTGTTGCAAAGCTAGATTTAACTATATTTTGGTTTGTTTGGCCTAATTCATATTGATTTGGCTTCCGCACCTAGTCCTGAATCCTGAATTTAACCATAAGTATATTATCAGTGTTTGAAAACGTGCATAAATGATGAGGAATGCTTTTTTAACTACTGTTGATGAACCCGGTAATATTCTGGTTCATATTTTTAGTTTTTACACGCGTAGATACCTTAAAATTCTATATTTTATATGTAATATATGCAGTAGGTAACCATTTATACCTAATAAGCACGTAAATTTGTTTATTAACGGACAATATAACCTGATAGTTCACAAACACTTTTTTATTTTTGTTTTGTTATGGCGTCACACGATTAGTGTATTTGCCAGTGTCAAGTATAAAATATTTCAAACTCAGAGAGTTGAATCAAGTTTAAATGTTGATGATGATGATGACGATGAGATGATGGGATGAGGATAGTGTTTAAGTAAAGTAGTGGCGCTTTACTTAAACTTTACACGGACTTTTTTGGAGCAACTTGAAAAGTCACTTTCACAACTTTATTTCAATTTCCCACACTCGTACACATTAACGAACACATAATGGTTAATAATCCACCAATATTATACATTATCACACGAAGAAACACAAGTTTTGAAAATAAAAACAAAATTTTCACGTTGACAATTCGATTGCCGCCAAAAAAGTCTCTTCACAAACACTTCTTATCAGACTTAGCTCAAATCCTGTTACCTATTTGGCAACACTGAAGATAGCCAGTTATATATCTATGATTCCATAGCCAAGGCCCAAGTCCCAAGATTGGGTTGGTTTATGGTTTAGTTTGGTTGATGGACTGATGGTTGTATTGGTTGTTGAGTTGAAAAAAAAAATTGAGCTGAGCAAGCCATTCTTCATTTGTTACTTTTGTCATAATATTTTCAATTTTATTTCCTTCACTAATTTATAAATTCATTTGGTTTTTGATTCAAATTCTTCTAGACGCATTGCTCAGTAGATATTAGCATGAATTAAACAGTGTCTGTTAATTTAACGTACTTAATAAGTTGTGTGTGTAAGCGTAGATATATTTAATTACATTCCATGAAATTAGAAATGACCACGGACGCCAGAGTACAAAGAAATCCGATCGTTTACTTAGATATTAGTATTGATGGAATACCAGGTAATCCTTTCATTTATTATGTGCTCTTTGTTGATAGTATTTTGCGGCAACACGTGGTTGCTAGAATATTCGTAAAATAATTAATACCTTGGCTTGGGAGGTAGAGGCTTCTTTGGAAACAGTCTATGATGTATGGTTATTTTTTATTGATTATGCGGTTATGCGGAAAAACGATTCCACAAAAGAGTTGCCTATCTATTTTATTACTGTGTCAGATCATTGTAGCCTGAGTATAAAGTTAACACTAGGTTTGCACCTTTTTCCCAAATGGGGTTAGCAAGGATGTGGCAATTTTAATGTAATCAATTTAAAAATAAAAAGTTGGTGTTGGAAAATGTTTGACCTATCGTCTGAAAAAAGTGAAACCACTAACGCCTATGGCTAAGCAAAACATCACCTAAGCCTTCTATTCTATCTCGGCCAAGACAAATCTGCCCATTAAATAGCTAGTTGATAGTTAATTGCCATTGTCACCCAGGAACTTGGCCAGAAAAAGGGCACTAATTTGTATGACAATTATAAAAAAATTGTCACAAACATTACTCAAGTCCTTATCCTAATTTACTACTTTGAAGATCCCCAAGACTGGATTCACTCATGCAACATGGATTCACAATGCATACCGCTTAGTAGAGGAACTCCTTGAAAGAGACTGTTCACTCTTGCTTTGAAGATCTCCAATCTTGGGGAACTTCAAGGCAAGAGTGAACAGGTACAGGTACGTACTAGTGATTGGGAAAAACAGATGACTCTTTCAAGGAGTTCTACTACTTAGCGGTACACAAGATGAATGTAGAAGCAACACGCTTCAAGTCAAGTCTATTTTTCTTTATTCAATAGGATACATTGTGATCACTTTAAAACATCAAACTTAAAACTAGCTACGCCTGTTCCAACCTCCTTACGCCTTCGTGCAAACAGGTGGAATATCCACCATATACATTTATTACAAGAAGTATGTAAAGTATGATAGAGTCTGGTTTGACAAGCTTGCTGAAGAGAGAGCAAGCCGACTCGTCAGCGATTCCAATCCAACAAATGATAGTCACATCTGCACTAAGTGTGGACGAGCCTGCTGTTCTCATGTTGGTCTGTATAGCCACCAACAAAAGTGTTCTTCAAACCCCACTGACACGGTTTGAATTGTCTGTCATAGACGTCTAAAACCGTGTATGTATGCAAAGGAACATATTAACAGTTGGAGAGAACAAGTCCTCCTTGCATTTAACCTTGCACAGTGCTACATGCAACAAGATCAGGTCATTCAGTTTTACCAATGACAAAGTAATGACAATGTAATCAAATCACATAATTATAGAACTGCATTATAATTATCATGTATTTGTGTTGAATAACATTTTTTTGTTGGTATGTTATCAGTTGGGTTGAGCTTGCTTATCAATTATGTGTAATTATGCAGTTATAGCTATATTTATAAGCGTTTCAAGCACTCAATATAGTTGTACGAATTGTTTTCTTATATGTATTACCTAGCTGACCTGGAGAACTTCGTATCGCCAATAAAAGTCACCTTTTAAACCTTCCCTGAACTCCCACGAACATTTCAAGATCAAAATTAGCCAAATCGGTCCATATATTCTGGAGTTTTAGGGAGACTAACGAACAACAATCGATTTATATATATAAGAGAAGATTTGTTTGTTACATAATCACTCGAAAGATTTTTACAAGATGATTCTTTTTTACCTACTTGGTAGCTTTTGACCACCGGTCACCGGAAGTTAAGTGAGGTTGTGGTTGAAAGTAGAACCACTCTATACCTGGATTGGGAACTGGCTCCCAAGTAAGATTGCCGGAGGCCAAAACATGCCGATAGGTGACATTTGATGCAACTTTCAGAATTCAATAAGTCTCAGATTTTAATTTGAAACTGAGGTATGTCACTCTGATATTGATACATCTGTAATAACCCAAAACAAGTTAAGCACGGGAAATGATAGTTTGCTCATAGTTAGTCATATTCTTGAAATGCTGTCTCTGTCTATAATTTTATCCTCTTTGTTCACAGCGGGCCGCATTATTATAGAGCTCAGAAGAGACGTAGTGCCTAAAACCGCAGAGAACTTCAGAGCGCTGTGTACCGGCGAGAAGGGTGTTGGAATGTGTGGAAAGCCATTGCATTACAAAGGAGTTCCCTTTCATAAAGGTAATGTACATTTAAGATATCACATTTTCATTTCAAATAAAAAATTTCAATAAAAATAATGAGATTAACTATCTGATATCTCAGTGCAAATGTTGCTACTCAAAATTTTGTAATATTGGCGTGCAAAATACTGGGCAACTTTAAAGCTTACTATGAGGCAAGCGACTTGCTCGCCTCAGTTAAAAAAAGATATCCTTATCCAGGTGTAGCGTGATGCCACCTTCGACCACATCGTCACTTAACATCTGGTGACTTGTGGTCAAACACTACCATGAAATTAATATAAATGAAATTTTTTATTTTTAACAAAATTATTCAGTTGGGTTTTATTTTTTCAATTCTATCTTGCCAAACTGACGCACTACAAATGAAATAAATCAAAAAAATAACAATAATGTTGCCAGTTTTTAATATTCTTTTAATATTCCAGTGATGACCCAGTTCATGGTGCAGTCTGGTGACGTAGTCAACGGGGACGGCTCCGGCGGTGAAAGCATCTACGGGCCTACATTCGAAGATGAAAACTTTAAATTAATAGTTAGTGTGTATTGTCCAACCTCTTTCCACACTCGAGAGCAAAAAAATCAATACCAAAAAGCGTATTTCTTTGCTCTAGTGTTATGTAGTCTGGTGTTACTTAGCTTTACAATTTATATCCACAGATTTAATTGGTCTGTTTGTTTTTTAAATTTATTTAATACTAGCTGTGTCCCGTTGTATTACCCGCGCCTTCCTGTTGGAACTCTTTCCCGGGATAAAAAGTAGCCCATGTGTTAATCGAGGGTATAAGCTATCTCCATTCCAAAAGTTCATTCAGATCCGTTCTGTAGTTTTTGCGTGAAAGAGTAACAAACATCCTTCCATCCATCCAAACTTAAAAATGTTCACGTTGGTAATATTAGTGAGATATGTAAAGCATATGATATGTTACTCTGTACAGCACGGGACGGGCGTGCTAAGCATGGCCAACAAGCGGCGGCCGCACACCAACGGCTCGCAGTTCTGCATCACGACGGTGCCCTGCCCGCACCTGGACGGGACCAACGTGGTGTTCGGCGCCGTGCGCGCCGGCCTCGGCCTCGTGCACGAGATGCAGCGGTACGGCCGGCGGGAAGACGCCTGTCCCACGGTGGTTGGTAAACGGAACACATTCTACCAGCCTTTCCTGAAATGGGCGATAACGCCCCCTTGTGGGCGCTGCGGGCCTAAAGGGGGGCGGTAAAAGACCCAGAATTGTGACCCAGTGTTGTGTAGAGGCTTAATGAGGATGCTAAAAAATTATTTATACTCAGTGGGCAGTAGACAAAATAACTTGAAGTTGCTTGATACAGTTTCCGGTCCACTCAAAAAAAGAACAAGTAACTTTGCAAAGAGATTCAACTTAGCAATGGAGCGAAGCGTGTTGAGCATAAAAAGAATCGATAGAGTTCCAAACTCCACAATTCGCTCCAAAACGGGCATTGCAGATGTAGGGCAAAAGTCTGCTAGATTAAAGTGGGACTGGGCTGGACACGTAAGCCGGATGCACCCGGATCATCACCTGAGTGCAGTGGGTACCTGAGGACGGGCGACGTCGCCGAGGCAGGCCCCGAAAAAGATGCCGTGATGACCTTGACTCATTTGAGGAGCATCCTTGGTGGTGGTCTGAGGTTGCGGGGGATAGAGATATCTGGATGGAAATGGGGGAGACCTTTGCCCAGCTGTAGGACAGCATAGGTTAAAAAAAAAAAAAAACTTTCCTAGCAAAAAAAAACTACATCAAAAGAGTTGACAAACGCTTATTTCGTAAAGAATTGCAAACTTCTTCTTGCCCTGGTCCCATCTATTTGGAGTCGGCGTAGCATGTACTCTTCTTCCACTCTCCCCTATCAGCCATCATCGCTTCATTCACTCCCCTTTCATTCATATCAACCCTCACACAATCCATCCTTCTTTTCTTTGGTCTCCCTTTTCTCTTCCATCCATCATTGAATTGCGAAGTTAACGTGGATTGTAAAAAGTTTTAACAAATATGTTATCAGTGTCTATTTCAAGTGTCTGATCATTATTATTTGTGACAGGAATGCATAATAGCAGATTGCGGCGAGATAACCTCGCGGGACTGGGACGTCGGCTGCCGCGACGGCACCGCCGACCGTCTGCCGGAGTACCCGATTGACTACAAGCAACCTGTGGATGTGAGTTACTACTTCGACATACACATAACCGGAAGAATACAAACAAACTAAAAACCGGCCAAGTGCGAGTCGGGACTCGCGCACGATTTGTTCTGTACTATTTATTTATTTAATTTGGTAATAGGCGAGCAGCCTGAGGCTGATGTGCCTATATCATGCTGTGTTGAATTATCCAAAAGTGCAGAGAAAAGTCAATTCTGTAGCAAGGAAGTATTGCTCGTTCGCAACCACTTGTCCAGACTGTTCCCTGAAGATGCCGATACAACGTCTTCTGGTAGTCTATTCCAGTTGTGCACCACTCTAGAAGCCAGGAAGTGGTACGCAGTGTTTGATTTAGATGGTGCGCGTATTATCTGCATATTATTTCCTCTTGAAGATTTCATGCTCTCCTTGCATATGTACAGGTTGTGTATGTCTGGTAGGTTATAAAAACCCCCTAAAATCTTGTATGTCTCAATGAGTGAGGCGTGAGTGTGGGTATTATCTATAAAAACAACAAAAAAATGACGTTTGTTGTAGGAAGCCCCTTTAAATATTTACTTTATTTGATTTTTTAGTAATTGTTGTTATAGCGGCAACAGAAATACATCTTCTGTGAAAATTTCAACTGTCTAACTTTCACGGTTCATGATATTCAGCCTGATGACAGACGGACGGACAGCGGTCTTACTAATAGGGTCCCGTTTTACCCTTTGGGTACGGAGCCGTTATCTACCACGCTGCCCGGTGCAGGTTGGTGAATGTCGCATGCCTTTGAATTTTGTGGTTCTTGGACATGCTGGTTTCCTCACTATGTTTTCCATCACCGTTTTGAGCGATGGTAAATCCACTCTTAATAAATAATTTATTAAGTCACTAGCTGTTCCCCGCGGTTTCACCCGCGTGGGCTACATTTTATGGCGATAAAAAGATCACATGTCTTTCCTCAGGGTACAAACTATCCCCATACCAAAGTTAATTTAAATCGGTACTGTAGTTTAGGCGTGAAAGAGAGACAGACAGACAGAGTTACTTTCGCATTTATAATATTAGTATGCACCTAACAGGGCCGAGAGGATTCGAACTCAGCCACCCAAAATCCCTGACGTTTTCTTTTCCTGTTTGTTTCAGATAGACGACCTTATGTCGTGCGTGAAGGTTCTAAAGTCGGTCGGCAACAGTAGTTTCGGCGAGGGGCGATACAAGGCGGCGATCAGGAAGTACCTGAAGTGCTTGCGGTACATCCATCACACGTTGGACAACGAAGACAAACTTAAAGACACTGAAAAGCATGACAGCTGTAAGTCTTTTCGTTTTTTTACGCCCGAAATTAATAATCGATGATCCGTTATCCGCGGTTTTGGATCGATTTTTATTTTACTACTAAAATGACATATTATGACATGCAGAGAATGAATCTGCAGAGGGCCTCAAAAGGCGCAAATATGGTAATCTCGACAGTGGGGACCGGGAGCGAAATCGATATATAATGATAAAATATATCAAAGCGACTGGTCGATGCTACCCGTGACCAAAAAATGCTGGCCGTTATTTTGCGCAACGAATAAGCATTGCCGTTCACATCCTCACTTAAGGCTGCGCCTAATGCTGGAAAAAAAAAACAGACGGCCCCTGTGTTTAATATTTTATCTACGTTACTTTGTTTAGAGTTGAAAATCGCGTGACCGCGTACAGTTGACGATAATGATGGAATTCGAGCTCCAAGCTATTTATTAATTATTCAAAATATAAGCATGAAATAAAAAAACTAATCGATTACTCGAGTAGAACATTAATTTGGCTATGTAATTCGTAAAAAATAATGTATGGTTAATATATTATGTAAAACAGTTTATTTTTCGTACAAATTTTATATTTTTTTTTAAAGATTTTTTTTCAAAATTCTATTTGATTACTCGTCTTCTACGGATTCTACCCCTACCTGTAGTATTTTTTTAATTTCAACATTTACATTCTTTACCATTAAACTATGTGTTTAAAAATACACCTTTTGGGTTTGATCGCCCCCTTAACACTTAACTTGACCACTTAACTTGTGGTCAAACGCTACCCTGTAAATAGTAAAAAAAGGCTACTTTTTATCCCGGAAAAAGGTTCCTGCGGATCACGGAAAGACGCGGGTAAAACCGCGGGGCGCAACTAGTTTATAATATTAGTGTGATGTGATAGTATACTTATGATACAATTCTTTTCGCAGTACATGAAACATTCTCAGTGTATGCAACCCAGTGCAGTCTCAACCTGGCAGCGTGCTATACAAAATTGGAAGATTACAGATCCAGCATAAAATTCTGCACCCAGGTGAGTATCGATTTGTTTCCTGTTGCAAACCAAAAGTGCTTTAAAATGTTGGCTC
This sequence comes from Opisthograptis luteolata, assembly GCA_931315375.2. NCBI lineage: Eukaryota > Metazoa > Arthropoda > Insecta > Lepidoptera > Geometridae > Opisthograptis > Opisthograptis luteolata. Next base: position 8,981,365 of record OV928053.1, on the reverse strand, counting down.
ACTGTGCAAGCATGGCCCACAATCCTAATGGGAAGTTTTCTGACAGCTGAAGAAACAAAATTCTGAAACCACGCATAGATGGCGCTGACGAGACACGTCTTTTTTCCGCTGAGCTTTTTTTTTATTTTTACTACTTATAGGGTAGTGTTTGACCATAAGCCACACAGGCTCTCAAGAGAGGCTGCCGGAACACACCGATAATTGCTTAGCGACAGATTCGTAACATAAGGGTGGTTCCTAGCCAAGCGAGCATTAGAAAATGCCCTACCACCAAGCTATCGTTTCATCACGATGGTTTCCTTCTCCGAAAGCTCGAATCCACGACCAATGGATCGCAAGCCGACGTCACTACCACTGAGCCATCGTCGTTTACTGTCGCAAATGAATTAAACAGGGCTTGGCTCACAGTGCAGTCCTTGCCGTTCAGGCATGTCGCTTACTATCAGCTGAATGTCCTGCTCGTCTAGTGACTTATACAACAACAATGTTGTACAGGTTCTGGACTCGGACCCTCGCAACGAGAAAGCTCTCTACCGGCGAGGTCAGGCCCACTTCGCTCTCAAGAATTACGACGCTGCTCTCTGGGACCTCCGGCAAGCTGACAAGGTACTATGTACTACTAATAGTACTATTTTTAAAAAACCTAGTGGTCGTTGGACAAAAAAAAAACATCTATAGTTGTGACAGGGGTTTAAAGGCTGACCATAAACGGACAGCCTGAAGCAGTCGACAGTCAACTGCTTCAAGTTGCGACTGCATAGTCATCATCATCATCATCATCATTATCAGCCTTTCACGTTCCCACTGTTGGGACTCTGGCCTTCTCTCAGAGAGAGAGTATGGGCTGTAATCTACCACGCTGGCCCAGTGCGGGTTGGTTGGTAGATGTCGCATGCCCGTGAATGTTGCAGTTCTTGGGCATGCCGGTTTCCTCACGATGGTTTCCTTCACCGTTTTGAGTGATGGCAAACCCGCACATAACTTATTAAGTACTTATTAAGACTGCATAGTGAAGTACTGCAACAGCTCAAGCAGTTAGTGTATGTACGTACGTAGAAGTCAGTAGTTCACTATACAGTCGCAGATTGAAGCAGTCTATCCTGACTGCTTCAGGCTGCCCGTGTATGGGCAGTCATAGACTTTTTTTACTTACAGGGTAGCGTTTGACCGCATCCGCAAGTCACCTGATGTTAAGTGAAGATGTGCCCGAAGGTTGCGTTACGATACACCTGAACTGGGAACTGGCTCTCAAGTGAGGCTGCCAGAACACACCGAGTACTCTTATTTTGCACTGGATGCTACTCTTTCGATTCTATAAACGTTCCAGACTCGACCATAGATAGTTTCTAGTATTATTAAATCAAAATCAAAAATTAAAAAAATATAAAATATTCATATGATCACTTTGAAACGTCAAACTTAAGACTAGCTACGCCTGTTCCAAGCTCACGCCGGCAAAATAACAGGCAAGAAACGCCCGGCAATTAATTTTTTGGGCGCGATCACATTTACATTTATTTGTTGGATTACATAAATAAATAAAATAAAATAAATAAAAAACAATTTGATTCTTACTACTGTAACTGTGTCTAACTGTTGTTATCATTGTTACTTTACCCAGGTGTCGCCCAACAACCGCGCCGTGCACAAACTCCTGGAGCAAGTGCGAGCGTCCAACAAGACTTACAACGACACCCAGAAGCAAATGTTGTCAAAATTTTTTCGTGCCCAAAAGGAGAATTGTATCGCGATCGCGAATAACTGAACTAAGACTGAAAGTGGTTATACGTAGGCTTGTTTGACAAACCCTTAGCACGATCAGATTCTACTCAAGTATCTAGATTATAGATTCGATATCTAGATTCTAGACTAGGTACTTGTCTAGATTGAAGACTAGGTATCTAGATTGTAGGCTAAGTATCTAGATTCTAGGCTGGATATCTAGATTCTAGACTGGATATCTAGATTCTAGACTGGATATTTAGATTCTAGACTGGGTATCTCGATTCTAGACTGGGTATCTAGATTCTAGACTGGGTATCTATATTCTAGATTCGGTATCGACCTAGGAGGTCAACACGGGGATCAGTTGTATAAGATATACGTGTCGACTTGAGAACTTTTATTTTTCTTCGGTTTCGATACACCATGGCGCAGTGGGTAGTGCTCCAACCTGCTGACCTTAGTGTACCAGGTTCGAAGCTAGCCGGGACGGGGCAAAAATTAGTATCATAAGCATAAAAATGTGTCTAGCCGCGACACAGGGAGTCTCGTTGCGGTATGACCAAGTTGTACACTTGGGTTCTGAAGCTGTAGCAAACTGTATGTATTAGTTACTGAGTAACGGTTACGCCATCTAGTACCGAGTAACGTTACTCACGAATACTATTCGTTACTCGCATGTTTCGTATTATGACTACATACACTGTTTCAAGCACGCAATGTACCGTTGCGTTGATGATATAAAATACGGAAAAGTGAAAAATGCAGTCAAATCTGTGTAATCAATACTTTACGTGGCATATTTGTATGGGATGACAGACTCAAATCTGTGTAATCAATACTTTACGTGACATAATTGTATGGGATGACAGACTCAAATCTGTGTAATCAATACTTTACGTGACATATTTGTATGGGATGACAGACTCAAATCTGTGTAATCAATACTTTACGTGCTCTCGGAAAACGTTTCCGTGAAGCGAAAGTGACGTCGACTCCGACACGGAATCTTTCCGTGTGAATTAGAATCGCACTACAGGTCGGTTAGCTAAAGCCGTACAACACATTCACACATTTGTCTGTAAATGAGCGCATGGCATGACGTTGCACTGCATACGCACCGTGAAAAGTCTATTTGTCTCTCGCACGCGCTTGGTTATATTATACATGCGTGACAGAGATTGTTATTGATTTTACTACTTATATCGATGATGGCTCAGTGGTAGTGACGTCATCCGTACGACGTGGTTTCGAATCCTACAATGAGCTTGATATTTCGGTGAAGGAAAACATCGTGATGAAACCATAGCTTGGTGGTAGGGTATTTTCTAGTACTCGCCTGGCTAGCTACCACCCTCTTGTTGAGAATCTATCGCCAAGCTCCTATCGGTGTGTTCCGGCAGCCTCACTTGAGAGCCAGTTCCCAGTCCAGGTGTAGCGTGGCGCCATCTTCGACCACATCGTCACTTAACATCAGCTGACTTGTGGTCAAACGCTTCCCTCCAAATAGTAAAAAAAAAACTGTGTAATGAAATTGCCTTAGTGTGAGTAGTGTACGTGCCAGCTTTAGATAAACCGACTTATGTAACAATATGTGTGTTTGTGTGTGTGTTAAGAAGCAGTTTTCGGTGAAGTTATTAAAAAAATCTAACTGTGATCGATTAAATAGAGCCAGAGGTTACTGAACCCAAATCTGTGATTTTTTAAGGCTTTTGTAGGCTTACTTTTTTTAGGGTACGCGACATCTACCAACCCGCACTGGGCGAGCGTGGTCATTATGGCCCTACAGTACAGTATAATGGCGCATCCACACACGCGCATCTTTAGTTCAGTTCAGCGTCAAGGCAGCATGTGTGGATACGCCATAGGCTATACTATAACTCTCTGTCTTGCTGGGGCCACACTACGGTCAACGTCAAGGGAAATGTCAACGCCTATGATGGCGATAAATATTGCGTTAATTACTAACGCAATTATGTGAGTGGTCAACGTGAACGCAACGAAACTTCAATCGTTAACTTTCTTCTCTCATTTATAGTGTGGCCGCTTCAGCACTTTAATTCTCGCGTGCCAATCTGAATGCCGTTGTCAAATGATCGCGTTGTCGTGGCCACACTTATGTTAAACGTCAATCATAATTAACGGCGTTTCCCGTAAGTGTGTACGTACTTCTTAAGCTGCGGCCACACTAACGGGAAATGCCGTTAAATAGCGCGATGATTGACGTTTGACATAAGTTTGGCCCCGACATTTGACAACGGCATTCGCATTGGCGTTTGACGTTAGCCGATAACTCAAGTGCATTCACGTTGACCGTTCAAGTGTAGCCACTCGCATAATTGCGTTAATAAATAACGTACCTAATATTTATCGCGATGATAGGCATTGACATTTCCCTTGACGTTGACCTTAGTGTGGCTCCAGATTCAGAGAGGTATGTGAGGGTGATAGGTTCTTTATTTTCTAGGATAATTTGTGATGGTAAGTGTTGATTTGAATGTGATCGACGACGGCAAACACGTAGAGTAATACAGTGTAGCTGTCGAAACGAAGACTTGTCTGTTTGCTTGTTAGGTACTTATATACTCATTAACTGCTGGATGGATTTCGATGCGGCTTTAGTTGTTTGATAGCTTACGGCTACGGCCTTAACTTTTTACTCCAAAAGTGAACGCGGCTTCATCATACTGAATGTCTACGCATTGAGTATTAATTCAATTAAAATTCAAAGTTCTTTATTACGGGCAACAATAATCCATGGGTTAGTATACAGAATAACTTACAGTACGTTAATACTAAGAATAAAACAAACAAATTTAAAATTAAAAACAAATAACAACATCAAAAACAACGAAAATAACATATAACCTAGGGGCTAGACTAAGGATCGCTGTCGAGGTGCGAATTGCGCAGCAGCAATCCCCAGTCCAAGATGTTTAGGGTACCCAATATATCATGAACCTGCGAGGCACCCCGAGCGCACGGTGACCAGAAGAGTTAACATTCAGTCATCGGTCGCACGTAGTGCCTCAGTACAGGTGCATGCGGATCCTCTGCCACGGTTTTCAGGATGCTGTTGTAGCATTATTAGCCTAAAACGTTATGATTACTATCCTTTAGGGCTCCCACACAAAACTGCGATGCGATGCGAATCAGATCGGAAGTTCTTGTGTTGCATTCGTGCGAGCTCGCATATATTTGCAATGCGATGCGAATTTGCAGTTTTGTGTGGGATTCCTTAACAAATTGGCTGTATTTAGATTTAAGATTTTTGTGTTTAGATTTATTTTTGTTTGTTCAAGAAGGGAATTTATTATTGCTGTGTTCAATTGGATAAAAACAAAATAGAATTTAATGTTATTACAAAGTATTAGACGAAATTTTGTAGGAATGTAGGCATGTAAATATACCTATATAATATATTGTTATGTGATATGTAAAGTGGCGGATTTTTTTTATTGCTATTAGACCTGCGTTCAAAATCATCTCGCCTGAGGGTGAGAATTGCAGTAGCAGTCACAAAAAGCATTTTTTGCGCATGTGACCTTCTGTTATTAAGTCGTTTTGCAGTTTCGCACGTACGTGTGTATATGAGCCAGTCGGAAAGAGCGCGGTTACCGGTTGCACAAACACAGATACCGTGCTATTATGAACATTGAGGTGCTACTGCAATTTTGTACTCCTATGGCCGGTTTTATAAACGTCCGTAAGTTAAATGTCATACAAAATTTCGGTAAATTTTACCTTATTGTCAAATTTTATCACGGAAAATTTGACAATAGGATCAAATTTACCGAAATTTGGCCCTTACTGTACCTGTTTATAGCTAGCTGCTTTGATGGTTCCTAAATTATAGCGATCGGGAAATACAGACTAATAAGGAATTAAAATAAATAAAATGAACTAAACCTTACTATGATAAAGTAGGTGTTCACGCACACTGTACGTGACGATAAGGCAGCCGAAACAACGTAGGCTGCGCGGGATGCGGGGCGGGCCACACCGAAGGAATCTGCATCCCCGCTCACGGCCCACCTATATCTCTCTGTCTGTACCTATTTTGCCTATAACCTGTATATTTAAATGCACAATTAAAACTACCAATCTCAAGAACTCCAACTCTTTCAATTATACTGTAGGCCGCTGCGCGTACAGTAGGCTAGGCCTACTGTGAGTTTATGCTACAAATGGACGCGTTCGTGTCGCGAGATCGTAAACTCTGTATGAGAAAATTGATTTCTACTACTACATATTTCTATTTCTTCTCCGCTGGGGCTCGGTACTTTTCTTCATACAAAAAATGCGTTTACGAGTTTGCGGTTGAACGTGTAAAACTCACTTTAGACCCACAGATAATGGTGTCGATTTGGTTTTGCATTATCTAAAACTAAACTAAGTTTGACAGATCTAATAGTAATGCCGTCCTTTTTTTACTTCAGTGGTTAGAAAAAGACAGTAATACTATTAGACCTGTCAAATTTAGTTTAGTTTAGGAGAATATAAAACCGAATCGACACCATTATGTACTCTTTCCAGATTTAAGGTCATCTCGGATTGATTGTATTTTATCAATAACTATTTGCGCCCCTCGGTTTCACCCGCGTCTTCCCGTTATCCCGCAGGAACCTTTTTCCGGGATAAAAAGTAGCCTATGTGTTAGTTAATCCAGGGTATAAGCTATCTCCATTCCAAATTTCATTCCGATCCGTTAAGTAGTTTTTGCGTTAAAGAGTAACAAACAGCCAGCCATCCATCCATACTCACTCACAAACTTTCACGTTTATAATATTAGTAGGATGACACTGGTCTGCAAACAAGCATTATCTTTCTCCTTCTTATTTTTGTGCATGATTAACTTGATGCTTTTAAATGGAAATATAAGTAAGAAGTAATATAAAATATGTATTTTTCTTATAACGTAAAGCAATTTTTACAGATTAATACGGTCTGACACTAATATGGCTACAATTAAAATACAAAAAATGTTATGACTTTTTAAGAAGTTTAAACAGGAAAATCGTAAATCTGTCTGCTGGTTATTATAGAGTCGTGATTGTCTTGTGGGTTTCTTTCCTTTCGTTTTATCAATTGACGTTTCTCGGCAAAAAAAAATCTCATTATCATCGACTAACAAAAATCTGTAAGCATTTTCTGTTGTATCATTTTTTATGTGTGTGTGTTTTTAAGGTTTTTTTTTTCGTGGTGATATCCTTCCTGTTTTTATGTGATAAGGCATTAAGATTTTTGATAAAGAAATCAGTGTGAGTCCAAAAAATTAAATCCTTCTGCATTACATATTTCAAACCACCAAGTGGCCGTTTTTGGTTTCAGCCTTTTTTCTATAGTGAAATTATTAGGCCCTCTTGTTCGAGTCCAAAATAATGAATTTGAAAAGAAATCCTTTAGCATTTTTTCAAACCACCAAGTCGTCGTCTTTGTTAAAGTAACTCTGTCATTTTTTTATTATGAAATTATGTGGCCCTCTTGTTCGAGTCCAAAATAATGAATTTGAAAAGAAATCCTTTAGCATTTTTTCAAATCACCAAGTCGTCGTGTTTGTTAAAGTAACTCTGTCATTTTTCTATTATGAAATTATGTGGCCCTCTTGTTCGAGTCCAAAATAATGAATTTGAAAAGAAATCCTTTAACATTTTTCAAACCACCAAGTCGTCGTCTTTGTTAAAGTAACTCTGTCATTTTTCTATTATGAAATTATGTGGCCCTCTTGTTCGAGTCCAAAATAATGAATTTGAAAAGAAATCCTTTAGCATTTTTTCAAACCACCAAGTCGTCGTCTTTGTTAAAGTAACTCAGTCATTTTTCTATTATGAAATTATGTGGCCCTCTTGTTCGAGTCCAAAATAATAAATTTGAAAAGAAATCCTTTAGCATTTTTTCAAACCACCAAGTCGCCGTCTTTGTTAACCCTTTCAGGTTTATAAGAATTTGATGATAGTAAAACTGTTTTTCTTTATTGCTTATGCATATCTATTTAATTTGGTCTAATGAAACATAAAAGTAATGCATATTACAGAAGTTGACACATAAATGCACTTTACATGTAGGGCACGTATTATTAGTACGATTCTCAATACGCCTATTTGCAACTAATGCATCTTTTTCTGTTATTCACTTTCACCATTAGGTACATGTGAAGGTATTACATGTTTTTGTGTGAAAGAAATTCGCTTCTTTGTCATTACTACTGATGATAAAGCTCGTTGTCGCGACGAAAACCTAGCAATTAGTGGACGAGCTACTAGTGATGGGCCAACTCGGGATAAATACAACTCGAGTTATAATCTACTTAACTCGAGTTAAATCAACTCGAGTTAGCAGGCAAGACAAGCTAAATAAATGTTTTTTGATACCAATTTACGCCATAACTATCCCAAACAAACAAACTGATTAGGATGAAACTTGGTAAGTAGGCAGCTAATGGCAAATTATTGTGACGATATATTTTTACACCGTTTTGGCTACTATTTACAGGGTAGCGGATTATTATATCGTCTCAATAATTTGCCAGTGTCTAGTGTCTACCTAACGGTACCAAACCTTGGGGTCACGCTAAATAAAGCAATAACTCCCAAGTTTCATTGCACTAATTAACTGATTATATTCTGTTCAATTACAAAACTCGACTCCTGTAGAGCGCGGCTGCAGACGACTGAAGACTGGCAGAAGTGGCAGACTGTCAACCGCTCTACAAAAACTGCAAAATCGCAAAAAACGATGCCATTAATAATAATACAATCAATTTATTGCCATTAAAAAGAAACACATACATTTTATAGAAAAAATAAAAACAAATCTAAAATATAACGGGAAAAGGGGTAAAACTCAGCTTGTGCTGTGTTTACACTTGCATGTGCTCACAGCGCTGGTTTTCAGTTTACCCCTGTGCTCGGTCAGTTCCTCGCCGAGGAGGTAAGTAGGTATAAAGCGGATTACAGGAGCATTTAATATTGACACTTTTTCGGGGTCTGTTACGCAGAGGTTCGTTAATGAAACCCACGCTACTGAACAACTGTTCGCTTGGAACACTAGCTGGTAAAAATAAAAATTTAATTGAAAAAAGAAAAAAAAGAAAAAATAAAAATTTTAATTGATAAAAAATTAAAAATTTTCGTGGTGATAATAATCATAATTTGTCTCGATGAACGCTTCACTATTTCTGAGTATTTTTACCCACATTTACTGCTTCAGCAATACCATTTTTTGGTGTTTGTGGTTTTTGAACTATCAACCGGAACTTGAACCTTACTCAAAAAGTTGGGTTATTGAACCTTTGAGATAACCTCGTGCCGCGATGAACTTTTTAATTTGCTCTGGTTCGGACATCGTGACCAGCTATTACAAATTTACAATATTAAAGTCTTACTTACATAAAATCCCGGAACTTTGGCACGTATTATACTAATTGTAACACTAGGTATAAAACTAAATTTTCAAGATTGTTCAACTTCGATAAACTTGCTGAGATGAGGGTGTTGAGTTGAAAAGAAAGATGGCGATGAGGATCGTAATTCGTGTTCCCTCGTAGTTCGTCGTCGCTCGCGCCGCGTGGACAGCGTGGGTCACGTGGTACTCGGCGTGCGACGAAATTCTTACGTGTGATTGGTTGTCGATTTTGCGGACCAATAGGAAGGCCCGAATTTATTGCTCCAATATCTTGCCACGCGTTCCTATTGGGTGGCTCTTGAAATCGCAAATGTCGCCCTTGCCTTCGATTTTTCGAGGATAAAATCGAATTCGAATGGAATTTCTTGCCTCGGATTTTGCAGGGCTTCGTGATGATTGCAGGCCGCGATACAATTTGCGTGGCCAGCACGAAGATTTTGCTGCGTTGTTGGCGTATGCGACTTCGTTTCCTTTTATGTTGCAGGTTGCTTCGCTGCGTTTTGCGGTCTTGATTTTGCGCTAAAAAATCCGGCTCGAAGCATGTTGAGCGGGTTGTGAAAATAAAACACCAAAATCCACTTGAACCGGCGTTTATTTGTACTCAACCAAAATTAATTATAAAACAAAGATATAATAGCGAGACCATAATAAAATTATGACCGTACGCAGACAACCCCAGAAGATCAGTGTTACCATAATATTCATATAAAATTCCTACTAATAATTCTTCTATACTAATAATACTTCTTTTCTGATGTGCTCAAAAGCTCTATGACCCTCGCCATCGCTGCATAACTCTTCTTCCCCCCCTGACGATGATGGAAGTGGAGGACATTCATCAGAATCAGATGAGGTGTCATCGTCAATTTTTTTTTGTGAAAAGATTTGTCTCACTGTTTTCTTGGTAGGCCTATTTTCTTTAATCTTCCTTTTCATTTCTATCTCCGCTATCTTCGCCAACTTTTTATTTGATTGTTCTTCGATGGCTGCTTTTTCCGGAGTATCGGTTAGGATGCGAGTACGTCCTCGCTTTCTCCCGCGCGACAACTGCGAGCGTGGACCTGCCTTGGGGTAGGGCATGATGTCCTGTGGTGAAAAGTGCATCGGCACTGATCCTCCAAGTAAGGATGGGGAAGCGCGTTCACTCACACTGCTGCTTTGTACGGGCTCCTCAAGTGGAGAAGGGAGAGGGCAGTCCGACGCTATCACACTGCTCTGTATGGGATCCTCAAGCGGGGAAGGGGGAGCACAGTCCAACGCTGCCACACTTCTCTGTGCTGATTCTTCAAGTTGAGAAGGGGGAGGGCGGTCCGTAACTAAACTGGTCATGAACTCACTCTCCGTGAAAATGTCGGCATTTATGGGCCATATTCCAGCTGCCCTGAAGCCACTAATTATATTGGTAGGCACCATAGCCCTTGGGAAAGCTTCCCCGTTCCGAAACGTCGTAGATTGTGATTGTTCTCCCGGGGTGTCTCAGCATAAAATTTGATGCTGCCTGAGAATTAAAGGTTTTTAAGGGGCCAAAAACAGTCCTGTCTAATGGCTGCAGCTTGTGGGATGTGTGTGGTGGAATTGTGAGAAGAACGATTCCGTTGTCTTTTGCGTAGTTGAGGGCGTCGACAGAACAATGACTCTCGTGATTGTCCATGATGATGAGGTGTTTCCTATCAGCGTTGGGTTGAACATGACGAACAAAATGCTTGAGGAATTTTATAAAACTGTCGCCCGTCATCCATCCACTAAAATGAGTAGTTGCATCGCTGCTAGAAGGGGCATGATTGAGGAACCTATCCTGCCAGTTTTTTCGGGGGAATATCATGTATGGCGGGATGTGGCCCCCGGCAGCGTTGATACAGGCACAAACGGTAACCAGCTCACCTCGTTCGGCCGATGTCATTTTTCCTACTTGTTTGGAACCCTTAACTGCAATAATTTTGCTGGGTTTATGGACAGTTGTTACCCCTGTTTCGTCAATATTCCACACCCTTTCGGCAGTAAATTCGTGCTTATTAAAAACTGCAGTCAAATTTCCAAAAAATTCCGCCACGGTGTGTTTTTAAACGCTGTCGCTCGCGCCAAGCTGGTAGGCTCTGGAGTTCTTAAGGATAGAGTTTGCTGTCTCTCCAAAAATCCACGATACCAATCGCGACCCGCCTGTTGCGAGTGATCCCATGAAGAGGGATATTTCATCTTATTTGCTTTGGCGAATTGGTAAGCTACCTTACGCAATTGTACAACGGTAAGTCCATAATACATTTTAGACATATGAACAAGATACGCTCCTAGCTCATCCTCGTGACGTTTGGACAAAATTTGTCTATTGGTAAAACCAGGTTGAACATAAGAGTCTCGACGGCATAGCCTTTTAAGTGTCATGACATTAATTTTAAATTCTCTTGCGACGGTTTTGTAAGCAGCTCCATTTTTAACTGCTTGGACCGCATTTTTCAAGGCCTCCGGGTCGTAAGGTACCCTCTTCATGGCTCCTTGCTTCGACACGTACTTCCGCGGCATCTAAAAGAACGGAAGTTATGAGATTTACTTCTTGACCCAAACAAAAGAATTATAGGTGGGATACTTGATTCCGGGATCAAGCATCCCCCTAGCAAAAGGGATCAACTATCCCGAAGCAGTAACTTTATTTAAAATGGAAAAAAAAACAGCAACAAGATGAAAACATTTGACTCGGAAATAATTGAATTTACACAGCTAAATACACACAATATTTCATAAATACAAACAAAAAATTTTAAAGTACACGTACCTGAAGTTTTTCGAATTGTCGTACACTAAACAAAACAAGTAAGATCCGGTAAAAACAAATTTCCAATTATTTTGGCAACGAGCTGTTGTTTCGGTTTAATGTTTTTTTTTTCGTATCTGTCATCATGGCGGCGTCCCAATGCAGCCAACAGAACACCTTTATACACTTTTTGGCGCTAGTTTTAAATGGGGGATCATGTATCCTCGGGGATCAAGTATACCACCTCTCCCCTAAGTGTATGCTGACCTGTGACTCTTTATCATAGATCGACTTTAATTTTTCCCATATTTCTTTTGATGAACCACATGTCCAGTGTTACCAGACGAGAGAACAAATATTACAGTGTTTCGAGCTCAAATTTACAGTGTTTGGGACAAAATTACAGCAAAAGTAGAAAAAAAATACAGCGAATTTTACAGTAGATCTCAAGAAACATCTTTATACTAAAATACACGTTATAAATATGACAAACAAACCAGTTATCAATCACTGTCACTGTCGTTTAGCCCGATAGCCGTTTCTTTTTTGTAAATTCCGGAATTAAATGATTTTATCATTTTCTCAGTCGGTTTAAAATTAACGCAACTAGTACTGTTACGTTGAATGGTTTGTTGCGCTAACATGTTGCCTCTTATTGTCCTGGTTATTAATCTATTTCGTTTCTTAGTTTTGGTGTAGTTAATTTGGCTAAACATTCTCTCGCATTCTGCGTTAGAGTTTGGAAGAGCCAAAATATTGAGCATGTATTGTCCAATCAAACGGAACTCGTCCAACTGTTTCACCTGAAAAGCAACATTAATATTAAAAAATATTGTCGGTTGCTAACGAAATAAATATATTTCTATCTATAAAAAAATATAAAGTCTTTGTTACTAACCTTATGCCAGAATTCATCAAGCCGTATTGCTACATCGAAATCTCCTTTTAACTTTGGCAATTTTCGCCATTGGTCATCCAAAGCTTGATGTTCTGCCATAGAAGTTGGTGTCAATCTTGGCATCAAGCTTAGTAAATTTTGAATTGATTCATCTTGATTTGAGATATCAAGACAACTTTCAGGATCTAATTTGGATATTCCAACTAATACTGGATCATTCAACGCGAATCTTTTGCGGATGCCTTTGCCTACGCACGCTTTGATCAAAAAATTTCGGCATTTCTTTTTGAAATCATCTTTTTTCTCTTTTGCTATTTCATTTGTTGAAAACTGTTTAAATACTCCCAAGCCAAGATAGATGTCATCCGAACTTTTAAAATTGTTTTCGTCAGTTGGGTCAATTTTTTCTAGTTCAGTGTTTGCAATATGTGCCGTTGTCATGTATGTCGATAAAAGTTCGTGAAAGAGATCGTTCATTTTAGTGCTAAGTTTTGTGATCATTGGGGTCTCACTCTGAAATAGCGTATTAGCTTCAGTAAATTTAGGTAATATCCAGTTCAAAAAGAAAAAGTATGATTTCGTTACGGGATCATTCAACTGCGTATGGATTTCGAAACATTCGTTGTCTTCAAGCCATCTTCCATCAAAAAACAATTTTAAGGCATTCCACTGTTCCAAAATCCTTTGCAGCACCCTCAACGATGTGCTGCCATATTTGAAATCAATATCAGCTTTCAATTCCAACGAAAGTTTATTTATTGAATGAATTACATATATGCTTTATAGCGCGCTTATCAAAATCGTCTATATCATTGTTATGTGATTAGGGTTATGTGGACCGTATACGACCGTGAAATTAAAAACGCACAGAAAATATAAAATAATTAAATTGACTTGTATTAGTTACGATATAATGGTTAATTCAAAAAGTGTGGAGCGCTTTTTGGCAACACAAAATTTGTGTGGATCGTGGGATTAACGGCCAATCTGTTTCCGCCTCGAAGTGCAGGTACTCTATCCTGTGTCGGACGAAAATGGTGGTCTCTCGACGGTGTACGGCGGCAGTATACTTGTATCGCTTAAGGCTGTAAGACCTAAAGTATTTAAGGCTTCTGCAATAATTTGATTCGGCCATCCTATTTTACCTCTAATTATGCATGCTCTCTCTTTCTGAGATGAGTGTTCCAAAAAAGCTCGCATGGGATGCATTGTTTTTCTCTATATTCATGCGGCGTTCTTCCAGCCTACTTATTCTACTTATTATGATGTTTGTAAATCATGAAACTAATGACACTGATACATAATAGCAGTGGCAGAGGTATGTTGACTTATTGACGCCCAGGAGACATTGTTGGTGTCTGCAAGTGAGGAGAACGCCTCAAGGGTGTGGTTGCAGACTCATCAATCTATAAAAAATAATATTGCATTCCTAACATTTGCAAATGCGATTGCGCTGCTTTAGGAATTGACGGTTCCTTATGTTTGGTTACAAAGGAATGAGTAAGTCCCGATTGCTCAGTTTTATCCTCAAAATCAAAACATTGATCGCAATCGGTAGCAAATGATCCTATGGCATCATCGTTGGGTACCTGATAGTGTCCGGCCTGGCTGGCCACTTGATCGATCTCGCAGTGCACGCACCTCCTCGGCTAACTTCTTAAGCGATGATCGGTGTTTTCGTTTGTTGCTTTTCTTTTTCTTATACTTCCGTCTAGCTGCGGTCGAAGAGAACTTGAACTAGTTCCACTATCACTGCGCGAACTCAATGAACTCCGTTCTCGTCTTACTCTGGGTGTTGCCGATGGCTCCGGTAAATTTTCAACGTTCTTATTTTTTTACTACAGAACAAAAAGCACAATTTTATTCCAAAAGCGACAAAAACGAACTTGAAGAATGTGACGACGTCGGAATCGCTCCAAGACGTGTCGCGGCCAGTGACTTTACTTGCCCCCTTCTTAAGCCTTCCTCTACTTGCTTCTCTCTCATCCACATTTAAATCTACATCCCCCATTCGCTCACAAACCACATTCACGTCAATCACTTTTTTATATGCCTCGCAAACCACATTCACGTCGTCAATCACCCTTTCATATTCCTCACATGATCCCCTACCATCCTCTTCCATATCTACCTCCTGCTCCTCAACTATTTGCCGCCGCAGCTCCCGTGCGGCCTGACGCATGAGGACGAAGTTTTCGACGCCATCGCCATCGTCTACTTCGTCCTCGTCGTCAGGGGCCATGAGCTCTTCGTCGCTCCCTGTATCATTCAAGATACTTTCAATATCTTGGAGATTCAGGGAGCGACGGCTGCTTCTGGCAGCCGCACCGGGAGCCGCAACAGCCGCACCCTGCGCCGCCTCCTCCCCGGGGTCTGGAGCTCGGGCGTGCGAGGCGGATTCCATGCCTAAAACAAACATTGAAGCACATAAGGAAACAATAAGAAATATAAAACGCACAGCTTGATCTATTTGTACTTACTGCTAAGCGCCCACCAGGCGTCACCTGGAGGATCGTCGCATCTTGGGAGCAGCCTGGTCGATCCCCCAGGTGAGCATGATACCGGGAACGCCGGTACCAGACGTCCAGCGCACTATTAGAAACAAAACATTATTTATTACTTAAGAATAGTAATAATCCTGACTTTGTTTACATTCTACACTAGGTGCTTACAACTTGTCCAGCATCCCCGGCATTCCTTGGCTCTCGGCTTGGGCCAGCTTCGCTATCCATCTGTTATTAGAAACAAAACATTATTTATTACTTAAAAATAGTAATAATCCTGACTTTGTTTACAATTGTGGGGCCCGGTACATACTAATTATGTTCCATGGTAGTCATGGAACATATGTGTTTGAGTTTGACTACTAATATGGGATGCTGCATTTGATGTCCCTGAGATTTCATGAGTACTAAGAATAGTTTCCTGTAACAATAAGATTTATTTTACAAAATTACCTTAAATATGAAATAATTTTGTTATAACTTTATGGGGTTGAATTTTAGTTAACTGGTTTTGATCATTTATTGTAATCAAATTTCTCATGTTTCGCTGTTCCCCTGTGGGGGACGCTGTCGAAACACTCCCACTGAGCGCAGCGCACTTTTCATTCAAAGTTTGTAATTCCACGCCGATTATGTTGTCTGCTTCTTGTTTTTTAAGATGTAGATACATTAAAGTGTTGGGATTGATCATTTTCAGTAGCTGTTGATGCGCACGGAGTGAGACGATTTTTAGGGCTTAAACATTTCTGAGTGACTGATGAATTCACTGCAGGACTATGCATTCCATGCCTTCGCACTGAAGTTGAGGTATTGCTATTGAAATAGCCTCTTTTCGATAAATTTAAGTCATCTGTACATACACACATCAACACTGTCTAGGGATATTTTGGATTTACTCAATTTACTCAAAATTTATTGAAAATAACATACAACATGTATCTATTTTTATAAAGCCCATTTATCAGACTACACTCTAGAAAGAAAGAAAACTAAATTTTACGTAAACAAATTTTTATTCAAATAAAGAAAAAAAGTGAAGTTATGGTAAAACTAACAATGAATGTGTTTCTAATGAAAATGTGAAAAATAAAGGAAACTTAATCTGTTTTTAACAGTTATGTGACAAATCAGTAGTCAGTAAAACCACCCATGACGTTAATAACGGTCCTGCAGCGGTTTTTCATGCTTTGGATTAAGTTATTCAAGTCTTGCTGCGGTATATTGTCCCAGGTCCAGACAAGATGCAAAAAAGTTGCTCTTCCGTCGCAATGTTGGCAGGGAAATTCCTCAAAGCCTTTCTTTGGAGCATGTCCCACGCGTGCTCTATGGGGTTTAGGTCAGGCGATTGTGCAGGCCAGCCTAAGACCAATACGTCGTGCTCCTGCAACCAGCTCGTAACCACTCTCGCTGTGTGCGGACGGGCGTTATCGTGCATGAGCGTGAATTCTTGGCCCATTTGTAGTCGATGGGGGTAGATTATTGGTACTAGCACCTCGTTACGGTATTTTTCAGCCGTCATGGTGTTTCTGATCCAAACGAGGTCTGTTCTTCCACCAACACGGATTCCCGCCCAAACCATAATTGTCTCAACGTGGTATGAATGAACTTCCTGAGGATGTTGCAAACGGCTCTCACGACCAGAAACTCGACAAACACGTACTCTACGTGTATCGGGATGGAAACCGAACCGGGACTCATCGGTAAACAGCACTACAAACCATTGGTTATCGTCTCACAGCAAATGTTCACGAGCCCACTCTAGTCGTCGTCCACGATTTCCTCAGCGTAGTGCTGGAGTACGAAGCGGTCTACGAGCATGAAGGTTAGCTTCATGCAGCCTTCTCCTCACAGTTTGGTCACTCACAAGCAACTGGTGGTCTAACTGGAGCCTCTGAACCAACTGCAAGGCCGTAACATTTGGTTGTCTTCTCGCGGCAACTTGCAAAAATCGGTCTTGTCGTTGAGTGGTTACGCGCTTCCCGCCTAAGGGCGGCTTGCACAACGTTGTGTTTAAATCGTCGTTAATTTTATTTAGCTAATACAGTTTTAGGCGCTAAACAGATTTATTCTAATCTAGTTTAGCGTTGTCTTGCACGACATGATTTCCGATGCAATTTAGTTAAACGTAGTTAGCGTGTTCTTCAAACAGCCCAGATGTTCCGTATCACGCGCTCCTTGTGTTTTTTGTCAAAGACGGTCAAACCCATGTTATTTGGTTAACATTAGGGTTGAATATTTGCGTAAAATGGAGTTCTGCTTTTAGATGTTTTTCTATTTGTTGTAACAAAATCACTATGGTAGCTTTCGATAGTCGAAATCTCCGCAGAAAGTTCTGCACTGAAAGTTTTTCGAACAATCTTGACCTCGGAAACAGTTCTCTTGTGTTGGTGCAATGGGCCGGCGTAGATACATTATAATTTCTTTATCATCGTCTGAGAAATCTCACAAATCCATTGTAGTTATAGGTAATCAATATTAATCTTTAAAAATAACAATAAAAGTACCAATCCAAATCAACGAGGCATTTTACTCAGACGAAGCATATAAAAACTAATACAAAGACCTAAAAACCATTGTTTTTGAAACAGATGGTCATTCAAAATGGCGCTAAACAAATTTTAACTTTCTTAAATAGCCATTCTGGGGTGTTTAATTTTGACAGCTTGCTAAACACGTTTAAGAGCTTATGTTTTGTTGTGCAAGATGCTAAACGTTTTTAGTTGCCTAAATGCAATTAAGGGGTGCTTAAATACGTTTAAAAATTGTTGTGCAAGCCGCCCTAAGTGTCTTTCAGTCATTTCACCAGTAGCACGATAACGTGACCATAACCGTGATATCACGTTTTGTCTTGTTCCAATCTCCTCAGCAATACTCCGTTAAGTAGCCCCAGCTTGGAGCATGCCTACTGCCCTTAACATTTCCTCTCTCGTTAAATGGCGCCGCTGCATGATGAACACAATACCATTAATTCGAAATTAACCGCTAACTTGTTAAAAAAACTTAAAAATGTCACATTTTCTATACATTTTGTGCGTAACTCAGGCCAAATTTGTAATGTGATATTACTTTTTGTCAATGTTATACTATATTTTCACTAAATCAACAATTAAATACGCCATAACCAGGCCAGCTAACTTGTGGTCAAACGTTACCCTGTAAGTAATAAAAAAAAGACGAAATTATTATAAACCTCTAATACCGATTCAATAGTTCAATACTATACGCTGTGCGGCTCGCCCCGGTAAACTCACATAAGCATTGCGCTCATTGATCATCTTCACTTCGCTTACGGGATATTCTTACGCAGATTTGCGTGAAAGGGATTCGAATGTTGAAGGGAGTGGCGGTTGCGGTTCACATAATCGAACCGCCAAGTGAGATACAATTTACAGAATCGCATTGCAGGTGTAGCGTGGCGCCACCTTCGACCACATCGTCACTTAACATCAGGTGACTTGTGGTAACTAACTAACCTTAGCCCATTCCTTCTGTTCTGGCAGGTCCTTCCGCATTAAGAGCCTCGGCGCATTCTTGCCATAATGGTGCCTCAACTGTACGAGCCTCTGGACCTTACGGGCCTTACCCATCCCAGAGCAAGGTCTCGGTGGCCTTCTAGAAACTCTATCATGTGCTCTATGTGACGTAAAGTTACGTAAATCGCATTTCCATTTCAAAAATACAATTTGTTGACAATCAGAACTTTACAGCATGTGAAGTATTTACTCAGCATATTATTGTGCAGTCAGTATCGGCGTTAAAAAGTACTTCATCACAGCACCAAGAATTAAAGAACTTGTGCATGTTCCGTTTTCTTCCAATACAGAGGCGAAGTTTTGACCTCCTTAGTTTTGAACCTTTTTTCGATATTTGCAAAACTCAATCTGAAGGGATGAACGAGTGACCGACGACGGGCAATAATAATTCTACTTTTTTTCTTCTACGTTAATTATGGCAAAATGATAAAAGTTGAATTGCTTACTGGTCCGGTAATTTTGGCAAAGCCGCAACGAGAAAACACAGGAGACTGGTGAAGTAATATCAGGAACATCACCGGCAATATTCCTACAACTCTGATTGAGAAGTTGACGGGCAGAGAAAATTTCGCGAGCTGGAAGTTCGCCAAGCAGACTTACCTGGAACATGAGGAGCTTTGGGACTGCGGAAAAGTAAAGTCGGGATACAGTTATAAAGTAAATCAATAAATCAATTGAACGGCATTAGAGTTGCAAAAGTAAATATGGATAGTAAAAGCAAAATAGTAAAAATAATAATATCTTCAAATAGTAAAAACGAGACAAAATTAACAATTTAAAAATCAAAATCCCGAAGAATAGACTCAGAAATAGAACTTAAAGATGAATAAATATAACAATTAAAAATCAATACCATAGATAAAACAAATTTCAAAGATAAAAATAATCGGAAATAGAATTAGGTACACAATAAAACTAAAACAAAATCAAACACTCAAAATTAAAATAAAGTGGAAATAAAATTAAATGAACATAAATGAATATACTGTTTTAAACTACCATGGTCAAAAACATTAGAATTAGGTTTTATAACGGGATAATTACCATGTATTTGTTTTTGTTTGAGTTCTCGATATTTCGGCACTGTTGCAAGCGCCATGATCACGAGAATACTAAAAGTTTCTGCGGGTAGGATTGTTGATGTTATAACGGGCAGACGTATCTATCTACCCGCTTCCTCGCACGTTTTTTGCTTACGATGACATTACCATTTTCACACAAGTCACTCGCAACTCGATTCAAATCTCGACACACAAAACTCACGGTATCCCCTCGCGAGCTATGACAGGTGCTTTTTCTGCTGTCACACAACCGCACCACTGGATTCCAGGCACTCAACAGTTGAAACCCGTCCTCTCGATTAAAGTTCTTATACTTCTATCGCTTCTCTAACCAATCGAGGTATATAGTGGCGTTCTGTCGAGATTACCTGAGGGTTATGTCATTTACCACGCATTTATAACATTAGTAAGCGCAGTGCGAAACAACAAGTAACAGTGACATGTTTAATAAGGCCTATGCTATAGTGATAAGGTTAGCGTTTCCTAGCAGTATGTGTATTGTTAGCAATGCTGAGTCGGCAAGGCGAGTCGGTCCAGCCGGGAGAGGCCCGCCGGGGGCCAGGCTGCGCGACCGCACCCCGCGCGAGAGACGTGTGCGCCAAGGAGCGCATTGATTTATTAAAATAGCGAATACCTAGTGGTCAAGTAATATATTAATCTATGGTGAGTATTAGTTTTCATTTATTCACCTAACAGTATATTATATACTTCAGCCGTATTTATTACTAGTCTATCAGTATAATTTTCTAAACCGTGTTAAATGCTTCTGTATTCACTCTCACACTTGATTGCATGATCGCAAACCTTTTCCCACTCTTCAGCCCCGATAATGTTTACTTTTTCAGTCAATAATGTTTTTACTGTAGTTAAATTCATACCCACATGTCTAGCGGCTCATAGCCTTTCAGTTGAGACCATATATTTTCAATCGTATTAAAATCCGGATGATATGGTGGCAATCGCAACACGGTGTGCCCATGTTCGGAAAGTAAATGTCTACGGAAAACTCTGTATACCTCTCCTTGTGCTGACATATAATAGCGTAAATCTGGGTTTTTGAATTTTGGATCAACTGGAATTTCGTGTCTGTTTAACCAGTTGATCATTACCTGTTAAATGGTGTTTGAGTTGGGGGGTCTTTCAACATATTTATTGTGATAGGGTGCGTTGTCGACAACTAGAACAGAATCACTGGGTATATTTGGGATTAATTGATTAAGAGCCTCCATAACGTCGTTGACCTTGCTTGATCAAGTGAAACTGCTCCGCGCACTCCGCGCATCCCCTCACCAAAATTACGCGATCTGCGGCCAACGCGCTCGAAGCGACGCTCTCGCCATGCGGCGCGGCGCGGTACCTCTACTAATCGAGCCCGCCGTATCTACATATATACACAGTAGCAACATCCTACTATAATATTATAAATGCGAAAGTTTGTGTGTGTGTGAATGTTTGTTACCACGTAACTACTGAACCGAATTTGACTGATGAAATTTAGAATGTAGACAGTTTAGGTATTGGACTAACACATAAGCTAATCTAATTTTGAAAAGTCAACTCTGAAAGGGGTTAAATAAGGTAGATAAGTTTGTATGAAAAATGTCATTCCTTGGTTCGATTGACTCAAAAATAGGTACAAATAAACCTTAAAGTAAATCATTGAAAACGCATTTTTTATTTTTTGATAAGAATAAGAATAAGAATCATTTATTTGCAACAAATTATACATGATAAACACATTATGTAGAAATAAGAAAAAAAAGAAACAGAAAATGTATTGTTGCAAACCGGCCTCAACTCAGCGTTGTGCTGCTCGTTTGAGCAGCGCTGGTCTTCCGTTGAAGCCGCTTTTGATGACGTCACTGGCATGAAGGTATTTTTAAATAACTAGAAAAAATAAAACAAATACATACATTTTTAAGTTAGAATCTATCAGTGAGCATTGGTGTTGAAACTATACAGCGTAAAGTTAAGAAATGTGCGAGGGTGCGCGCGAGCGCGCGTGTGTGTGTGTGTGCGTGTGTGTGTGCGTGCGTGTGTGTGTGTGTGTGAGTGTGGGTGTATGTGCGTGCTTGCATGTGTGTGTGTGTGTGTGCGTGCATGTGTGTGTGTGTGTGTGTGTGTGGGTGTATGTGCGTGCGTGCATGTGTGTGTGTGTGTGTGTGCGTGTGTGTAAGTGTGTGCGAGATTGTTTCGTCTTACATGGCACTTGTATCAATTCTCAGAGTTTCCTGTGCTTTTTGGTGATCGAAAAGAATTTTCTTAATTTTTATTTTGAAGCTTTGAACATTTTGCAGGTTCCTTATCGGAGGAGGAATGTTATTCCAGCACTTCGTAGCTGAGTAACGGAAACTACCACGAAAAGCGGCCGTGCGATGTCTCTGTGTAGATAATTCAATTGCCCTTTGCCGTGCATTGATATGTATTACTTCTACGGGGTGTGCCATAGAGTTTTAAAGTTTGTATGGCTTTTTTTTATTCCTTATGTGGATTTTCTTAAAAGTAGGTACAAATAAACTATAAAGTAAATAATTAAATACGTATTTTTTATATTTAAGAAAACCCCTAGAGGTTGTGCAATGGCGTTCTAAAGTTTGTACAACACATCAATTCCCACGCGGGCGAAGCCGCGGGGCACGGCTAGTAGTCGCTGCCGCGCCATTTGAATGTGCGCGTGAGTGAGTAGCGAGCGCCGTGTACGCAGGGACCGGCCTGGGACTCAGTAGGGCTGTGCCACGCGTTTGATCGCGCGCATTTATGTACTACACTGCTCGCTCGCTCGGATTTGCTGCTCTCACTGACTATTTCATTTGTATAGTTTATAATAAATCGTATTTATTA
Source organism: Opisthograptis luteolata (assembly GCA_931315375.2). NCBI lineage: Eukaryota > Metazoa > Arthropoda > Insecta > Lepidoptera > Geometridae > Opisthograptis > Opisthograptis luteolata. Next base: position 8,958,656 of record OV928053.1, on the reverse strand, counting down.
ATTTATAATTATTAAAATGTCTTTAATATGCAACCCATTTATGAATTGGTAAAACATTTTAATAAATTACATGATTAAACACCTTGCGCTGTCATAATACACAGATAATATAATCTATAAAAAAAGGCATGTTAGTTACAACACTTAGGTATAAGTCGATAACGGCTGGACCGATTTTTATAATCTTTGATTTTTTGCATTTGTCTTCATCCGGAATAAGATAAAATATGATACTCATAAATAATAAATTAATCATTCATTTGTTGTAAATGGTATACCAAAATGCAACTGACATGGTGTAACAAAACACAACTGACAGCTAAACGTAATGTTGTCTATGGTTGATATTGAAGTTGTGAATTGAAGATGTTTTTGTTTTATGCGAGTTTATTTATTACTAACGTTAATTAATTTTAAAATCCTAAATCTGCTCATTTATTGCCTCTTATGCGGAAAGAAGTTCGCCGGGTCAGCTAGTATTTAACTAAAAATAAAAGTGACAACCCTATGCATCACCGCAAGAGTAGGCAATTAACTCGCCGCGGCACTATGCACCTACCACTCATAGCCTATAGGTAGTTCATCGTACGACTTTCAGCTACAAAAATATGCGGAGAAAAGTGGCACAGGTCCGTTCAGCACGGCGGCTCGTCCCGCACTGACTTTATGGGCGAATGAGGGGTGTACGTGCCGATTTGCGAGTATGAAATACGTAAAAAATTCGCAAAAAATAATTAAAGCAGTATTTTCAAAAAATGGCCTGAAGGTGTCCTGGGTATTATATTTTTTTATAAGCTGATGGTATTAACAAGTCTTTGTTACATATATAGTTTAGGAGTAAAGTAGTATTAAACTTTTAGGAAATGGGGACTTTGCACATTTGTTTTCAATATATAAATACATTTTTTGCATTTTTCGGCCTGAAGGTGTCCTGCTATATATCAAGTAGATCAACATATATTTTTATTAGATTTTTTTTAGACCAGAATTACACAGAAAGATAGCTTTAAATAACCCCATTTTTGGAAACCTGCGCCTTAACCAGCCATTTCTCGTAGTTATCGTTATTCATTTCATTGTGATAGTCACCTGTAGTGTCCGTGGATTTATACGTTAAAAAGGCACCGGGTAAAAAGCCTTTTTCATTTCCCGCATGAACTATTATCAAACGTTGACCTTTTGAAATTGGCTTTTTTACTCCTTTTTTTCTTATCGTCACTCCAAGATTTTCCTTTAGTGTGGGATGTAGGGGAGAGTGGGTAACAGTGAATCATTTTTTTTTTAAAGAAGCGTTACTCCGAAGTTTATGACAAAATGATACATCTCTGAAATTAAATGATAAAGAGAATATCTAATGTCTCAAGTAAAAGTCATTTCATGGCGCATGTTACACAAATTTACAAGATATAGGCACTTTTGAAAGAAATGAGAAATGATCCACTGTGACCCGGGAACGGGTCACTTTGGATCACTGCACGGGTGACAGTGAATCGACTGTAGCACACAGGATCAAGTGCAATAAAATATTAAAAAACATTAATTTTCACATTATAACTTTTTTATTTGTACTACTAGATAGTCTTTTATGTAAAAATAATCTTATGAAAAATTAACAATCACTTTTTAAGGAACATAAAAATAGCTTTTCATACATCTAACAATTAACAAACATTAAATCGTTGCAGAATGCAAAACCAAATCGACACCAATATCACTTTAAATATCCTATGAACTGCATGGTTAGGTGTAAGCCTTATTGGTTTTTCAGGATAAGGATTATTTTTAACTTTCTTAAATACCTTTATAACGTTGTAAATGGAATACCAGTCGATCTAGAAACTGCTCTTATTTTTTGGCCATCTGAAATAAGTTTTAGAGCATTACTCATCTGTTATTCAGTGTGAAGTCCGATACTAGTCTTTCTTACTCGTATGCGAGGCATTTTTACCTAAAACAAAAAGTACAAATAAATCTTAGCTTGATCAACAACAATGGATCAACAGTTCACTGTGACCCAATACGAAACGATTCACTGTGACCCATTGACCGATAAAGAAAAAGATTATAAACAAAAAAAAAACTATCTATCTTGAAGACAAATCAATATGTATTATAACGAATCTAAGATATGACAAGTGTAGGACAAAGGAAAAACATCTACATTTCTTATACAATTAGAAATGAAACAAATTTGAAAATCTGGTAAAATAATAGTTTAGGTACTTACGTAGGGTCCGGAGTGGGACAGCGCGTGTTCCCGCTTCGATACCGCGCCGACGACTAGTGCGACGGAAATAGGTATATATGAGCGGCAAATACAGGTTTTTCCATGAGCGTGAGTGCAATACGTACAATGTTATTGTACATTATCCACTGTGACCCGCGGTTCACTGTGACCCAGTCTCCCCTATGTATGTAAGACTCATCCATGTTGACCATATTTTTTCCTGTTTCGCGAAATTGGCGTATTTTATCGAGGTATTCAATTCGTTTGAGACTTACATCGTCGATCGGAAGGATGAAATCCTAAAGAGCTGTTGCTAGTGGCAGGCTCGGCAACCTCTGGCGGGTAAAATGTTATTGGGTTGGGCTCCAGGGAGTAAAATCCCATGCTATTGTGCTGCTTGTTGTAGTTGCTGCCGGACTAGGGATAATAAGCTATCTCCATTCCAAATTTCATTCAAATCTGTTCAATAGTTTTTGCGTGAAAGAGTAACAAACATACAAACATCCATCCATCCATCCATACATACATACAAACTTTCGCGTTTAAAATATTAGTAGGATATGTGTGAAAATATATGTTCCACGTTGGTGGATGAACGAGGGAGTGATAAAATGTTAAAAATTTAAGATAACAAACATTTGAGTTTCATCGCCACGCTGTTACTTTTCATCATCATCATCATCAGCCAGAAGAAGTCCACTGCTGAACATAGGCCTCTGAACGCCACCATAAACGGCTATTAGCCATTTGCATCCATCGACTCCCTGCGACTCTTACAATGTCGTCGGTCCACCTAGTGGGGGGCCTACCTACAGAACGTCTTCCTGTTACTTTTACCAATTTAAAAATGTTAAATCGCCAAATCGGTAGAAAAATCGGGAAAATTTCCATGTATTCTCGGAAATCGTGGAAAATCGTTGCATTTTGGTAGAACAGAGCTCATATCGGTAGAAATACCGAAAAATCGGTAGGTTCGAGACCACTGAACCACGCACTGACTTGTCTGTTTACACGGGGTTTATTTGGCTGGCGCGGGGGTGCGCGGGTGGCGGGGGGTGCCAACTGACTTTAAAATATTCGTGTCCGAATATTCAAGTCAGCGCTGACTTCAAGCCACTGTACTGACTTCAAATCAGTTTACACAGGGTTTTTTTCGGGTCAGCACTGACTTGCCTCGAATTTGTAGTCAGTTACTGACCCTGTGTAAATCAGCTCTTACATTAAAAAAGGAATTCCTGGCTGCCGCTTAAGCTTATAATAAGCTTAGACTACCGCATGATAAGCTCAACACAGGCCAATTGAACTACGTTGGTGACAAATAGAGGATTCGATCCCGGGATCCCGGTCATATTTTAGTCCCGAAAATCCCGGGATCACATTTGATGAATCCCGGGATTTTCGGGATCGATAATTTTTTAAATGAGTCAATAAAAATGTGCGTGTAACGAAACGCACTTGCCTTGATTTGACATTTTGACAGCTATCTTGTTTTCATAGCTGATTTCATTAGTTTTCGCTATCGAGCGGTGCCGGATTATTCGTCATAGTGTGTAAAAATTCCAAAATATTTTCAGCCTCTTCATATTTGTGCAACAAATTAGGAAGAATGCTTGCAGATGAGACATTAGATGCGTTGTTGTTCCTTAGATTTTATTTTCATAGTTTAAATAAATAATGTATAAAGTTTAAATTCAATTTAATTTAAAAATGTTAGTTCCTAAAAGGAAGTTTCTATAGACTCTGATCTATTTATTATTATAGTCTTTATTTATAGTTTATCTAATTAACTCTAAGAGAAGATAATTTTTTTTCAGTTTATCGAAGTATCACAGAAGTACACACACAGAATTATCTAGTTTTTTGATTTTATAAGAAGAAAGTGTAATTTTGATTACCCACCTTTTTGAAGACTAAAAACTTAAATTTTCGATGTATAAAAGTAATGATTTTGATATTTTTGGTACCACTTTCCATTACTAATACAATCCCGGGATCCCGGGATTGACTGTAGATAATCCCGAAATCCCAGGATTAGAAAAATCGACCGGGATCGAATCCTCTAGTGACAAATCACAGATTTACATAGTCGAGTTTTTGCCCGGATCAACCAGGAAGCTATTTTACCCAACAACAGTTCTCACGAACAAATTGCTTTAAATTTTGCTGGTCCAAGGATGGCCAGATCTTTATACAAAAAGACGAAACAACTAAGGCAATTCTCATACAAAAGGAAGTATGAGTGTGTGTGCGTTTTGGCTCGCACGTCGCGTTGAAACTAGTAACACTTCTAAAGACGTGAAACGCGTTTGAACGTGATTGAGAGACCTGTTCTTGTGAGTACGAGGGTGAAACGTGGTCTTACAGTCTGTTCCAGTATATACGTTTCACCATTACGGGAATCCCCGAAAATGCGTTTCGTTTTCAAGCAAAGACAATGTGAGGGTTGCCATTCGTGTAAAAAAGTAATTTTACTACCGATGACGTAATCATCATCTAGACTCCCCTACCCCCATATCATCCAAAATAAGCAATACATAGACCCCCCGCCCCCACATAGTGCTTACGTAATACTTGAACGGCCCCCTATTGAATAAAGAAAAATTGACTTTTGACTATTGACTTTATTATATTATTTGTTCAAGCAGCATTCATTCATTCGATTTCTGTTTTCAGTCCAAATTCCTTGATAGAGCAATTAAAGGTTTGTAACGATTCGTTACATAGGAACTTCCCAGTGAAATGAAACGCAACGTTCTAATGTGTACGAGTAGCCAATGAATGAGCGTAGCGTGTCGTATCGTGATTCTTGCGCGGGGTGCACTGACAGGGATCGGCTGACATCCCGTTGGTATTTTCAACGCGAAAACCGATATAGCGGTCATCGTACTTATATTTGGAAAGCTGTAATTACAAATTCTAACAAATTCTACCTACTTAATATTGCTAAACTGTGTTTTGTGTTACCCAGAAATTGGGTGAGTGTTAAAAGTGTTTTCTTACTGTAAAGTGCATGTAGATTACGAGTATGACGGGAGTACGTTCAAATATGTTTGGCGTCGTATAACGGCCACCTCAATCCAACTATCTTGCTCATATCGTATTTTGTAATATGCCTAGTACGCTTTTGATGGAATTTTAGAACCTACCTTGTTTTTGTAACATATCTATGTACAAGCTTGACTGCTGCATCTTAGAAGCTATTCATAGCAAGACGTCACTTGCCTACGCGTTGCTAGTCTTACGAGAGCGGCAGTCAAACCCAAGAAGAGGATATTCTCTGAGGCAGCTTATAATTGGGTTTCCAGGGTTCACCCGTTCGCGTGTGGACTGGGCGGACTTCTCACCGCATACAACTAGCGCCACGTAGCGGTCCTACCCCGCAACGTGACATCTACTTCTCACCGCATACTACTAGCGCCACGTAGCGGTCCTACCCCGCAACGTGACAACCGCTTCTGGGCCGCATTCTACCACTAGCGCCATCTACGAACGGGACCTGAACTTTGAACACTGCTTGCCGATTCTGCGGATCGACTCGCGCGCTAAGGCCAGTGTCACACCGGTGGACAAGCACTTCAGTCCGTGAATCGCAACCCCGACCTCGCTCTTCTTTTTCTACAATATATTTAGTCTGTTTCCTTATTAAACTTTTAGAACGTTCGAATTGTCTTACTTACCTGAGACTACCCCGGTAGGTAAGTACAATTATTTAGAACGTGACAGGTTTACAAGGCAAAGGCTATGGACGCAAAAAATCTGGCCATGTTGTCTCCTGTAAAAAAAAAGCGCCTTGAGGAGCTCAGGCAAAAAAGCAAGTAGGCAACTACAGGATGCCTGATGCTCCAGAGCCAAAGTAAGTAAATTCAAAAATAAATTCTTGGTTTTACCTGTTCGCACTGTTTTTGTAAATAAATTACTTTATTCATTTACAGAAAAGTAAAAGGAATTTTATTAGTAAAGTAGAAGGGCATTTTATGGGTCACACCCTGAGTGTACATAAAAATAATTACAGGCTACCCAATGATGTTTATCAGACTGCTAAGATTTCTAAACTATAACCATTGATGGAAGATGGGAAAGCAGATGAATATCAAGGAAAAGCTTGAAACACAGCAATGCCAGTTCATAGACAATCTTCATTCTATAAATTAATTTGATACAGATTCTAACACCTCCACTTATCAAAATAATCCAAACATTATTGTAGTAGTATGTAGTATTTATGTTACTATAAATGTATATTTGTAAACAAACTATTAACATACAGCCATTAACGCAATTTTTTTTAATCCATAGTCTCTTTACAAAATAGTTATGCTTTACACTACACAACCCCTTAGTCAGTAGGTCTGCGGGCATTTCAGATGTTGGCAGATGAACTACTTTTACAAGATTGTTAGCGAATACAATTATTTTTTGCAATTTTTTCTAACAAAATGGCTTTGACAAGTATATAATCAAAGCAAAATGGTGACACACTCTGTGCACCCTGATTATCATTATACAAAATGATTACCAGTGGTGTAGCGTGCCTTGGTGGGGCCCCGTATAATTTGTTTGGAGGCCCTAATGAAGGGTAAAGATATCTCACAAAAGAAAAAAAATGTTTGCATAAAATTAAAAGCAATGTTTATTCATTATAGTTATTTATCTGTCACTTTTCCAAAAAAAATCCAAACAATTCAAATTAAATATACACTCTCCTTGCCTTTTTTTCGGCAAACTGATTTATTTAATCATTTATAGGTGATGATGACTTTAGTTTTTCTAAAGATTCTGCCTCTATGTACAATTGCAGCGTCATTGTAATAAATACCTAATTAAATAATTGTACAAGCAAAATAATATTTAATAAAGCCGCGGGAGAAACATACTATAGGCCAGCGTGTGAGAAGCGATCGGCATACCGCCACGCCGCGCGACCGTCTGCCCTAAGTGCCCTTACGGTACGTTCACACGGCGTCGAGTGTTTCTCTACCGAATCGGTTTTTTGCAGGATTCGGTTCAGTTGTATTAGTATTTCAATGAATGAGTTCACACATGCATTCGGTTTCAAGACACTAGACACGGCAAAAAAACCGAATCTTGCTGAAGTTGACATCCGATTCAAATGTTGATGCAAGCCAAAACCTTCATCACCTATTACTACAAACGGAATGGATAAATCGGAATCGTTTGTCAGTGGACATGCTGCCGGCAATTGCAAATCACCATCTATTAGTTTTTTCCAAAAAGTACACTCCTTGAATACTGTCGAATCGCATTCTTTTCCATACGAGCCTACACTGATGTATGTAAATTTATAATATGAATCAACCACTGCTAATAATACGATGGAAAAGAAATCTTTGTAATTCATTAACATGGAACCACTGTTGTTTGGCTTTTTTATTCTAATATGCTTACCGTCCACTGCACCAATGCAATGGGGAAAGTTCGCTCTAGTGTTAAATCCATTGGCCATATATTCCCAGTCAGATATTGTGTTGGGTAATGTCATAAACTCCCCATGCAAATTGTTACAAATAGCATTCGTTACTTAATAATGTTACTGATCGTAGACACTCCGACTCGGTAGGCGTAATGTAAATCCTTGTATGAACACCCAGAAGCCATATATCTGCAAGTAAATTTAATTATATTTTTCAGCTAAATCGATCGTAAAGAAGTGGACTAATATTAGAGACAGCTGGATGAGGAGCTTGAATTTGAATTTGTCAATTGTTGTTCTTAAAAAAATTGTGACGCCAGCTGACACCCATGATAGTGCAACTATTGCTACACCAAACCCAGCAGACGATAGTACAACCGCTATAACAGTTACATCAGATGTTACCCATGACAGTGCAATGGCTCAGGACAATTTATTTGGTGAAGAAGATACCGCAAATAATCAAGATGCTACAAATGAAAGTCAACAAGAAACTAATAATGAAAATGTAGTAGGGGGTTCGAAAAGAAAAAAAAGCAGACCATCGAGGCAAAATTTAATTTTGAAAAACTTCTTTCAGCAGTTGCGGTTGTAACTGCAAGGGCCAAGAATAAAAACCATGCTGTTATTTCTCCGGAAAACTGGATGCAAGACTATTGAATTAATTCAATGAGTTCCTTAACGGAATTTATTTTTTGAATTTCAGTTTTTAAGCATTTTTTTAGAGCCTTTGATTGGTCATAAAGATTAACTGAGATGTCTTTACTGTATTTAGCCGACAGTTTTCTTGAAGCGTTGTTGAAGAAGACAGGAGTTTCTCCGGTTGTAATATTTCGAACATGCTACTCAGGTCGCAAAGGCTCTCTTAAATCTTTGTTTAGTTTGAGAAATTAATACATATAGCTAAACAGCAATTGTATATATTGACTTTAAAATAGGATTCCGGGTTTGAAATTCTCTCACCGAGGAATCTTCAGTCTGACATTTTCATTTGTGGTCTGCGCTAATGTGCAAAGTTTTTGTAATATAAGGTTTTGTTGTGCCATGAAATCACTCATCCTTGGTTCTTTAGCAACAGTAGCAAGCGCATCTGGACTGTGGCTTCTTTTAGAGGTGCACCATCTGCCAGAGGTAGAGGCGATCTCTATTGTGTGCGTATCTTCTTTCAGCATTTCAGAAGCTTCTAGTCTTGAAAGGAGCTCAGCTTCAATCATATTAATCGTCTCCGGAAATTGGTTGTAAGCTTGAGTCGGGTGTATTTTATCCAATATTGATAAATGAATATAAATTAATGCGCGACCCAATGGCCAGGTTAACAATATTCTTTTTATCTTTTTAAAGCGTCGCTCACTATGTGAATTTTCTGGGCTGTGTGCCTTTGCAAGTTTGATTGTTGGAATTACAAAGCGTAGTCTGCATTCTGTATCCGAGGAGATTGCTTCCCCGAATAGATCTTTGTAAGTGGATGTGTTCACGACCCATGCCCTCCATGTGTCTGGATACACCTCATCCAAAAGGTTCACCATGTTATTAGAGAAGCTTTCTTCTTTTTCCGGAGGTCTCCTCGGTAAGCATGCCCAGTGTTGTGTGCTCCATCTGGAAGCATTACAGTGAGTAAGCTTTCGTAATTAATATGTTCTGCTAGTGTAATGCACGCAGCTGACATTTGTTACAAACGCTGAGTGTTGGTCTAACCTGCTGATTGGCAGACGACGTCGTGTGCTCAGCCGACCTATATAGTTCGCTTTTTGTTGTTGACAAATTAAGTTCAGCGAGGGCTTATTTTGTTTATTTACATTACGCGCGCGAATGAGTTTCGAGACTTATGTGTTATGTAACAAAAAAAAACACAAAAAACAACAAAAAAGGCATTATTCATGTATATATAAAACAAGAATGTAAATATACCGTAGTAAAAACAAGTGTAAATAATACATGATGTAAATAAAATCAATGAACTTCTAAGTACGCCTGAAATGAAACCCAGTGATTAATGGATTGATAATTCATTTCAGACAGTCGCCTGATAAGTACGAAGAGAAGTTCATTAATTCATAAATATTTTATAGTACTTTGTAGCCAGTATTAATAAGATACAAGATAAAAAAAAAATTAAAATAAAAAAAAAACTATTTAAATAACAACATATTAATAACAAATTTATTTAAGCTAGTAACAACAGTAACAACACTAGCAAAGCCACGAATCATTAAACGCTTTTTTCAACTCTCGGCGTTTGTCACTAGTCGCTATTAAATGTCTACATTGTCTCCGTTTAATTCAACAAAAAGCCTTTAAGCGTTTCTTTCTTTCGACCATTAAGCTCCCATGATAGAAAAAACTCTTTCTACGTTTGCATTCTGAGCTGTTATTGCAAATATACACACCGGCACAATTAGCGGAACACAAGCTATGCGCGAGAACATCGTCATTGGGATTTGAACGAATGGCAGCAGGTTCTCTTTACTGATGAGTGCAGAGTTCTTTTAAAACAGATCGATGGGAGACAGCGAATATGGAGACGCAAAGGAGAACGCCACATACAGTCTAATTTTGAACACACAGTGGCTTATGGTGGCGGCTCGATTATGGTTTGGGGAGGGATATGTTTGGGAGCTCGCACGGAGTTAGTGATAGTCACAGGAGGGACCATGACAGCAGATCGATACATCAGAGACATTTTAGAAGAACATGTTGTACCATTTGCCCCATTTATTGGTGACGACTTTATTCTAATGCAAGATAATGCTCGTGCTCATAGTGCACAATCGGTACAGGCATATCTGAGCCACGTAGGTATACCGGTGATGCAGTGGCCAGCAAATTCCCCCGATATGAATCCGATAGAGCATGTCTGGGACTTGCTAAAAAGAAGGGTTAAATCCAGAATGCCACCCCCCAACAATCTGAATGAACTTGGAAACGCATTACTTGAGGAGCGGTTGCTTCAAGAAATCATCGATAACATAATCTTTAGCATGCCCAGACGAATGGAAACCGTAATCAGAGCAAGAGGGGGAAACACTCGTTATTAATTTTGCTTTAATTTTATCGTTAAATTATTTAATGCTTACTTTTTTTAATTTTTTGTGATGGTTCATAATCATCTAAAAATTTCACTTATTTCAAATTTCTTTATTTTTCAATAAAAAATAACGAAGACTTTTCAAAGTCGTTGTTAAAAGATGTTAATCAATTTGTTATTTTGTGTCTAATTACATTTTCGTCAAATATTTGCGTTATTATCTCATAGTCTCACTTTTTTTTCTGTTCCGCTAATTGTGCCGGTGTGTATATATATTGACAAATACGCAATCGTGAAATACCTATCGTCTTGAAAATGTTTGCCCACAACTCATGAAGCATTACGTCAAAAAATGCTTCTTCCTGTTTTGTCAAAAAACTATTCAGAGATGCAATTTCATCGAATAACTTCACATCATCGATGTGTATTCTTTTTCCATTTAGATAATGAATTGATAAAGCAATCTGATCAAAGTCGATCATTTGGCCCTTTTTCAGCATCAACCAATTAAAGACTTTGAAATCATCTAAATGCGTCATCTACTTGATCAGATATTCTACGCAAACCTTATACATATTTTTAAGGTCGTGCTTGAAAACTTCTTAGTTTTCCGCAGTGCACATAGCCAGCAACTCTCGCACTTTAAGTGGCATGAAGTTTGCGTTCGCTCGTGCAACTAAAATTTCATGTGTGGATTCGAGGATTCTTTTTTTCTTTTTATATCTAAAACAGATTTTTTTTCTTTTTCGATGCCTTCAATTTTCGTCTGAAATATTGACATTAATGAGTGAGTAATAAATAAGTAAACTTCGCTGAGTTCATTTTCAAAAAAGTTCTTCAAAGTAATTGGTACACCAGGAGTAGGTAAAAAGTACTGCTTCAACGGCTCATACATCTTCAATATTCTTTCGATCGCTGGAAACAGACTAAACCATCGGGTCTTGCTATGAAACAAAAGTTTCTGATAATTGACGTCTATATATTCGCTGATATCCTTCAACGCCTCCGTGCGTGCGGTGTATAGTTTAGTTTCGAGAAACTATTTTCTTTTTTTTGTTATGGCGTCACACGTTTAGTGTATTTAGATTGAACCTTTTTCCACAAATAAATATGCTCAAGACGCTCATGAAGTTTTTTACCACATTATAATAGTTGTATCATTTGATAGCCGATGGCATTTCGACAAGACTGCGTCGTTTTGACAAGTTTTGGAAATAAAAATAAAACTTTCATGTTCACAGTTCAATTGAAGCCATTTGCCGCGAAACACATCTAATCGTATGCTTGGTGTACGACACTGTCACCATTCACTCACACATTGACAAAATTACCTAATAATTTCAATCATATTTATGATAATAATCTACTGTTTTATTCAGAAAATTATGATTTACCGCAAATAAAGTTCAAAATAAGTGCCAGTAGCTATGATTTCAGTGTAAAATTATGCTTCATTTGTCCATAAATGGAAATATTCATTAGTATGAAAATCGAACCTTAATTCACCAAATGCATTTCGAATTAATTTTATTGTGTGGCATGGGTCTATAAAAGCTTGGATGCGAGGCGAGTATTACCGCTCTCAAAACTAGTAACGTCTTGGTTTATTATAAGTGAACATGGCTGAAATTTGCGGCAGGTCCATCGCATGTAATACTTACAACTTCTACACCCACGTCTTCGCACAATTTTAGAGCCCTGCCCACGATAATCCTTTTTTGTTCACCGGTGAGGGATGTTTTTTAAAAATAAATTAAAAATAAGAAATGCAACGTTAATGTGAACTTCCCGATTTCTTCAGAGTATTGGTTTGGTGCAGGTAAACCTTTGGACTTAATAATTGTCTTCTTTGGTCCCCCTAATTCTTCTATCACAACAATCTGTTCTACGTTGATAGAATTTTTTCTTCGACGGTCTTCAATAATGTCTTTCAAATTGGCGATTTTTTTGTTTTTCTTTCAAATCCTTTCGTTGAGACGTTTAATTTTTTGATGCTGCCTGACATGTTTTTCTTTTAAAGCCCCTTAATTTTTCGGTTTGGAAAACCTGGAAAAAAATCTAGCTAGTTCAATTATCGACTTACGTTAAAAATTCTGCTTTGTATTTTACTTGTCTCATGATAAGTACATAGACTTAAGAATCATGTTATTTTGATTGGACGTAGCTTAAAATGACTTTTATTTTAAAATTTATTTTTTAAAAAACCTTTCCACGCTTCCATAAACTTTCGTTTGCAACGCCGTCTTCGCGTAAACTTCGGGAATGTGCCAAAGTACGCGAACAGTGAAACGCGATCCAAAAAGTGCGTGTTCGCGATCCCCGAACCAAATAAATACGTCAAGGATACGGAGAGCATGTGGGTGATGGGCTGGTGAGAGAATTTTTCGCCATCCTTTCTGTTCCTTTTTGTTCACGCCTATTGTAAGTAGACGTTTTTGTGAACGGCTTGCGGGAAAGATATGGTAAATTGAGCTAACTCAATGGGCCGAAGTTCTCGAACTCCGGTGCGGGGGGTTAAAATATAAATTATGAAACCCCAGCGGTTGTGGACTGTATTTCATAGGGCTAATTTCGCGGTGCGGATGCAAACTACGAATTAAAGGTGACGAGTTGGCAGCCGAAGGGTAGATATGGAGGAGACAGATAGGGAAGTAGTGCACGCCTACCTTGAGTCCTTGACTGCGGTCTTCCTCCAGGCTCCGTCTGCTTTGGGCCAGCGATTGCGTGGCGCCGGTAATGGCGGCACGCGGTTACGTGGAAACTTGCACTTTTCGATGTTAATCCGTACAAGACACTTCCCCAAACACGTATATACACTTTAACTATAGATAGTTCACATATAAAGTACAGATGGCTGCGGATTTATATTATTGACTTATTTTTCGATGAAAGGTTGCGGTGCGAGCTGTATCTCGCGCGGCGGGTGCGAACGGACTTTTTCTTCCTTTTGCCAACATGATGACGTGTGTCGCGGGTGGCGCGTGCGACGCACACATATCAGTAGGCGTGCGTGTGAGGGAGAAGGAAAATGGATAGCGGAATAGGATAAGCTGCCAACATTATCACTCAAAAATATGACACGTGTCATTGTGGACACGAAAAATAGAGCGCGCGAATAATTTGAATACACATAACGAATGGCGAAGCCACTTTTTGTATGAAAAATGGGAGAATAAAATTTCCTACTTTTTCTACACACGCGGGTGCGGTGCGGCTGGTATGGCTAATTTCGGTTGTTTTTAAAGACAATGGGAAGAGGACACGGAAAACACCTAAAGGCCAGACGAATGGTTCCCAATTGACACACAATAAATCTGATTCAAGTACATACCAATCTATCGTCCATCCAGGCATCCAGGGATTGCAATCCACAGTCCAACACAATAGCGTTCGAGTGCACTTCACAAGTTCACAAATTCACAATACAGTTCTCCAAAATATGCGGGGGTGCGGTGCGGGGTGAAAATATATGCGAAAAAATACAACTGACTCCTGCGCCGTTCGATCGATCACTAACTCGCGGCGCGCGGACTTCCGTCCGGAAATCCATAGACGAGACATAAATTGGCATGTTTACGTCTTGCACAGATTAAGCGCAACAAAAAAGAACCACTTTTTAAAACACTTTTATTAGCTTGACTTGTAACTAACTAACTAATTATTATATGTGGGATCGAACCTTTTCCATTATAATTTATCTGGTTTTGCCTCAAATTAGGTACAGTGTTATTTTTAAGTGAAATACATGTAGTAGGTAGGTTAAATTAGAATATTTTGTTTTAAGAATAAGTAAGCAGTAAAATCTAGAAAAATGACAACTATCAAGGTATTGGTATTAAATACCTAATGAGATTGTTGCGGACGTTTATTGAGCAACTCTAGACCACGTATCAAAACAATATTTCGAATGTAGAAAAACAAAATATAAATTCAAAACATAAAAGTATAAAAAGGTTGTAACGAATTGCGGTGCTGGCCGCCAACAGAGATGCTGGAGCTAGTGCCACTTTTTGGCGGTGCGAACGTCATTTAAGGAAATGTTACATATTTACATTTGAATATGTAATCGCAAATTACCATGGTAATCAGGAACAGAATGTATACGTGATGCATACTATAACTAGTAGATTAACGGATGAGGCTGCAGCGTTAATAAGCGAAAGGGAAGATATTGAGTCGTGGTCTCAATTTAAAGAACTACTTATCCAACATTTTCGGGATCCGAGAAGTGAAGAGTGTATTGCCTTTGACCTAGAAAGTTTAAAAATGAAGCAAGGGGAGAACTATCTAGATTTTTCAATAGGATCCAATCAGTGAAGGCAGTCCTAATTTCGAAAGCGAATCAGCCGTTGGATGAGGAAATTAATAAAGCAAAAATTATGATCTACAATAATACAGAACTCAACGTATTTTTGTACAATATGCCCGAAAACTTTATTCGTATCGTTAGATTGAAAGCACCAGAATGCTTAGGAAAGGCATTAGAGTATGTGTTAGGAGAATTGAATTTCTATGAACAGTACAGCATGAGAAACAAATTAAATAGACCACAAGCCATAGCACCAGTACCATCGAATACTAAAAAGCAGTCGATTACACCCTTTCCCTATTCAAAAGGTTCATGCGTTACAACCACGATTATAAAAAACGGGTTGTGTATGCCAATTGGGATATGCAAAAAATAAGAAAAGATCGTAACTTTTAAAAAGTTATTTGGTGTGACGAGAGCACGTTTGCTAGAAACACAATGTGGAACCGGCTATGTGTCCACTATTGGGCTCCTAAAATTAGAAACCCTCACGTTGGTCGCGAATTGTCACATCAGACTAGACTAGATGGTCAATTTGTTAGATGAATTTCGCGAACGTATTATTCATTTGCAGCTAATTTTAGAATCACATTTTGATCGAATCAATATTTCTTTTTGGATATATTTTACGAACGTCTTGTTTAGTTGCAGCGGATAACAGGATCGCATTATTTAAGCGAAAAGAAAATTCACAGTTGGATTCTTAACGATTCTTTATTTTTTTTTCTGTATTTTTATTTAATATTCTAACAGTCTAACACTCAATTCCCGCAGGAAAACCAGGCGATAGTTAGTAGTAGATACCTTTTATGTACCTATTCGATAAATACTCAGAACGCTATCAATTTGCACTTGTTTTAAAGTTAATGGATATTGACTGAAGAATAGATAATGACGTGACGTGACATTGTCATAACTAAACGATTTGTTAGATAAATTTCGCGCATTGTTCAGTAACAGCTTTGAGAGTACTTCAAGAGTACATAATTAAAATCCTTGCAGTTTGCTTTTAATTCAATATTTTATATAGTGTAAAATGCATGCAACATCAAGTGCCAATACCAGCACCAGTGGTACCAGTGATAACCGAGCTGAATGTATGTATACACTTTTGTGGAAAGTACTCAGGAAGGAAATGCATCTAGCAGGACGTAGATACTGCTTAAATAGGTCCAACAAAGATGGCTATGCACCAGCAAAAAATGCAATGAAACTATAAAGTTAAATATAGACAAAACTGATATTTTAAAGGAGAGTAGTCCTGGCTGTATCCCTGATTTTCAGTCGAATGAAATAGAGCAGCGAAACGCATACTTAAAAGAAATAGTAAAAAGTGATTATAGACCAATACCGTTGTTGTTTCGCAAAGTAATGATGCAGTAATGAACCGAAACCGAAATTTCGGTCATTCACTAGTAAGAAGTCATGAGATCTCAATTCTAATCAAACTACTAGTTACTTACATTGTATTGAAACTTAACCTTATTTCCTTTTTTTTTAGTCACCTGGCGATATTCAAACCAAAATTTACGAAATTTCCACAGACGCATGCGGAAAAAAAACTGTGCAGCCGTATTTGATAGATGTTGGTGGAGTATATTATCTAATTATAGATAAGGTCAGGTATGTTTTCCAAACGGCCTTTAAGGCCTTTGACACACTATTGAAGTGTTATCACGCACTCCATGTTTCATATCCGAAACCTGGATACCACCTGTATTTACTAATACAAATATGTATCTATGATATAAATCCCGCCCTAAATCGTAGATTTGATTTCTATTGCTAAATGCTAAACAAAAATGTATGTATGGTATAAACACTAATAACCTCATCTTGTGATAGTACAACACCCACTTTAATCAGAAAATTGAATGAATGTTATTATGTGGATTTGAAAAGCTAAGAATATTCTATTTTATATTGAAATAATAATGTTAATAAATGTTCTTCAATATTGACGGTATTGGCGTTACTAGTTGTCGTTCTTGAAGACATTAAATAATTGTGCAAGACACAGGTAGTCTTTGTAATGACGTCCACTAGTTCCAATTGACATTCAAATGGTCGACGAAACACACGAAATCGCGCTGTTAATATGCCGAACGCATTTTCTACTACATTTCGTGCTCTACTGAGACGATAGTTAAAGGTGTTTTTTGCTCTGTTATCTAAACATGTACTCCGTGGGTACGGCCTCATAAAGTGTTTTTGTAATGGGAATGCTTGATCACCTATAAACACAAAAGGTGTTGGATCGCCATCAGGCGTTAAAGGTTTATGATTGGGCAAGTTTAATTGCCCGTTTTGTAATTTGTGGCCAAATGCACTATCTGCAAAAATACCTCCGTCGCTAAATCGGCCCATTGAACCAACGTCTATTATAATAAATCTTTTGTGTGCATCAACGACTGCGAGAAGGACAACAGAATAAATTTTTTTATAATTAAAATAATTAGAACCAAGAATAAATTTATTGAGATATGCTTCCCATCCACGGCACCAAGGCAGTTAGGGAATTGCCATTTATCATTAAAGTCTTCTGCAATTACTTCCCATTCACTTTCTGTCGGTAACTTCATATATATTGGTTGCAAATGAATCCAAAGTGCATTGCACACATCTTTAACAATCAAAGAAACTGTATTATTACCCACTCTGTAATTGTATCCAATTGTTCTAAAGGAGTCGCCAGTAGCTAAAAACCTGTAACACATAAATATTTATTACTAAGTTTGACTTGGTGTTTGTTACAGTGAAAACTGCGAAGAATGAGTGGAAAAAATTACGAGATAGTCATCGAGAGTCACTCAAAAGGATGAAAGCCAGTACAAGTGGTCAGGCTGCTTCTCCGGCAAATAACTGGAAATATGCCGAGTTACTCGAATTTCTTTTACCCCACATGAAAAACCGTAAGAGAACTGGTAACGTATCAATTAATGATAAAAATACTTTGGCCAGTACATCAACTCAAAGTCAAAATACTTTGCCCGGTACTTCGATCGAAAGTCAAAATACTTTGCCCAGTACATCAACCGAAAGTCAAAGTACTGAGATTTTCGAAGAAATTCCGAATGATGATGATGAAAATACTTCCGAACCACCAAGGATAAAAAAAAGAAAAGTTGCCGATGACGCATCATTAAACGACTTACTTCAGAAAGTCGATAACGATTTTATGAAGCGATGTGAGCAAAGAGAGCAACGGAAGGCTGAGGAGGCAAAAGAGGCGGAGAAACACAGACATCCGTTAAATTTATTTTTTGACAGTATGTGCGAGTCAACTAAAAAGCTTCCCGATTGGATACAAAGAGATGTAAAAAAAAAGCTTTTTCAAATTGTAAACGAAGCAGAGGAAAATTATGAAAGTTATTTGTCTAGGCAGACTTATCAATATGGGTACTCATCATCATCCACATTTTCGACGCCAACTCAAAACGATAACTTAGATAATTTGTATGTAACCTTTTGGCATTTACCACTAACAAATATAAATAAATGTTTTTTTTAATTAAAATTGTTTTGCTTACCTTAAACAAATAGCTAATCTTTTTTCTGGGGTTATAGCCTCCCGATAGTTAGTATCTTGTTTAGTAATATCTCCGATAATCAATGATAACAAATCATAAAACTGACTCTTGTAACACGATAATATAACTGAAAATGTTCATCATCTAATTCGTAAAATAAAGTTCTAAACTCTCCACTTGCGTGCCGAGATTCAATGTGTTGACATATCCAAGGTCTAGAATGTCGTTTTCTTATATAATAATAATAAGTCAGTATTAATCTTCTTTTTCTATGTGTAACGTATTCATCATCGGAACTTTCTTCATCGATTATATTCATAGCAAGCGCCTGACGTCCGTCTAATTGAACTCCGCAACACTAACTGAGCTTTGGCTTAGCTCTTTGTGTGCACGCCATTTATTTCTATCTTAGCTTAGTTTGGCTTAGCCTAGCTTCCCTAGCTTAGCTTTGGAATAGCTTAGTTTTCGGTCTGCAACCGGCTTTACTATAATATCATGTAGGTAAGTATATTTTGTCTATGATTGTGTAATCTATCTATACTAATATTATAAAGCTGCAGAGTTTGTTTGTTTGTTTGTTTGAACGCGCTAATCTCAGGAACTACAGGTCCGATTTGAAAAATTCTTTCAGTGTTGGATAGCCCATTCGAGGAAGGCTATAGGCTATATTTTGTTTCCAAAAAAATTAGGGATCCGTAAGAAAATTGCTATTTTGCAAAACAAGGTGTGAAATCGAAAATCTATTTTTGCGTGCGCTGCAATAACTATTGACACTAGACCAAAACAATGTATTGCGGGTTTGTAGGTCCCATTAAGATCTACATAAAAGTCCGCGAGAGCATATGTCTAACTATTATAGTTATGCCACAATAAGTGATCTTTTGTTTTAAATTTTAAATTTTTAATGCCACCGCTAAAAAAGGCTCTTTATTTGTATCTTGGTATTAATCCTTATCAAAATAAATTACTTCTTATTCAAAACTGCTTCAATGCCTTTATATAACTTTTTGAATCATTCAATTCGGACATTCCATTCGAAAGATATTACGAGTTTAAAAATGTAAGTAGTAGTAGAAAAATAAAACCGCCGCACCGCAGCGCAGCGGGAAACGCGGTGAGGTGAGGGGGAGGCACCGGGAGAATCTATGAAACAGGTAAAGTGCGGTCGCGGATCAGGAAGACCTTTACCTGCGCGGTTCAAACGTGCGGTCCAAGAAAAAATAACTTAGAATTAAAATAAGATAATGG
This sequence comes from Opisthograptis luteolata, assembly GCA_931315375.2. Lineage (NCBI taxonomy): Eukaryota > Metazoa > Arthropoda > Insecta > Lepidoptera > Geometridae > Opisthograptis > Opisthograptis luteolata. The sequence goes on along the minus strand of OV928053.1, from coordinate 8,938,886 downwards.
GTACCTACAGCAGGTAACGCGGTGAGGGGGCACCGAAGTGCGGGAATAATTTTGGAGTATACGGAATATATACCTACGCTTTTGCGCCTCAACTACTGAACCGATTTAAATGAAATTTGGTAAAGAGATAATTTGAGCCCCGGGGAAGGACATAGGATACTTTTTATCGCGATAAACTGTAGCCCACGCGGGTGAAACCGCAGGGAACAGCTAGTTTGTTAAATAAAACAAAGTATCCTAAAATAAATTGTATTTTATTAAAGCGACCAGTATTCGTATGATAAATACGAGTCTCGCATCAAAACAAATACCTTTTAGTTAAGTATAGAATAGGCTTCACCTGAGAATATATCGTTTCAGTATGACACAAACAAGTCTTATCTAAAAACAAATATCTCTTCAGCTAAGAATAGAAAGAGCTTCACCTAAGAATATATCGTCTCAGAACGAAACACAAGAGTCTTGTCTTAAAGCTAATATCTCTTCAGCTAAGAATATTACAGGCTTCACCCGAGAATATATCGTTTCAGTAGGACACAAACAAGTCTTGTCTTAAAACAAATAGCTCTTCAGCTAAGAATAGTAAGAGCTTCACCTAAGAATATATCGTCTCAGAACGAAACACAAGAGTCTTGTCTTAAAGCTAATATCTCTTCAGCTAAGAATATTACAGGCTTCACCCGAGAATATATCGTTTCAGTAGGACACAAACAAGTCTTGTCTTAAAACAAATAGCTCTTCAGCTAAGAATAGTAAGAGCTTCACCTAAGAATATATCGTCTCAGAACGAAACACAAGAGTCTTGTCTTAAAGCTAATATCTCTTCAGCTAAGAATATTACAGGCTTCACCCGAGAATATATCGTTTCAGTAGGACACAAACAAGTCTTGTCTTAAAACAAATATCTCTTCAGCTAAGAATAGTAAGAGCTTCACCAAGGGACGAAAGGAGGCGCCAACTTATTAGCGAATGCTTCTAGCCACGTAGAATGATCATTGGACGTTGTGTTGATATAATTGTGATAGCCACGGTAACGCCGAATTTGCCTCCATACTACAGATGGAGGGGTAGAAGGGGACAACATTTCACAGAAATTGATCCATCCTAGTTTTTTCTTAGAGGAGAGCTTTCTTCTTGACTTTGCAGCAGTTCTCTGGTAATCTAGGAAATTGTCCATAGTCATTGAGGAGTTGTAATTAAGCTCAGCGTCATTACGATCCTGTACCACTTTAGAGCATTCCTGATCCCACCATGGAGGGGAAGATCTGTTTCTTCGAGGCTTTTTTAAAGGAATATGCTCATCAGCCGTAGGCACAAGGGCTTCAACAAATTTTGTGTAGCAGGTGAAGGAATTAGTAATATCAGGGTTAGAAAGGGAGTCTATTTTAAAGCCAAGAGAGGAAGAATATGAATCCCAATTAGCTCCTGAGAGTCTGTATTTAAGAAGAGGGTTTGGAGACGTCTGAGCAGGGCATCGTTGAGGGAATTTTATTAAGATAGGGTAATGGTCACTGCCATATGAAAGGGGGAGAACTTCCCAAGAGAGAGTAGGAGACAGCGATGGAGAACAGGCAGTGAGATCAACAGCACTTCTAGGATTTTGTGATGGAAGAACCCTGCGTGTAGGGGAACCATCATTTATCACACATAGGTTTGCTTCATCAAACACATCTAATAATGAGTACCCAAACAGATCGCAGTTAGCAGAACCCCAAGAAGTATGATGGGCGTTCAAGTCACCCATTAGTATAACAGGAGGAGGAACAGAAGATATTAGTAGAAGGATATCAGGGATTAAGGAGGAGTTAGGGTGTGGGATATACATAGATATAAATGTGATACTAAAAGCTCGAACAGCAACAACATTTATTTCTGCGCTGTGAGCAGGTAAAGCAACCTGGGAGAAGGACAAACAGCGCTTCACGAGAAGCGCACATCCGGCATACCCGTCCTGGCGGTCATCCCTAAGACAGCTGTATCCCGACACTCGGAAATGAGAGCCGGGAACAAACCAAGTCTCTGAAATGGCCACCAGGACGGGTGAATATTTTCTGGTTAAGAAATATAGCTCATGAGTCTTCGGTCGAAGACTTTTGCAGTTCCACTGCAGGATTGGGGACTGATCCATTATGGTTAATGAAAGACGAGAGTTGGGAAATCATTTGGGCAACGTTGGGCGGTAAACTAATTGTATTTTGGGAAATAATACTAATAATAATGGTCAATAGCTGAACTAGCAGCTGATCTTGGGAGTCTTCCCGAGGAAGACCAACGGAGGGTTGTGACATTTGAAGGGCATACCCGTTAGGGAGGGGAGAGGGAACATTTGCGATTATTGCCTGATGGGCGGACTTATCGTAGGACCTACCGAGGGGAGCCCTAGGACGAGGGTTACGAGTCTCTGTCTTTCTATATGACTGCGCATGGGTAGACTGGCTTGGGTGGCTTGAAAGGGGAATAGATTGATTAAATTGGGATGTAGGTATAGAACTTGTGTCTTTCACAGCATCTAAAAATGAGCGTCCTATTTTTGGAAATTGAGCAGAAGCATCAAAGTATGAAATGCCATCTCGGGACATAGCATCCTTGATAGCTTTTTGCCGATTCTGTTCTGGGCACGTCCTGTTGGTGGAGAAGTGGTTGGCAGAGCAGTATAAGCAGGAGGACTCGGTTTCAAGAACATTACAACTGTCTCCAATATGAGGCTGGGCACAACGGTAATATCTGGGTTGGGAGCGACATTGAGTTTTAATATGCCCGAACCGACAGCAGTTCATACACTGGATGGTTGGGAACTGGTAGGTTTCTACAGTGAGGGACGAGTAGTATGAAAAGATTCTTGCTGGCAACTCTTGACCCCTGAATGTGAGAACAACTGTTTGTGTTGGTGTCCATGTCACTTTCCCGTCCACCATATTTTTTCTATTGAGCCGTCTAGCCTTTAGGATACGAGTGCAGTATCCGGGAATTTGAACTGATTCAATAAATTCGTCCATTGACCAGTCAACTGGAACGCCACGAACTATCCCCATCCTGGTAACATTATAAGTCGGAATAAAGGCCTCATATTTGTGGTGCTTCAGCATCGGGTTGTCCAAGAATTTGTTAGCAGATAAGGCCGATTTGAACTGAATCGAGATTTTATTCCTGCCAACTTTCTTAACTCCATCCTGGCAGATGTTGTCTACCTTAAGCGAGTACAAAAATTGTCCAAACTTAATTGGTCGCAGGGTAGTACCTGCGGCCGGGTCAGGCTCTACACGCGAAACGTGTACAATGTAGGGTCCAGAGTCAGTGGTCTCATATGACCTTATCCCTAGAACTGTCAGACTCGGGTCTGTATATATTGTCTGGATTGACGCAGATGCTAACTCTTTGTCTACAATAGTTTTTTTAATGGGACCTGTTAATACCTCTTCTACTTCCATTCTATGGCGTTTGTTGGCAGCATGCGGTACCATAACGGAGGGAGTCGCCCGCGGATCCGGAGGATCCGGCGGCGGATCAGGGGAAATGGGCTCCATTTCCCCCGATGTCAACAGATATCCAAGTAATACACTTACCACCACCTAATTATAAGTTATGTAACACTCAGGGACAAAAAACAAGTCAAATTATGAGGATTTTCACTTAAAACTTTGATCAATCTCACTAACACGTGTATCTCCTATCACACCGAGGTTAGCGACCGAGTTGAAAGTCTATTTATGCATTAGATTTTTGTTAGATTTAGTTGTATTGTCATCTGTCAGTTGTCAATGTCATTCTGACAACTCTGGGTTACCACTTTATACATTTTTATTTAATTTTTCGCTAGCCATAGCTATTTTTCCTTTAATATAGACGAAGCTTTTAAACAGAAATTCGTTTTCCGAAACAGATGGCTTTCTTACTTATTCATTATGGTAATTAGCTTTAAATTAATAATTATTAGCTTAAAGTTGATTCAGGCTTATAATCGAATTATTATATTTATATTTAAAAAATAGGAAATCCCTTATACGACGCGGACGCTTCCTTCTTTTGACTGCGCCCTCGAGAGAAACAACTGCTCGTATATTTTGGACTACGTTCACTGTACACGGTACACTGCGCTACAGTCAAGAAAAGTTACCAAAAAGCTTCATAAAAGTGTAAAGAAGACAAAGTGATAAGAAGATTCGAGAAGAAAGAAGTTTTATTAGTAAAAACGTGAATTTTTAAACAACAACGAATGAAAAAGGAAGCGTGCAAAATGTCGGATAATGGAGGAGTTTTGCCTCGACTTGGCGAAAATGATTTCGGCAATTGGAATTGGATTTCGGTTAAAGCTGACACTAGAAGAGAAACAAGTGTGGTGTGTGATGGAAAAAGCTGGCCAGTTATCACCTGATTTTCAAAAGTTAAACGCAAAAGCAAAAAACATCCATTGTCCAGTGCTTGACGGAGAAACATCTGGAAATAGTGAAAGTAGACATGTGTCCGCTATAGCGAAACGTAACTGAAAACGGTTGCCGTGCCTCTAACGTACCCAACCGATATTGACATAGCGGTGGCCGTTTTCTAAAAAACGATGCCGAATAACGCCAGTACCCGATGCCGTCATCCGATGCCTTAGATATCGAAAAACGGATGCGCATCGTAACGTCTCGTGCGTTGCTCCCAATTTAATTATTCAGTCACGTGAGAATATTGTTCGTTTCCCTATTCAAAACTATAATGTTATTCTTTCGAAAAATGTGTTTAGTTGTAAAATAAAATTGTAACCAAAATATTTGTCGTATTGTTTACGTTCCAATCTACAAGAGTCCAATCAGACACATGAGTCTATGATCTAGCATTATGTCAGTGTCCCGAAACATCTGTCAACTTCACCTTTCAAGTTGACATCTGTCATGTCCAGGGTTGCCAGATTGGGCGATAAATCGCAATTTGGGCTACTCGACGAGCCATTTTGCGACTTAATTTTGAGGTTTTGCGATGGTCGCAATTTGGGCGATTTGACGTTTTGGAAGCGCGATATTTGGGCGATTTGGGGCGTTCCCTCATTATTCGATTTTAAGGACATGAAACTGGGTGACTTGTCGATTCAACTCATACCTATAAGATCACTTTGTTGTCCGTGTCAAACAGGTCTGTCCGTCAAGACCCCGTTTTCAAAATCAAAAATCAAAATCAAAATCAAAAATATGTTTATTCAATAGGATACATTGTGATCACTTTAAAACGTCAACTTAAAACTAGCTACGCCTGTTCCAACCTCCTTACGCCGGCAAAAGAACAGGCAAGAAACGCCCGGCAGGTAATTTTTTTGGCGCGATCACATTGACAATTTTATTCTTATTACTAATTGATTGAATTGGAGCAAGTTCACTAAAATCCCAAGCTTTTTTTTTTTGTCATCTAATAGTCCGATATTTTTTATTTAGCTTTACTAATAATAAGATTTCTCTTGTTTGGTTGTACACATTGGGATATGGGAACATGAATATTAACGAGTTGCGGGATCACAACCAAAGCAGACCAGACCCCACAAGCAGCACCCGTTCACGAGTTGACGCATGTGCCAGCCATCGCTCTCCTCGACCATATGAGAGGGAAGAGGGCGACCCGACACATGACGCCGCTGCAAGCAAAGTCACTTTCGTGAGCATGACTGTTTTGGCTGTTTACCGAAAATGGTTAGAATAGGGGAAATAGGGAGAATAGATAGATAGAAAGAAAGATAGATAGATTAACTACAATCCCAAGCTTGTTTGTCATCTAGATAGTCCGATATTTTATAATAAGCTTTACTAATGAGATTTCTCTTTATACGAATTTGAAATTTTGTTATAGACAAGTCTTGAATTTCACTTGGGATTTTGTTGAAAAAGCGTACACATTGACCTTTGAACGAGTTGCTAACTTTATGGAGCCTAGTGGTGGGTACAGCAATTTTATCTTTGTTTCTAGTATTAAAATTGTGATAATCACTTCTCTTTTTGAAGCTATTTAAATTTTTCCGTATGTACATTACATTTTCATAAATATATTGACAAATAACTGTCATTATTTTGGTTTCTTTAAACTTAATTCTTAAAGATTCTCACAAGTACGCGTTAAGTTATCAAGTTGAAATTTAAATCAAATATTTGGTTCCACAGTCTCTTAAGGAGGTTGGAACAGGCGTAGCTAGTTTTAAGTTTGACGTTTTAAAGTGATCACAATGTATCATATGTATTGAATAAATAAAAATTGACTCCGACTTCTTTTAGCTGTAAAAAAATCGAACTTGTGAGTCAATGCTATCAAAAGATAGGACCGTTTATGCAGGGGCATATTTATTCTAGGGCCAAGGGGCCCATGGCCCGGGGCGGCAGGCTGCGAGGGGCGGCGTAAGCCGGGCAGCGCAAGCCACCCTTTGTAGGACGATTTCATTTAATTATCAAAAACTTACGAAAAAATTTTCGCGCTCGCTACGCTCGCGCCTTGTGATCTTTGTGGTTTTTATATTTACTGAGAAATGGTGGCCCCTTGTCCTTTATTTTGTTAAATTACAAAGTTTAAAAAACTTTAAAAAAATTGCGCTCGCTTCGCTCGCGTTTTTGTAGCGTAACCTACATTTTGTTTACTTACAGAGTAGAAATACTTAAAAATGCTAGCACCGCTCGCGCTGTTGTACCCCCGACATTATAGCTGTATCATCCTTTGCCTGGGGCGGAGAATCCGCCCTAGCCCAGGGGGGCTAAATCTTTAAATACGCCATTGCGTTTATGTCTGATTTTGCGATTTCACAAGGGAATCAAAACCTATAGAGTACTTCCCGTTAACCAAGACTCATGAAATTTGGCATGAAGCAAGTTATAGGCAAAAGTCTGAGAACCGAATTGTACATGACGTATGTACATGTACATTTAGTTTATTTACAACAAAAAACTAATAAAAGTGTTTTAAAAACAAGTTCTTACAAATCCCTCAGTGCGCGAGTCCAACTCGCAGTTGGCCGGTTTTTTCAATGTGGTCAAAGACGAAGGTTTGTCGCGACATATTAAAAAAGTTTTTTCCTGTTTTTAAGTGAAATGTATGTTTGTCTCCTATTTCCTATACTTTTTGAATTCCGGATTGTTGGCGCATCAGTTAGTTTGTGCGATTTTGGGCGACTTCCACCGTCAGCTCGTGATTGCGATATTGGGCGACTTGAGCGCCACTTTTGCGCGACTAGCTCAACGAATAATCTGGCAACCCTGGTCATGTCACCGAACTCTAAACTCAAACTATCATTGCTATTTTGTTTTGATAAAACTATTTCTGTGTAAAAACAATTAAAAAGCGCGTAATTGTTGCTAAAGCTGCCGATAAACCCAGGTTGTAATCATTAGGAATGATGTACATTATGTATGATGTTGCCAAATTAGTATGTTTTAAAAGCAAAAATTAAGGTAAGTAACGTAGTACGTTACAATATTCTGGAACCGGATTTGGCATTTCAGGGAAATTTCAGAGAAGTAAATGCTGTAGGAGAACAGAAATGGGTCGGCCCGCGAGATACTCTACCTCCTATTAGATGTTGGAACTGTAGGGCTAGTTAGTGCGCACACCTTTTGGAATTGCCCATTACCCAAGCAAAGGATATTTTGCTTTAAGTGTGGGCGCTTTGGGAAAACAATTAAGGATTGCGGTTGCAATCAGGGAAACGGGGTCACGGAAGAGATAACTGCCGATCGTCTTCCGTAAATACAGCAGATTCAGAATGGCAGGATTGGCTTATTACAATTTTTTTCAAAAAGGATGATGTAATAACCCGAAACGAAAGTGACGTCCGGTATTATGCAACTGTAGAGATTATGGGACAATCGTTTTCGGCTCTCTTAGATAGTGGAGCAACGAATACAGTAATTTCTAAGAGTTTTTCCTGTAAACTATTGTCTTTGGGTATCGCAACTCAGATGGCTAACGAAAACTTTTCCCTAGCCGATGGATCTCCGTGCAGCAAGGATGATGTATGCAATATCAACCGAAACGAAAGTGACGTTCGGTATTATGCAACTGTAGAGATTATGGGACGTTATTATCGTCGTTTCCGGTATCAAGTCCATTGACATAATTTGAAATGCCTTGGATATCTCTCTGTGTTTTCCCATTAGGCCACTAGGAGGAAGTTGGGAAGAAGTGAAGTATCGATGAGTAACGCGCGCCCATATTTGCCTAAGGAATTTCGTGTATCAGCTTTCAACGCAGTACATGAGCTTAGCCACCAGGGGACGCGCACTACAAGACGAATGATGCAAGATCGCTATATTTGGAAGGGAATGAATAAAGATGTTTCACAGTGGACTAAAGAATGTGTAAATTGCCAAAAATCTAAGATCCACAGGCATACCATATCACCTCATGGCCATTTTGTGCACAGCGAGCGATTTGAACATCTACATATGGATATAGTGGGACCACTATCATACTGCAACGGCTATCGATACATTGTGACCATGATCGACAGAAACACTGGTTGGCCAGAAGCATATCCTATAAAAGACGTGACAGCTGAAACAGTGGCTGATGTCATATATTCTGGGTGGATTTCGAGATTTGGATGTCCTTTGAATTTGACCACAGACTAAGGAACTAACTTTTTGTCTCATCTGTTCACTGAATTAGCCAAGAGAATGGGCATCAAGAAGTTCAGAACGACTGCTTATCACCCTCAGTCCAATGGAAGAGTAGAGGCCTGGCATCGTTCACTCAAGGCCGCTCTAATGTGTAGAGGAAAAACAGAGCAATGGGTATCAGAGCTACCAACAGTCTTAATAGGCTTACGAGCAAGTTTGAGAGACGATACTCAGATCAGTGCAGCAGAGATGGTGTATAGAGAAGCCATACGATTGCCGGGAGATTTCTTTGAGCCAAGAAAGCTAGAAATTTCCGACAGCGTTACGTTTTTACAAGAACTGCGTAAAAGGATCACAAGTTTAGCCTCCGTGCCTAGAAAAGAGACGCACCAGGTTAAAATTTTTGTTCATCCCGAGTTGAAGGACTGCACACACGTATTTGTTCGCGTTGACAAGATCACAAAACCATTAACGCAACCATACATGGGCCCTTTCAAAGTGGTCACGAAGACAGACAAATATTATAAGATAATGCAAGGCGATAACGAAAAAGTAGTTAGCATAGATAGATTAAAGCCAGCCTTTGCACTACAGAGTGAAGAATGCGAGATCACTCCATATAAGGCACCTGTTACTGTAAACAATGAGCCTAGAGTGTCGAGATTTGGACGCACTATAAAACCTGTCGTGCGCTTTACATCATAAATTTATGCATTTTTAAATTAAAAGTTATTTCTTTGCTTCAGGACTTGAGTTAATGACAAAATGGAAATCTTTAAGGGATCAATTTCGTAAGGAGTTAAAGTTGCAGCAATGTTCAAAATCCGGTCAAGCTGCCTCAAAACCACGAAAGTATATTCATTATGATGCATTACTTTTTTTAAAGAAACACACAGAACCCGCTTCAACATCGTCAAACATGCTCAATGAGGATAGTCAAGATGTTTTTGAGGACGACGACAGTTCGGTTAATACCACCCCCAGTGTCACGGAACCATTCACCTGTAATAAAAAGAAAACATTAGTACAAATGTTTCTGGAATCTAATAAGGAGATATCGAATGTTATGCGCGAGAGTATAGATATACAAAGAAATAATGTTCAACCACAGTATCGTGACGAGCGTGGAAATGAGGCATTTTTCCGTTCGTTGCTACCACTTATGGACAAAATAGAAGAAGACTGTTTAATTGATGCCAGAACTGAGATTATGACCGTAATTAAGAAATACACACCATCATCACATACACTGCTAGACTCTTATTCTCGTACATCCACACCAACAAGCGAGGACGATATTGCTCAAATGTTAGAACACTTTGATGGAATGTAAACTATAAGTTTTGATTTTATGTAAGCGTTTAAGTAAAATAAATCTGCTTTAAACTTACTGCAGTGTTACTGCTAATCTTTCACATGGCCCGATACTTTTCCTCATATTAGTATCTTGCTTTGATAAGTGTCTTGATAGTAAACTTAACAGTTCATCGAAAACAGGAATTGGCATTAAATATTCATCTTCAAACCATTCTGGATGATTTCGATATTCTTCATAATTCACATGGAAATGTCCATGACTTTCGCGACGTAGCAACATGGGATGTGTCCACCAACGGCGCTTTTTTTTCCTTCTTAACAATAACAATAACTGCATATTCACTAGCGTACTTGCAGAAGCACCCCACAACACTATCCATAATAAAGAATTATTTTATCGACTGAGACACTACTTATTTCGCTCTCGTCTGGCACATAACTGAATTCTTTCTTTCACAACGCGTCGTCAAGGAAACGCGGCGATACCGTTACGAGTTGCCGCGGAAACGCGGCGAAATTATCGCTCGTTCGTGGAGATTCTCCGACGATATGAGGGCGGACTCGTCCCGATTCTCTCGCTCGTGGAGACAGCGCCTCAGTGAGATCATGTGGTACAGTCAGCGACATAAGTCGCTACACGTGTCCACTTTTACAAAACCGCTGTACAACATTTTTCACAAAATTCGCTGATTCCCCAAAGAAGGTAGCAGACAAGTATTGGAAAACTTGATTTTATTAATAACCGTTGACAAAAAGTTCAGGTTTTCAATTTAACACGTATAATGTTCGTCAGTGATTCTAAATAAAATAAGTAAATGGTATAATTATATACTATGTGTGTTTTTCTTTTCACTCCTTGATATTGTAGTTTTAGGCAGGTATCCTCATCATCATCGGCTCGTGTATTTGCACTGCTAGCTATGGACCATCATTACATTCAAATCAAATGAAAACGGACGTATTTCTCTTTGGAGGTTAAATAGAACACGATATCACGAGAAAAATCTGGCTAAAAATCGATCAAGTGGTCGAATTAGCTTGGGGTTTTGGAGTTGGATGAGTGCCTTGGGTCCTGGTGAGTTGATAGAAGTAACTGGCAGACTCAACAGCGAGCAATATGTGGAAATTCTGCAGGATACCCTACTCCCAACGGCTCGTCTGCACTTTCCTGAACCTTTGTGCATGACAATTGCTCAATTCACAAAGCACGTCGATGCAAAGCTTGGTTCCGGGCAAATAGTGGACAAATAGTGGGGGTCATGTCCACCATGACCCACCCCCCTCTGGATCCGCCCTCGGCTGAGATTGTTGGCTAGCAGTGCTGCCAAGTGCCAGTTAGTCCCCGCATAGCGGGTAATGGAAGGGCTACGTAGGATGAGCGTGCGTAATGGATAAAAGCAGGTTTTAAAGTGACCATATTTGTATCCTCATAAATAATGAATTTATATGTTAAAAAGGTTACATAAACTCAAACTCAAAAATATGTTTATTCAATAGGATACATTGTGATCACTTTAAAACGTCAACTTAAAACTAGCTACGCCTGTTCCAACCTCCTTACGCCGGCAAAAGAACAGGCAAGAAACGCCCGGCAGGTAATTTTTTTGGCGCGATCACATTGACAATTTTATTCTTATTACTAATTGATTGAATTGGAGCAAGTTCACTAAAATCCCAAGCTTTTTTTTTTGTCATCTAATAGTCCGATATTTTTTATTTAGCTTTACTAATAAGAAGATTTCTCTTGTTTGGTTGTACACATTGGGATATGGGAACATGAATATTAACGAGTTGCGGGATCACAACCAAAGCAGACCAGACCCCACAAGCAGCACCCGTTCACGAGTTGACGCATGTGCCAGCCATCGCTCTCCTCGACCATATGAGAGGGAAGAGGGCGACCCGACACATGACGCCGCTGCAAGCAAAGTCACTTTCGTGAGCATGACTGTTTTGGCTGTTTATAATAGCAACGTCCGTACCATGCGAACGAACATTTTCTATGGCGGGTCTCATTATGACGGAAACAAGGTCGAGATTGCTTCAAAAAAATTGGCTGAGTTGCTATTTATTGGTAGCAATATGAAGTAAATGTAAGAAACAATAAAAAAACATAATAATAAAAAAAATAAAAAAAAACGAATTAAGAAAACCTAAAAAAAATTAAAACCAATCGATGTCTAAAATAATCACTGTAAATATTAATTGATTATTAAATATGCCTATCGTTTTTTTTTAATTTGTTAGACAGTCCTAAGCCTGTGAAAAATATGAAGGGAAATCAATTAATATGTTTCCATGTCACATTATAATCGTTCCTGATAGTAATATATATCAAAATAGATTTACACTTCTACTTTGGTTACTACTAATGCCATCTAGTGAGAAAACTTGTAACTAACCCAAGAATGTATGACCGTCGTTCTTTCGAATAAAGTAGTCTGTTGCGAACACCCAGCGAGTTTTAATAGGTTATGGGCTACTCTCGCATTTATCAGTTATTTTACGTGTTAAATAGATAAAGTGTGCTTGTTGATTCGCGGAAACATGAACTCGAACTATATCGCTAGTGTGCCGAAGTTAAAGGGCAGGGAGAATTACGATGAGTGGTGTTTTGCGGCTGAAAACTTACTGGTCCTGGATGGCATGGACAATTACATCAAAGTAAAACCACCAGCCGGTTTCGAAGTCAAGCCAGTGGAAGATGCAAAAACGAAGGCAAAGCTAATATTGACAATTGATCCTAGTTTGTATGTGCATATCAAAAATACGGAAAGTTCAGCGGCATTATGGACTAAATTGAAGACCATGTTTGATGACTCCGGTTTCTCGAGGAAGATAACCTTGCTTCGACTTTTGATTTCAACAAGATTGGATAATTGTGACTCGATGGCTACCTATATCACACAAATTGTCGAAACAGCTCAAAGGTTAAATGGCACAGGATTTACAATAACCGATGAGTGGGTGGGATCATTATTGTTAGCAGGTTTGTCTGATCATTATTCTCCGATGATTATGGCCATAGAACATTCGGGTATTTCGATAACTGCTGATGTCATTAAGTCAAAATTGCTTGACATGGAAGTGATCAACGGTGGAGCTAGTGGCGCTGCATTCGTAGCGAAGAATAAATATTATTCTAGCAATGGCAACACTAAGCTAAGCCCAAGAAAAATGGCGGTACAACTACGTCAAACGCGTCAAACAAGAAGACAGAGACAGAAACAATGACAAAAGAAATTGTTTGTTACAAATGTAAAAGCAGTGGACATTATCGAAACCAGTGCCCGTTATTGAAGAAAACCCCTAATAAATGTGTTTTCAACGTTGTTTTTATAAACGGAAAGTTTAATAAGACTGAATGGTACGTCGACAGTGGTGCGAGTGCGCATATGACCGTAAACAAAGAGTGGTTGAAAAACATGAACGTATCGATGAGTTTACCAGAAATCATCGTTGCTAACGAATCAAAACTGTCAGTTGATTGTTCCGGAGATGTGGAAATCGTTTCGGATTTGGAATGTCACATAACTGTTAAAAATGTGCTATGCGTGCCTACTTAATACGATAAACGAATAAAGTTACGAATAAAGTAGTCTGTTGCGAACACCCAACGAGTTTTAATAGTTCCGCGGATAATTACTCAGATACTCTGTGCCACTCCGACTCCGTGGATATGTTTGGAAGCCGGAGTTATCTATCTCGGATACATTCTTGCAATATACAGTTCCTTCACTCCCGGAGTTGTTAAGCGGATCTGGATTAGGGTTCGCAAACCGGAATATCGAATATCGAAATTACCGGAATATCGGACGATTTTTGTCGATCTGAAATACCGGGATTGAATTTAGCGATATCGAGATTTTCGATATTGCATAATTTAAAAACTTGATCTAATCATTTCCTAATTTAACGATAAACAAACATTAAAAGAAGGCCAGTCAGTCCACACCTGCATAAAATACAGGTATGTGGACAGCGTTCTAGCTTCCAACTTCGATACGAGACGCTGGACTAGCCGGGTCGTCGTAATTTTATTCAGTAATCCAGTACCTTTTGGTAAGGAGTTCATTGTTGTATAAAAATAAGGTGCAAGGAAGAACAGCAACGTCAGCAACTGCTGTATTAACAACACAGCAGTAAAGCATTGACTAAATTTGACATAAATATTATATTTTTTGTCTAGGGCAAATTTGTTCTTTTTTATAAAATGAGTATTAAAAGTAAGCGTTATCTATCTAGGTATCTATTTTAAAGTGGCAACTGAATTTACCTTAATTAATTCTTTAATGTTCTCTTTTCTGTGAGATCTCGAAAAGCATTCAAGGGTCATTTTGTTTTTCAATAGAGAAGATTAATCTTTTGCAAACTATTGACCTATCCTATTCTCCTGCTGTAAACTCTTCTTGTCCGTAGGTTTGACGAATACTAACCATCGAAGCACACCTCGAATCGAGGAAGATATGGTATCATACACCCAATTCACATGTTACGTCAGATTATACAGAGCATATAGTACATTACTGCAGTGGCCATCAACGTAGGCATTGAGGGAAGAAGGTGTAAATGTGGGCCGAGGCAAAGCCGAGGCACACATACCTGAGTTCATCAATGCCTAGTTATGGCCAAGGCTTGTATAGTACTTTTCTCAAATAATGCGCGGAAATTAAAACTAAATAGCACCTGGGCAGAACGTTTTTCTTTCGACTTTGGCAGTAACAAGTTTTCTATTACGGCTCTTGCTGCCTCTTGAATTTCAGGTGGCGGTAAGGTTTAAGCATCAAAGCAAAGCATCACACTTCACTCATTGTCTTCACTTGAACTCATTTTGTCAAATATAATTACTTTTCAAAACCAATGACGAACAACGAACAACAACAAAAAATTCTCGCTTTATAGTGATCATTTGCTTTTTTTTCAACAAACAGGTTTCTATGTGCAAGCCGGTTCGGAATTTAAATAAAACCTTTGATAAATTGCCTCCTTGGTTGCCATCTTTCAGAGTAAAAGTCGTTATATTTTTAAATAACACGACAGATATGAGTTTACTATGTAATTCATTTGGCCGCTAAACACGACAGATATGAGTTTTCTGTGTAATTTATTTGGCTGCTAAACAAGACAGATATCGAGTTTCATACAAATTTTGCCGGTTGCTGCTCGCACATAATTGGGCAGTGCAGCAAGTTCGATTTATCTCGAAGAAGGTTGTCAAAATAATACTCTTATTTCAAAGTATGTTTGAGAAAAGAGTAACCAGCACCTGGGTATGGGTACATTTATGGACTATGATATATATTTTTTGACCTAAAAATCCATTGGTGTGTTATGGAGTCCTATTATGAGTCACTATTTAAATTTATAAACCTATTTTGGATTGTTCTACAATATCAGGGGTTGATGTTAATTCAAATTAATAAACAACGTGAAGAATACAGATTTAGGTTATTTTAACTTTTTCACACTTTCCTGTCTTTTTAATAACTATTTTGAATTACTTTTAAACTTCTTAACACTAAGGGTTAATATTCTTATGACATTTATGTCGAAAACTATCGTTTAAACTGATTTATGTGAAGCAAAACAATTTTTTTGTAAAAATATCGAAAATATCGAAAATCCCGGGATTCCGGAATTGAAAAAATAGCAATATCGAAAATACCGGTATTGAAAAATGGTATCGATATTGCGATCCCTAATCTGGATATGCTAAGCGGACACATATCTTTGCTCGGAGTGAGTTATGACATATCCACTCCGGGACCGGAGTTGGTTAGCCCATGGCTACATCAAACCAACAACGTCCAATAAATTCACCATTTACACTGGAGGAAACGACAAGTACTTCCTATGGTACACAAGACGAAGAGTTTGATTTTTCTTGAACATTGTATTTTTGAAAGACTAATTAAAGTATTTAATCAATAAAAACTATCAATAAAAACGTATTTGTTTTACTTTACCATACAGTCAAGCCCAACATTTCCAAAGCAATAAGAGGTTTCCTTCCTTTCATATTTTTTTATGTATATATTTTGATAACCCGCGTAGTAGCTCTTCAAATGATGATATACTCATTCTAAAGTAGGCGAAAGACTAGGCTCATTTTAGAGTAGGTTTTGTATTTTCGAGAAAAGTACTCGCCATCGGGATTCATAGCCTTATTAAATGGATTCATCCAGTATCTTCTTTGTCGTTTATTTAAAACAGAGTGTGGCGTCGAACGCGCCACTTAATTAGATCATAAGGTGTTTCATTCCATTTCATTCGATCCATTCATTCCATTTGATTCACCAACATTCAAACACTCTCGCCCCGGCTTTGGACGATGTAACACGCTCCACGTCCTATATTGCGTAGTATATACGAGGGCGGTCCGATAAGTACTTAGCCTCACCGCTTGATGGCGCTACTATCGCAAGAAAAATTTACCATCGTGTATAACATTCTCGTAGACTGCTACTGTCGAAATTTCAGCCGAATCGGGTTCATAGTTTTGTTTTGACCGCGTGTGGAAACGGACGTATCCGCAAATTTTAGAATAATGGAGAAGGAACAATATCGGTCGGTGATTCGATTTTTGTTTATTAAGGGGAAATCGCGCAAGGAAATCAAAGAGCGCTTAGATGCTGTCTACGGTGACTCTACTCCTTCGATGGCGACCGTTAAAAATTGGTATAATGAGTTACAGCGTGGTCGCACATCGGTTTTTGATGATCCACGCCCAGGTGCCCCGAAAACGGCTACTACGGAGGATAACGTCACAAAAATCCACGATCTCGTATTGGCAGACCGTCGATTGAAGGTACGCGAGATAGCTGAGACAGTAGGCATCTCAAAAGACCGCGTGGGTCATATCCTGCATGAAATTTTGGGTATGAGAAAGTTGTCGGCGCGATGGGTGCCGCGTTTGCTCACTACGGACAACAAGAGCAACCGTGAGACCACTTCAAAGCAGTGTTTGACGCTGTTTAAGCGCAATCCGAAGGAGTTTTTGCTTCGTTTTGTGACCGTCGACGAAACCTTGATCCACTGGTACACGCCAGAGACAGTCGAAACAATGGACTTCACCCGGTGAACGTGCTCCGAAGAAGGCGAAGACTGTCTTATCGGCTGGAAAGGTGATGGCCACTGTTTTCTGGGATTCACAAGGTGTGATCTACATCGACTACCTGGAGAAGGGTAAAACGATCACAGGGCTGTACTATGCCGAATTATTGGGACGATTCGACGCCGAATTGCAGAAAAAACGGCCGCATTTGGCGAAGAAAAAAGTGCTCTTCCACCATGACAACGCACCGGCTCACACCTCCGCCCTCGCCACGGCCAAATTGGTCGAATTGCGCTACGAAATGCTGCCCCATCCACCGTATGCTCCAGATTTGGCCCCGTGCGACTTCTTTTTATTTCCAGACTTGAAAAAGTCACTCGCCGGACAAATTTGCGTCGAATGAGGAGGTCATTGCCGCCACGGAAGCCTATTTTGCAGACCTTGAGAAAACCTATTTTTTAGACGGGTTAAAGAAATTGGAGCATCGCTGGGTGA
Source organism: Opisthograptis luteolata (assembly GCA_931315375.2). Lineage (NCBI taxonomy): Eukaryota > Metazoa > Arthropoda > Insecta > Lepidoptera > Geometridae > Opisthograptis > Opisthograptis luteolata. Next base: position 8,921,453 of record OV928053.1, on the reverse strand, counting down.
AGTGCCCATTCCCGCCCACGCGCCTGTAAAGTTTGTATCGTGCATCATATTTCCCGTGGAACATCCACACAGTTCAGTGTAAAAAATTTCCAATCCGCCATTTTGCACGCTAACAATCGTCTCCCGCGCAAATTGCAATTCCAATGGCAGTGGCGCCACCGGACACAACGTCCGTAGCGGTGAACTAACATAAAACATTATTTATTTCCGCTTGCGACTGCTTCACTCACTCATTCGGAATCATTCGTAACGAACTGTCAAGCTCAAGTGTCAACTTTTTGTTTTGTTTATTTCTCATTGTTTACTGTAAATTCATTTTGAATTTCGTTAATCGAACTAACTTGGTTTTGAATATTGTATACGTAAAATAAAACTACTAACCGTACAAAAACTGCTTATGACTAACACATTGCATATGTAACGTCCCCAACCGGACCTAAATACAGGTTATTTCTTTGACTAACACATATTATTTCTTTATAAAAATGGCTGAGTCGGATGACAAGGAATTGGGGACCGGTGATGGTGCGTGCATGCTCAGTTTGCCTTCAGCAGAGGCTCACCGAGTTACCATTCGCACCCCTCCATTTTGCAAGGATAGACCCGCACTCTGGTTCGCAAGCTTAGAGGCACAGTTCTTCATTAACAAAATCACGCAGGAGTCTACAAAGTTCAGTTTTGCGGTGGCACACCTGGATACCTCTTGTACAAGAGAAGTGGAGGACATCATCATCCAGCCTCCGAAAAGCCTACCATACATACACCACGCTGAAAAAAACCTATTTTCATATTATTATTCTTCCGTATTTCCCCGGCCGTATTTTTCTCCGTAGGGGGTGATGTGGCGTCGAACGCGCCACTTAAGTAGATCATAAGGTGTTTCATTCCATTTCATTCGATCCATTCATTCCATTTGATTCACGAACATTCAAACACTCTCGCCCCGGCTTTGGACGATGTAACACGCTCCACGTCCTATATTGCGTAGTATATATAGTCTACTTAATATATGCTATAAGAGTAATGTCTTTTTAATAAATAACAAATAAGCAATAAGTTTCTCACGATTGTCCATGGCAGAGACACGTCTATCCACAATAAAAAATCACGAGGAACTGGATACCCTACCATACGACAATAAAATGCTCGTTTTCGCGACGCCGCAACACCGCAACCCAAACCGCCGATTTTAGCGGCGCGGCGCGGTATGTGTTTTGGCCCTTAGTTGCATCACACTCACGGAGTTTGATACATGACTGTGACAGCAATGCCGTTGAACAGTTCAATAGCTTAGTAGCGAAATTTGTAGGTGGTTAAAGGACTAATTTAGTACAACGCCAAACGTACCAATCTAGATGTGCGGCGGCAGTTGTGGCATTCAATACAAAAAGTCCATTGTACAGGGTGATCAATCCAAATGGGTCAGTAGGGAGAAGTAAGAAACTATGAGAGATAGTGAAATCAGTTCTTATGAACCATGGAAATAAATGGAAATAAACTTTTTTTGAAAGGTCTAAGAGTAACGCTATCCTTTTTTTACTTCAGTGGTTAGAAAAAGACAGCAATACAGTTCTTATGAACCATGGAAATAAATGGAAATAAACTTTTTTTGAAAGGTCTAAGAGTAACGCTATCCTTTTTTTACTTCAGTGGTTAGAAAAAGACAGCAATACTATTAGACCTGTCAAATTTAGTTTAGTTTTAGAGAATGCAAAACCGAATCGACACCAATATACATCGAGCAAAAAAACACACTGAAAAATTTATTTTAGTAGAACTTTAGTAATTATAATGTTGTTGCATATAAAGCAACAGTAGCTCACGCCCAGACAGAAAAAATCTATTATTTTGCAGAATACTAGCACGACTCAAGTCCAAAGGGTTGCATGACCAATAAATACTCAAACTACAGTAATCATTTTGGACTTGCAAATAACTCACTCAATGCTATTTCAGCGGTCTCTTTTCATTTCGTAAGGTTATTTTTGATCAGAGCGGAGTGCGACCTCTTCCGTTGGCATCAACAGCAAAATATGTGACGATATTATGAATTATAAATTATAGAATCCGAAATGACGAAATACGCCGAAGAACCAAGGTCACCGACAGCTTTCAGAATTCGCAAGTTGAAGTGGCAATGGTAGACCACATCGATCGACGAACCGATAACCGATGGGGAAGAAAGGTTCTCGAGTGGCGACCACGAACCGGAAGTCTGTAGGTAGGCCCCTCACTAGGTGGACCGACGACATTGTAAGAGTCGCAGGGAGCCGATGGATGCAAATAGCTAATGGCCGTTCATGGTGGCGTTCAAGGGGGAGACTTATGTTCAGCAGTGGACTTCTTCCGGCTGATGATGATGAACATTCAAACGCCATGGTCCTTCGATGTTGGTGTCACTCAACTTCATACGTAGCTTCACACCTCGCGCGATCAGCCCTGCCAGGTGAGAGACCCCTGGCAAGACCAGGGGAGGCCCAGCAAAGCGATCAGCAGCCCTGCCAGGTGAGACCCCTGGCGAGACCAGGGGAGGCCCAGCAAAGCGATCAGCAGCCCTGCCAGGTGAGACCCCTGGCGAGACCAGGTGAGGCCCAGCAAAGCGATCAGCCCTGCCAGGTGAGACCCCTAGCGAGACCAGGGGAGGCCCAGCAAAGCGATCAGCGACTTGAGGTGACTTTCTCGTTTTCACAGCATAGATATTTTACAGCACTACTCCACTCGTCTTTTTGATTAGGGCTTGTAGCTTGACCCTTTTATAACCCGACAGCGAAAGGAGGGTTACGTTTTTTCGAGTGTATGTTTATTTCTTTGGACGGCCTGTAACGTAAATGGCTTGATGGATTTTAACATATGCGGTGTCATTAGATTCGTCTATATTGTGGGAGTGACATAGGATACTTTATTTTGGTGCAGTCGGGGGTTTTTGTTCTTTTGTATAATCTTGTTTACTATTGACATTTAGTATGTAACGTGAACAACAAAGCTACAGATGTGACGACGACGGACAAAACAACCAACCGTTAGATTCTTTTATAATACAGAAAACACATTTTTTTCACTCTAAATAGACAACACAAGTAGTAGCGGACAGAACCGCAGGAAAAGACTCTCTACTCAATTTCGATAAAAACACGATAAGCCAATTTTTTTCCCCGAAGAAAAATAAAAGGTAGGTTTACAAGTTGACTCTTATACCTATATATATTTATATATTTTTGGGTATGACCAATTGACCACGCATGACTTCTATATTTTTAAGAACACTTGGATAAATATAACTTTTCAGGAAGGTAAACGTCTCCAGTAATTTACACCGACTGCATAATAATCTGAAATTAAATTTGATGTACATTTGTCCTTAAATAAACTAAGTTTAGGAGGATTAGGTTCTAAGTTTATCTCACGTTTGGCCAGTTCTAGAAGAACGCACGCGGTCGACAAACGCTGGTGCGATCGCGGTCTAGTCCTTGGAAATAAAACAAAAGCATGGTAAATTTAAAAATCGTTTTATAAAACATAATAATAATAATAAATACAGGCTTCAACGTAATGGATAACAAACAAGGTGGGTACGCGTGAAATTGAAAACGTTAGGACGGCAAGTGTCTTTGGGAATATAGTTTCTACGCACCGACTTGCACATAACTGTTATGATTTAATTAGAATTAATATTATCTACTTGTCATCAAATAAGTAGGTGGAATGTGTTATCAAAAACATCATCTAAATTCTATGTTTAACGGGTTTTCTATTTGGTTAACTGTCATGGCGTTATTATGATAGGTATATAATAATTTATTAAAATTGTTTAAAAACTGTATTTTAGTATTCAATGCGAAAAGCCAAGACGTCATTTTCAATCCTCGCTTTCGTCGGTGTATAGAAACTTTTATAATATATTTTCATCATAAATAACAATTATTATACTAATTTTTTTTGTCATGAATCATTCACAATAAATTACGTAAGTCACAAAACTCTTCATATTTTCTTTTTCATTCATACAATAACTTATTTACTAATAAATATAACGTAATATGGTGTTCCATTTTAAAACAAATTATAATTCAATCACATTTTCAAAATTATACGCCAATATAAATAAATGAATGAGCTAATACGAAATGAATACAAGAATTTGTGACCGCAACATTAGTTAGTTCTAATAAGCTTATACTAATTGCACATGAAAAATGACTAGCATACAGTATAGAAGAAATGAAAAATGTTTAAATACAACTTAGCAATAATATAGTCATTGTGCACTCAAGAGTTTGTAATAGTGAAAAATTAAACAAAACTATTTTATATTGAGTAAATTATATAAAAAAACAAGGTAAAGATATTACAAAATGTCACAATTCTATTGAAGCTATAAAATCATTCAAATAAGCAAACAAATTTCTCAAAAAGTGTAAAACTTATAAAATACATAAAACTGTAAGAGATTCAAACGAGATAAAGATTTCAGGTTAGTGGCAAGAATATAGTGGTGAGGCGACAAATATACACTTTATAGACAACACACCAGATTTCCAGATTATAAATAATTATACGATTACTTTAATACTGCCATAAAATAGCCGTTTCGTGTACATGTGATTAAACTGTACGTTATCGAAATGTCGATAAAATTCCATACATAACAATAGCCCTTACAAACGTAAAATATAATTCTTACACAATTATATAAAATGCAATGTCGATGTGTCTGATCGCTTGCCTGTCGAAAACCATTGACGAAAGTATAAGATGAGGAATTAACACGCGGAATTATTTTATATGATCCTAGAAGTGACATAGTACCCCCGCGCATTAGGCCGCTGGCCGCGCGGCCAGGTCGCTGCGGCCAAAGCGCGCAGCCCATTTAATTCATCGTGGCCGCCAACGGCTGGTCGCTTAATGCGCGCACTTCCATATATCTTGGAAGGATTAATTGGCCGCGCGGCTAATCCGTCTAAATGAGCGGGGCACATATGCCTGAAATTAATAATCGATCCGATCCGTTATCCGCGGTTTTGGGTCGATATGTCATGTCATAATGTGTCATTTTAGTACTAGGGCTTGACAGATTACTACTAAAATGATATATTATGACATGACATATCGATCCAAAACCGCGGATAACGGATCAGGATGCGATAGTGAAATGACATCACGTAACATGGCGGACGCTGGCCGCTATATAGACGAGTCACATTTGTCTGACCCCCTCAAATAAAAACTTGTTTATTACAATTAAGCATTTGACCACTAGTCACCTGATGTTAAGCGACAAGGTGGTCGAAGGTGGCATCACGCTATGCCTAGACAGGAAACCAGCTTTCGAGCGAGTTTGCCGGAACACACTGTTAGAAACTTGGTGACAGATTCTTAACTTGAGGATGGTAGCTAGCCAGGCGAGCACTCGAAAATGGCCCACCTTATTCAGAGAAATACTGTACAGAGTATACGATACTAGATCTACGGGCGGGAAGATGTCCATGCATCCCTTTCGTACATTCAATGTTTCAAAGAGATACAAGAGAATTTGTGTAATAGCCCGCTCTGATATGCGTCAGCCTTTACTGTGATTTGTCTGACCAACACAACAATAAATTTAGTTAAAACCTCACCTTGGTTATAAAATTTTCCTAGTTTGTCTATTAGTTTCATTAAATAACAATACAAGTTTCATTAATAGACCAATGTGGAATTTTGTCATTGATATAATTATAACCCTCAATTATAATTGCAAAGTGGAAGTGACTGTAATTGTAAATGGACATTATTATATTATAAATATCAACCTATCCCTTTAATAACACATGTTAGGGAGATATTGGTGTCGATTCGGGTTTGCATTCTCTAAAAGTAAACTAAGTTTGACAGGTCTAATAGTATTGCTGTCTTTTTCTAACCACTAAAGCGAAAAAAGAACAGCATTAGTATTATACCTGTCAAACTTAGTTTAGTTTTATAGAATGCAAAACCAAATTGAGTCCTGTTTCTATCTAGCAACACTAGTATTACTTGAATTATAATTATAATGCACAAAGTGACTGGCTCAAATAACGTAAAACTAAGGTCTTATTTCACAGTATTCCGATAAGTTTCAAATAAATTATTATCTGTTAAAAGTTAAAGCCATCTTTTTCTGCTCATTATAAAAACCGAATAGGCTGCAATTATCAGATTAATTGTTTTAATTTTAAGTTCTAACTATCGGCAAATTGTGAAACAGGCCGTTAGCATCTTAGCTGCTATAATAATAATTATGTGTAATAAATAGGTATCACATTAAAACTGTGTAGATAACATAAAGCTATAGAATCTGTTATGTTCTAGAAAATGTTTGCGTAAAACAACCATGTTTTGTGTATCGTTACAACCTAATAAAAGTGTAAACCCTGATTATATATTATTATTATTGTTATTATATTATTATTATTATTAATAAACATTGTTAAAACTTTCAATTTTGAATGCTTCAATTCAGGCTTGCTGTCTCGTTCGCACATTTAATCATTTCAAATGATATAACATGACTGTGTTTTTGAAAAATGACTTATTATTACTAACTCTCTCTAGTAGACAGTAAGATTCTTTTTGATATTTCGAATTAGATGGTATATGTATATGAAAATCCAAAATCCCAATTCAGGCGTATCGTGACGCCACCTTCGACCACATCGTCAAACCCAGTCCTTTTGTATCTTTTAAAATGATGTACGAGTGAGACGATTAGCTTGAATTGAAAGGGCCGTATCTTACCATCATTTGATGGGACCCTTTTTAAAATGACAGCTTATTTAATAACACTGTCATGTAACACATGTGACCCAAAAACTCTCACTTTGTAAATAAAGATTTATAACAGGGTTTACTCTGTTCAAAACAAGAAAAAACTTACAAACTAGTGTCATTGCAACTTATGAACTAGCATTGCGTGCGCTAAGTTAAATTAATATGTACTCAAACTGGTCAAGCTAAGGCAAAATTTGACAACAGCAGCTCTTGACCTAAGTCTTTTTTCAAATCAGTCGTTTCAAGCGCACAATATATACAGTAGGGGTCTTAACGCTGAATTATTAACGCCTGGTTTCAATAACCTATCTATCCACGCTTTGTCTTACTGGAGATAGAAGTTTCGCACAAGCTCCATAGAAGTAATGTCAAATTTCTAGTAGGGCAAACCTTGGATGGTTATTGAAACCTGTCTAGGTTATTGAAACTATCCCTTAGAGGTAAATTGGGCGTGGTTAGGCCTAAAATATTAAATTAATCTCCCATTTCGCCATCACCGTCTATTCAAAGTTGTTCCCCACAGTTACACTCGATGTTACCAATGTTACCAGTAGTGCGATTCTAATTCACTCGGAAACATTCCGTGTCGGATTCGACGTCACTTTCGCGTCACGGAAACGTTTTCCGAGAGCAAATAGGTGCCGGAAACTTTTCCGTGATTGAACAGCTGGTTTGTCAAATTAAATGTCAGTTTCCGAATTCAGATGAATTATTAATCGCGTCTAAAAAACTTCATATGGAAACTTTTCCGAATCCGTGGTCGGAAGAGTTACCGAGTGAATTAGAATCGCACTGCAGAAATCACTCTTCACCTAAATAGTACTATTAATAAACACAGTGTAATCTATGAATAGTTACGCCATGTTTTGTCTCTTTCGAACGAGTTTGTAACTGCCTGCCAATGCAAAGGACAAAACATGGCGTGCCTGCCTAGATTCTAGTTTATTAATAGCACTGTAACTTTCCCAGTGAAGGAAAAATACATGGAAAAATTCTTCAACGGAGGTCAGTCCGAATTTCGACTCAAAATGACGAACATACACGCCCGTCATCGGAACTACTCGGAACTTGGTAACTGATTAAACTTGTAACGTGTTACAGTTAAAAGTCGACCTTATTCTCTAATTGGTTGAGTATAATTTGCCATGTAAGATATTGGTCGTCTTTGAGGCAGAAACCACCTATAGGGATGATTTCACGTCTTTTTCCTTCACTGAATTTTCCATAGTTACACTGATGTAACATTTGGTGTGGTTGAATCTTAATACAGGTAGACAACCCTTACTCTATATATTATGTATATTGTAAGTGTTCAGTGTTTCTTGTTGGATCAATCCTTTGTCAAACTTCCTTTAACATTCTCGTAAAGGTAAGAGACAGCAATATCACCATGCATTTTGTGTCGCCATATTTGGAATAAACAATTAGGTACGATCTCACTATGACTTTTATAAAATAAAAACAAAACAAAAACGCGTAGATATAAGACGGAATTTTTATATATTATATTATATTTAGATCTTCAATCACTTTAAAATGTACAGTCACCGACAAAAGTTAAATGAAATAATTAACGCCCACACAATCACATACATAGTTCGGACCCCCTAAGGGGCCCTAACTAGGTTGTTCTGTATCTAGGGTATCAGATACTACGCGGATCGGGGATCCTCAATACCCAGACACAACAAATACTTGCACGTTTTTTTTCCAATGCACAGGTATATGCTATTTGCTGAACAATAACATATTTTCCGATTTTTCATGAATCATAATCAATATTAGGTATTGTACTACCTTGTAAGTTATAAAAACAAACATTACTGATTTTTTTTTACTATTGACAGGGTAGCGTTTGACCACAAGTCATCTAATGTTAAGTGACGATGTGGTCGAAGATGGCGCCACGCTACACCTGGACTGGGAACTGGCACTCAAGTGAGGCTAGTCGCTATATATCTAATACGTATTTGGAAAATCGAGTATGATCATCTAGTCTTGTCGCTGACTGTACAACATTAAAGTAGACGAGCTCGATGCGAACAAATGCTTAATTATTAATAATACTTACAATTTACTTTTGACTAATCAGTTTTATTTCACGTAATACTTTGGTATATAAACGTCTTCTTATCGTACTGAACGTCATATCTACGCATATTTGCTTTACCATCGACAACATCCAATTATGAGCCTATGCACAAAGTACATCACACCAGTAATATTTAATTAAGAAATTAGGTAGATAGATATAAATCTGCATCGTTGTCGTACATTTATTTGTCAAAATCGGTAATAAGCCCTGCTTATTCATATAACATATAATCTTTCAATAAATGTCAACAAAGAAAATATCAAATTTTGATCACTTCGACATTCTTGGTGGAGACTGACATAACATTCACTCGATGTGAGCACGTTACAAATCTAATATTCGACTTGGAACGTGCCTACATCAAGTGAATGCTCATGTCAGTCTCCACCTTAACGAGGTTACGGTGTTACAGTCACGTGACCTGCTATTTTGAAGTGAAATCTAGGTTGTTATTTTTTTTTGTTGACTCTCAGTCGTTTTACTACACTTTCTGACAAAACTTTCAAATTATTATTCCTTTTTAATTTTCTTGACTTTATCTAAATTTATAAGTCAACCTTTAGTTATAATGAAACAGTCAAAGGGGGCGTCCATAAATTACGTGAGATGTTTAAGGGTTTAAGGGGGTCGAGTCAAATCTCATCTAATCTTACATTGGAGAGGGGGGGGGGGGGGGTCTCGGTAAATATCACACAATTTTTTTGCAGACGAGCATCCATGGACTGAATTAGAGTAGATTTTCTTATTTTAATCACAGTAGTTACGATTTAAGTATTATTCTATTGTTAAATTTTTATTACACTTATTAAACTCTCAGCAATATTGATTACTAGTCTTAACTAGTTGTAAATAAAAGCACTAAGCAATTTTTTTTATTTTTTCAATAACAATCCAACGCGTTTACGTAAGAAACCAACATTTTGAAAAATCTCACGTGAGATTGGGGGATGGGGGAGGGGGATGAATGAAATCTCACGACATCTCACCAGGGGGGAAGGGGGGGACAGAAAATTAAAAAAAAAACCTTACGTAATTTATGGGCGCCCCCAAATAGCCTCGCGACTACTATGAAATTTCTATCACGACTTCAAACTTAGCGGCCTTTGGTAACGGTCCGCGCGGCCACCGACGTGTGTACCCGTGCATAGGCCCTAAACAAGCCCACTTGACTCAAGCCAGTATACCACAAAACATTAACTACGCCATAGAATGTTAATATTACATATTACTTTAATAATATATTATCATCGTAAAGCTTCTTAGACCTAAAGGTCGGTTTTCAGTCGACAATGAGGCGAGGTTCGTTTTCGTCGACGTTATCTGTGGACTCTTTTTCTTCAATGACGGACTCGGTTCGCTCTATGCCGAGAGAGGCCACCTCGCTCGATTTCTCACTGTTATTAGCATATAATACTTTCGTTATTTAACGCTAGAAACGTACGATCGTCCAACGCCAATATTCCAGGGCCCCTAGCCAAGATGCATTCTGCAATCGTTGACGCTAGTAGAAAACAAGAAAAAAGTATTGGTTTGACATATTTCAACGCTAAGTCACGTGGTCAGAAATATGTCAAAACAATACTTTTTTCTTGTTTTCTATTAGCGTCAACGATTGCAGAATGCATCTTGGCTAGAGGCGCAGGACATTTCCGTAACCTCCTTTAGAGTTGTTTTTTTTTAACAAATAATATCGAGCGAGCTTGAGGAGACATCTTGGGCGTAAGGGGAGCTTCACCAGAGCAGACTTTGTGTCAAAATGAATATCAAAAATAGCTTAGACAACGTTATAGTAAAATCGGCAAAATTGGGAATTATGGACCGAGAGTAGATTCATATCGATTAGTAGATAGGCCGCCCCAGATGTCAAGTGAAGATGTGGTCAAAGGTCCATGCATTAATTCAACCTTGTTTTTCCTGCTAATAATAGAAACGTGAAAGATTGCAAGTATGGATGTATGGATGTTTGTTACTCTTTCACGCAAAAACTACTAAACGGATCTGGATAAAATTTGGAATATACACTGAGAAAAACATTGACTTTCCTTCTGAGTCTTTACCTTCCAAGACCGTTACCTTCCTTATTTTGTATTAGTTTTCCTTCTGAATCACAAGTCCTTCCCTTTTGACTCAGAAGGAAAACGGTATTTCGGAAGGTCTTTTTTCTCTGTGTAGATAGCTTACATACACACCCTGGATTAAAACATAGGCTACTTTTTATCCCGGAAAAAGGTTCCAACGGGATAACGGCAAGACGCGGTTGAAACCACGGGGCGCAGCAAGTGTGTAATGAAGGTTGAAGGTGCATAAATAAGGTAAGTACATTCGATTATACGCCACATAGAGTGAAAAATTGTATTCTTCCCATTCCACCGTTTTTACCAGACGGCGAAATAAGGAAATTTAAGTTTTTCGAGTGTAATAGGTATATATATTTCATTGGCACGGCCTGTAGCCTAAATGGCTTGACGGATTTTAAAATATAGATGCCTTTTTATTGTGGGAGTGCATAGGGTATTTTATTTTGGCGCAGTCGGGTTTTTTGTTCCTTTTAGTAATGTATAATCTTGTTTTATTTAGTTTCCAGCTGCTTTGGTGAATGCAGCCCCCTAGGACGGCGCGGTACTCACAGCTGGTCCCGGGCGGCCGCGATGCTGGGCGGCGTGGGCGGCTCGGGCGCGCTGGCCGCCGGCAGGGCGAGCGTCTGCGGCCGCCGCAGCCACGCCGACCGGTCCTCCTTTATTTTATTTTGAATGTGATGGACAAGGAAAACAAGCAGACGGCTCACCTGATGGTAAGCGGTTGCCGTCGCCTATGGACTTTTGCAACATCAGCAGCGTTACTAAACCGATTTCGATGAAATTTTGAATTGAGATAGCTTATACCCTGGATTAACACATAGGCTACTTTTTATCCCGGAAAAAGGTTCCTGCGGGATAGCGGGGAGACGCGGATGAAACTGCGGGGCGCAATATAAAATACTTCAGATTTATCAAGGTGATAAACGCTATACCAATAAGACCGCCCATTGTAACACTAGCTCTAAGATCTCTCCTCTTATGTTGTTCTATTTTTCCGTTGTTGTGGTGAAACAATAAAGCGTTATCTATCTATCTATATATCTATCTACCCCTGAAATTCAATATACCGAGTGCAAAAGACACTGCTACTAATATGCACCAGCTCAGCGCATACTATCGGTCAAACAACCTTTTTTGTTACTTACAGGGTAGAGTTTGACAACAAGTTACCTGTACCCCCAGTAAACGGTTTTGATACTTTACAAAAACTATAAAAGTATAAAAAAAAATTCAACGCGCCTTACCGAAACCTAGAGGAACTAAAATCGGTAATACAGTCAGGTTATTTTAAATCGTTGTATTCGAATTCCAACAGTTTACGTGTTACTATTTAAATTTATGCAGTGCGAGTTGCCGCTTGACAAGAAGGCGGTAGTAAACTTTGACGTTTACGAAAACTTTTATAGTTTGCAAAACTTGTACTAGGGGTATTGATGTTAGTGACGATGTGGTCGAAGGTGGAGCCCCGGTAACATGGAAATGGCTCTAACGGCCGTTCTCAAAAACCGATCTATCCACGGTTTGCCCTACTAGAGATAGTAATTTGACATTACTTCTATTTATTTAATCAGAACGGATTTACCACTTATACTAATTATAATAACATGTCATAACAAAATAAATATAGAGGTCAAATAAAGAGAGGAGCCTTTGTCAAATTTATATCTTCAGTAGAGCAGACAGTGGATAGATCGGTTATTGGGAGCGGCCGTAAATGAGGCTGATCACTAAATTTTTCAAGTATTATTTTACCTGAGGCGTGAGTACAGCAGTGATGTCGGTTTGTGTGGCGACTGGCTCGGCGCGACTCTTCGCCGACACCGCCCGCAGCACCTCTTGCATGCAGCCTTGCAGTTCTACCACCTGAAAATTAAACATTACAAAAACTCATTTTTTTCTATTACTTCTACAGAGTAAGGCTTGACCACAAATCCCCTGATGTTAATAGACGATGTGGACGAAGGTCACGCGTCACGCAACGCTGCACATGGATTGGGAACTAGCTCACGAGCGGAGCTGCCGGAACACACCAGTAGGTGGATTTTATTACTTTTTCTTTACTTCAGAACGAACAATTAAACACAATTAATGTTACAAACTAGTTGCGCCACGCGGTTTTACTCGCGTCTTCCCGTTATCCCGCAGGAACCTTTTTCCGGGGTAAAAAGTAACCTATGTGTTTATCCAGGGTATAAGTTTCATTCCAAATTTCATTCAGATCCGTTCAGTAGTTTTTGCGTGAAAGAGTAACAAACAAAGATCCATCCATCCATACATACAAACTTTCACGTTTATAATAGTAGGATGCGAACGTTAGTGAGCGAATGAGTGTGTATGTTTACGTAACGACATAACGGATTTGAATGGACTAGAATGAAGTTAGTTTATACCCTGGATTACTTCACTTATTATCCTGGAAAGAAGTTCTTACGGCGGGATAACGGGGTAACAACGGGTGTAGTCGTCGGGCGCAGCTTGTACTGATTTCGGATTCGGTTAGCAAGCTGAAGTGGCAGTGGGCTGGTCATATAAGCCGCCGAACCGATAACCGTTGGGGTAGACGTGTTCTTGAGTGGAGACCGCGACTTAGCAAACGTAGCGTGGGGCGACTAGGTGTAGCGACGACTTGCGCCGAGTGGCTGGCAGTAGTTGGATGAGAAGAGCCGAAGACCGGGCTCAGTGGCGTATCATGGGAGAGGCCTATGTCCAGCAGTGGACTGATACAGGTTGATGATGTTGATGATGAGTTTGTCTATACTAAGTACCTGTGCTTGTAAGCTGAAACACGTTTCTGTAAGTTGCCGCAAAACGTCCGTGTTGTCTTCACAATCTGATGATTTCTTCTGTGTATCTGTAAGACAAGGAATATTCATTATAATTATATTACAACTCGATTTCTTCATTTAACTTCTTGCAGGGTAGCGTTTCCGGATTAAAGGGCAGTCTCCAGTGATATTGCAGGCTATGCAAAGTTTCTATTGGAAACTCATTTACGCCCGAAATTAATAAATCGATCCTGATACGTGTTTCGCGGTTTTGGATCGATATGTCAATCCATTTTAGCAAGCTTTACTCTTAAAATGACAAATGACGACATGACATATCGATCCAAAACCGCGAAAAACGGATCAGCAGTGCGATTCTAATTCACACGGAAACTCTTCCGATCACGGATTCGGAAAAAAATCCTTCAGATTTTTTTTTAGACACGATTCGTTAATCTGAATATGGAAACTGATATTTAATTTGACAAACCAGCTGCTCGATCACGGAAAAGTTTCCGCCACCTATTTGCTCTCGGTAAACGTTTGCGTGACGCGAAAGTGACGTCGAATCCGACACGGAAACTTTCCGAGTGAATTAGAATCGCACTACAGGATTTATTATTAATTTCGGGCGTTAATGATGTCGATTCGGTTTTGCATTCTCTAAAACTAAACTAAGTTTGACAGGTCTAATAGTATTGCTGTCTTTTTCTAACCACTGAAGTAAAAAAAGGACGGCATTACTATCAGACCTGTCAAACTTAGTTTTAGAGAATGAAAAACCGAATCGACACCAATGTCTCAGGATGACGAGCGCAGTGCCTTGCCGTGCTGGATATTGATTTATTACAGTACAATATTCTGGGAAGCACTAAACTGAGATATGCAAGTGTTATACATTTTCGACCACATCGTGACTTTTCATCAGAAGACCTTGGTCAAATGTAACCCAGTCTAATATTACACAGGTTAAATTTAAAACAAAACAAAAACAGACTTCAGCGTTCCCTTCGGTTTCTCTGGTCTGCCATCATCAAACTCTGATTTCCTTATCATGGGACCACCTTTGAAATGTCTTCTTTCCAACAAAAAAAAATTTTTTTCAAAACCTTCTATATTTGACGGAGTTATGCCCGAACAAACATAAAAAGAAAAACAAACATCTGAATTGAGAACCTCCTCCTCGGAAGTCGGTTTAAAACCACATTTTTCTTCTGCTTACCCACTGACTGAAGAGTCGACACTTTCTTCCAGAGTGCATTGATAGCTTGCATTTGTAACTGCTGGATTTTTCGTTCGCTCTCCAATGCCGCTTTAGTAGCCTCCATGTCGCACGTTAGCCTCCTATCATATACAAAATATATAGATAAAATAACACACTAATAATATAAATGCGAAAGTTTGTGAGTGAGCATGTATGTTTGTTACTCCTTCACGCTCAAACGGCTGAACGTATTAGAGTGAAATTTGAAAGGGAGATAGTTTGAAATCTGGGGAAGAACATAGGATACTTTTTATCGCGATAAACTGTAGTCAACGCGGGTGAATCCGCGGGGAACAGCTAGTCATATATACAGTTATATATTACTAATATAAAATTATTTATTAATATACTAGCTGCGCCCCGCAGTTTCACCCGCGTCTTCCCGTTATCCTGCAGATACCTTTTCCGGGATAAAAAGTAGCCTGTTTTACGGTCGATTTCAATATCCGATCTATCCACGGTTTGACTTAAATTTGACGTTACTTCTATGGAGCTTACGTCAAATTGCCATCTCCAGTAGGACAAATCGTAGATAGATCGGTTATTGGAACCGGCCGTTAATCCAAGGTAAAATCTCTTTTCCAAATTTTACTCAAATCCGTTCAGTAGTTTTTACGTGAAAGAGTAACAAACATACATCCATCCATCCATCCATCCATACTCACAAACTTTCACGTTTATAATATTAGTAGGATGTATTTACTAACTGTATATGCTGTCTCGCTCTCGCCGCCTGTATCGCGTGTAAGATCCTCAGGGTGTCCTTATTCAAGTTCCTACTCCTATATCCCCGCCACATCTTCTGTATCGTAACAGCTGCCATCGCCTCAGCGCTAATTTTCTTCTGCCTCCTTTGATTCGAAGCCAACTTTATAATCTCCAACTTATCGGCTTCGATATCGTCCCTGACGCCGTTTATCTTCATTTCCTCTTTGGCCTCCGACTTTGTCAAACTACCTTTCCTTTGCTGCTCCAGTTTCGACTTTAGTTTCGGTGAGGACGCGGCACTTTTAATGAGCTTCGGTGACCCTTTGGCCTTGTTCATTTTTGGTTTGTCGTCTTGAATGCTGCTGTTGTTGCTAGACGGTGAAGAGTTCGAGTTGATCGCCTTTGGTATGCTTCTTTGGATGTCGTAAATGGGGTCTTGATAGTCGGGGCTCATCAGAGACTCCGGTACCGGCACCATTTTCGATGCGGCTTCTAATGCTTGGTTAGCAGGTTTGAGCGGTTCTGAGAAAGACAGACTATTTACGGAGCTCAGAGGAAGAGAGGCCCAGGCCCATTAAGCAATTTTTCATTAGCAGTTATTTTTATATAAGTAACTAGCTGTTCCCCGCGGTTTCACTCGCGTGGTCTACAGTTTATCGCGATAAAAAGTATCCATGTCCTTCCTCTGGGTTCAAACCACCTCCGTGCCAAATTTCATTTAAATCGGTTCAGTAATTTAGGCTTGAAAGCGAGCGAGACAGACAGCAGAGTTACTTTCACATTTATAATATTAGTAGGGATAAAGTTTAACTTAAAACTAAAATTGGCCACTCTGGCTTTGAAGAAGAACTAAATTGGTGTAAATAACTTCATATTTTTTGTGTATTCAACCATAATACTTTCCATTAGACTTATGTACTTACTTTTACAACTTAAATGCTTCTAGTGAAATAGGCTCATATGAAGATGAGATTCATATTATGGGAGTATATATTGATTAAGGACACATGTGCGCTTACCATCAGGGGAACGACTCGGGTCGGAAAGTGGTCGATGTTCAGCATTGACATAGACTACTTACAAAGACCACAATAGACTCACCCGCAGGTCTCTCGGGCAGTTTAGCCTCCCTCTTGTCGAGGAGGCCGGGCGAGTCGAAGCTCCTGCTCATGGGGGAGATGTCCCCGCAGCACGACACAGACATCTGGTGCGATGGAGAGCTGCATTTGGAGAGGGCCGCGTGGTAGCTCGATGAGAGCCGATCCGGCGAGCGGCCCATGTGCCGAGAGGCTATACGGGCTGCGAAGAAACATCATCATTATCATTATCAATCTATTAAATTCCCAAAGCTGGAACTCTGACCTTCTCTCAGAAAGAGAGTATGGGCCGTAATCTACCACGCTGGCCCAGGGCAGGTTGGTACATGTCGCATGACCTTGAATGTTGTGGTTCTTGCATACGCCGGCTTCGTCGCGATGTTTCCCTTCACCGTTTTGAGCGACGGTAAATCCGCACGAACTTATTAAGTCATAGGTACGAAGCCGAGAGGATTCAACTCAGTATCGGCGTCTTATAAGGCGCACGCGTTACTTTTCGGCCACCAACGTTCACTGCGAGGAATATATTATAAGCTAAATATGTATATATGACGTTTACAAGGAGACAAGACATCTGATGTACTTTTTTAAACTGCCATAACATTAGAATACCTAGATAGATAGATAAAGCCTTTATTCGCTGACTTATATTACATACTAACAATGATAATGATAATTATGTACATGATTACTAATTAATAACATTTTTTATTTTTATTTTATATAACATTTTAGTTTTCAGCAACTGGTTTATGTGTCAGGTTGTTCGCTGACATAGGCCTCCTCTAGTTTCTTCCACGCTTTCCTATCACGTGCCAATCTTCTCCATCCCTTGGCAAATCATCTTCCCACCTCTTTATTTGACGGCCTCTTTGTCGTTTCCCGTTTCTGGGGTACCATTCCAAAATATCTTGCGTCCATTTTCCTTTTTTGTTTCTCATAATGTGTCCCGTCATAATGTGTCCCGCCAATACCTAACTTAACTCTAAGTTATCTGATGATTCTTTATTTACTTACAGAGTAGCGTTTGACCACACGTCACCAGATGTTAAGTGATGAATGAATGTGTGTTCGAAGGTGGCGCCACGATACACCTGGATTAGGAATTGGCTCTCAAGTGGGGCTGCCGGAACACCAAAACTTGGTGACGATTCTTAAGTTGAGGTACAGGGTTGCATCAAAAAATGCCCTACCACAAAATACAGTAATATATCAATTGACGACGCGGTACCCGAGTTGGTAGTGACCCTGCCTACAAAGCTAGCGGTCCCGGGTTCGAATCCCGGTAAGGGCAAATATATGTGTGATGAGCACGAATATTTGTTCCTGAGTCTTGGATATTTCTATCTATATAAGTATTTATTTCTCTATTTATGTATTTATATCGTTGTCTAGTACCCATAACACAAGTTTCGAGCTTAATTTGGGGATAGGTCAATTTGTGTGCAATGGTTCCCGATATTTATTTATTTATTTTATTACTACTTACACTGCATCCTAGGTGATTGTAACTTTGACTTCATGGGACTGGGGTTTTGGTCTTTCAACTGCTGTTGATGGTGTTGAGCCTGAAAAAACGATATTTCCGTCTAAGCCCGTATATCAAAACATGTTACTACCGTTCGTAACATGTTTTAATACACGTCTCATAATAAAATATGTTGCGTCGCAATCGAAAACGATTTCAATATAAAATATACACACACTTGCTGCGCCCCGTGGTTTCACCCGCGTCTTCCCGTTATCCCGCAGGAACGTTTTTCCGAAATAAAAAGTAGTAGAAAACAGAATAGAATAGAAACTTTATTTGCTACAAATGTGAGTGAAACAGTAATAACACAACATAATATAGATCTGACACGTTATCATTGTCTATGTTTTATGCAGGGTATAAGCTATCTCCATTCTAAATTTCACTCAAATCCGTTAAGTAAGTAGTTTTTGCGTGAAAGAGCAACAAACATCCATACTCACAAACACGTTTATAATATTAGTAGGAGGTAATAGCTGCGCCCCGCGGTTTCACCCGCGTCTTCCCGTTATCCCGCAGGAACCTTTTTCCGGGATAAAAAGTAGCCTATGTCTTTATCCGTGGTAAAGGCCATTCTAAATTTCACTCAAATCCATCCTGACAATTTTTAAATTTTATTAGTAAGAACCTTACTTTGCTAAGAATAAGCCTCAGTTTCCTCTGATCTTCGGTTTCGAGGGCGTCAGCGGTTAGGGGACAGGTGGAAGCTAAATATTCGCACAGCTCTGAATGCTGGCCCGCGTGGTAATGCCTTCCTTTGCCCTGACTGTACAGCCATTCAGCTTTGAGGCTAAAACATACAATAAGAAGGCTCTATATAAAAATTAAATAAATATTCTTCATATGTAATCAATAGTCATTTGTTATGCAAGGCTGCAAAGTTGTGTTTTGGCGCGAGTTCTTGTATTGAAACCTGAGCAAGCGAAGGAATCTAGCGAGTGGTTCAAATATAGAATCCTGAGCATAGCGAGGGTTTCAAAGGTACGAGACGCAGAATAACTTTGCAGTCGAGCGAAACACGCAACTTTTTACCTCACTACAGCGAGGAAAATGCTAGATGCAAGAAAAACAGATAAAATAGGTTTGTTTGTTTTTTCATGCAATAGTCATGTTGGCCAGTGCGATTATTCCAAAAAGAGGTTGGCACTCTGACATGAAAGTATTGTTGCATTTTAAGTGGACTGGCGGTATGGAAAATTATTGAATAGAAAGTTTCGAAGTTTAAAAATACTTTCCACGCTAGCGCGCAAAATGCGCTTTTGCACTCAGATTTCGAATGACAAACAGACTCTTTCCGAGCTTGTGAGGTGAAAGAGGTATTATTTATTGCCTCTTTTGCCAGTGTAAGGATGTTGGAACAGGAGTAGCTAGTTTAAAGGTTGACGTTTTAAAGTGATCAATCACATGTTGTCATGTGTATCTTATTTTGTATCCTACAAAATAAGTGCGGGTAAAGCGAGCAAAGGATTTGCGCGAGCTCCAGGTGGAGGACTGGCAGGAGGTGGCGCAGGACAGACCGAAGTGGCGTCTTCTGTTATCGGAGGCCAAGACTCACTTTGGGTCGTTGCGCCATCTCAGTTAGTTAGTTAGTTAAAAGCGAGTAGAAGCTAGTTGCATGCGAACGATAATAACATAGGTACCTTTCAATAGCGCTGACAACAAATCCATCTATGGATTTCACGCTCATGATCCAATTGAGAACGAATGGGCGATAGTCGAATCCACTGATTGACGAGTTAAGTTATTTTTTTTATGACAACAAAGTCTATTCAATGGTGTCGATTCTTTTGTGCCTTTTCTAAAACTAAATTTGACAGATCTAAAAGTAATGCTGTCACGTTCTTGATTCCTTGGTCACAAAAGGACTGAATCGTGAATTGACTCCATTAACTTACAAAGGGGTGGATGTTGGGTGTCAAGCAAACGAGACAAAACAAGTATAATTTTTAACAAAAAAATTACCGACTTCTCTTTCCCCTCGATTTCTCTGGGATACCATCATCAGATCCTGGTTTCCTTATCATGGTACCACCCTTGAGATATCTCCTTTCCAACAAAAAAGAATCATCAAAATCTGTTCATAAACGACGAAGTTCCGCTTACAAACTTAAAAAAGCATATATACGGTCGAATGGAGAAACCCGCTCCTTTTTTGAAGTCGGTTAAAAAGTGGCAGAGTGTGTACTGAGTCGACTTATAAACGAAGTTATTAAATTAAACAAACCAAAACATTTTAATTTATGCCATTTGTCAATAACATACAGCATAATTTCGCTTGCAACAATTTATCAGCTTGGGCAGCTTTGACTGACTGTGTCACACACACGCGACCATCGGAGACTGGCGTGTCCTCTTTTCTAGTTGTAGACCTCTTTTGGTTTGTACGCTTTTGAGCTATGGACCCGATTTCCATTTCTTGTTACATTAATGTACAGAGATAATGCGGTCTTAGATTGGTGTTTAACAAAAGGAACGTCAAAAGGAAGAAAAGGAAGTAACAAAAGGAAGTTCGTCATTGTTCAGCAACTTTTTTCGTTGACCGTACATGGTATATAAAATTTCTATAAAACAGTTGTTCTATCAAAAAGGATACAGCTTGTCCTTCCCAGCTGTGGCCACACAAGGGTTTCCCTGCACCGTGAAGCTTTCCAATTTGCTCAGGTGCACCAAATGACTGATTTCATTCAAGTCTTGGATGTTGTTGTGTGCCAACCCTAGGTGCTCCATGTTGGAGGGTAGGTAGCGGTCGCATTGCCGAAGGTCCATTATGCGGTTTCGGTCTAGATTTAAATGCTGAAATATAATAATGAATATATAAAAATTGCGAAATTTACATAACCTTTCTTTTATTATTGTTAATAGACATGCATTTGACCGCCATCACGCCGGTTGCCAAGCGATGATGCGGTCGACGGTGTAGCATGCGTACCTAGAAGGTACCTGTTCACTCTTGCCTTGAAGATCACCAAATTATAGCTATTGGGAAAAACAGACAAGGAGTTTTATGACAAAAATGCATGGAGACCAACTAAGTTCTTGGTCTGCAATGCACACATGTATATTATGTATAAATAGATAGGATTTGGAGTGAAGTACATATTATTATTATGATGTTTAGTTAACTTATTTTAACCTTGGTTAGGTCATATGGATAAGTCTAGGTATACTTTACTAGGTGTATAAAACAGAAAGTTTAGGAATGATTTGTGATATCTTAGTAAAACTAATTAACTGTGGATAAAGGGTTCAAATGAGATATTAAAGTTTGTATGCAAAAAATTAACATTCAAACAGGCAAAATGGAGCAAGTCGCTAGTAAATTATATTGCCTGAGTCAATTAGGTACCTTTTTTTTTCTTATTACTAACTTGGCAGTAAGGTTGTTATTAAAGCTAGTGTAATTCCTGCATTTATGAGCCTTTAATACTTTATAAAAATCCGGTTTTCATAAAGGTCACGGAATAAGAAGCATTTGCTCTAAAATGCATGGTGTAGTTAATGGCCACTGGCCATGACATTCCCAAGATAGTTTAGCTGGGGAAATGTGAAGGCAAGGAGGCAACAACCTCATTATAGGGTAACTGTAATTAACGCAAGGAGTAGCTATGAATATTAATTAACCATAGCTATACATTTTTGTTATATTTTTCTTTCTCTAGTCATAAACAAATGTAAGCTACATGGAAGATACTAGAAAAAGGAAACATCTTACCTTCAAACCCTTCAAATACGAGATATCAGCTATGAAAGATATTTGGTTGTTGGATAAATCTAGCAGCTCCAAATGCATATTGTGGTTCATATGCTCTATTGATTTGATGTTGTTACCTGAATAAAGAAATAATAGCTTTTTACTTATTGGTGGTGAGAATTAGCAAGCAGAAGTGGCAGTGGGTCATATAAGCCGCAGAACCGACAACCGATGGGGTAGACGTGTTCTTGAGTGGAGACCGCGACTTGGCAAACATAGTGTAGGACGCCCTGCGACAAGGTGAAGCGACGACTTGCGCCGAGTGGCTGGCAGTAGTTGGATGAGAAGAGATGAAGACCAGGCTCAGTGGCGTACCTTGGGAGAGGCCTATGTCCAGCAGTGGACTGATACGGGCTGATGATGATGATGATGGTAGTGAGAAACAAAGAAAAATGGTGTTTCAACATTTAAAGATCCTACTAACATTATAAACGCGAAAGTTTGTATACTTACATGTATGGAGGTATGGATGGATGGATGGATGTTTGTTACTCATTCACGCAAAAACTACTGAACGGATCCGAATGAAATTTGGAATGGAGATAGCTTATTCGCTGGATTAACACATAGGCTACCTACTTTTCCACCTATGTACCAATGTGATTATTTTAACCAAGCATTACTAATAACAAGGTATACTGAAGGCAGATTCTATTCTACACATTTAAATCAGGACTTACCAGCAAGCTTCAACACCTTAAGGTATATGAGGTCTTTCAGACCCTCTATCTGTAGAATGCCATTGTTGTTCAATGCGAGGATGCGAAGGTTAGTCAGCCTGGAGACTCCGTGCATGCGAAGAAGAAAATTGTTGCATATTGATAACTGCAATTAAGAACATAGTACTGTTTTTATTTACTTTTTATCCTAGGTATTGGAACTCTTTAATGTTTTAGGTTGCTTAACTAAATATTATATCTTTCAAGGTAATTTAGCAGAAAACAAGCAGACAGATTGTTGTGTCAAAAACTAACACTTTTTGACAAACCTCAAGGAAACATTTGGGACTTGTCTCTCACAGAACTGAATAATTTTTATTAATTCCTGGTCATGTCCAACTAATAGTGAAAATATGGTAAATTATTGTATTGTGTGGTCATTATAAAGGAATATGGCAGTAGGAAAAGTGGAAGTAGTAGGTAGTAAAATAGGAACATACAATAACTAAACCTGCGATACACAAGACAAAAAATAATACAGTAGAACCTCTATAAGTCGAACATCAAGAGAGACGCCAAAAAATTCAAGTTATAGAGTTTTCAACTAATGGAGGATTAACTGTTGTACTAATTGATGTGTATTGCAGTAGAACCAAACTACTTCTGACAGTATTTAAGTCGAAAACAAATGACTTGCTTAGCTAAATTTCAAAGGAAATCAAAATTGAACACCTGACACCAAGCAAGCAAACACGTGTTTACGTGAGTCATAAATTTATTATCGTATACTCCTAAAATGTTTTCTAAGAAACAATAGTGTACTCACATTGTCGGCAAGTTCTTAAAGTCGGTAACTTATTTTTGTTCGAACAATAGAGGTAATAAATTCCAAATGATCAAGTTGTAAAGGTTGTAAAATAGAACGTTGCTATGTTCGAGATACAGAGGTCAAATTTAATTTTTCGAGTTATAGAGTGAAATATGTACCAAAATGGCTTGGAGGGACTCCGTGATTATTTCGACTAACAGAGGGTCAAAATTTCAAGTAATGGAGGTTTTGGTGTTTGAAGGGAAGGAAACAAAACATTTTTTCGAGATTTGGAGGTTTTTGACTTATTGAGGTTCGACATAACAAGGTTCTACTGTATTTACAACCACATTATCATAGGATTTGGGCGATGGTGGCCGAACAGTTAGGCGTGCTACTTACAAGACGCCGACACCGAGTTCGAATCCTCTCGGCCCCGCACCTACAACTCAATAAGTTATGTGCGGATTTGCCATCGCTCAAAACGGTGAAGGAAAACATCGTGAGGAAACCGGCATGCCCAAGAACTGCAACATTCAAGGGCATGCGACATCTACCAACCAGCACTGGGCCAGCGTTGTAGATTACAGCCCATACTCTCTCTCTGAGAGAAGGCAAGAGTCCCAGCAGTGGGAACGTGAAAGGCTGATAATGATATCATAGGATTTCAGGTCTTACGTTCTCGATACGGCTGTAGGTCTCGATGTTGTCCAACCGCTGCAGCTCGTTCTGATCAAGAATCAAGTTAATAATATTCTTTGCCTCTTCAACGGGCGCTTTCTCTATTTTCTTCAACCCACGCCTGGAGAGATCTAACGTTTCGCTTTTTGTGTCATCTAAGGAAAAAATAATATTATCAACTACGCACGTATGCTTTTACTAATATCTAGTAATTTACTTACCCATTATAATTACATGAGGGGGTAATTGGGTTTACTTTGCGAATAAAATCGAAATCATTTTTACAATACAACAGTACAAGGCTACAACAAACACGAAAATTACGAAAAAATTGAAGCCACAGATTAAATAGAATATTGAATTAACCAAACCAAAAAAACCATCAGCTACATTGTCTATGCGACAGCGCAGAACCAACCAACCAATGGCACCCATAGTGTAAATATGACAAAGTGATTATTGATTAACGTTCTTTCTGAGTTCGGTTCGCTTACTAGTTTAGTCGATTTTAGCACACATTGAATCGATTCTAAAAACCGGTAAATTAATCGTAGTATTTAAAAATTGCGCATCACTACGTAGCTGTGGCGGTTTGTTGAGGTTAGTGGTTTTGTTACGAAATATTTGTTTTTCTCGTTAAAAACTACAAAATAAACAAACATGCATGTTTTCCATGCAATCGCGCACTAATAATCATTAGTTGTATAGTATGAAAATTGTATTATTCATTCATTTTCAGTGAAAATTGGAGAGACGCGTTCGTTGACACCTTCAGCTAGGCTTGGTTTTACTTGGGATCTCTGTTCACACAGATTATTTCTCTTGAAATAACGCTTTACACCATAAAAGTAGAATTGTTCATCATTTTGTGAACTTAATTCTGATTGCCTTAAAAACTGAGCACGCTTTAGCTATATCTATTTATAGCAGTAACCTCTTTCTGTTTAGGCGGGAGACTGAGTGGAACACGAAGAAATGCTGTTGGACAAGGGTGTGCAGCCACTCCATGTGGTGTCAGCGATCCTCGTCGTGAGACTCCTGTCAGTGTTTGTTGTGAGGACTTGGTATGTTCCTGATGAATACTGGCAGACCCTGGAGGTGGCGCACAGGCACGCTTTCGGCTATGGAGCCGAAACGTGGGAATGGCAAAAAGGCATCAGGAGCTACCTGTACCCTGCCGTTGTGGGTGCCATTTATTCAGTGCTGAAGTTTACTGGACTCGACTACCCTGAGGCTGTGGTAAGTTTATGCACCTGATAATGCTTATCAATAACTAGTACATGGATAATAAGTGTTGGCTGTTAGAATGAAATGTTAATGTTAAATTTTGGAAGGGCTTGTGTAGCTAATAGTGCCTCAAGAATATCATCAATAAAAACTTACAGATAGCTTGAACCTGCTGTGATGTTCCCACCCACAATCTAACCAAAGAATCACAGGATTTTAATCAATTATCAATAAAAGAGTAAATTCTATGTATAACAAGCAAGATAATTTATTTATAGGCCAATAAATACCTAAAATAAGAGAGTTTAAATTGTAACAGACTGATAAATCAGCAACTCAACTTTTCAGGTCTTCCTTCCTCGCATTCTACAAGCCCTAATCAGCTCGTCGGCGGATTACACTTTTTACAAATGGACGGGTGGACGTAAATGGGCTCTCTTCCTCATCCTTACATCTTGGTTCTGGTTCTACACCTCCGGTAGAACTCTGCTGCAAACCTTGGAAACGTCCTTGGTAACAGTGGCGCTGTCCGTCTTCCCATTCAAGAATACCAGACTGTCTTATTACGCTCAAGGTAAGAAAAAGGATTATTGTGTGTCTACTGTCTATAGTGTGTATGATCTAGAATGACGTAACTGTTTATTACCTTGTCCATTTCATATTATTAGCTATATAACTTTTATCTATACTTCTTGTATAGATAAAAGTTTCTCATCCAGGTATAGCGTTACGCAACCTTCAACCACATACATCTTAAAATTGCCCTGTAAGGTGTAAAAAAACAACGAAAATACCATACTAAAATTAGAGCTAAATAATGTGTTCCTAAAACTTTCCAGAGAGTCCCAAATGGATATGGCTGGCGGTGCTCAGCGTGTTTCTACGTCCAACCTCCGCTCCTTTGTGGGCGGTCCTCGGCGCTTACAACCTGGTCACCACCAACCATGGGCGCCTGAGGCTCCTAGTGCGCACTTATGTGCCGATCGGGTGAGTACAGTGGATTTCAATATTGTAGAAATAAATAGCATACAGTGGACGGCCGAGTGGCCATCGCTCTGTCGGCCGTCCCAGATATCGCTGGAAAGACGAAATCACGAAGGATTTGCGCGAGCTCCAGGTGGAGGACTAGCTGGAGGTAGCGCAGGACAAAACGAAATGGCGTCTTTTGTTATCGGAGGCCAAGACTCACTTTGGGTTGTTGCGCCAGTTCAGTTAGTTAGAAATAATGCACTGTAATACTATAAAATTATATTTATTTCTAGTCTCATCGCTGGCGGCGTGCTTGTGGCACTGGACTCCTACTTCCACGGCAGCCTCATTGTCACTCCTTGGGAGTTCTTCCGGTTCAATGTGCTTCACGACATCGCCTCTTTCTACGGAACCCATCCGTGGTAAGTGCATCACAATCAATAAACTCGTAACTGTACAGACTATTGACTACAAGTAAGTCACTTGATGTTAAGTGAAGATGTGGTCGAAGATGGCGCCACGCTACACTTGGACTGGGAAATGGCTCTCAAGTGAAGCTGCCGGAACACACCTATAGGTGCTTGGCGGGTTCTTAACTTGAGGATGGTAGCTAGATAGGCGAGCACTAGAAAATGCCTTACCACCAAGCTATGGTCACAATGTTTTCCTTCACCGAAAGCAAAACTCATTGTAGAATTCGAACTCATGACCTACGGGTTGCAAGCCGAAGTTACTACCACTGAGCTGTTATCGCTTCAAAATGCTAATGATGATGATGATACACACATTCTTAAAAGACCATGAAACATGAATGTCCATCTTATAAATCATATCATATCATTTTTCAGGTACTGGTACATCACTCAAGGGCTCCCGGCGGTGCTTGGCATCAATCTGGTCCCGGTGGTGTGGGCCAGCGTTAACATACTGCGCAGACCTAAGGAGCACCCCATTGGAACTCTGTTGCTGGTAGCTGCAGCACTACATGTTGCTTTGTACAGGTAAAATACTACCCTTATTGATATAAAAAACTACTCATTATCAGCCTTTCAGGTTCCCACTGCTGGGACTCTGATCTTCTCTCAAAGAGAGAGTATGGGCCGTTGTCATGTACTTATAAGTACATGTGAGGGTAGGAGAGAGAAAAACGAGTTAGTCTGGACTTGTCAACCTGGTTGTGTGTGCTCCCTGTAATATTACAGTTTTCGTGAGTATATAACAGTGGCGACGAGTGAAAACCAATTAAAAAGTGAATTAACATTATTAGTGACAGATAGGAAACAGTAAAAATAACTATGGGTATCAAATTTAACGAATTTGATGTAGCACATGGGTGCTGGCAAAATTACATTGCAAGGTTTTGCTACTGCCTGGAAGCAAATGAAATAGACGAAGATTCGAAGAAAAAAGCAAATTTACTGGCGGTATGTGGCTCTGAGTTGTATGACTTAACATGTTCATTAATTTCCCCACATAAAATTGGTGAGGTTAGTTTTGCATACATTTTAGCAACACTTAACAATCATTTCCACCCAAAGCCAAATGAAATCATAGAATCGTACAAATTTCATACTAGGAATCGAGAAGAGGGTGAGGAGATAAGGAATTACATTGCTCAGTTACGAAAACTGACTATAAATTGTAACTTCACAGGCTTAAATCGTACATTACGAGATAGATTGGTATGTGGAATAGGAAATAAGGATATTCAAAGGAAACTATTGCAACAAAGCCAGTTAACATTTGAACAGGCCTGTGACATTGCATTATCACATGAAACTGCTAATAATAACGCAAATGCTATTGTACAGCCCGGAGCTAGCACTAGTTACCCAATGCAGGAGGTTCCCATGCCTATGGAAATAAACAAGGTAACCAGCAAAAAAACAATAAATGAAGATGAGAAATTGAATTGTTTTCGTTGTGGTAGGCAACATAAAGGGGAATGCAGGTTCCGTTGGAGCAAATGTCATCATTGTGGGAAGATAGGACATATTGAAGCGGTTTGTTTTATAAAAAATAAACAGGAAAAAAAGCGTAATGCTGACTGTAACGGGTTGTATGAGGTTGACATTAATAATATTACACAAGGTAAAGTGGGTCCATTTCAAATTAAAGTGTTGCTGAACAATACAGAACTACTGATGGAGGTGGATTCAGGGTGCCCATACACCATAATCAACGAGACAACTGCCAGACACATATGGAATGGTAAAGTACCAGAGTTAAGGGAGACAGATATTAGATTGAAGTCGTATACTGATGGTAAATTAACCTTACTAGGACAGACTTCGGTACAGATGAAATATAAAGGGAGTAATAAAAATATGAATATATTAATAACAAGAGGTACAGGGACAAGTTTAATTGGCCGGAACTGGTTTGCTGATTTAGGTATTACAATACAGGGAATTAATCAAGTAAAAGTAACATCCTGCGAAGTGGCCCAAATAACTAAATTGGTAAATAGATATAAAAAGGTGTTTGAGCCAGGTTTAGGTAAATATACTGGGCCGGTAGTGAACATTACACCTAATGAAGGATCAGTACCAAAGTTTTTTAAAAGTAGACCAATTCCGTTTGCCATAAGAGAACGAGTTTTTAAAGAAATTGACAGATTAGTTGAAGATAATGTACTGGAACCAACAACACACTCAGAATGGGCAACTCCTATAGTGCCTGTATTAAAACCAAATGGGAGAGTGCGCCTGTGTGGAGATTACCGGTCAACGGTAAACGCAGCTACTAACACCGATACCTATCCATTACCTACTCTAAATGAAGCGTTTGTAGAACTACAAGGGGGAGTAATATTCTCAAAAATTGACTTAGAGCAAGCATATACTCAGGTCGTTGTTGATGAAAAGACAGCGAAATTGTTAACGTTGAATACACCTAAAGGACTATATAAGATGAAGCGTTTGGCTTTTGGTGTTAAAGCTTGCCCAGGTATTTTCCAGAGACTAATGACTTCTTTGCTTGCAGGCATTGAAGGGACAGCTATACTGTTGGATGATGTTGTCATATGTGGGAGTGATATTAATATTCACAATGCAAGATTAGAAATGGTGCTAAAAAGATTACAGGAAGCCGGTCTAAAAGTAAATAAAGAGAAATGTGTATTTGCAGTACCTGAGGTTAAATTTCTGGGGTTTGTAATAGATGAATCTGGAATACATCCAACGAAAGATAAAATTGAGTCTTTAGAGAAGACGGCAGCACCGAAGAATAAAAAGGAACTGCAGGCATTTTTGGGACTCCTTAATTTTTATGATAGATTTTTGCATCATAAGGCGACTATTGCTGAGCCGTTATACCGGTTATTAGACAACGATCATAAATGGAACTGGACCGAAGAGCATCAAATAGCTTTCAGAACTTTGAAGACAATGTTGTCGAGTGATGACACATTGGTACACTATGATGGTAACAGGAAGCTGATTATGTCTTGTGATGCATCTCAGTATGGGTTGGGAGCAGTGTTGGAGCATGAAATGGATGATGGAACGGTGAGACCAGTAATGTTTGCATCTAGAACTATGAATGTGCATGAACGGAACTATGCACAGATAGATAAAGAAGCAGCTGCAATAATTTTTGGCCTAAAGAAATTCCACCAGTACATCAGTGGTCGAAAGGTGATCATTAAGACTGATCATAGACCATTACTAGGTATATTTGGCCCGGGAAAACCTATACCAAACATAATATCGCCTCGAATGCTTAGATGGGCGCTGTTATTGAACTCCTATGATTATGAGATTCATTATGTGGAAGGAAAAAAGTTAGGAAATGCAGATGCATTGAGTCGTTGGCCTTCAGAAGAATCAGCGGTTGAAGAAGAGTATTCTGGAGTTTTGTTAATAGAAGAGACACCCACAGAGCTGGAGTTTACGGCAACAGAAGTAGCAAAATTCACAAAAAAGGATCAAGTTCTGAACAAAATCTTATATTGGATAAGGAATGGATGGCCTACGAAGGTAGATGAAGAGTATAAAAGGTTTTGGCAGAAAAGAGAAGAACTGTCAGTTCATAGCAACTGTGTACTCTGGGGTAATAGAGTAGTGATACCAGAAAAGATGCACTCTCATATTTTAGAAGAGCTACACAGAAATCACGACGGCATAGTGATCACAAAGGCATTAGCAAGAAGTTTTTTTTGGTGGCCTAATATGGACAAAAATATAGAAGAGATGGTTAAGAATTGTACCATTTGCGCAGAAAACAGAAACATGCCAACGCAGGTCACTCATCAGTGGATTAAAACTGATAAAGCCTGGTCTAGGTTACATATTGATTATGCAGGCCCATTTCAAGGCAAAACTTTTTTGATTCTGATAGACTCATACTCTAAATGGCCAGAAGTTAAAATAGTCAACGATATGAGTAGTGCAACATTAATTAAAACTTTAAGAGATGTTTTTGCTGAACAGGGGTTACCGGATTCCATTGTGAGTGATAATGGAAGAAGTTTCATATCCGAAGAGTTTCGCAATTTTTTGAAAGGTTGTGGCATAAAACAGGTACTAATAGCGCCTTATCATCCAGCATCAAATGGACAAGCGGAACGA
This sequence comes from Opisthograptis luteolata, assembly GCA_931315375.2. NCBI lineage: Eukaryota > Metazoa > Arthropoda > Insecta > Lepidoptera > Geometridae > Opisthograptis > Opisthograptis luteolata. The sequence goes on along the minus strand of OV928053.1, from coordinate 8,890,463 downwards.
ACGGTGCAGACAGTAAAGAATAAATTAAAGAAGATAACGTCGGGTCCCTGGCATGAACGTCTGCCAACCATGTTGTACGGACTGCGTACCACTCCCAATAGTTTAAATGAAAAGACACCAGCCGAACTCTTGAACAATCGACGATTCAGAACTAAATTTGACTATCTCAACCCGTTGTCATACAAGAACAATGAAGAAATGACTGCCAATGAAAAGAATGAAAGAATTAAAATACGAGTTTTTAATACTGGTCAATCTGTGTATGTTCGGAATTACGTTAAAGGACCTCGTTGGCTTCGAGGAATAGTAGAGAAGAGAGTAGGAGTATGCCGGTACTTGGTGCGATGGAATGGAAGACTTCTGTTAAGACATATTAACCAGATGCATAGCGGTGGGGTGGCTAATGGACAGGAAGCAACTAAGACAAAGGAGTTTGAACTCGGGAATAGTAGTTATGATGAAAGTGTCATGGTTGTACCCTCACCAAGGAAATGGGCTGACATCATTGGAGTATCAGGGCCACAAGATATTGTTATACCCAGCAACACGGGAGAAATAGTTAGGAATAAGCGGTCACTATCCATATCTCCACCGACATCCACACCAAAGAAAATAAGATCTGCGAGGGGATACAGCATGGGGTCTGAAGATGAAGACCTAGATGTTGATACCGATGAAGAATAAACTCATATAACATGCAATAGTAATACCCATAGTTATAAGTTAGTGTAGTAAATAATAAAATCAGTGCAAATACATTACAAAGATAAAAGTGAAGTGAAAAGTGATACGGAACTATCCTGAGGGAAAGGCATGTCATGTACTTATAAGTACATGTGAGGGTAGGAGAGAGAAAAACGAGTTAGTCTGGACTTGTCAACCTGGTTGTGTGTGCTCCCTGTAATATTACAGTTTTCGTGAGTATATAACAGGCCGTAATCTACCAAGCTGGCACAGTGCGGGTTGGTAGATGTCGCATACCCTTGAATATTGCATTTCTTGGACATGCCAGTATCCTCGCCATGTTTTCCTTTACCGTTTCGAGCGATGGCAAATCCGCACGTAACTTATCCAAGTCATAGGTGCGGGGCCGAGAGGATTCGAACTCGGTGTCGGCGCCTTGTAAGTCGCTCGCATTACCGTCCGGCCACCATCGCTATAAAAAAAAAAACTACTACATAAATATTATAGCTATTTCGCTACACAACAAACTTAATTTTCTTGTCCTTATTGTCTTCTATTCTCTACTTAGTATAAAACAATGTGCTACAGATTGCAATCCTTCAAGATGGGTGTGAAAAGAGTTCTTAAAGGTCAGCAACGCATCGGCAACTCCCCTGGTGTTGCAAATGTCCATAGGCGACGGTGACCGCTTTCCATCAGGCGGGCCGTCAGCCTGTTTGCCAATCTATTACATAAAAAAAAAACAACATTATCATTATTTATTTTTTTCTACTTACATTTGACCACAAGTCAACTGATGTTAAGTGATGATGGGGTCGAAGATGGCGCCACGCAACACCTGGGAACTGGCTCTGAAGTGATTTAATTTTGTTTCAGCTTCATACCTCACAAGGAGTTCCGCTTCGTCCTGCCACTGCTGCCTATTTTCTTGTATTTGGCTCAAGATGTCATAGTGCCATGGAGCAGGAAGGCTACAAAGTGAGTAGCTTGGTTCTGAATAACTAACTAACTAACTCCGATGGCTCAGCGACCCAAAGTGTGTCTTGGCCTCCGAAACGAGAGAGCGCCACTCTTCTCTTGGTTCTAAATAAAATAAGTTATACTTAAACTAAATATATTACACTACTTAATATGTCAAGCCCTAGTACTAAACATGACATGTCGTTCCAAAACCGTGGATAACGGATCAGGATCGATTATTAGTTTCGGGCGTAAGTTATTGGATGGATGGATGGATGTTTGTTTGTTACACGTTTGGATGGATGTTTGTTTGTTCAAAAACTACTGAACAAATCTGATCAATAGCTTATACCCTGGATTAACACATAGGCTACTTTTTATCCCGGAAACAGGTTCCTACGGGATAACGGGAAGACGCGGGGCGCAATTAGTTACTAATAAAAATGTATGCGGTATCATTCAATAGGCAGTTGTAATAGGATTTTAACTGTGAAAAAAATACAAAAAATTGTGTAGAGTCATTATAGCGTGGATCCGCGTGCCGGCAGTATAACGGGATTACACGGATCTACGGCATACGAAAAGTTTTAATATTGTCTCTTATCACCAGATGGCAGCTGTACACGGTAGCGGGCGCTATTCTCGTCGGCAACGCCATCCCGGCTCTCTACTTCGGCACCGTGCACCAGGCGGGCACCACGCAAGTCATGCCGCTGCTGCGAGACGCGCTCCCCAACAACCGCTCCTCCGTCACCTTCCTCATGCCGTGCCATTCCACACCGTTGTACAGGTGAGACGTTGTTGGACTCGATGAAGCGATGATGGCTCCGTGGTAGTCCCAGGTGTAGCGTGGTGCCAGCATCGACCACATAGTCACTTAACAGGTGATGTTGATGTTGTCAAATGCTACCCTATATGTAGAAAAAGCTGCGGGCATGGATGATATTCCCCCGATCCGCACAAAGCGATTGCTTCTACATTTATAATGTGAACAGCTAAAAGCTGAAATGCCCTGCCAGCGTCATTGTTTCCCGATAAGTACAATTTGGGAGTCTTCAACTTCCCTATAGTGAAGAACAAAATAAAATAAAAGCTGGACATCTTCATTCACATGTATTCTAGCAAGTAAATGATTTGATTTGAATTGTACAAAGAGCCAGAGTTTTAGGTGAAGGAAAACATACCATAGCTTGCTGGTAGGGCAGATCAAAGTTTTGTTTCAAGTTTTTCAAGTTGGAGAGGATTTCTACAGACAGAAAAATAAATAATAACAATAATGCTCGCACAATCACATACATAGGCTCTGACCCCTAACTAGGTTTCCCTGTATCTAGGGTATCAGAAACTAAATAAATGTAATGTTGTTTTCTAGCCACCTTCACATGAACGTTACCGCCCGCTACCTGTCCTGCGAGCCGCCGTTCAACCGCCCCGGGGAAACAACTGAGGCCGAAGCGTTCTTCAACAACCCGCAGCGGTAACCATTCACGCACCTTCTGTTCCTCACGGAGACACAGATTAGATGTCCGGCTGACGCGGCATACCTCACATACCCTGGCTATATTTTGGAACACAATTTCAGGCCACGGGCAGGGGTGTGTCTGTATGCCCGCGATGACATCTGCTGTCGACGTCTCCGAAACCTTGAAGACCCTAATTTTTCAGTGTTGTGGGTTCTAGTGGACACTGGCTTAGAAAAAATACTCTATGCTTGTGTGTACAGATCGCACAGCGGTGATCAGGAGACAACCAGGCTCACCGACTATTTAAGTGTGACGGCAGACGTGGCACAACAACGGTATCCTTCTGCCCAACTCGTGTTACTGGGGGACTTTAATGCCCACCACCAGGAGTGGATCTTCCCATACCAGTGCACTGACCACGCTGGGAGAGAGACGCACAAGCTAGCCTTGACGTTAAATCTCACTCAGCTGGTCCAAGGGGCAACAAGGGTACCGGATGTTGAAGGCCATACAGCCAATTGCTTAGACCTTCTGCTGACAACTGATCCAGACCGCTACTCAGTGTCAATATCCTCACCATTAGGAAGTTCTGACCACTGTCTGGTAAAATCTGTATCGGTATACTCCCCGCCCGATCTCTGCCTTAAAGGCAACCGGCGGGTATGGCGATATAAGTCAGCAGATTGGGATGAGATGCGGTGTTTCTTCGCATCTTATCCTTGGCAGCCAATTTGCTTCTCTTCTGGTAATGTCTCGACCTGCGCGGATGCTGTGACAGATGTGGTGCATCAGGCAATGGAGTATTTTATTCCATTTTCTGATGCTCCTCAGACCAGCAAAGCTCACCCATGGTTTGGATCCGAATGTGGAAGTGCTGTAGCGCGGAAACATGAGGCGTACTTGGCATGGGTTGATGCTCGTATCCGCAAAGGAAAGGACATCCGTGTTAAGAAGAGAGCTTTTAACAGGGCTGCCAAGTCATGCAAAAAGGCTTTAAAAAGGGCACGCTTCAACCACATAAGTCGAATAGGGACAAAACTGGCTTCTTATCCTGCGGGTAGTAAAGCGTTTTGGTCCCTGGCTAAGTCGGTTGAAGCAAACTTCTGTCGCCCTTCACTGCCTCCACTGCTGAAGCCTGACGGGTCACTTGCCCACACCGCAGAGGAGAAAGCGAACCTTTTTGCCTCTCTTTTTGCGGAATCTTCGCGTCTGGATTCTGCTGGCGAAACACCTCCACGTCTACCTGGGTGCGAGGCATCTATGCCGGAAGTACGCATTCGTCAGACTGAGGTTCGTAAGACGTTACGCAATCTCGACGTGAATAAAGCAAGTGGCCCTGATGGAATACCAGCTATAGTCCTAAAGACATGTGCGCCTGAGTTGACTCCGGTACTGACACGCCTCTACCGCCTGTCTCTGGAGACTGGACAAGTGCCCAAGTCTTGGAAGCTTGCCAACGTGCAGCCTGTGCCCAAAAAAGGTAGTCGAGCTGACCCTGCCAACTACAGGCCCATTTCAGTCACGTCCATACTCTGTAAGAGTATGGAGCGCATTCTGAACCATAGGCTCCTGGCATACCTTGAAGCGAACGACATCCTCAGTGACCGGCAATACGGATTTCGCCGAAACCGGTCTACTGGGGATCTTCTTGCGTATGCCATCCACATCTGGAGCGAGGCCATTGAGAAGTACGGAGAAGCACTAGCTGTTTCTCTGGATGTCTCAAAAGCCTTCGACAGGGTTTGGCACGATAGCCTTATTGGCAAGCTTTCATCGTACGGCCTGCCTGCCGGTCTTTGTGTATGGATATCTGACTTTCTGAGGGAAAGATCAATACGAGTGGTTCTTGATGGCTGCTCGTCTGATCAATTGGCGATTAATGCCGGGGTACCTCAGGGGTCTGTTCTCTCTGCAACACTTTTCTTGCTGCATATTAACGATCTGCTGAAACCCGGTATCTTTGGGTACGCAGACGACAGCACGGTTGTAGAGAGATACGTATCTGATGCACGTGCCGGCGGAGCACAAATCCAATCTCACAGAGAGGCCATGGTGGACCGCTTAAACTTGGCCTTGCAGGCAGTCTCCGATTGGGGTGATGCCAATCTGGTCAAGTTTAATGCCTCAAAGACCCAAGCGTGTCTTTTCACCGCTAAACGGAGCCAATTTCATTTGGCTCCTACTTTCCGAAATGTCGTAGTGCCCGTAACAGACCACCTTGACTTACTGGGAGTTACATTGTCATCCACCCTTAATTTTGGGTCCTACATTGAGTCCAAGGCTAAATTAGCTGCAAAAAAGTTGGGAGTCCTAGGGAAGGTTAGGCGGTATTTCACACCGGGACAGCTGTTGAAGTTATACCAGGCTCAGGTCCGATCTTGTGTGGAATACTGCGGCCATCTCTGGGACGGCTCAGCTAAGTATCAGCTAGAAGCCTTGGACTCCATAGATAGTAGGGCAAAAAGACTCATTGGGGATGATAGGCTGGTTAAGGCAAGGCTTCAGAGCCTTGATCACCGCCGTAAAGTTGCCAGCCTATCTGTCTTTTATAGACTACATTTCGGAGAGTGTGCGATGGAACTTCACAACCTCATCCCACCATCCCCATTCCACCATCGGACGACAAGACGCACGGAAACACGCCATCCGTACATGGTTGAAATTCCTCCAATCCGCACAAAACGTTTCGCTTCCACATTTATAATGCGAACGGCGAAGGAGTGGAACACTTTACCGGCGTCCTTGTTTCCCGATAAGTATAATTTGGGAGCCTTCAAGTCAAGAGTGAATGGGTATCTTCTAGGTAGGCATGCTCCATCATCGACCTCGTCATCACTTGCCATCAGGTGAGACTGGGGTCAAATGCTTACCTATTGCTAATAATAAAAAAAAAAAAAAAAAAAAATTCATTCTTAATCTATTAGACATCATCTTCATCATCATCATCATCATCAGCCGGAAGAAGTCCACTGCTGAACATAGGCCTGAACGGCTATTATCCATCGGCTCCCTGCGACTCTTACAATGTCGTCGGTCCACCTAGTCCCATCTAGCTAGGTAGGCTATAAACGTCTTTCGTTTCGTAGTCGCCGCGTATTCATGAATAAATAAATATCGGGGGACCATTGCACACAAATTGACCTAATCCCAAATTAAGCTCGAAACTAATCATACCATATTACGATTTTGGCGCCCTCTGAGACTGCCGCCTGGGGTTTGCTTCTACCTATATCCGGGGCTGGTACGTCAGCATCACATTTCTAAAAAAATCTTGCTCCAATTCAATCAATTAGTAATAAGAACAATATTGTCAATGTGATCGCGCCAAAAAAATTACCTGCCGGGCATTTCTTGCCTGTTCTTTGCCGTAAGGAGGTTGGAACAGGCGCAGCTAGTTTTAAGTTTGACGTTTTAAAGTGATCACAATGTATCCTATTGAATAAAGAAAGATTTACTTTTACTTTTAAATGCCATCCTAGTTGTTACAATTGGCAGATGGTGGAAAACGGAATACAGCACGCGACAGACGCCCACTCTGGTGGTGTTGTTCGACAAGCTGAAGGGACGCGTTGAGAGCATCCTGTCCGGGTACAAGCTGCTGCATGATCTGCCACACACACAGGTATGTCACTATGCTGTTTCCTAAAACACTTTTATTAGCTTCACTTGTAACTAACTAACAATGTAATCAAATCTTAGAAGTCAATTTTAACATACTTCTAATTGTCTAAGTGTGGCAGAACTGCCTGATAGCGTAAGGAGGTCGAAAAGGGCGTAGCTAGTTTTCAAGTGATCACATGTGTACCCTACTAAACAAATCTCGATTTAAGTGTTCTATGTTTGTGGCAAGAAAACCTGTAATTGTCTTAGTTTATGTTTAGTTATCTGATTTAATTTTGTGAAGTGTATGTACCCGTTCTTTTTTTACCACAAGTAAATATATTGTCTTTCTCACGCATACTTGCAAAATGTGGAACGAGGTCGCAGGGCGTCCTACACTACGTTTGCCAAGTCGCGGTCTCCACTCAAGAACACGTCTACCCCAACGGTTGTCGGTGCTAGAGCTTACATAATGTTTGATCTTTGCAGTTCCCCGAAGGCGAGGTCGGCGAGAAGGTGCTTGTTTACCAGAAGATTGAGAGCCAGCCGAGGGCCTCCGCCCCACGCGACGAGGTCCTGTAAGGGCCGCCAACATAACGTTAGTACCCCATCCGATGTTTACACCATCTGAATTGTTATGTGCCAATCACGTTACATAAGATATAACTTTTATACATTTTGCTTTTCTTCGTGAAGAAATATTTGTTTCACAGTTGTCGTATTTATAATCATTAATTCGTTAACATTTGTAAAGTTAAAATGTAGTATACTGTCATTAATTAACATTAGAAGTAGGGTTTGAAATGGGATGTATTTTGTTTTTGTTTGAATTCTCGATATTTGGGGATAACGATAATACTAAGTTTCTGCGGGTAGGATTGTTGATGTTATAACAGGCAGACGTATCAATCAAAAATAAATACATCCATATCGTAAGAATCTGTCGCCAAGCACCTATCGGTGTGTTCCGGCAGTCTCACTTGAGAGCCAGTTCCCTGTCCAAGGGTAACGTGGCACCATCAGGTAAGTTGTGGTCCCGGTAAGAAGTAAAAAAAACCTGTTTCAAAACCTAATTCTAATGTTAAAATGTAGGTTGTTTGAAGCAAATTGCTCAAACATATTGCCGTTTTCGGCTCTTAATCTATAAAATCTGTAATTTTGTTACGCAGTTTTTGTATGCGCTGCAATTTAATAAGAATGTTGTAGGAATGAAAGGAAAGGGAATGGAATAAAACTTATCGGCCGAATTGTAATTTGGATCTGTGAGTTTTGGACAAAGGCAGGTGGTGTATTTAAAATTGATAAAATCACATTTTGTAACGTTATTTTTAAAAACAAATAGGAAATACTAATATGATAATAGAATGACTTGAGGAATATTTCTCGACTGACCGTAGGTTCCTGTCCTAAGAGAACTAAAAATCTTGTTGTGTGCGTACAGTATGTACATTTAGTTTTATATTTTGACAAAATGTTTTCACACATGCCTATTGTTGTCTCGAATTCTTCAATTTGCTAATTAAGTAATTAATTTTAATAGACTTTACGGGAGTTTTGCCCCGTATTATGACGTGTTCAGATTTTGGAATATATGTATTTTACATTTAAACATTTATAGAAAAAACTTAGGTGTAAGTGTGCAATATTTGTTGCCTTATTTTTAACGAATTTTCAAAAAAAAAAACTTTTGTAACGGTTTTTTTAAATTTAATTTGCAGCTTATATAACTTGCTTGTTAAAGTCGTACAGAGCTGAGGTTACAAATTCTAAATCTTGTATAAAACATTATAATATTGAAAATCACATTAAAAGTTTGCAATAATATTGATAATAATCCAAAAAGTATCGAAATACTGAATTGTTTCGAGAAAAGTACCGTCAATGTATTTGATGTTAATCTTTTTATATATGTCCACACTATCACATCCATGACTGAGGTTCACAGGACACAATATAAGTACAAACATATAATTATGATATAGTACGTAGTTTATTACACTTGCCAAAGTTATTATTTGATAACTACTAACTATAATTTTACTCGCTTGCATAGATGCATAGTCCGATCAAAAAAATACATATTTAATATTAAACCAGATCTATGAACTATTCATTGTTTTGTTCGGACCTTAACTTAATATAATATTAATCGTGCTTCCGTAATTTTCTTATCAATATAAATGAAACGAAATTCGTGCTACCACCGAAATAATCAATAGAGTAGAGGTTTGCCATCTTCAAGTAAGGATTGTAGGTACCCATTGTGCTGTCCCTACTTTAGATAATATGAGAATACATATTATATTATGGTCATTGATGTACCAAGAAATGGACGTCGGGTCCTTCGCTCAAAAGCGTCCGAACCAAAAGAGGTCTAAAACTCGAAAAGAGGGCAAATACACATGCCAGTCTCCGCTTGGTCGCGTGTGTGCGACATGACCAGTTTCGACTGGTCAAGCTGATACATTGTTGCGAGCAAAATTATGCTGTATGTTATTGACATATGGCCATGGCATACATTAAATTGTTTTAGTTTGTTATACATCAGACCCGGATTCCATCTTTTTGTACGTTAGTAGATTAAATAGCACTAAGTTAAACAGTGAAGCAAAAATCCCAATAGTACACAGATAAACGTCTAAATAGATTCCCGTTGGGATTGCCATAGAAAATGTAGCTTAGATGTCTAAGCGGCGATGGCGATGACACGTCGACTTTTCTCCTCCATGCATTTCTTTATCAGTGGCCCGTCATTAATACTATTTATTTCCGTGCTATTTAAACTTATTCGGCATTAAATTTAATTTAATTAATTATATTTATTATTAAATTGTCTTATCGCTTACTTGGAGCTGGTGTTGGTATAAATCGTTATTCAATTCTAACTATGTATGAATTAATAGAAAATGCAATACAATATAGAATAAATATTTTTTTTCTTAAATTGTAGATTTATTAATTTAATATTTTAACATTGGACACGATGCTCAAATTGTAAAGACAAGTATTTTTAAGATCTCTTTGTCTATTTTTAATGATATTGTTTACTTTTACGTGTTGTTTTATAAACCTTCGTAGTAAGTACATACATATTTCAATTATACGCGAAAGTTGGGATTTGTGTCTTCCAAAAAAAAAGATATAAATTTGTCTATCATTTTGTCAATTTAATTCATGATGTTAAACCAAACTTGGAAGAGGTGATCCCCGTTTGTAAGTTACTTCTAGGTCTTATAAAATCGGCATACCTTGCGTTTTTCTTTGTAATAACGTCAACTATCGATCCATCTAGGATTTATGGATGGCCGCAAAGTTTTAAACTATGTAACTAAAAGTTTAGTGTTTTTTTTAGTATAAAACAACAGTATAAGTAAACAATTTATAATTATATAACGTCTGTACCGTGTACAGATAGTATAATATCAACTGCTTTAAGTACCGGGACCAATAATAGCGGTCCCTTGATCACAAACCGTCGCGAAGAGTTAATTAAACACATATATAATATAGATTGAACTAGATAACACGAGCTCACTCTGCATGTTCTAAGTTAGAGCAAACCAAAGCTCCAACTTTTAGGGCGCTTTCAAACTAGCGATTAATACGCGCGTATAAACTCGTTTTCACCCGACTTCGAAAGGAGGGTTATGTTTTTAGAGTGTATGTGGATGTATATTTCTTTGGCACGGCCTGTAGCCTAAATGGCTTGACGGATTTTAACATATGAGGTGTCATTAGATTCGTTTTTATTGTGGGAGTGACGTAGGGTACTTTATTTTGGCGCAGTCGGGTTTTTTTTGTTCCTTTTTTAATGCATAATTAAAGCGTGCCTTTTGCCGTACGCGCAACTCGTGCGAGCGTTTAAGCGCGAGCCGCGAGAGACGCTTTCCAGCGCGTTTGTCTTGATGCAATTGACACCTAGTATCTTTTTTGGCCTCTCAGTCGACGGCAAATAGCATACTTTTACGTCAGAATCCATGTTAATACTGTCTCATAGATGTCATATTACGTGCCTAAATTACGGTCTGCTTATTTACGTAATATTTGTGGGGGACTGGCAACGCCTTGTGTTTGGTTGGTTAGTGTTTTACAACGTTTTCAATTCAACAACAAGCGTTTAAACGCTTTTTAAAGCGGTTTAAAAAAATAAAACGTTTAAACGTATTGTAAATTTAAAGCCGTTTAGCACAACTTTAGTCTCACGGTTACCGGTTCTAGCGAACACTCCGGAGTAAGCCCGTGTACGCGAGTCCGGTTTTTTTTGTAGCGCGAGTGTAAGACCGTTTACGCGCAGAAAAAACGCTAGTCTGGAACCGCTCTTACTCGGTATAATTTGGTAAGATCTGGGCCCGTTTCGCGGCAGCACGTCAGAAAAAAATACAAAAACAACGACGAATACAATTAATGCCGAATTGTGCCGTAGTGGTAGTGAACTGTAAAGAACCTTCGAAAGCAGTTTGGTCGTGCGAATGGAAATAGTGATTTGCTTGGACATCATAAATTGACGCTCTTGCAGTGTCTATTTCAATCTATATCTGTGTAATTAACTCTCGCTGCGCGGTTTAATGGCTGAAATATATCGATCTATTTTTTAAAACGTCTAGGCTTGGAGTATACTATCCCACATACCTATATTAGGTTTTCCGCACACGAGTCGTAAGCGAAGTCGTTTCGTAAGCGTATCGTAAATACGCAACGAGTACGAGAGTGACAGAGTTATACTCACGAATAGTAGCGTAGGCGATATGTTCGGACCATAGCTAATGGAAAGTGATAGAAACATGCTAGGGAGTATTTTCTACGCTTGCTATTTTACGGCCGTGGGCTACGACTTACTGTGTTTCGCATTGAAGAGCAACAATATAGTTAGTATTCAGTGACATAATCATTAAAATTAGTAATCTTAAGAAACAATTTTGATCTGCGATTAAATTTTTAGAATCGCCTAGTTAAAACAGCATTTAATTGTGTTGATCGATTTATTTCAGCCATAATAAATAAGATTTGAACTGTGTTGAGAGTACAACAACAATAAGAATCATATCTTGTACTAAGTAAACTAAAAATAATTACGTCATCAATTAAGTAAAAATTTTGGCAATTAAGTAAAGTAATTAAGCGATGATAGTTCAATGGTATTGATGTCGGCTTTCGACACGTAGATCGTAGGTTCGAATTCTACAATGAGCTTGAGCTTTCGGTGAAGGAAAACATCGCGTCAAACGCTACCCTAAAGGTGGACCTGACATGATCATTCACTCGATGTGAGCACGTTACAAGTCGAACATTCGACATGTCAGTACAGGGGGCCGAGCAGCTCGATGACGAGCACCGAGCACCCGAACGTGCTCCACCCGGCTGTCGGTTTTTTGACGAATCCCTTTGATTGTTACATTACAAGTCAGTCTCTAGCACAAGCGTTGCGCCCGCTATATTTACCACAACTGCTGGGGATGGAGCACAGTCGAGCATATATTCGTCGCGAAGATTCAGGTGTTGTGAGCATTTGCTCACAACGAACAAATTCTCTATGCGAATATTCACGAGTGATACTCATGTTAGTCGCCACCTTTATGATGCAAAATAACTCATATCGATAAAGGTAAAGGTAACTTTGTTACTTAACTGTAGAGCTTACAATGAGCTTATTTTTAATAACAAAGGCCTAATATACATTAGGGTCCATTAAAATGCTCTCAACACCGTTCCAAACTACAACTACTATTTATAAACAATTTTGAGCTATATTCTAAGTGTAGATATTAGTAATGTTGTTTTTTTGTATAGGTAAATCAATAATATGTCTTCGGTAGGAGTGTCCAGTGTGATTTTTTTGAATAAAGAAGATATTTTTAATGCAATGTTCCTTTTTTATTGACTTGTAAAACCGCCCGTGTGTAAGGGTCTGATACTATGTATGTGATTTTCTTGACGTTATTTAATTCAGGTTAGCTCCTACAAAAGTATAATATTTAATCCCTACTAATATTAATATTACTCGAAAGTAACTCTGTCTGTCTGTCCTTCATGCCTAAACTACTGAATCAATTTAAATGAAATTTGGTACAGAGATAGTTTTAACCCTGAGGAAGGACATAGGATACTTTTTATCGCTATAAACTGTAGACCACGCGGGTGAAACTGCGGAGATCAGCTAGTAAAGGAGTGGCGCTCTCTCGTTTTGGAGGCCAAGACACACTGGGTCGCTGAGCCATCGGAGTTAGTTTTAGTTAAATAATAAAGTTACAGAATGACTATTCAATTCATTAAGATAATTAGATTCAACTAAAGCTCATAGCTCAAAAAGTATTCTAGCTAGAACCTTAATTTTTTTATTTTATTTGGCAATCATTTTTTCCTCAAATTTTGAGCTATAATACTTCACCGTAGCCTCATTCGTTCCGAAGATACATATGTGCGAGCTGATGACCCGTGTCGTCGGCTGACACACAGTTTATGGATCATAAAATCGAAGGCTTTTTGGCACCTAAATTAGGAGTTGAAACAGTGAGGCAGTCAAATCGACACTGAAAGTTGTCATATGTAGATTTTACTTTTTCGCAATGAGGAAGCTGTAGACATACACACATTAGGACGCACATGATTCCAATTTTGGATATTCAGTTATAAAAAATCGTCTTGTATACCTAACGTCCCCATTTCATTCAAATGCTCAAGTAGATCGACGATTTCCTTAACAAAATCCACATTGATTGTCTGGTCAGAGGTTACCTCAGATAAACTAAAACATTGCATTCATACTTGAACGTACGTACTATTCACATCTGTGATGTTTTCATAATTAAAATGTGCGTCCATATTAGTAAATTAATTTGTTATCTGGTATTGATCAAAGTGTCGCAGAGCAGTATATTTTCAAAGATCAATGAAGCCAAAACGACAGACAATGAAATCGAAGTTGGCAAAAGTAGTCTGGTGTTCGTGTTTGATACAACAGGATCCATGTATAACGATTTGAAGCAGTTGAGAGAAGGCGCGGAGATGATTTTGAATACAGCGTTGGAAGAAGGCGATGTTATTGGTAATTTTGTGTTCGTGCCTTTTCATGACCCTGGTGAGTATCTTTGAAACATACTGACATTTTATATTACTAGCTGTTCCCGCTAGTTTCACCCGGACTACAGTTTATCGCTATAAAAAGCTATGTTCTTCCCCAGGGTTCAAACTAACTCCATTCCGAATTTCATCACGATCGGTTTAATTAAGTTTGTCTGGAACAAAAAAACAATCAAATCTTTTCTTTATAATATTAGTAATTAAGTATCTATAGATAAATAATTATATACCTACCTACAGGGTATTAAAATAGTCAATGAATTAAAATTTAATTTTATTATTACGCTCTCAAAACACCGATAATATGAGTGGAGAGTTAGTGCAAGTGAAAAACAAAAATAAAGTTTTTATGTCTTACAGGGTAGCGCTTGACCACACTTGATGTTAGGTGACGATGTGGTCAAAGATGGTGTCATGCTACACCTGGATTGGGAACTAGCTCTCAAGTGAAGCGGACGGAACGCTCCGGTGCTTGGCAACAGTTTCTTACAATTTCTTGACTAAGATGGCTTGTTGTAATTGGTTGTATACGGTATACTGGGATTCCCCCACAGGCTTGGTAACAACCACTGAAAGTCTGTCGATAACGTGGTCGCTACACTGCCTGTGGGTATTCCCCGTAAAGTAACTTATTGCTTGCGGGCCCTATTGATGAATGAAAACGGGTATCCGTATGAGGGTCCAGTAGCATGCGCAGAAATCTCCTACACCCCGCATGCGGTACCTATCGACCAATCAAAATGAGCCATGAGCACTAGAAAATGTTCTACCAACGGGTCCCAAGCTAATGTTACTGCTACTGAACCATCATCGCTTCAAATCCATGTATGACTTCGAAAGAAATAGGTACTGCTTTTCTTGTGCCCTATTTGAAGTATTCCCTTCTTCCGCTCTCAGCCGTGGGTCCAGCAACTGTGACCCGTGACAAGGAAGTGTTTAAGGCTGCACTGGAACAGGTCGATGTGTACGGCGGAGGGGACTGCCCCGAAAAGTCCCTGGGCGGCATCCAACTGGCTCTCTCTGTGAGCCAGCCTAGGTCCTTTATATACGTGTTGACGGACGCCACGGCGGGAGATCACAGACTGGTTGAAAAGGTGTTGGATGCAGTGCAGAGGAAGGAAAGTCAGGTGAGGTACCTACATCCAGCTTTCTATTCACCTGTCGTTTGAAGTTTGTTTTCCAATCGGTGATAAGTCAGTGCAAGATCTATCTGAGACCGGACTCAGTGGCGTACCTTGGTCGAGGCCTATGTAAATACAGCATTGGTCTGACACAAGCTGATGATGATACTGCGGGCGGGCCGCATCGCAAAACTTCATGCATCTCTTTCCTTTATCTAATGGTTGAAAGAGATGGAGTAATGCGTTGCGGTGCGGTCCGTCCTAATTGCTACACCCCATGTTGAAGATCTGTTTGGGAAGTCGTGGGTTGGGAAATGTAAAACCTTATTTTCAGTAGTTTAATATTCCTCTCGACTTCCCTAGTTTTTTGCTGAACAGTGAACGGTATTCTATCTATATTACTCTAGTTACTTTAGACTACCTCACCTTCCGCTACTTCCTTCCTTCACACCTGTTCTCTCTCTCTATATCCTTTCACTCCCACATTCGTTCCATTTTACTCATCATCATTTCGTCCCTGATCCTACGTCTATCAACAAACGTATGTTTAGTTTATTATTATCATCAAGAGATACTGATTAACGATCTTTGTACGAGTATGCAATTTCCGTAATGTTGACCTCAAAACAGAAGTTCAAACAAGCTATACCTATATAAACTATCCAGTCATATACGAACGTAGGGATCTTGACACTTATGTGATGTTTTTTTTTATGTAGCTGGCGACGAGCAAGTCGCTCACCTGATGGTAAGCGTTATACTTGTCCACTACAGTTCAATGCCACATTAAAATCCTGCGCGGCAATGCACTCCGCTCTTTACCTTGAGATCATCATTTATCTGATTGAACTTATTTCCATAGGTCGTATTTGTGTTAACGGGCCACTGCAACGACTTAGAAAAACCTTCGTATAAGGTGTACCAGCAGATAGCCGCGGCCAGTTCCGGGCAGGTGTTCAACTTGAATAAGACCAACGTGCATAAAGTAAGATATTCATATTTTGTTTCCACACAAATTGATTATGGGTTAGTTTTCTTAGTGCACCATCACATTATCAAAGGAAGTCATGTTCTTTAGAACAGCAGCTGAGATTATGCGTTGATGCGTCAGTGAACGAGATTTTCGAATATAGTTTAGTTAGAAATTGACAATAGACCGGATCGGGTTTGGATGCAAATGGCTAATGGCCGTTCATGATGGCATTCAAGGGGGAAGCCTATGTTCAGCAGTGGACTTCTTCCGGCTGATGATGATGATGACAATAGATACTGTGGTAGTGGTCTGGTCGGCTGAGGGCCAAAATATTAATCAGATGAGCTTGAGAGGCAGTTCCCAATCCATACGTACCGTGGCTCCACCTTCACCCACATCTTCCGTGACTTGTAGTCACACTGTAAAATTTAAACATATAAAAAGTAAGTAACTTAGTGACTAATCTAATACGAAATTGCAGGTACTGGACTTTGTAAAGAGTTCTATTAAAGGTAGAACAGTGAATCTTGGATCCAGTTTCAACAAAGCCGGTTACAATTTTACTCAAGGAGTAAGTAGGAATGTACATGTATTTTATCTGTGTCTTATTAGTACTTCTTCAAAGCTAGACTGAATTAACAAATATCTTCATCTTCGTACGCCATTATATCATTGTCCATCAGATGAGTTGGTGGTCAAAGGAAGAAAAAAAAATGAAAATGAAAATGAAAATTTATTTATTTCCGACATCGCACAATACACGACCAAAGACAAACAGTAACAATTACACATCAACAAGTACGACATTGCGCGATGTCAGAAATAGGTCCCGGCTCAGCATACAACTGAGGCTATATACCAGCCTCAGTTGAGAAGCTGCTGCTGCTGTTGAAGAGCTACTATGACTTTGACTGACGATCTACGCAGCGCAATGAGCGAACAGCCGAGGGATTTATACCGTGCTGAGTGTCTTGAGATATGTTTTATTATGATAAAAATCCCGTGGGAATCTCCATGCGGGTAAATTCGCGGGGAACAGCTAGTCGTTTATGTTTTCAGATACCGGTAGACAGTTCATTAGGCGAATTAACGGTGTCAGTTTCTGGAGCGAAACCTCTAATCACAGTCGTGGACCCTAGCGGAGAACAGCTGACTGGACCCCCTAAACTGGTGACCACTTTGGACCTTTCGGAAATCATGGTATGTTTTAAATGGTACATAAATGCTGTTTGTGCTTTCTTTTCCTCAGCAAGATAAAAATTACGTGAAATCCGGATGATATAAGTGATTCCAGCCAGTTTATTTGTTCAGCTGAAGCTGAAGTGGCAATGGGCTGGACATATTAGCTGAAGAACCGATAACCGTTGGGGCAAACGTGTTCTTGAGTGGAGACCGCGTCTCGGCAAAGGTAGTGTAGGATAGGACGTCCTAGGTGGAGGGATGATATACGCAGAATGGCTGGCATTGGTTGGATGAGAGGCGCCGAAGATCGGGCTCTGTGGCGTGCTTTGAGAGAGGCATAAATTATGTCCAGCAGTGGACTGAAATAGGCTGATTATGATGATGATGATTTTGATAAAATAGATTTATGAATGTAGCAATGTCTATCCAGGTAGTAAAAGTAATGCAACCTGAGCCTGGTAACTGGAGCATAACGGTTGGAAGCGAAGAGGACTACTCGGTCAAAGTCGTGGGGTTGTCCAACCTGACGTTTAGCCACGGGTTCTCGGTGGCGCCGCCGAGCAGCCTGGCGGAGATGAGCTACAGGCCACTGGAAGGTAAGCTATTGCCTTGCTAACCGACTTAAAACAAGTTAAACTTAACCAAAAAAAAATTACTTTACATTTATCTCTCTTCTTCTGAGTGCCATTGTCAGAACTGGACCAAAATGAAATGGGACCACAAGGGAAGCACCAGTTTTCAAATAAAAAAGAATCATCAATATCGGTTCACCCAGTAGAAAGTTCTGTCGAATTTAGAAAATCCTCCTTTTTTGAACTCTGTTAAAAAGAAGGAGGTTTTCAATTCGACTATTTTATTTTTTATGGTTGTTTGGTCCAGTTCTGAAAATGGCATCCATAAGAAAACCTTTGAAGTCGGTTTTTTATTGCTTGTAAAGTTGCTTGTTATTCTGGTAGGCACACGTTTATCCAGCAGGGAGACAGATTGGAAAATTCCCGTTGCCACCCCCCAAAGAACATTTACACGCATCTTGAATTCTGTAGAACTGCGGAAATACCTGTGCAGGGAGATCATTTCACTTTTTGCAAGTATGCCGGAGAAGGGAGTTTATAGATCGAGTGATGGATTTCCAGGGTTGGATTGTGTGTGGATGAGCTTTATTTATATTATTTCTATTCAGTCTTATTCCTGTTCTTTTATCAACAACCCGACTATGGCGCATTATTTTATTTTTCGCATTTCACCAAGAGGTGTCAATTACCTTTTCAGGCACTTACAACCACATGATGATATCCCTGTCACAGTCCGACTCACCGGTCGAAATAGAACGCGCAGAGATTCTCACTTTGGAAGGGAAGACGTTATTTGAGGTACCCCTCAAGAGAGTTGAGGACAGAGAGGATAATATATACATGGCGGAGGCGTTTATACCACCGGAAAAATTCTTCTACATAGCTGTAAGTGTCACTTAAAGGATATTTGGATTAATCTAATAAATAATATTTAAGGGGCAACTTCTATACACTACTAGCAGTTTATCGCGATAAAAAGTCCTTCCTCAGGGTTCACACTATCTCCGTACCAAATTTCATTAAAATCGGTTTAGTAGTTCAACTTTTGTTCTACAACCTGTATCCTAAAATCTAAAACATTAATTGGTTTTTAAGTTATTCTTGTACTGTCTGATAGTTTCTAACTCTTTCGCAACAGCGCTGTACTGTAGCCGATTTTTTATTCTGTGACCGTCCGCATAGAGTTACAAATAAATAGATTGATCAATTTCGTTTTTATTTTTGCATGGGATAAAATTGTTATGAACAAAACAAAAGTTGCTTGTTGTGATGTACGGAAGTTGCCTTTAAAGATATAATTAGCATGTTTCAAACATTCCTAGTTGAAGCTAGTTTTAGGATTTATATATTCTATTCTACCAATATAATAGTACTAATAATTTCCTTTCAAGATAAACGGTAAAGACGAATACGAACATGAGTTCAGGAGGGTAGGAACAACCGCTGTTCAAGCCAAACTTCCAGGTAATATTTGTTATTTATTTATTTGGCTATAATTTGATTGTTTCATAAATTATTTTTATTTTTTATATTTCTATCCCGAATAAGCAAGCATTTTAATCGCTTCACCTGAGACTTGATGGTAGGTGACGAAGTGATGGGAAACCTCCCAGATTATAGTTGTCCTAATCTTCCTTGTTTTAAATATTTTTTTAATTGGTTCATTTCAGATGTTCCGTACTTATCAGCACCTCAAAAGGTAAGATCTTTTTAAGGCTTATGCAGTAGATTGCGGCACTCTCAAGCTAGTGGGGAGAAAGGGAATGATCTAGAAACTATGTACGCAGTAGTGTTGCTGATCGATAGTCGACAGTCTATCGATAGCCAAACAATCCAATCGATAGATTAAAACGAGTCAATGCTATAGATAGTATTGATAGTGTTGCCTCATTTTAAGTTATTAATAATATCGATACTATTGTATCGATAATATGGCTTTTTCAGATGAAAGCGATCCATACTGACAAACTTAACTACCTGACAAACTTAACTTAATACAGAAAAGGCTTGTTTTTTATATCAAAATGTAATATCGTAAAGAGATAAAGTAAGTTTGTTAGTTTGTATGTTTATATTTCAGGTAACATCTCATCCCCATTCGCGGGTAGTTTTGAAATGCAAAGTGGAGAGTTTGGTGCCGGTGACCGCGATGTGGATGAAAGATGCTGCTTCATACAAGAAACAAGACAATGTTTCTAGTCTGTAAGTAGCATTGTACTTTTGCAAGCCGTAGTCACTTCCACTGAGCCATCATCGCTTTACAACTAGCACAGTTTCAAGAATAACATTGTACTGAATGTTGTTTCAGTTATGGTTGACATTTTTATTCTTTACTAGCTGTTCCCCGCTGCTTTAGTCGCTTAGTCTACAGATTTTAGCAATAAATTAAAAAGTATCCTGTATCCTTCCCCGGAGTTCTAACTGACTTCTAAACAAAAACTTAAATTATATATAACTCAAAGGTGACTGACTGATCTATCAACGGACAGCCCAAACCACTGGACGAATCGGGCTGAAATTTGGCATGCAGGTAGATGTTATGACGTAGGCACCCGCTAAGAAAGAATTTTGATTAACTCTACCCCCAAGGGGATAAAATAGGGGATGAAAGTTTGTATGAAACTTTGTCAATTTTAAACCGATCGGGCTGAGACTTTGCATGCTAAAGCTGTAGCCCACGCGGGTGAACCGCGGGGAACAGCTATTTTATAAATAAAGCGCTTAATTTTTATGATAATTCCAGACAGACTACAACCATAGAGTATGTAATAGAGAACATGACAGAAGAAGACGTTGGCACGTACAGGTGCGTCGCCAATAACGTGGCTGGCTACAGTAGAACAGCCACAAACGTCATTTTACTCGGTACGTAAACTTAAGAACTTAAAGTATAAGTATAACGCTCACACTTATAACAACCCCTAACTAGGATTTCCTATGGGCGTATTTAACCTAGGGCCAGAGAGGTCATGGTCCGGGGCGGCAGGCTGCGAGGGGCGGCGCAAGCCCCTCTCGAAGGGTAGTGCAAGCCGCCCTTTGTAGGAAGATGTTATATACTTAAAATTTTTCGCGCTCGCTGCGCTTTTGTAAGTTTCGTACATTTTATAATAATTGTGAAATTTTCCTTCATTTTGCTAACATTTAAAGTACAAATAAGTAAGTACATTTTCGCGCTCGCTCCACTCGTGCTTATGTAAATTTTGTGGAGTTTAGATTTGTTTTGAAATGGTGGTCGTTCATTTAGTTACCTTATTGAGTAGAAATCATGAAAAATGTTCGCGCGCACCGTAAATAATTATGCAACCTAGGGTAAAACAACCTTTTACATTATTTTTTCAGTGGAGCCCCCTCATGTGTCTATGGAACCGACAAACTTGACTTTGGAAGTGGGTGACAACGCCAATATATCGTGCACGGTTTTCAGCGAAGCGTTACTGCTGAAGTTTCAGTTTGTTAGCCACAATAACGAATCACATGAAGGTAGTTCTTTTATTATGATACTGGATACAAGGTCTCATCTTCATCATAATCATCAATTCATCAGCCTATAACGTTTCCACTGATGCGACTCTGGCCTTCTCTCATGCCCGGGCCACACTAATGTCAAAGTCAAGGGAAATGTCAATGCCTATCTTCGCGATAAATATTGCGTTAATTATTTACGCTATTATGTGAATGGCTACACTTGAACGGTCAACGTGAATGCACTTGAATTATCGGCTAACGTCAAACGCCAATATGAATGTCGTTGTCCAATGTCGTGGCCACACTTATGTCGAACGTCAATCATCGCGCTATTTAACGGCATTTCCCGTTAGTGTGGCCCCAGCATCAGAGAGAGAGTACCAGGCCTAGTAGTAAGTACTTATCCAAGATAAGGCTGTCTTCAGAAACCGAGCGCTACAATAAATGAACTAATTATTTTATGTTTTACAATTCAGTATAATCTTATTGCCTTTTGCTGTTTCAGTGATCGACATAGATGTAGCACCCAATATGGAAGGGGTTTATACATACAACATAACTGTGGAAGATGCAACAGAAGCCGACATTGCCAACTATACGTGTATTGCTGCTAACAGAGGTAAGTTTAATGGAATGTTCAACGGCTTGCACTCACGATTGAAAGTCGAAAACCTTGACCGGTAGTCGGGCAGTATAGATGTCCAATAATAGGTTGTAGGTCTAATGATTTTTTGCTATGAATATGTTTATGATGTTAGTAGTTGGATGAGAAGAGCCGAAGACCGGGCTCAGTGGCGTACATTGGGAGAGGCCTATGTCCAGCAATGGACTGAAACAGACTTACCTATGATGATGATGAATTTGTTTGTTTATTTTTGTGAAAACAGGTTTATCTCTTTCAATTTACATTCGGACATTTTTTTTTTTTACTTCTTATAGGGTAGCGTTTGACAACAAGACTACAAGTCACATGATGTGGGTGACGATGTGGTCAAAGGTAGAATGTGAACTAGCTTTCAAGAGGGCATTCCGAAGCACATCGATAGGTGCTTGGCGACAGATTCTTAACATGGTACCTACGCAGATGAGCACTAGAAAATGCCCTACCACCAAGCTATGGTTTCATCACCACCCGAAAGCTCAAGGTCATTGTAGGGTTCGATCACATGCCAACGTCTAAGCTATCATTATCGCTATAAAATATTACCTATGTTTATTTCCAGGAGGGACGGCTAACAAATCAGCTGTAATTTACGTCCAATCGAAACCCTCAGCTCAGATACTTGGCCCTCACGAGCTCTCTGTCAAATACCACAATATCGTAACCCTATACTGTCTCGTTAAGAATGGTGGTGCCATCTCTTGGTCGAACAACGGAACTGTTATGAAAGAGAACAGTGTAACAGAAAATCATACTGATTACTTAGCAGTGAACGTTACTGGAGATGGTAATTGGACATGTAAGGTGGAGCGGGGAGGCTTTGAAGGTAAGAAGATAATGTTTATGCTTCACTAGAAATACGGCGCGGCGCCGGCGTACGGGTAGGGAAATATTTTGACATACTGAAACTTTAAGAGTTTGTATTGTTTCTGGCTATCTAACTGAGATGGCGCAACGACCAAAATTGAATCCTGGCCTCGGATAATAAAAGAAGCCATTTCCGTCTGTCCTGCGCCACCTCCTGCCAGTTTATATCAGGATTAGTGAGGTTTCAATAGGTACCCAAAGTGTAAAACGTTACCCCATTACTAAAACTCCGTTGTCCGTCTGTGTCTCTATCTGTCCGACTGTCACCAGGCTTTATCTCATGAATCGTGATAGTTAAACAGTTGAAATTTTCACAGATGATGTATTTCTGTTACCGCTATAGCAAAAAAATACTAAAAAACAGGATAAAATAATAAAATATTACATATTTAAGCTAGCTCCCATATAACAAACGTACTATTTTTGCCGTTTTTATAAATGGTATGGAACCCTTCGTGCGCGAGTCCGACACGCACTTGGCCGGATTTTACTACAGTTTATGCTTTTGACAATAATTCATCTGATGTGAAATGACGATGTAGTCGAAGTTGTCGCTATGTTACACGTGAATTCGCAACTGGCGCTCAAGTGAGGCTGCTGGAACACACCGATAGATGCTTGGCGACAGTCTCTATGTTATACAAAAAAAATTCTGCAGTCAAAAATAACCGTCTGACTCCTTATTTCAGCTTCCGATTCTGTGCAGATATCTGTTTTAATAAAGCCGACAGTGGCAATACAAGGGTCGAAAAACGTGACAGTGTTGAACGGAACAGTACATGAGATCGTGTGCGAAGTGGTCGCCAAGCCGCAGCCTCGGATCGTGTGGTACAGGGGGAGTGAGGAGAAGTTCCTGAATCATACGGTAAGAGTTTTGTAACAACCATTTTAGGATGAAAAAAGATGTAAAACATTCAAAGAACTGAGGCACGTACAAGACAGATGAGCCAAACAAACACCAACATCATTTAGGTTTTATATATTGCCATGTCCTGTACCTACCGGTCTAGTTTGAAACTGCTTTTATATTCCCAGACAACAGCACTAGGCTCAAATACCTACAGGAGCTCATTGAAACTGAACAGCTCTTCAGAAGATGGCCGAAGAACGTACTTTTGCCTCGGAGAGAATCACGTGGGCATTCATGAGGACAGCGTCACGGTTCTGTTTAGAAGGAAAATGACGCTGCTACGTGGGTTTAATGGTAACGAAGACTTTTTCCTTTTGATTCGGCATCCGATAGATTAACATTTTTTCTGAAAACTATGGTTTGTCGGAACAACCTGATGGCTGCACGATATTAAGTGACAACCATCGCCTATGACAACGCATTATATCGTAGGCCACGTCTAACTATAATCCTCCTCCCTACACTGCATTGTGTCTTTCACCTTAAGTTATGTGAAGTTTAAGTCCTTCTTTCAAAAAATAAATCATTACCATTTTAACAGACATAATGTATAGCTTGAATGGTAGATCGTGCGGTATAACCAGCTTGAGTGGTCCCAGGCATCGCTGGAAAGACGAAGTCATGACGGACTTACGCGAGCTCCAGGTGGAGGACTGCCACCTGGCGTAGTACAAACCGAAGTGGGGTCCTTTATTATCTGAGGCCAAGACTCACCTTGGGTCGTTGCGCCATCTCAGTTAGTTTTAATGTATGGCTTACTAACCTAAGAAGGTTACATTTTCTTTTAGACACATCAGTGCAACTCTACTACCAGATCGAATTGAACTGCGACGTAGATGCTTACCCAACCCCTCAAATAACTTGGCACCGCAACGGCACAGCACTTGTTCCCGATGACAGGGTTCATCTATCTGAAGATAACAAAACTGTATACATTTCAAGAGTGGATTTCGATAATCTGGGATCGTATTCGTGCAAAGCTGACAACGGTTTTGAGACAATCGAAGTGAACGGGATTTTAAGCGTGCACGGATTGGGTGAGTGGTTTTGTTTAGGGTTGTGTAAGCGTAGAGTCGATAAAACCTAAACCTAAACCTAGCATTATTAAATTATAGACCATTGAAAAATATATGTTTACATAATTTTAATAATGATCTAAAAATAGTAAAATGGAGTCAAATACCTACACTTGATACGATTAATGACATGGTATACGCTTTTAATCACAGTGTTTTGTCTTTGTTTGATCTTCATGCACCTGTCAAATCACTTGTTATCAAAGACCGTTCGTATCCCTGGATTACGGGCACAGTAAAACTGATGATGAAGCTTCGCGATGAAGCCGCTGCGGACTATCATAAAACTAAACTCAATAGTAAAAAGGAGTATTACAAGACGCTTAAGTCAACAGTAACGACAGCACTCTTTCACGAAAAATCTGCATATTATAAACATAGCATTAATAGCAAAATACATGATCCCAGCACTTTATGGAAGAACCTCAAAAACACCTTATTGCCAAAAACTAATACCGAACTACCCGCGTTTTTTACTGATCCCAATATTATAAATAGTCACTTTTTAAACATACCAGGGTCCTCGAATGTTTCTATCTCGCAGCTGACATACTTTGAACACAATAAATTTAGTGACGCGGTTTTTCACATTGAGCCGATTAGTTTGGACGGGCTTATTAACATTATTAGAAGCTTAAAGTCCAATGCTGAAGGCTGTGATGGTATTACCTTAGATATGCTTATAATGAAATTTCCTTACACGATTGATGTTATAAAAGAACTTATAAATACTTCCATAACAACATGCACATTTCCAAATACTTGGAAAATGGCAATCGTGCGTCCCTTACCAAAGGTAACTAATCCGGTTGATTTAAAGGACCTAAGGCCAATAAGTATTCTGCCTCAACTGCCTTGCTTGTCGAAGGTTATGGAGAAGGCTGTTTGTACTCAACTCACTGATTTTTTAGAAAATTACAACATCTTACTTGAATTACAATCTGGCTTCAGAAAGGGTCGCAGCACGGTAACCGCGCTACTTGATGTTACTGACAACATACTTTGCTCCCAAGATGAGGGAATGTGCACACTACTTGTACTACTTGACTTTTCCAGGGCTTTTGACTCCATTAACGTTGATTTACTTATATCTAAGCTAAGTTACTATGGTTTTGATAGGGAAGCTTTGCGATGGTTTGACAGTTACCTTAGTAATCGCTTCCAGTGTGTTAAATTGAGCGGTACAGATGGTTCCTCTTTAATGTCTGATAAAGTCTCTGTAAAAAGAGGAGTGCCTCAAGGGTCGATCCTAGGACCTATTCTGTTTATTTTATATTCAGCAGACATAACCTCAGTTATAAAGTACTGTAAATTCCACATATATGCGGACGACATACAAATATATATATCATTTAAACCAAGCGATATACAAAGTGCACTGCGCAATATGAACGATGATCTCGCCAGAATAGCCGCTTGGTCTTCGCAGAATTGTTTATTGCTAAACCCTTTAAAGTCTAAGTACCTAATCTTCGGTAGTAAAAAGCAGCTCGCGAATATCCATTCGTCGGTCAGGGTAGTGCTCATGAATGAGGAGATCGAGCGTGTATACGAAGCTCGTAATCTAGGACTGCTTATGGACTGTGACTTGCGGTTTGAGAAGCATGTGGCGAACTCAATAAAAAAAATTGTTTCTATAAATTAAAAGTGTTATATAAAATGAGACCATTTTTAAACGAAAGTTTGCGTATAACACTTGTCGAATCGTTAGTATTATCAAAGCTCAACTATATGGATACAGTATTTGGCCCACGCCTCCTAGCCAAAACTCTTAAGTTAATTCAGCGTGTCCAAAATGCTTGTGCTCGTTTCTGCTTCGATATCCCACTGAGGGCCCATGTGACTCCCTTTCTAAATAAACATTGCATTCTAAAAATGAAGCACCGTCAAAAATTACATCTAGCTTGTCTACTTTTTGGCGTGCTTAAACACCAAGCTCCTAAATTTTTGTATGAAAAGCTGTCCTGGACGCCCCGATATAATACGTCTCATGAGTCCCGGCAAAGGACAATTGAATTATCTACACAGAGACATCGCACGGCCGCTTTTCGTGGTAGTTTCCGTTACTCAGCTACGAAGTGCTGGAATAACATTTCTCCTCCGATAAGGAACCTGCAAAATGTTCAAAGCTTCAAAATAAAAATTAAGAAAATTCTTTTCGATCACCAAAAAGCACAGGAAACTCTGAGAATTGATACAAGTGCCATGTAAGACGAAACAATCTCGCACACACTTACACACACGCACACACACACACACACACATGCACGCACGCACATACACCCACACACACACACACACACACACACATGCACGCACACACACACACACACACATGCACGCACGCACATACACCCACACACACACACACTCACACACACACACACACACGCACACACACACACGCGCGCGCTCGCGCGCACCCTCGCACATTTCTTAACTTTACGCTGTATAGTTTCAACACTAATGCTCACTGATAGATTCTAACTTATAAATGTATGTATTTGTTTTATTACCTAGTTATTTAAAAATACCTTCATGCCAGTGACGTCATCAAAAGCGGCTTCAACGGAAGACCAGCGCTGCTCAAACGAGCAGCACAACGCTGAGTTGAGGCCGGTTTGCAACAATACATTTTCTGTTTCTTTTTTTTTTCTTATTTCTACATAATGTGTTTATCATGTATAATTTGTTGCAAATAAATGATTCTTATTCTTATTCTTATTCTTATGAAATGATGGATTTAACAGCTCAAGTGGCTGGTGACAGAAAAAATAGATTCTAATTGGAAGAGGCCTTTGTCCAATGAGGCATAGGTACACATAAGGGTCTTTAAGGCAAAACAAGTTAGTAAGTCAAACTAGATGAAATAAAGTATACTATCTCAAAGAAAAATCTAGTGTACCTTTCAGGCTGTAGAATTAAAGCCCTTTTATTTAGTTCTTAAATTACATGCCCTTTCGAATTCACAACAAAAGTAATTCAGTTATTGCTGCACAATTTTTTCCAATGAATAGACACCTGTATTCATTTTACCTATTCCAGTAAAGTAGCGTAGCATTTACTTTTAGAAAAACCGATGCTCTCTAAAGAACTCTCTGCGAGGAAGAAAGTGGTGAAGCTGGGACAGTCTACCATAATCACATGTAGGTAAGATCATGCGTTATATACATTTATTAAGACTACCTTTTTTCATAATGTACTACAGGATTGACACCCAGACGATAAGATTCTAAGGTGTTCTCTAAGGTCTTAAAAATTCACGTATAGGGATTGCAATCCGGAAAACCTAATCCGGTGGATTCGGCTTCATGTAACGCCTACCGGATAGCGGAAAAGTTCATCAGATCTGATCATCATCATAAACATCCTGTTTTATTTCACTGCTGGACATATGCCTCTCCCCAAGTACGCCAATAAGCCCGATCTTCGGCTTCTTATCCACCGAGTCCAGTTATCTACTTATATTAAAAAATGTATTACCACAGAGTATTAATGGGAAGTCCAGAACCAACACTGAAATGGCAGTATAAAAGTAGCAGATCTATCGATTTCACTACTCTGCACAATATAACCAGCGAAGACAGTTCAGAACTCATCCTTAGCAATGTGACATTGAACGACAGTGGTACATATCGATGTGTGGCAGAGAATGTGGTGGGAAGGGACGAGTCTTCTGTGGAATTGGTTGTTTCTTGTAAGTATATATCTATTACAAGCTGTTCCCCGCGGTTTCACCCACGTGGACGACAGTTTATCGCAATGAAAAGTATCATATGTCCTTCCCCAGGGTTCAAACTATCTCCATACCAAATTTCATCAAGATCAGTCCAATCGTTGTAACTTACTATCCTGAACAAACAGAAAACAAATCTTTTCCTTTTTTATATATTTAGTATAGCGATCCTTTTCGACACAGAATTTTAAATCTCGGTTTGTCTTGCTTCTTCCGATCTTTATTCCATCATCAAAGCTTGCTTCAATTCAATCAGTTAGCAATAAGAAACTATTATCCTATGTTATATGCCAAGACCTAATTACTTTAGGTACTAATTACCTCTGTACAATACCTGACGTGTCATGACAATTTGTCTTACCGTACCACACACACAGAATTGTTAACAATACATTTATGCTGTTTTCTTTCCTTTATTTCTTTTTTCTCCAAACAGATCCCCCACAGTTTAAAATTTCAAAACTATCAGACGTCGATCAGAAACCTATAGAGATGGTAGCTGGTGCAACAGTGACGTTATCCTGCGACGATGCTGTCGGCATTCCCCCACCAATCGTGGTGTGGAACAAAGATGGACACCCAATGGTTTATGGTAAAAACTCGTGAGTATTCCTAATAATATATGCATACATAGTTCTAGCTGCTATGTCCCTCTATGTCCCGCAGTTGCGTCCGTGGTTTTTTTCCATTCCGAAGGAACTGTTCCTGAGAACTGAACTGTATGTTTTGATTGTACTTTTTCCGATGTGAAAAGTACAAACATACACACATAAAAAATAGCCTATATCATGTATCCTAATACGATACAATAAAGAAAAGCGCAAGTATTTTGTCTGTGTCTGAGTGTGGGGGATCCCCGATCTGTGTAGTATCAGATACCCTAAATACAGGAAATTCTAGTTAGGGGTGTGATTATAAGGAAAGAAAAAAAATCATAATCTATTCCTGTACTAAATATATTATTATTTAAATCCATTTAGACATTTCGCCATGGTTTAAGTTACAAACACTATTTTCTTTTTCCTACTTACAGGGTAGTGTTTGACCACAAGTCACCTGATCTTAAATGACGAACCCCTCAAACCCTGACCCTCAATATGCTATGCTAACAGTTAACTCAAGGTAGTGTAAATGAAGAAATGGTCACTCGTTGCATCCAAGAAGGTTTCAAGGTTTCAATATGTTTGTAATTATCATAGTGATGTTCTTTACAGGCACATAACGAATGACACTTTGGTCATAGACAAAGTCACTGAGTACGACTCGGGATTGTTCACGTGCAACGCTACCAGTCCTATTGGGTCTGTGGAGAAGAATTTCACTTTGTTTGTTTATGGTAAGAAACAATAGAGTTACAGGCTTACAGCCCTACTATACTCGTATTAAACTACTGGCTACGGGCTGGCGACTAGCCTATTCGTCAAATCGCGGCCCGCGTGGTGGATTATGGCCCATTCTCTCTGAGAGAAGGCCTCTTTGTCCCAGCAGGGGGAACGTAATGGGCTGATGACGATGATGAAACTACTGGCGAAGAATTACTGCAAACTCGCTCTTACTTCGTGCGGAGAGGCGTAGGTAGACCGTTATCTTAGTGATAGTGATGGAAAGTGATGGATCCTGAACAATTTGGATACCCTTTACATCACTACCCATAGTGACGGAAAGGGTATCCAGATTGTTCAAGATTTTTTTATATTTTCATTATCAAAACTATGTTGATGTTTGTGGTCTACATTATGTAAAGTAATTCAAAAATTAAAAAAAAATACGGTCATTTCTAAACTGGAATACAGTAGAGTTTGGACACTACTGCTTGGCGGCTGATAACAGCTGTTTGCAACGAATTTATTTTTTCTTCTTTTTTTGAAGGTAGTGTTTGACTACAAGAAACCAGATGTAATGTGACGATGTGGTCGAAAGTGGTGCCACGTTACACCTGTATTACTAACTAGGACTAGCTCTCAAATGGTGCTGCCGGAACACACCGAAAGGTGCTTGGCGACTGATTCTCAACTGATTCTTGACTGTAGTTTAATTTTTTTTATAGTGCCACCAAGAATCTCTCCTCCAGCCCTGGACGCAGATCAAGAAATACTGGAGGGTCAACTGGTAGAGCTACCGTGCCAAGCGAAGGGCGTTCCTTCGCCGGAAGTACTGTGGCATCATAACGGGCAGGTGGTATCTGATGCCAGGAAGTATATCGACGAGTTTGGAATCAGGTGAGGAGATAAATTTATTTTATTTTCCTCTAACCTATCGGTGTGTTCCGGCAGCTTCACTTGAGAGCCAGTTCCTAATCCAGATGTAGCGTGGCGCCACCTTCGACCACATCGTCACTTAACATCCGGTGACTTGTGTTGTGGTCAGACGCTATCATGTAAGAAATAAAAACAATTTTGGATTATTTGCATTTTATACCTTTATGTTTCAGGTTCGTTGCTAACCTAACTGATTTTGGAAACTACACGTGTGTCGCAAAGAATCAGTACGGGAATACATCTCTCTCGTATTCATTGTTTATATGGGGTGAGTACGTCGTAAACTATCCTTCTGACGTATTAAATAGTTTATTGCACTATAAAATGACACATTAGGTCGTAGGGACTCATCTATGCGAGTGAATGAGCGGCGATGGCTGAAAGATAACAGGTGAGATAATGAGATTCATAAGGCGCTAATATCTAGTTCGAAGCCCATCTCGATTTTCTATCCCTAAAAAGGGTGAAAAAAAACATTGTGAGAAAACCAGCATGTCCAAGAACCACAAATATCTCTCTCTCTTTCTCTATTTTTAGAGAGATATCCGTTAGGCGATATCCGTTTCACCAACAATATATAGAAACAAAAATGTTAAAAATAGCAGACACCAAATTGTTTTGTTTTTGCAGTGCCACCATACATAGAACCTTCCCTAGAAGCGGCTAAAAACGTGTTGATAGGTCAGAACGTGAGCCTACAATGCGACGTGGTCGGATTCCCTATACCAACCGTTCAGTGGGAATTTCACGAGGAAACGCTGACCGAAAACACTACGGATTTGAGGTATGGTGATTGTCATCTATGAAAGGTGTAGTCTTCCTTCTGTTCCATAAATTGATCTCTATATAGCAGCGATATTGTCATCAGCCTATCACGAGCTAGACTCAGACCGTCTTTCTTGACGATAAAGTGATCACAATGTATCCTATTGAATAAAATACAATTGATTTTGATTTGGACGCTTTTCCAGAACAAGTATTTTTTAAATGAAATGCGTTGCCGATCCTTAAGAACTCTTTTCACACCCTGGAAGCACTGCGGAAGAACTTGCGGAGAGAGCTCGTTCCACATTTTACAAGTATGCGGGAGAAAGGAGCGCATAAATCTAATGGTGTGGGATTTCAAGGACTCGATAAGAGTAATAATAAATCATTAATATGCATCTTACAGTGTAGGTATCCTTTGAACACAAGTCCCTTGTTAAGCGAGGATATGATTCAAGGTGGTGCCGCGCTATGCCTGGCAGCGCTCAGTTGAGGCTGCTGAATTGACAGGGTTAGTCCACAGATCCCCATTGACTTCCCCCCATCAATGTGGATTTGTGAACTGTATGCCCTTAAATCTATGTTCTTAAACATGCCTGATTCTAAGTTTTATTGTTGCAGTTTCAATGACGTGGGAAGCCTTTATTTAACGAACACTAGTTCTAAACACGAAGGAGTTTATGCGTGTGTTGCAGAAAACATCGCTGGTGTTGCCAGAAAATTTACTTATTTGAACGTCAACGGTAAGATTTTAATCTTTGAGAATGGTGTCTATGGCAGAATAATTAAAACACATAATTTTCAGAACCTCCCAAGATATTAGAAGACAACTACACGGGACCTTACTTAGTTACAAATATGGATTCGGCAGTCTCCATCGCCTGTCAAACGACAGGCAAACCTAAACCCTATGTTGTGTGGTCTAAAGATGACTTCTACCTTGATAAAGGTGAGTTTTAGTTAGCCGTGGAAAAAATCTAACCGATATCTGAGCGCCTCTTTCCAGTCTTTCCAACTAACTTGGCGTGGAAGCAAACAGAGATTATATAAAAATATGGATGTTCAATAACATTAGACTTAACTAAAATTACTTTGCAATCGTCATTGTGTAAATTGCAAGTGTGAGTTAATTTGATATTAAGACATTTTTAAGAAGTATTAATTAGAAGCGTTTATACACGTGACACACGTCAGACTTTTTGTAGGTTATAATAGTCGGATGTTCTAAAGATCGCGACAGAGACCATTTTTTCGATTGAATCAACGCACGTGTTTGTCAGATTGAGTGTGTACTATTTAAATGAAGTCGGTTAAAAAACGGAAATCGGTAAAGCTTTTTGTATGGCTGACTTTTTGTAGGACTTGTGCGTTGGTTTTAAAGAATTCATTATGTTTTATTCTCTGCGCCAAAAAGTCGGCCGCCGATTGACTGACATGTGCGAGCGACCAAACTCATGACCCATTAAACTCTTGTGTATCTAACTATCATTTTACATCACAGATGTGCGTTACGAAGTCAAACCAGACGGCACGCTCACCATCAAGTCTCCCACCGAGGACATGAGTGGCAACTACACGTGTACCGCCAAAAACTCCATTGGAAACACGAAAAGGACTGTTGAGGTGATGGTGTACTGTAAGTAGCTATAAAAGCGTACCTACTACAAATGAGTTTCGTAATCAGGATATTTTATAATGGCAACTCTTTTTTCGGCCGTAATATATTGAACAGATGATTTTATCTAATGGGTGTGGATGGTTAATTTCGAAAATACTTATGCTTATTTATCAAAGTATCACAAAACTCTTCACGAAGTTGTAGTGAGGTCTGTGACAGAGAAAAGGTATGTTTCGTACAGGGTAATATTTGATGTACTTATATAAATTAAAATGTATTCAGCTCATACAATTTAACGAAGTAGTCTACAATTTAACCGTTTAATTTCAGCACTACCCACACAAATGCAATCTGAAGAGTCGCACCCCGTAATTACTGTTAGGGAACTCACAAACACAAGTGTAGAGTGTCCCACACGATCATCGCACACAGACGCAGTAAAATGGTATAAGGTTCGATGACTATAAAATAGTAAATCTTCCTAAAGGATAATAAAATTAATCTTGCCAAAAAAATTGAGTTGACTTATCGCTAAAGAATCGGCTGAAGTGAAAGAAAAATTTAACTTTTCTGTACTTTACTGTTCTAGGATGCAACCCTAATATCTACCGGTAATTTAACAATAGTGAACATATCTCGTGACGATCAAAACACGTATGCGTGTGTTGTCACCAACGCGGTGGGTTCGGCTTACTCTGTCGTCAGCCTCAATGTTGAATGGCCACCTAAATTCCTTGGTGATATCAAAAAGGTT
The DNA here is from genome assembly GCA_931315375.2 of Opisthograptis luteolata. NCBI lineage: Eukaryota > Metazoa > Arthropoda > Insecta > Lepidoptera > Geometridae > Opisthograptis > Opisthograptis luteolata. The sequence continues at coordinate 8,856,721 of OV928053.1, read as the reverse complement.
GATAATACTGAAGACGAGGCCAGTAAAATTAATGCTCACGGTGATAGCATTGGGATTGCTGATGATACAGTGCGAAATGCTGGTGGTCGTATTGAAAATGTTAACAGTACCGCTGAAAAAGTTGATCAAAATACTAATAAGAGTAAAAGTATTAGAGATATAGTGGACGATACTGAAAAATCCGTTGTCAAAAATGGCATCCTAAATGCGGAAGTCGATCTTCCACAAAATGATCGTCAGGGAACTGAAACTGCAAGCACTAAAACATTTACTGTCAATAAAACAAATAAAGAAAACAAAGTTGCAAATACCAAAGGTCCTATTAGAAATGATAACAGCAAGAATTTTGGTAATGGAATAAAAGTCATTGAAGCTGTGAGAGGAGATGATACCTATTTCGACTGCAGTGTCGATGCAAAGCCAATTGCGAAGGTAAGTTAGATAAACTCGTTAATATTCATGTTCCCATATCCCAATGTGTACAACCAAACAAGAGAAATCTTCTTATTAGTAAAGCTAAATAAAAAATATCGATTAGATGACAAAAAAAAAGCTTGGGATTTTAGTGAACTTGCTCCAATTCAATCAATTAGTAATAAGAATAAAATTGTCAATGTGATCGCGCCAAAAAAAATTACCTGCCGGGCGTTTCTTGCCTGTTCTTTTGCCGGCGTAAGGAGGTTGGAACAGGCGTAGCTAGTTTTAAGTTGACGTTTTAAAGTGATCACAATGTATCCTATTAAATAAAAAAGTTTTTGATTTTGATTTTGATTTTTGAAATAACAACGGACATGTCATTTGATTGAAATACTTAATCGGTGCAGTCAGCCCTTCCGATTATGATTTTTTTTAGATAATAGAGAACATAAATTATCACGTCAAACACACGTGATGGTAGAACATTTTCTAGTGGTAGCCTGCCCATCCACCACTCCCAAGTTATGCAACTGTCGCTAAACACCTATCAGTGTGTTCCGCCAGCCTCACTAGAGAGTCAGTTCCCAATCCAGGGGTAGTGTGGCGACCACATCGTCACATAACATCACGCGACTTGAGGCCAAACACAACCCTGTAAAATGAGAATCAAATCAATTTTTTTCAGACGAAGTGGCTTTTTAACTCAAAGGCCATTATATTCGAGAACAGAGATCGTCTTAAGCTCACTAACTTGCAAGCACACAACGCTGGCACCTACAAATGCGTCGTAGGAAATGCTCATGGGACTATCGTGAACGAATTCAGGTTGGATGTATTAGGTAAGTTTGTGCTAATAGAGCAAGAGCACTAGAGAGCTAGTTCCCAATCCAGGCGTAGTAAGACACTACTTTCGTTACTTAACATCGGGTGTAACGTGGTCAGAGGAATTTTTGTAAGAAGTAGCTGAATAGCTGATATTTTATGTGACTAAAAGACACTTTTACGAAGAAACGTTTAATGGTAGTACAATTTGTACAATATGTATTGCGGACTGCTAGAGACTGGAATTTGCTCCGTGCTGCTTTGTTTCCTAAGGGAGATCTCTTTCTTTAATTTGCCTGTTTTGTCGCACAGTATATTATAGTCAAACATAAGAGTAGGTAGGTATTCACCTATTGACACCCATATGTCAATGGGTATATAAATATTCTAAACTCTATAGTTCAGATGAATTTAATTACTCTTGACTAGTTTGCTTTTATAACGCTACTTCACCGTTCAGTCCGTTCACTCATTGGGTACTCAATTTCAGAACCACCGTTCATATCCGAATTCGACATGCTAGACGTGATGCTGATGGAAGGAGTGAACGCCACTCTCGAGTGCAACGCTAAGGGATCTCCCGAGCCTTCTCTGCAATGGACTTTTAAGTATGTGACTTTTGAATAGGATTTCGCCAATATCGCCAAACAGTTATGTTATAATTTTCGATTGTAGACCACGGTCATATCCAGTGAAGCAAAAGTGAGGTCGCCGTCCGCTTGCAGTCTTAGGTGGTACTGTATCTTGCCGTTGAAATCTTAGGTGTTACTGTACTGTTGTGCACAAGCATGACGCTTTCCATCAAGCGAGCGACTATACTATGTAACTTGGGCGGTACAACCCTGGAACCTTTTGCAACTTTTAGGTAGAACTACGGCTTCTTTTTAAGTTCAATCCTTTCTTTCCACGTGTCTTTAAGCTGAAGAATACTCTTCTTCTTCCTAGACCTGGTCCTATCTACTTGGGTCCGGCCTTCCTTGACCTCATTTGCCATTTCCCATGTTTCGACCATCGTCAGCCAAGTGGCCTTCCACGTGTACGTTTCGTTACTGACGAGTTGAAGAATAATGGAGGCTTTTTTGTTTTCTTAATATGATTTCAGCTTACTACTAAGACTGTGTAAAGTTTTAAAATAAACTCATTCCAGCAATACAAACTGGCACGTAGACAAGTCAACTCTGACAGCTGCGAACATGACGGCCGCGTCCGCGGGGCTGTTCCGCTGTGATGCGAGGAACCGAGCGGGCGCGGCGCACATCGTTTACAGGTAGGGTTACCAGTTACTGGGGTCGCCAGTCTCTAGCTAGAAGTCTTGGACGTCGTGCCTTGTAATAAAATCCAGCCCTTCAAAATAAATATGCAGCGCCTTCAAGGCATTCAAGGACATGCGACATCTAACAACCCGCACTGGACCGCATGGTAGATTACAGCCCATACTCTCTCTCTGTGAGAAGGCCAGAGTTCCAGCATTGGGAACGTAAGAGGCTGATGATGCAGGCGCCTAAACGAACTTTGTTTCGTTATCTTTTCTTTTTCCTACTATTATTTTTTTCTAATTGTGTATTGTCTATTTTCTAAAGAATTATGTAAGTACTGAGAAGGGAAATTATAATGAATAATCACACTTTGTGAAGAGTGAGTGAGTACCTATGTGAATGGCATTGCCTCGCTATATATCTGTTATATATGACCAGGGTCGATGTGGTGAGCGGCGCAAAGATTGACGATGTCGTGGCGTACAGCGGGAGTGGTGGGGAGGGTCGCAGCGTTTCTGCAACAGTGGAGGCAGAGGTCAGTACTTGCTAGCTGGATTTTACGACAAGACATTTTTCTCTTACTTCTTACAGGGTAGCGTTTGACCTGCACAAGTCACCTTTTAAGGGAAGTGTGATCACGCTATATCTGTATTGGAAACTGGCTTTCCAAAATACATAGATAGGTGCTTAGCGACAGATTCATTACTCACCATCTTCAGGGTTAGGTAGCCAGGCGACCAATAAAAAATGCCTTACCAGGCTATAGTTTTATCACGATGTTTTCCGTCACCGAAAGCTCAAATTCGAACCTACGATCTACGGGTTGGATCGTAGGTTCGAATCTTGCAGTTACGCTTTAAATTATGTTTTCAGAGATATTTTACAGATACAATCATTGTTCTTAGTTGAAAACAATATGAAGAAGTGCTACTTTTCACGCAATCTCAATAGCAATCGTTTTACAATCTAATTCTAGCTAGGTTCCCACATACGCATCGCGTGCAATGCCGCGGGGAATCCCCGGCCGAGGGTACAGTGGCTGAGAAACGGGAAGCTTCTGAGCGAGAACGCGCGAGGTGTTTACTACGCGGATCTGACGCTAGATGGCGTGCAAACGTCTCAAGCTGGGCTGTACAGTTGCGCAGCTACAAATGAAGGTGGGAGTGAAGAAAAGAAGATTAAGTTGGACGTTTTGGGTGAGCATTTAACGTGGTGTAGTTAAACTTTACACAGCCTTCTTGGAGCAACTAGAAGGGTCACTTTTAACAAATTTATATCAATTTCCTACACTCGTAGGTACACATTGACGAAAACATAATAATATACTGGTTTAAACTACCGTGGTCAATAACATTAGAATTAGGTTTTATAACGGGATAATTACCATGTATTTGTTTGTGTTTGAGTTCTCGATATTTCGGCACAGTTGCAAGCGCCATGATCACGAGAATATTAAAAGTTTCTGCGGGTGGGGAAACAAAAGTAATGGAATGGCAGTTATCCCGTTTAAAAGCCTAATTCAAACATATGCTAATAATCTACCAAAATTTTCATGTTTGACACCTTAACTGCCGCCTAAAAATCCCATTGAAATGTTATTGGAACTTCCAGAACCGCCAAGAATCTTCCAACCCTTATTTGAGCCGGAGAACAGTTCTGGCAGCCCCGCGACCCTGGAAGTTCTGTCAGGGCAAGCGTATTATCTTCATTGCCATGCATATGGCAACCCCATCCCAGAGCTATACTGGTTTGTATTGCATTAATCCTTAAGCGTTACACTTTTTTTTACACCGTCGTCAGTCGGTGCTGCACAAGCTGATGAACTGTTGCAAGTAAAATTATGCTGTAGGTATTTAATCGACTTATGACATCATATAAAATGTTTTAGCTTGTATTTAGTACACACTTTTCTCGTCTTGTATTAGACCCTACATCTGTCTCTTAGTGTGTATTTATGAACACGTTCTTGTCTTTATTCCTCAATGTATGTTATGGGAGCGATGGTGGCCGAACAATAACGCGCGCGACTTACAAGGCGCCGTCACCGTGTGTGAATCCTCTCGGCCCCGCATCTATGACTTAATAAAACGGTGAAGGAAAACATCGTAAGGAAACCGGCATGTCCAAGAACTACAACAGGCAAGGGCATGCGACATCTACCAACCCGCACTGTGCTGGCCGAGTCGATTACGGCCCATACTTTTTCTCTCTGAGAGAAGGCCAGAGTCCCAGCAGTGGGAACGTAAAAGGCTGATGATGATGATCTTTTTCACATTTTCTATTGCGCAGGTTCAGAGACGGGCTGCCATTAATGTTTTACGATGACAGCATGATCTCCACCGAGTTCGGGGAGATTATTGAAGTGAAGAGAGCGATGGAGACGCAGTCGGGTAATTACACGTGTGTTGCCAGAAACAAGGCCGGGAACAGCAGTTTTGTTTACTTGGTTGATGTTTTAGGTGAGTTTAAACATCTATAGATGGTTTTATGGGAACAAGCGTTATTTTCTTGCACTTTGAGTGGCAGTATTTAAGAAATTAGCGCACTGGGCCAGACGAGTAGATGCCCATAAAGGATAGCCTCTTTTTCTCCCTTTAAGATGTGGCCCGAGTCCTAGCAGTGGGAAAGAATCCTAAAATGAGTTTGAGTTTTCAGTGTAGGAAAACATCGTGATGAAACCATAGCTTCGTGGTAGGACATTTTCTAGTGCTCGTCTGGCTGGCTACCGTCCTTACGTTAAGAATCTGTCGCCAAGCACCTATCGGTGTGTTCCGGCAGTCTCACTTGAGAGCCAGTTCCCTGTCCAGGTGTAACGTGGCACCATCTTCGACCATGCGGTCTGCCTCACTTAACATCAGGTGACTTGTGGTCAAAAGCTACCCTTGCTAGTAGTAAAAATATATACCTATATTTGGTGTTTCAGTGGCGCCCCCGCCGGCCAAGGACCCGCACAGGGCCGTGCGAGTGCGCGCGGGGTGGGGGCTGGCGCTGGCGTGCCCCGCGGGGGGGGCGCCCCCGCCACACGTGGCCTGGGCCAGGCACCCCTACACCGAGCTGGGGGGAGACACGCCCCGGGTGCACCTGCGAGACGATAACGCTACGTTGGTAAGCTCCAGTTTTTTATTTCATTTCTATAGGTAATCAAACAGCGTTACAATCCCTACTTAATATTAAAAAATGCGAAAGTAACTGCCTGTCTGTACGTCTGGCTTTCACGCCTAAACCCAGGGGCGTATTTACCCTAGGGCCAAAGAGGCCACGGCCCGGGGCGGCAGGCTGCAAGCGCAGCGACCGCGAATTTTTTTAAGTATTTCAAAGTTTTTCCTCCTACAAAGGGCGGCTTGCGCCGTCCACGAAGGCAGCGAAAATTCGCGGTCGCTGCGCTCGCGTTTTTGTAAGTTTCACCTTTTATATTAATTGTGAAATTTTCCTTCGTTTTGCTATAGTACGTACAATTTATCTTGGCAGCTCTGAACATAGGCTCTGTTAACTTTTGCGCATGTACTTTCGCGAAGAAAAGTTATATTGCCAGATAAACAAATATACGATCAGAAAACGCATTTCGATAACAGATTTGATAACTCAAACGCAGGCATTATTTACGTATTTATACAATACTAGCTGCGCCCCGCGGTTTCACCCGCGTGGACTACATCATAGATTAAGTAGACTATGACTACATTTAACTCGATAAAAAATTGATATAAAAAATAGATGTTGGCCGATTCTCAGACCTTCCCGATATGCACACAAAATTTCATCAAAATCGGTCAAGCCGTTTCGGAGGAGTATGGCAACGAAAACTGTGACACGAGAATTTTATATATTATATAGTTTTTAAACTGTATCATAAAGTTTAAAATTTATAACACTGTAACTAATCACTGTCGCTGATGGGGGAAATCCCAAATATAAACTCGTCGGCCTCTTCCATACCATGTGAGGTGTGGAAGTTGTGAATGCATCTTTATATATTATATTACATCTTGGTCAAAATTATCTACATTAGTAATAGGTCTTGAACTAGACCTTTTTTACCAGGCGTGCGGAATATTGAAATTAATCCCAAAACATTGCTCTCCTTTGCGATCCGATGTATTGTGCGTTGAGACACACCAGTTGCGTTAGCAACTCTTATAAACGTTATCTACATCTTTTACGCCTTTGCCTTTCTCGTCTTTCATGTACTGAGTTAAATAATAAACATATTTTCTCGTCTGGCAATTTAAAACACTACTATGCTTTGGCGGCATATTTGGCGAAATAAGTACCCACTAACACTTGAAAATAAGCAATTAAAATTAACTTAACACTTAAACAAAAAACTTAATATCAATAGTTATTATACAATAATAATTAATAACAACGAAAAATAAACACAACCAAACCTTTTTGTAACCGACTGTGTGTCAAGACAGAGATAGCGACACGAACACCAAAACAATGCTGAAGTGTGAGTGAGACATAATACCTCGTACCGAGTATTGCCGAACAATCACGAAGTTTGCGAAGTTAACAAAAAGAGATGTGCAATGTGCGTGCTTGTGGGTGTTGTTTAATCGATTATTATCCGAATCGATTAAAATTAAGTAATAAAAAGACATTTTCATTCGATTTTATAATAAATGTTCTCAAACAGTCGTTACTCTGGAAATCTTTATTAGATATCTAAAATTTAAGTAAACGACTTTTAACAGAAAAAACAATATGTTACTGCACATTTCTTTTATAATTAACGACTTAAACTCAATTATTAACGATAAAATTCACTTCATAGTTCATTTACTTAGTTAAATATCTCCTATACATTAAAATGGATGAACTCGAAATGTAACTAATCGATTACGATACTTGATCGTCTATAGGATTAATTGGTTTTACGTAAGGCGCGTCTCTAGCCTATACCACCGCCCCGCGCACCCCGCCTCTTGCCACCATTTGGTTCCTAAAATATGCTACTGCGCAGGAATCAGCGCCAACTTCAGAGCTGCCAAGATAAATTGTACGTACTATAACATGTTAAGTAGTAAGTAAGCGCGAAAATGTCTTTTATATTTAAATTTTTTTAAGTACATATTTCATAGTATTTGCTAATTAAATGATCCTCAAAAGGGTTTGCGCTGCCTTCGCGGGCGGCTCGCTCCTCTAGCACTTTTGTAACTTTTATATTAATAGTGAACTGAAGGTCTCTTGTCCTTTAATTTGTTAAGTAAGAGTTAAACTTTATTCACAGATTATAAACAGCACTCATGTGAGCGACAGCGGCAACTATTCCTGCGTCGTGACCAACAAAGTGGGCACTACGGAGGTGGTATTCGAAGTGACGGTCGAAAAGCCGCCGTCCATCGCCGGCAATGTCGGCGCGGATATTGTGGAGAGCCACGAGATTGGCTTGCGGAAGAGCATTGTATTAAAATGCGAGGCGGACGGACATCCTCTGCCGAAAATTAGCTGGTTGAAGGTGAGTGGGAGCTGGGACATCTCTAACTTATATGGCGCAGGGTCCTTTCCCCTCCTCCCTAGCATATTTCAAGTCTTCAACACCACCAGTCTTTGACAACGACAAACGCAACACAGCTGTAATTTGACACAACGTCGTAAACGGGTATAGTCATATAGAACGCTATCTACAAACAGCTTTGCGCGTGACACTAGCTCCCCATTGCGTGACGCTACAGCACTAGATTCAATATCGTTTGCATGTGATTCGTTTTGTTTCGGAAATTACCGTTTGTTAATTCTAATTTAAAGGTAAATACAATTATGTCCTAATTCACGTTATGTTCATCGGTACATGAGGTACATCGATTATTATTCAGATAGATTTGATTTCACCCAATTATCAGGACACGCAACAGCTGAGCGATAGCTTGTCGAATATCAACCACGTGTTGGGCAACAGTCTACTCGCCATATGGAGCGTGACACCGCGCGACGCGGGACAGTACATCTGCGTCGTTGAGAACGCGGTGGGATCGGCGTATAGGAGGTACAACGTGATCATCAAAGGTGAGTAATTTGAATATCAACTACGTGTTGGCTACTGTCTACTCGCCATATGGAGCGTGACAGAACGGATTTTGATTAGTCACTAGATGTTTCCGTGTTTTTTTCTGCGTGGAATTCTTACAGAACTTTTATTACAATAAAACCTAGCCCATGACACTCAGAAATAGCGAAGCTGTCTAACAGTGTAGGAATATAAATTAAATAAATTTAATTTATGTAAATAGATAGATTAACTCAGAAACTGCCTATTTATATAATATATTTTTTCTTACTGTGTTATGTTAAAAATCAGAAATCACTGATGTTAAATGACCCTAAGGTCAAAGGTGGTGCTACACTACACCTGGATTTGGAATTGGCTCTCAAATCGGGCTGCCGGAACACACCGATAGAACTCTTCTTAGTTAGGTACAGGAAAGTTTTTTAACGGCATACTACGTTGTGTTGTGAACAATTTCAGTTCCTGGCAAATGGAACACGTGGAGCCGATGGACTTACTGTAACGTGACATGTGGGCTTGGACACCAGCAACGATCCAGGACGTGCCAATATATCGACGAAAACAATAATGTTATCGGTAAGTTTTGAGTTTTTTACAGAGTTTTCAGACCGCCCGAAGGCCTCCGACCTAGTCTAATGACGGGCTGACCACTGGCTACTAGCCTATCCGCCGACCTGAACTGGGCCCGCGTGGTGGATTATGACCCATGCTCCCTCTCTCTCTCTCTCTCTCTGAGGCAAGGCCTGTCCCAGCAGTGGGAACGAACGTAAGACTGATGAATGCTTAAATGAAAACTTAATTTTCATTATTATTGTAATGCATGCTGTCCTCACCTGTCAATGCTGTGACATTTGGTTCTAAGCTTCTAAGAATTGTTATAAATCTGCGAATGTATATACACACAAATTTTTCAATGAACCATTTTCAGTTGAATTTTCATTTTCACAGATAAGTCGAGCCCATCTGACAAGTTCGTTTTGGACGAGACGACGTGTAAAGGTCCGTCGAATGAGACGAGAAAATGTCACATGCCTCCTTGCGAGGTAAGTTTATTTTTTTTTTGTAATAGATGATGGACATTTGGCAACACTAAGGGCGTTGTCGACCGAAACGCGTTTCTGAGAAAAAGTGTCTTGACAGATAGACGAAACAGTCAACAAAGTGCCCATATTATATAAGACATGAATATCTCGTTTCTAGGCATGATTCTAGAATAAACAATGTAATATTCCAGAAGGTCGCGGTCGAGGTCGTCAAAAGTTTCTAGTGAAAACAATGTAATAATTCATTAGGTCGAGGTCGAGGACGTCAAAACCTAATTCTAGTGAAAAAACAATGTAATATTCCAGGAGGTGGAGGTGGAGGTCGGCCGCGGCGGCTGGTCGGCGTGGTCGCGCTGGGCCGCGTGCTCGGCGCCCTGCGGGGGCTCTACTGCGCGCACCAGGCGGTGCCGGGGGGGGCGCTGTAGGGGGGACAACGTGCAGGTGGGGGGATGGGGGGGGGGGGTGATAGAGGGGCAAAGCTTCAACTAGACAAAAAATAATAATTTTACCGACTGCAATTACGCTCAGATTACGGAACTAAATGGCAAAATCTTTGAATTTCAGATAAAGAAATGCCCCGACCAACCCCATTGCAACAAAGCAAGAAACAACACTGAAAACGTAGTTTTCGACACCAAAGAAGAACTGAGTGAGAATGTAAGTTGCCTTTAAAATGTTATAATTACATTGTATTAAACTAGTTGCGCCCCGCGGTTTTACCCGCGTCTGCCCGTTATCCCGCAAGAACCCTTTTCCGGGATTTTTTTTTTTTTTTTTTATTATTTACAGGGTAGCGTTTGACCACAAGTCACCTGATGGTAAGTGACGATGTGGTCGAAGATGGCGCCACGCTACACCTGGACTGGGAACTGGCTCTCAAGTGAGGCTGCCGGAACACACCGATAGGTGCTTGGCGACAGATTCTTAACAAGAGGGTGGTAGCTAGCCAGGCGAGTACTAGAAAATACCCTACCACCAAGCTATGGTTTCATCACGATGTTTTCCTTCACCGAAAGCTCAAGCTCATTGTAGGATTCGAACCCACGTCCTACGGATCGCAAGCCGACGTCACTACCACTGAGCCATCATCGCTATGACTACGCTATGATAAAAAGTAGCCTATGTGTTAATCCAGGGTATAAGCCATTCCAAATTTCATTCAGATCCGTTCAGTGTTTTTTGCGTGAGAGAGTAACAAACATGCGTCCATCCATCCTCACAAACTTTCTCGTTTGTAATATTAGTAGGACTAGCTTTTGCACGCGACTTCTTACGCGTGAAATTTAGAATCGAGTTTCTATATTTTTATTTTCGCAGACGAAAAAAAGCGAGATATTTTCATGCGGTAAAATGGATGATGCCGTATACTTTAAATTAGACCTCTAGCAATACATCGGTGAAAATTGTATTCAATTCCATAGTTTTTGCGTGATGCATCTACAAACATGCAGACATACAGACATACCTAATTCATATTATTATTAATTATTTTAAATTGTTAACTTAAGTGACATTCCACACCATTGTTATGGTAGAATGTATGAGCGAATTTTTATTTTAAGAACTCATATTTATATGTACAACATTCTTGGAATAAATGAATTATGAATTATAAAGTCTAAAAACTGTTGTTTTGGCTTCTTTTGTTCCAATAAAGTTCCTACACCTACATACGTATTTGGTTTTTTCTAAATATATAATTTGCAAACCTGCCTGTTACTGCAATTTATTATATGCATAGATTTATTATTTACGTCAAGGAAAATTAACTAAACCATTGTTTGTTTTACAGGATGCCTACTTGCCAGAAGCGGTATTTGAAATGGAACCAGAAATGGTTCATTCGCATTACTCACCTGATATCCAGGAGTTTTATTTGGCTACAGGTAGTTACATATTAGATAGATAGATAGATAACGCTTTATTGTTTCACCACAACAACAGAAAAATACAACAACATAAAAGGCTCAAAAATAAAATATAAAAACTTAGAGCTAGTGCTACAATGAGAGTAATTTAGATAGATATATCGGTTCATGACGACGCGGTAGCCGAGTTGGTAGTGCCCCTGCCTGCGAAGCTAGCGGTCCCGGGTTCGAATCCTGGTAAGGGCAAATATACGTGTGATGAGCACGAATATTTGTACCTGAGTCTTGGATATTTCTATCTATATAAGTATTTATTTCTCTATATAAGTATGTAGATAGATAGATAGATAGACAACGCTTTATTGTTTCACCACAACAACAGAAAAATACAACAACATAAAAGGAGAGATCTTAGAGCTAGTGTTACAATGGGCGGTCTTATCGCTTCGCTTATCGCATATTTGTCATTATAAAACTTTTAATACTCAAAGTCAAAGTCAAAAGTTGTTTATTCATATAGGATACATTGTGATCTGTGATCACTTTATAACGGTATAAAGTACAAAAGAGTAGCTAGTTAAAACTAGAGTTAAAACATGATTTTTTGCCGACACCGAGTTCGAATCCTCTCATGCGACATCTACCAACCCGCACTGGGCCAGCGTGGTAGATAAAGGCCCATACTCTCTCTCTGAGAGAAGGCCAGAGTCCCAGCAGTGGGAACGTAATAGGCTGCTGCTGATGATGATCGATGATATGATTTTTTTACCCCCAAAGAAAACAGAGGGTTGTTATAAGTTTAACGTGTAGCTATATCTGTGGCATCGTAGCTCCCAAAAAGATGAAGCGATTTTGATTTAGTTCTTTTTTGAAAGTTAATTTTTTTTTTTATCTTGGTTGAGAGTTTAAACATCTATATCTTCTATCTATGATATAAGATAACACCATGAATAATGGTTCTTTCGTAATAAAATTTGTAGTTATGAATAGTTATGATACGTTTGACATGACAGTTCCTTTTTCATAATACGAAGGAGTATTATCAACACACGACATTCACCCCCCCGTTAGAGTAGATATTCCTGCAAGCTATCTGGGGGTCTTTTCTCCCTTGAAGAGCGTCGAGGTTCGAGTGTCTCAGTTTGTAAGTTATTCTCAACTGACATATCTCCAGTCTGAAGAGTTGGTATTTCCGTATCACCCTCAGCGTCTTCAAATTGATCTTCAGAATCGTATTTTGACGTATTGTTACGCATAGGTCGTGGCTGCAAAAGCCACATTGGCAAAGATCCTCCGTTTACTGTTCTACGTGGGTATTTGGAAAATATTTCATGAGGTGTGGCGTTTGTCGTCGTACGGATGGAATGAAGAGCGGGTGATAAGACTTGCTCCCAACAAGTTGTATCAAGATTCTTCGTTCTAAGGCATAACTTCACCGTTTTCCATAACGTGCCATTGAGACTCTTTACTCGTCCGTTCCCTTGCGGATTATGCGGCGTGGTACGACTACATGCAACCCCATTAGATATCAAGTAGCTCCGTAATTCAGTAGACATGAAAGCGGTTCCACGGTCTGAATGTATATATTGTGGTGTACCATATGTGCAGAATAGATTCTTTAAGCAATTTATAATGGTACCAGCAGAAAGATCTTTGCAAGGGTAAGCAAATGGGAATCTCGAATATTCATCAATAATTGACAAGATGTAGCGATTTTGACTATTAGAAGGCAGAGGTCCTTTGAAATCAATATTGAGTCTCTCAAAGGGAGCGGTTGCTTTCATAAAAGTTCCATGCTTCTTTGCATATTTAGGTTTGATTTGTGCATAAGTACGACACTCTGATGTCATCTTACGAGAAAAGGTATCAGTTTCAGAATGGTTTCTTGATTTTGTAGCGATATGTTTCACGTCTTTTGATAGGTTGGTGTCAAGTGAAACTGGAGGCACCGTCGCTTCTATAACATTGCAAATCTTAAGAGGCATTTCAGGACCTCCGAAATTAATTTCCAATGCCGAGTGGTCCCTCAAAATATCATGGCCAATAATGACATCAGCACAAAGGTCTTCTAGCATATAGAGATGTTTGTTATAGTAAGTATGCTCGTTTAGCTTAATAGTTGCTTTGCAAAACCCATCCACAAGTGATGTTTGCTTCTTTGAAGCCAATGTTACTGTTTCTTTGCAAGGATAGCGCCTTAGATTTAGCAATTGTGCAAAGTTTTTATTAATGAAACTTGTTGAACTTCCGCTATCAATCAAAGCGTCGGCTTTGTAATCGTTGACAGTGATAGAAGCTGTAGTTTTACGTAAACTAGCTGGAGACGCTGCTAGAATTGCGTTATTAGCCGTTTTGTCGGTGGCGTTTTCACTTCTACAAACTTTGGCAAAATGGCCTTTTTTTTCGCAGTTTTGACAAGTAGCGTGGAAAGCTGGGCATTTTATCCTTTGGTGTACATTCCCACCGCAGAAGAAACAGCGCTTGCGTGACGGAACCGCAGACAATTTGGGGTAATCTTCTGATTTGGCTTCGATTTTATTGAGTTCCATCGAAGGATAAGAATGGATCGTTTTAAAATCATTACAATTTCTCCCAGCCATTTCTAGTGACAAGGCCTGATTACTCGCCTCCTCTAGACTTATTTCTAGGTTTTCTAGCAGTCTTTGACGAATGCTTTGCGAATGTATCCCAGCAATAAATGCATCACGCACGTATTCATTTCTGTGTTCTTCAGCATTGACAGGTTTGAAGTTACAGTCGAATGCTAACTGCTGCAACGTGCGTAAAAAATCTGCCACTGACTCTTCAGGTTTCTGCTTAGTAGAAGTCAAGATGAATCGAGCGTGAATCTCATTTTTGGATTTGAGATAAATTTTATCTAAGAGACTTAAAGCTTTCGTGTAATTTTTTGTCTCTCTTATAAGCGAGTAAACGTTGGATGATACGTTGTTGATTAATACCTTTAACTTGACATGGTCTGGTATTTTTGCCAACTCTGTTTCTGCAGCTAGAAAGTTCTGGAACGTTTCCTTCCAGTGACAGTATTTCAATTCGGCGGCTGGAGATCCGGGATCTATGTCGAATTTTTCTGGTTTCAAAAGGCGCGTTATTGAATCCATTTCTTGCTGCTCACTACGTTTTTATTATTACGAAAGATTGATATAAGATAACACCATGAATAATGGTTCTTTCGTAATAAAATTTGTAGTTATGAATAGTTATGATACGTTTGACATGACAGTTCCTTTTTCATAATACGAAGGAGTATTATCAACACACGACAATCTTCTTCTCTCTTCTTATATATAAAAATCAATTGCTGTTCGTTAGTCTCGCTAAAACTCGAGAACGGCTGCACCGATTTATATAATTTTGATCTTGAAATATTTGTGGTTGTTCAGGGAAGGTTTAAAGGGTGACTTTTATTAGCGATACGAAGTTCGCCGGGTCGGCTCGTCTTATATATAAAAATCAATTGCTGTTCGTTAGTCTCGCTAAAACTCGAGAACGGCTAGACTGATTTGGCTAATTTTGGTCTTGAAATGTTCTTGGATGTCTAGGGAAGGTTTAAAAGGTGAGAAAAATTAGAAAAATTGCCGGGAAAACCCTAAAAACAGCTCTTTTCTTTTTCCCAAACAAACGTTTTCTAAATAAAATGTAGAGTCAGTGTTTAATAAAGTTGATTGTATAATCGCCTTCTGATTGTTGTAGCATTTCCTTATTTATCTCGTATTTTTATACTTATATAGTATTTGGGAAGTAAATAATAACTCCGAGCTACAAAGTTTCAGCACTTTATTTGCCAGACTGAACACAACCTTTCAGATCAACGTCCAGCAAACGAATGGCCAGCCAAGTCGGTTTCACCGTATAAATCAAGTCGAGTCAAAACAAAGTCTTTTTCTAGTTGATGAACAAATTAAATTTAAAGGAAATAGTCAATGACGGTATTCTTAATTTGTATTTAAATGTCGAGTCAAATGACGATTAAATAAATAATTACACTTTCAGGTAAATTAGTTAACAGCTCGGCCATCCGTTAGCTTTACGAGTCCCTCGTATTGATGGGTACATTATTTTAAAACTAATAATAAATCATTACAATAGGTAGATAGGTAGGTAATTTATACAATACGCAATAATAACAAAATCAAACTAAACTTATAGGTAACATAAATAAAACTTACCAAAATCATGAATAGTTAAGAACAAAATTATTTAAGGCTAGTAGGTATTTATGATTTTGGTAAACTTACAACATAATCACAAAGTTTTATATGCATAACGAACTTTACATTAATTAGTTATCATTATTAATCGACTCCGATGATCCATGACTTTGATCATTGTGTTATATAATTAACAATAATAATATTCTTAGTTTATTGCACTCTGCTGATTCGAAACAATATCATTATGTTTTGGCTAATTCATTAATTTATTTACATAACATGAGATAATCCGCTGATCCATGACCTTGATCGCGTTTTTTTTTTTTAGATTGTTCAGGACTGATTGATCCATGACGTTGATCAAACAGTTAACCCTGAATTGATCCATGACGTTGATCAAACAGTTAACCCTGAATTGATCCATGACGTTGATCAATTCAGGTACACAGTGATCCATGACCTTGATCAGTGCAACCTTTAACGATCCATGACCTTGATCGTAAATATTATTAATCATGACATTAAATAATCATAAATAACGAGACGAACTTGTGGTTATTGTTGTTCTAAACACAGAATTAAACATTTTACCAACACTAGTCTATGTGAAGTACCTACCTAATAAGGTACATTGAGGATAGTGACAAGTTATGTGGTTTTTAATCACTTAATTGATTATTTGCAGATTCATTGCTAGAGGGGTTATTATTTACATCATCTGTTTGTTCATTGGTGGATTCATCACTAGAAGAGCTTTCATGTACTTCATTTACAGATTGATCAATAGATTCATTAGCAGAGCCTTCACCATCTGATGACATTGGTTTGGAAAACGTTAACCATGGGAATATTTTATCTATTGCTACAACTGATTCATAACGCCTTCCTTTTCTAGTGATAGGGGTGTCCTCGATAACGAACCTTTCATTGGGGAGAACCTTTTTAATACGATAAGGACCCTGACATTTTGGCTCTAGCTTTTTGGATTGTCCTTCTATACCGGTTGCTGCTCTTATTACTCTAACTAAATCTCCTTCATTGAAAACTATATTCTTTTTCCTATGCTTGTCGAACCTTTGCTTTGCTTTTTCTTGTTGAATTTGGATTAGGTCACTAGCATCAGATCTTGACTTTAACAAGTCATCGGTTGTAGGATCTGGAGTTATATCTGATATTACGTCGTTGAGTATACCTTGAGATGGATTTGTTACATTATAGCCGAATAGCAATTCGGTTGGCGTCTTTTTAGTTGTAGCGTTAATAGTAGTATTGAAACCTAGCTGTATGTCGGGCAAGTGTTCGTCCCATATACCATTTGGTTTGTCATGATTCATAGCTCCCAATGCTGATAGAATTGTGCGATTATAACGCTCCACTTGGCCATTGGCACGAGGAGTGGCAACGGCATTACATATGTGCTTAATCCCAGTACTTTGCATAAAAGACTTGAAAATCTTACTCGTGAAACTTGTACCCTGATCCGTAATCAAGCGCATTGGTGTCCCAAAATAACTAAAGTGATCTCTAAAAACTTTAATACTCGTCGAAGACTTTGTATTGCGTACAGCCGTAAGGTTTATAAATTTTGTAAACGCGTCAATCAACACAAGAATGTACGTATTACCGCGTTTAGTGCGTATAAACGGACCCAAGTGATCTGCATGGATCGTATGAAAAGGCTTGTCAACTTTTGGAATAGGATGTAACTCTCCAGCTTTAGGCCCACTCGGTATTTTATGATGGGCACATTCAAGACATGCTGCCACATATTTTTTTACAAAACGTCTCATTTTGGGAAACCAATATGTTGCCTGAATACGAGCCAAGGTCTTGTCTACGCCAAAATGCCCAATGTCGTCATGGTTACTTTTTAAAATCTGCCACCTAGCACCCTTTGGGATCACCCAGCGTTCGTTGTTGTCACTGGTAATTCGGAAGACTCTGCCATTCTTCAATTTATAATTATTTAAAGTTTCTACAGTTTCTTTAGTTTTTGGATCATTTAAAATACTAGCAATATTCTTAATTTCATCATCCGATTGTTGGACAGTAGTAAGCCAGTCGTCCGAATTAACAGTGAGAACATCTATCACATGACCGTCATTAGTAGTGGGATCTACGGGACTCCTACTTAGTGCGTCTACGTGTGCCATCCTTTCGCCAGACCTATACTCTATTTCGCAGTCAAATTCCAAGAACTGCACCCACCAACGAGCTATTCTTGGGATTAAATCACGTTTGACCAGAGTACTTCGTAACGCGTTGCAATCAGTGATTATTTTAAACTTAATTCCTAGCAAATATACTCTAAATTTTGCCAATGACGCAATGACTGCCAGAGTCTCAAGCTCAAACGAATGCAATTTTTGTTCGTCAATGCTAGTCTGTCTACTATAATATGCGACAACCTTAAATAATCCCGTTTCGTCTTTCTGCATAAGTATCCCTGCTACCCCAAGTTTACTCGCGTCGGTATGGAGTTGTGTTTCTGCATTAGGATTGTAAATAGTTAAAATAGGTCTTTGTGTAAGATGCTCTTTTAAAGTTTTAAAAGCATTTTTCTCTTCCTCACCCCACCTCCAAGAAGAATCTTTTCTTAATAGAGCAGTTAGAGGACGAGCTAGTAAAGCAAAATTCTTAACGAATCTTCGAAAGAAACTCGCGAGCCCCAAAAACCGTCTTACTTCATGAACATTTTGTGGAGCAGGGAACTTAGACACAGCTTCCGTTTTGAGAGAACCAGGTCTAATTCCCGAGGAGCTAACCTCATACCCCAAATAATCAATTTTGTTGTAGAAGAAATTACATTTACTTAATTTTAACGTTAGCCCATTTTCCTTTAACAAATTGAAAACTTCTCGTAACCGAATTAATCCCTCATTAAACGATTTAGCTGGTATCAATATATCGTCCATGTATACTAGCACATACGAACGGACTGGAGACTTCTGTACGATCTTATTGATGGTGCGTTGAAACACAGAAGGTGCATTAACGAGCCCAAAAGGCATACGATTGTACTCGTACTGGCCATCGGGGGTAACAAAAGCCGTCTTTTCTTTGGATTCTTCAGCGATTGGGATCTGGTAGTACCCAGATGCGAGGTCTAATGTTGTATAAAATGAACTACCAGAGAGAAGGTCTAGTTGATCTTCTATCCTTGGAAGGGGATAGTGTTCACGCTTTGTCTTTTTATTAAGGGCGCGGTAATCCACACAGAGACGTTTTTCCCCAGACTTTTTGTTCACTAGCACTATAGGACTTGCATATGGGGAACTAGACTCTCTGACTATTCCACTATCTAACATCTCTTGAACCATATCACGAACACGTTGCCTTTCCGTAAAAGAAAGCCTATATGGGCGATAAACGACCGGATCTGAATCTTCTAGGTGAATGACCATTTCAGTTTCAGTAGTGAACCCAAGATCTTTTAAGCTATTTGAAAAACAATTTTTATATTCTTCTAAAAATAATTTGAGCCTATCTTTTTCAGCATCAGAAATATTATTGCCAATATTTAATTTGGGAGCATCTGGAAGAGGATCGATAACCTTTTGCAACTGATTGACTTGAATACGTTCATCTAATTTCAAAGCACGAGTAATGAGTTCCCCAGATTTAAACGTTACGTCCTGTTGACTAATATTCTGTACTAGTACGTTCCCTAAACCCTGCTTCATGTCATATTCTCCCGGTAATAAATAATGTTCTTTGTTTTCACATCCCCTGACTGTTCCATTAACATAGAACCTACCACAATACGTCTCATCACAAACTACCGGAATAGCATTTATTTTTCCACTTGAAATAGTAATATTTTTAGCACAGTTGAGACGGAATTTATAAAATTTATTGTTGCCCGTCTTTTGGAAAATCACATCTGTATCAGTTTTAGTTATCTTAATAGTAGGCCTTTCTGTAAATGTGTGACCTAGCATAATTGGAGTGTTAATATGAGAATCATCAACTATTAACATCTCGACATCCTTTTCCGTAACCCCTTGAATTTCGATGTTTGCAAGTGCTGAACCTATAGGACGGAAATGAGTATTACCAAACCCAGATAGTATCGGTCCATCTACTGGTTCCCATTCAATATTTAATCGTTCAGCATCACTAAGACGTATTAGTGTGCCTTCGCAACCCAGATCTACCAAGCAATCAGAAATTTTGTCATTAATTTTTAATGGCATTTTATACTTTAAACTAGAGTCACTGTTGCTTTCTATCCTTAAAATCTTTTTATTTTCATGTTGTTCACTTTGTCCTTTTTTTGGACAATCGGATGCCACGTGACCCCGTAAGTTACAGACAATACACTTGAGTTTTGGTTTTGTACACCGGAAAAAGGGATGCCCAGTTTCGTTGCAGTTAAAACAAACCATCTGACTGTAATTATTTTTATGTTGTTGGCCAGTTTTGTTATTAAAAGGCAAAGAGTTATGAGTACCTTGAAAATTAACCCGTTTATCCCTATCCTTATTTTTCAAATCAACGGCTATGTTCCTATCCTGACCTATCTTAACAGACTTAAAGAATTTAAGAACCTGTTCAGGCTCCCTAAATTCCACTGCTTGTGCTCCTAATCGAATTCCTCTATCATCTATTCCAGCGATTATACAGTCTACAGCGCGTTTACCTAAAATTTCACAACGATTGAGAAGATTCATTTTGGCATAATAATATAGCTCGAGCGATTCGCCATAACGAGCTTTTTTTCCTAACATCTCGGACAACAAGTCAGCATAATTGTCTCGCGAAGGAAACGATTCCTTAAGCTTTAACTTCCACTCATGCCATGAAAAAAGTAAGGATGGTAATCCTTGATACCATGTCTTTGCTACCCCAGTCAGTTTAGGCAAGGCGTAATGAACGATTTGTTTATCGTCCCAGCTATAAATTTGTGCACACTCTTCTATTTTATGAATCCAGGAATCAATACTTTGCTCTTTACAGAGGGGGTCAAATTCGGGTATAACATTATTAAGAACAGGGAACTTGTCACGATCGCCAGTGTTCCTATCCTTAATGCCTTGCATAACACTTATAAACTTTTCAAAAAATTGTTGTTGAGTATCCACATACCTAGAGTCTCTATTCGCGTTGTCGAGGTGTTCCTGGCTCGTAGGCTGCGTTGGATGCTGGCTGCTCGGGCTTGTAGACTGCGTCGCTTGGTGTCGGCTCGGGCTGGCAGAACGCGTCGGATACTGTCTGCTTGGGCTTGTAGACTGCGTTGGCTGGTATCCATGGTCAGCCGGTTGGTCGTTGACATTAACTACTGCTGAAGGAGTACCTTGCCTGGTACTCCTGGACCTTCGTGATCGTTTCGACCGGCTGTCATCGTCTCGTTTACGATGCCTTGACCGGTGACGTTTCCGATACTTTCGCTTACGTCTCGTAACATGAGAACGATCAGCGCTTCGCGAAGAATCGCTTTCCGTTGATGAAGCCCTTTTCTTTCGTTTGGGCATTTTGGAAGCTCACCTCGAAACATAGAAAAATAGAAACATTAAAATCGAGCAACAAAAATTATTTTCATAGCAATAGAGGATCATAATCAATTTAAGCAGTACTCAAAAAAAAATCTATTGCCTGTACACTTACAGCTGTTTTTTTTTTTCAATAATAATTGTAGTTTCTTAAAGAAGACTAAAGAAAAAGAAAGCAAAAGAAAAAAAAATAATACTGTTGCTATTCAAATACAAGGTGTATTTTACATAATAAAAAAATTATTAATAATCCAAAACACTGCAGACATGTTAAACAAGTTCAAAAAAAATCACATGCATTTATAGAAAAAGAAAATGAAAATAATAAATAATGGTGTACTTACACGTTGTATATAATTTTACTAGCGTGGGCGGTGTGATCACACCGATGTTTCAAAGGATAAATCAGTGCAATCCCGCTTCTGAACTATAATCGCCTTCTGATTGTTGTAGCATTTCCTTATTTATCTCGTATTTTTATACTTATATAGTATTTGGGAAGTAAATAATAACTCCGAGCTACAAAGTTTCAGCACTTTATTTGCCAGACTGAACACAACCTTTCAGATCAACGTCCAGCAAACGAATGGCCAGCCAAGTCGGTTTCACCGTATAAATCAAGTCGAGTCAAAACAAAGTCTTTTTCTAGTTGATGAACAAATTAAATTTAAAGGAAATAGTCAATGACGGTATTCTTAATTTGTATTTAAATGTCGAGTCAAATGACGATTAAATAAATAATTACACTTTCAGGTAAATTAGTTAACAATTGATTTTTTGATTTTTCGATTGAGGCAGTACGAAGTCTGCCGGGTCAGCTAGTAAAGAATAAAATATGGATTATAGCTCATACTCTCTCTCTCTCTCTCTGAGAGAGGACATGTATCCCAACTTTGGGAACGTAGGCTGATGATGATGATGATGATGAATATTCCAGGCTCGAAGCAGTCGATGGTGTATTACGAGGTGAATGCGACGTTTAATTTGGACGGCAGCGACGCCGGCCCGTGCGGCGCGGGGTTCGCGTACAACGGAACCGCGCGTTCTTGTCACGGTGAGATAAAGATTAACGCTGGAAATTAATAACCTATCTATCCACAGTTTCTGCTACTAGAGATTGAAATTTGACATTACTTCTATGGAGCTTGTGTCAAAGAACATCGGCCACTTTTCATACTGGACCTGACCGCAATATATTTTGTATAAAAAATACGAATAGTCTATTGAAGTTATACGACCGGCTTATAACAGTTTTTGGTGTGTGAGATTCAGTTAGGTTCAGAAAATAAAAAGTACCTAGTACAAACAAAAATAGTAGAATAGTATCGTAGCAAAAGCAAACAAAGATTAGGGTTAGGATTTTTTTTTTTTTTTTTACTGTTTACAGGGTAGCGTTTGACCACAAGTCACCCGATGTTAAGTGACGATGTGGTCGAAGATGGCGCCACGCTACACCTGGACTGGGAACTGGCTCTCAAGTGAGGCTGCCGGAACACACCGATAGATGCTTGGCGACAGATTCTTAACAAGAGGGTGGTAGCTAGCCAGGCGAGTACTAGAAAATACCCTACCACCAAGCTATGGTTTCATCACGATGTTTTCCTTCACCGAAAGCTCAAGCTCATTGTAGGATTCGAACCCACGTCCTACGGATCGCAAGCCGACGTCACTACCACTGAGCCATCATCGCTAGGATTGCCTGATCTGAATCGATCTTCCAGAAGATCAATATCGAAAAAATAAATTTCATTTTTTCTGGACTCGCCTTGAAATATCGTTTGTATAATCTTAATAGGACCAAAATTAAATTTTTATTCATACAAGCTCAGGTCCGTTTTGGCCATTGTTCTTTCTATCTCTAGTATGATAAATCGTGGATAGATAGGTTATTAATTGCGGTCGTACATTTGTTTTATTATGTTTTTTAGTATTTGTTGTTAAAGCGGCAAGTTAAAATCATTAGTTAAAATATCATCTGTCAACTATCGCGGTTCGTGAGATACAGCGTGGTGCCAGACGGAGTATTTTATAAGTATGTACATTGTACATACATATAACTCATAAAACTTCAATGTTTTACACTTATTTAGGGAGTTTGAAAAAATAATCGATTATCAAAATATTAAAAATAAATTATTTTACTTACTCTCTTTTTTTTAAATTATAAAATATAAGACATGTATTGTTGGAGATTAACCCAATGTGTAGCCAAACTACACATTTCAATCGAATTTTGCAAACAGCTCCATCTGTGCGATAAATGAAAAAAAATTGTTACCTTTCGAATAGTTTGAAAAAAATCGATGATTTTTTTATTTATAAATTCGATTAACTTTTATTTAAAATCGATTATTTATTAACACTTATTGTACCCGTTGTGTTACACTGTTCCAGACATAGACGAGTGCCTGATAGATAAGAACCAGTGCCACTCGACGCAGGTGTGCGCGAACGTGGAGGGAGGGTACCGCTGCAGCTGCTCGCCGGGACTGCTGTCTCTGGGCGCCGGCCAGCGGTGCATGGGTAATGTACACCTTTTTTAAAACACTTATTAGCTTGACTTTGTAACCAACAAGAGAAATCTTATTAGTAAAGCTGATTAAATAAATATCGGACCATTAGATGACAAAAAAAAGCTTGGGATTTTAGTGAACTTGCTCCAATCAATTAGTAATAAGAATAAAATTGTCAATGTGATCGCGCCAAAAAAATTACCTGCAGGGCGTTCCTTGCCAGTTCTTTTGCCGGCGTAAGGAGGTTGGAACAGGCGTAGCTAGATTTAAGTTGACGTTTTAAAGTGATCACAATGTATCCTATTGAATAAAAAAGATTTGAATTTTGAATTTTTGAATTTTAACTATTACTACGTACACTGTATAGGGTAGCGTTTGACCACAAGTCACCTGATGTTAAGTGACGATGTGGTCGAAGTTGGCACCACGCTACACCTGGATTGGGAACTGGCTCTCAAGTGGGCCTGCCGGAATACACCGATAAGTGCTTGGCGACAGATTCTTAACTTGAAGGTGGTAGATAGCCAGGCGAGCACTAGAAAATGACTTGCCACCAAGCTGTGGTTTCATAACTATGTTTTCCTTCACCGAAAGCTCAAGCTCATTGTAGGATTCGAACCTACGACCTACGGATCGCAAGCCGACGGATACCATTGAGCCATCATCGCCTCTGAATGGTTCTTGGATATGCCGGTTTCCTCACAATGTTTCCTTGAGCGATGGCAAATCCACACATACTAAGTCAAAGGTGCGGGGCCGAGAGGATTCGAACTTGGTGTCGTTTCCTTGAATCAGTGCTGGATTTACACATTTGCCGTCCCAAAGCTATAATTTTTTTCTGCTCCCACTGACTTCTAAAATTAGATATACTGTTCACAATAAAGTTTTTTTTTTAGGGAATAATCTTGTTTTTGCAACTTTTTGGGTATATTTTTAAAGCTAAGAAAAGCAAAGCTTTACATTTTTTCTGTACCAATTTTTTTTTTGGGCCAATTTTGCCGCTCCTCTAATTATGGTCCAATTTTGCCGCTCCTCTAATTTTGCCGCCCTAAGCTTCAGCTTTTTCAGCTTCTATTGTAAATCCGGCACTGCCTTGAATGGTAAATCCGCACGAGTTACCATTCACTTAACACCAGTGGTGACTTGCGGTCAAACATTGCCTTATCACTAGTGAAAAGAATATTGTTAGAAATGAATTGTTTGTACTCCAGATATAGACGAGTGTACGCAAGAAATATCCGGGTGTGAGTACGCGTGCGTGAACGTAGTGGGCGGGTACGTGTGCGCGTGCCCGCCGCACATGCAGCTGCACAGCGACAAGCACCGCTGCTACCCTGGTACGTACCGTCATCAGCAGCCTGTTACGTTCCCACTGCTGGGACTCGGGCCTTCTCTCAGAGAGTATGAGCCATAATCCAGCACTCGGTACCTATGTATAGGTACTTCATCCTCATTATCGACATATTACGTTCCCACTGCTGGGACAAAGGTCTTAGGTAGAGTATGGGCCATAATCTACCACGCTAGCCCAGTGTGGATTGGTAGATGTCGCATGCCTTTTTTTACTACTTACAGGGTAGCGTTTGACCACAAGTCACCTGATTGTAAGTGATGATCGAAGATGGCGCCGCGCTACTCCTGGATTGGTGACTGGCTCCCATGTGGGGCTGCTGGAAAATACCAATAGGGGCTTGGCGACAGATTCTTAACTTGAGACTGGTACTTAGCCAGGCGAGCACTACAAAATGCCCTACCACCAAGCTATGGTTTCATCACGATGTTTTCCTTCACCGAAAGCCCAAGCTCATTGTAGGATTTCAACCCACGACCTACGGATCGCAAGCCGACGTCACTACCACTGACCCATCATCGCTTTTGAATGTTGTGGTTCTTGGACATGCCGGTTTCCACACAATGTTTCCTTCAGCGATGGCAAATCCATACATAACTAAGTCATTGATGCGGGGCCGAGAGGATTCGAACTCTGTGTCGGCGATTTGTAAGGCGCTCGAGTTACCATTCGGCCACTATTGCTCTCAGTTAGTTTGGATGGAGGAGCTAATCTCTGGATCGGAATCAAGAATCTGATTTTGAAAATTCTCTCACTGATACAAAAAACTTTTTTTCTTTGCAGTCCATACAGTGGCCTCGTCGTACCGGAAACCTTATTCCTACGAAAATTTGGAAACGAGAGAATATCTCAGCGCGTCAATAGAATACCCCGCTAGATACAAACATATGAGAAATTAACAAAAAGCTTAGTCAATACATATACGTTGGCTAAATGAGAAGATACGTTTCTGACTGCCCGTATAAAAATGGCCCAACAACGCATAATGAAAAAAAAATCTAACGTTGTTTTGTTCAACTTGATAACAGAATGCCACGCACCATCAAATAACGTATCTTTCAAATTTTATTTAGGTGTAGGAAAAAGAAACACAACCTCTTAACTCTTTATTAAACTCTTTATTTATAAAATCTACTAAGTTCTCTTTAGTGTACAGATAAATATAATTTGTCATTTTAGTAAATACATTTATGTGAATCTATTTAAGTGTTTTATTTATTTAAAGTTATCTTTCTGAGCCTAAAAACTATTTGTTAGGGCACCTAATTTAAGAATTGCAGTCCGCACACATTTGTGAACTATTAAATAGTTGGTTGGAACAGGCGTAGCTAGTTTTAAGTTGACGTTTTAAAGTGATCACAATGTATCCTATTAAATAAAAAAGTTTTGAATTTTGAATTTGAATTTTGAATTTAGTACAGTCAACGACAAAAGTCGCTCAACAATAACACAATTTCCGATTACCGGCATCATCTTAAACACCAACCTTTGACCACATCATCACTTAAAATCAGGTGTGATAAGTTGTGGTCTGAGCGTTACTTTGTAAAATGTAAAGAAAACCACGCATTACTGATCTAAAACACATTTATGAAATCTAGTATGATCAGCTAGGTACTTTTGTTGCTGACTGTACGTAGGATTCTGTAGGTCCTACCTACCTGGAATTTTCAGAAAGTTTATTAATTTTGACAACGTGCTAAATCTATTGCTGTCTTTATTATTTGTTTATACAAAACGGAGATAGCAATAGCGTACATTTTGGCCCTTGTGTGAGTTTTTGTGAGACTATCGACAAAAAATGCGTTTACGCGCTCACTATCTCGCACTAGGCCTACTGATATTTGAGAGTAAATAGGGTAATAATAAGGTACATCATAAAGTTAAAAAGCCATACTGCGTATGCTTTAGCAAATAAAAAATATCGGTGATAATATACCTAGAGTTTAAAATTGTAAATATGAATTACATTAAATGCAAGAGTGAGACTTATAAACGGGATTTCTTACTTAAGTTATTTGATTAGGTACGCTCGTATCTACATATCATGTTTTATTGCCACCTATATTAACGTGGCAGTTGCAGATCTGTAAACTATGACGTCATTATAATGACGATAGCTTAGTACTATAATATTTATATGCCTTTTTTGCCATCTCTTTTCACACAACTTTTAAAGAAATAACACAATAATTAACAGTTTACCTACTAACTAACATCGAGATTAGGTACCGCATGATTCTTTTTTTATTGGAAAGGAGATATCCCAATGGTGGTACCATAATAAGGAAACCAGGAGAAATCGAGGGGAACATGAAGTTGGTTTTTTTGTTAAAAATTATAACAAGCGAGACGAGCAAGTCCCCGTTTATAACCGCATTATTTCTACCGTGCCCCATAGATGCTCGTCTTACGTGGCGATGGGCGGCAGCCGCTCGTTGCCGATGTACTTCTTTATAGGTCCTCGCTTTGGGTCCAGGACTCGCTCGTCGTGGTTTCGCGAAATATTCCTGGAAGGCAATACCAGTTGTTTTGAGAACAGATAAGAGTTGCTGTCCTTAGTTTTTGTTGTGTGTAAAGTGTAAAATGGTAGAATTTAGAATTAGTTTTTGAAATGGGATGTTTACCATGTAGGTTTTTGTTCGAGTTCTCGATATTTTGGCACTGTTGCAAGCGCCATAATCACGAGAGTATTATGTACTAAATGTTTCTAATAACGAGAACTCAGAAAAAAACATATAGGGAGATAGGTATGGTATGCCTTTTCAAAACCTAATTCTAATGATAATGGCAGTTAAAAAAGATTTTTCATTATAGAGCATTTTTCTTTACTAGGTATGTGCTTATAGGACAATCAATGCTCTTTATCTTAATAGTAATTAACGTTTAATTAGATCACTTACTAAAATCATAATGGGCCGACATGGGATTTAAACTCGGTATCGGCGCCTTGTGAGGTGCACGTGCTACTATACCGCTTTATTTTAAACATATCCGGCACAAAATTTTACAGATTTCAGTAGGATGTGATCTTTAAAGCCAAAAGAAGTACGCATAAGAAAATCATAAAACAAGCAAAAGACAGGGCGAGACGGCGAAACGCGCGCATGATAGGTAAAGGTATATAGGCATTTTCAGAATCACATCAACTTGCATCAGTCCACTGCAGGACATAGGCCTCTCCTAATGTACGCCGCTGACACTTGTTCGGCTCTTCTCATCAAACCACTGTCAGCCAGCGCATACCTAATAGGGGTCTACACTACGTTTGCCAAGTCGCAATCTCCTACTAACGTTACTAACATCAGTCGAGATAGAAAAGGAAAGATGATTGGCCACTTGGTACGTCATGACGAATTTATGAAAACCATCTTAGAAGTAAACGTAGAAGGGAAGAGAGGGAGAGGTACACCGAGCACATAAGTACATAGACCAAGTCAAAGAAAGGATTGACGTCATGTCGTACCAAGAGGTCAAAAGGATGGCCGGGAACAGAACGAGATGGAATACTCCACCGACAAGAGCTCCACTCTTAAATGAAATTAGAATCTCTACTACATAACACGTCTATCCCAAAGGTTGTCGGTATATGGAACTGCTCTAGGTACTTACTGCCAATAAGGCCCGTTCTTCTGCAGGCGCATGATGTTGTTCTGGATGATCATCAGCTCGTTCTGCAGGTACGTGCGCTGGTCGTGCACGCGGACGAACAGCTGGAAGAAAACCCGTTCAATATATATATTTTTCCACTAGGTAGGTACTTACACTTAGGTACAAGGTAACGTTTGTCACCAGATGTTAAAGTGGCGGTCGGAGATGGCACCACGCTACACCTGGTCTGGGAACCGGCTCTCAAGTGGGGCTGCCGGAACACACCGATAGGTGCTTGGCGACAGATTCTTAATGAGCACCAGATTATACCACCAAGCTATGGTTTCATCACGATGTTTTCCTTCACCGAAAGCTCAAGCAAGCGAAGCGAATAGTGTTTGATTACAAGTCACATGATCAGACATGATGTTAAGTGACGAAGTGGTCGTAAAACCTATGACTTACTTTAGATTCCGAATCCAGGCGCCACTCTTTGCTTCGCAAAGTACTGATCAAATCCGTCTTGAGTCTCTCGAATCTCTTCACGGTTCGAAGCAGTTCGGCCTGAAATAAAAAATACGTTAGAAGTAGAAATGTCATTAAAAAGTTTAAGCGACGATGCGGTCGAAGATGGCACCACGCTACACCTCTGGGAACTGGCTCTCAAGTGAAGCTGCCGGAACACACCGATAGACAGGTACTTTAATGTTTTGCAGGACATAATTAAACATAATAGAATTATATGGCTTACCGGAGTCAAGATGTCCAAGTTGATGTTCAAGTCATCATGTTTGAGTTTGCAATCTGAAATTATAAAAAATAAGAACGAGGGCATACTTGTGAGGGTATCCTGTTCCAATAAATACTTTGGTTAAAGCGATTAGTAGGATGGTAGGATATTAGTAGGATGGTAGGATAAGGTTTTGAATACAACTCCTCACCAGGCCCGCAGATCTTGGCGTTCTTGATCCTGTCCCTGAGCACCGGCAGCTGCTCCCGCAAGGACTCGATGCCCTCGAGCAGGTGCTTGTGCTTCGCGCTCTCCTTCACCAGCTCCTCGTCTCCGTCCCAGTCGTAGTCGCTCTGCCGCAGCTCCTCCTGCAGGTTCATGATCTTCTTCTCCAGCTCGCCGTTCTGCCATGCCGCCGAGTCTCTGGGAGATTTATAAATTTAAATTGAATACTAGAAAGCTTGGACAGAGAATTAGGGCTCCCATACAAAACTGTGAATTCGGATCGCGTCGCAAATCGTATCTGCGAGCTCGCACGAATGCACCACAAGAATTTCCGGTCTGAATTTGCATCGTATCGCATCGCAGTTTTGTGTGGGCGCCCATATGGTCACCTGAACCAACGCTTTGCCGTACGAAATCGTAACGCAGCAGTTCGCATCGCAAGTTCCTGCGATGCGACGTCAGATCGCATCGCATCGCAGTTTTGTGTGGGAGCCCATAGGGCAGGCAGCGTCAGTCAATATCTATAATATATTGTAGAATGATAGCGTCAATATTGACAAAAAAACAGTGTAAAAATACGAAAAACTGTAACTGAAAACTGAGTGTGTACTTAAAGCAAATAATGTTTTTTATAGAATTATTACAAAAAAAACATTCATCTAGAAAAATCGCACGCGGGATTTGTTGAGTCAAATCCACCAAAGGGGCGGGGGTCGAAAAATTTACAAATTCATCTCGCTTATTTAATATAAACGCCCCTTTTTGTCATAATTTAGTAAGATTGCGTATGTTTCATTATTTTTTAGTCAAATTTGTGTGGTGGTGGTGCAGCCTCTAAGATATTATATCAAAAAAAAGAAGTATGTACTTAATCAAAAAATAATATAGATAGATATACCTAATATTTATTGTGCATAGGTATGTAATTAATTAAATAAAAATAAAATGCATTACATGAAATATTCTACAAATACATACCTACATAAATGAACTTAAAGTTATAAAAACAAGTAGTAAACTTTAAGAAAAAACAGTGTCTACCTACCTGTACCTACCTGAAGACGTTAATTGGAAGGTACTTACTGTGTAAATATTTATTTAATTCCTAATTCTACTGACCTACAAGTCTTTTCGTGCTCCAATTCATTTTTCAAACATTCAATTTCACTATCATTCATTGTTACTAGAATTTTTAAATGATTTCTGTCTAAAGACAATAGAAGTGCAACGAATATACTGTATGTCTGTCCTTGAAAGGTACAGACAATTGATTAGACGAAACGTTGGCAACCACAAAAACTAGGTTATGCTCAACACTGTTGACCTTCTATCTTACTGTAAACATATTAATTTGCATCATATTTCCATAGCATAGCAGCCGCTCAATAAATACATGGAGCATACTACTGAGGTAAATAGATTTCAATGTATCAAGATTTTTCATTCTACCCTCCTTTGAGACTACCCTCATTGCACGGCCTCTCAAAAATTAATATTTAGAATAGTTTATAACCCATTTATTAATAATCATCTCTTTTTGGTATTTATTGGCAATATTTGTGATTTACTTGTAAACACAAAGTGTACCGTATTCAAAAATAAATAAAATGTAGATAGATTAGATTTTGATGTATATGTACTTTTTTTGTGTTAGAGCAACTTCCGGTCATTCGCTCCTTCGATCTTTATCTCCTATCCCCTCTTTTACATGATTATACAATATACATCTCGCTTAGCTTATTATGTCGATGCCATGTCAATTGTCAAGCCATTTATAGTTCTTGTGAATCTGAAGTTCTTTGGTTGGAAGTTGGAAACTCACATATTTTTTTCCGACTGTAAACAAAAAAGATGTAACTTCGACTGTCGATTAACATTTCGTTTCGAACGCACCACTTTAACCCTAGCTGTCAATGTCAAAATTTGAAATTTGAATTCGCTCGACCGCTAAAAACTTTTTTTTTTTTGTTTTGTTATGGCGTCACACGATTAGTGTATTTGCCAGTGTCAAGTATAAAAGATTTCAAACTCAGAGAGTTGAATCAAGTTTAAATGATGATGGTGATGATGATGATGAGATGATGGGATGAGGATAGTGTTTAAGTAAAGTAGTGGTGCTTTACTTAAACTTTACACGGACTTTTTTGGAGCAACTTGAAAAGTCACTTTCACAACTTTATTTCAATTTCCCACACTCGTACACATTAACGAACACATAATGGTTAATAATCCACCAATATTACACATTATCACTCGAAGAAACACAAGTTTTGGAAATAAAAACAAAATTTTCACGTTGACAACTCAATTGCCGCCAAAAAAGTCCGCTAAAAACTTTAAACTGAAACAAAATAAGCTGTATGTAGTTTGAACTGTTTGAATAAACCTTACATTCTCTTTGTGTTTGAAGTTAAAAGCAAAAGAAAAGAATCTTTAGTTAAATTAAGTATTTTGTTTTAATTATAAATAACATACAGTGAAAATGAGTTTAATAGACACTGTTTTACAAGAAGCTAACAAAGCTACTTCCCTGGAACTGAAGAAACATCGGGATGTCTTACTTCCGAAGATAAAAGATCTAATAGAACGTGTGCAAATGTTATCTTGGGCTTTACAGCAAAACCTAACCGACACTTACGTTCATTATTCTATAACGAAAAACTTGGAACAACTAAATTATAAAAAGCGGAAAGGCAACATCGATTCTGATTTCAAAACTTGTTCAGATGATTTACAAACTTTGCAAGAACAATTTAAGATATTTGACGATGAATTCACTGCAAGCTGGCAAAAGCTGTGTCAATTTTACGATTCTTTTAAAGATTTATGCGTCGCAGTTGAAGGAAAAGGAATTCTTGAAAGAGCAAATCATGAATTTGAAAGATTTAACTACAGTGAAGCAATGCTGGCCATACAGGAATTAAAAAAGGAATTTAGGAAATTGAAATTCGAGGGTAACTTAGTGAAGGCGTTAACAAACCTCAATGCTCAAGCTGAAAACCAACTAGCTGTTTATACAGCACATTTATGTATTGAATGGGAGAACATATTTACATGGTCCGAGAAGAAAGGCTTGCATTACCTCACTTACTCACTCTCAATACAGCAAAGTGATCGGATCCTGTTACAGAGAGTGCTAAAATCACTCTATGCCACAGAAAGGTTGAATGCTGAACTAGGCCCATTTTCTCATTTCTTCATAGATCAATTACTACACAATGTCATAAGACACAACTGTGATATTTATACTGAAGATCCCATTGGTGCTATAGTTTTCAACATCAAAATTGATCTGAGTGATACTAAAAAACCAAGTTACCAAACTATTTTCAACAATTTAACAGCCATATTTGAATTCTTCCAATCGGCGTTAGGTTCTCATTTCGAAAGCGACTGCACTTTCATTGAAGTATTCGCTGAATCAATCCGAAACAAATTCTTCAGCAAAATAATAGAAGACTGCATACGGAACAACTTGCCGTCTTGCGACAGTAGCTACGAGCATTACAAAAACGTAGTTGTTGAATTGGACTCCTTCAACAAATTCTTAGTAGATCTGAAATTTGTACAAGCCAACGAGTCTCCTCTGAAGAAATATATCGATGACACCGAATGTGTTTTATACAACAAGAAATGTGACAAACTCCTTTCTGATGTACGAGAATTGCTCTCTGAAAGTCTTTCGTACGGCACTATTGTAATCGGTGCAATATCGGAGAATGCCGATGATTCTACGTTCAATGACAAAAATACATGGGATTTAGGCGTACCAATATTCCTGCCAAGATGCGTGATATCTCAAAATGTCAAAAGGATAATGACCTTGATTGTGGAGCATTTGGAAGAGAGTACTAAATTACCAGAAAAGTACAGGAATCAGCTAGTGGCTTATGTGAAAGATATAGCAGTCATGTATCAATGCATTGTGCCTAAGAAATTTAAAGTCAATCTGGAATGTTGTCCCTCTGATATTGGTAATTATTTTCATTCTCTAAGATTTATATAAGACTAGCTGTACTCTGCTGTTTCACCCGCATGGACAGCACTTTATCACAATAACAAGTATCCTACATCCTTCCCCAGGATTTGAACTATCTCTACACTAAATTTCATCAAGATCGGTTCAGCAGTATAGTCGTGAAAAGGTAACAAACAAACAGAATTACTTTGGAACTTACAATACTAGCTGCGCCACGCGGTTTCACCCGCATGGCATAAACTTTATCAATTTAAAGAGTATCCTATGTCCTTCTCTGTGGTTTGAACTATCTCCACACCAGATTTCATCAAAATCCGTTCAGTAATTTTTGCATGAAAGAGTAACAAACATCTATCAATTCTCACCAACTTTCGATATTCATAATACTATAGTAGTAATAGCATGGATAGGTATCATAAATAAATAGCACTTATTGGTAGTTGAAATAAATTTACTAATTAAACTTTCTGCAAACTATTTATTGTATACTTATCAGTAATTATCATCATCATCAGCCTTTTTACATTCCCACTGCTGGGACTCTGGCCTTCTCTCAGAGAGAGAGTATAGCCGTAATCTACCATGCTGGCCCAGTGCGGGTTGGTAGATGTTGCATGCCCTTGAATGTTGAAGTTCTTGGACATGCCGGTTTCCTCACAATGTTTTCCTTCACTGTTTTTGAGAGATGGCAAATCCGCACTTAACTTATTAAATCATAGGGGGCCGAGAGGGTTCGAACTCGATGTCAGTGCCTTGTAAGTCGCACGCGTTACCGTTCGGCTACCAATGCTCCAGTAATTAATTTACTCAAAACACATTTTCCAGCGCTGTTCTTCAACAACTGCTTCTACCTAGCCCACGGGCTGGTGGGGCCTCCGTGGTGCAACACCCTGCCGCAGCCGCTGGCCACCCGACTGGCGCTGGTGCTGCTGGAGTGTATCCAGGACCTGCGTGTCCTGGGCCTGGAGAAGGTGTCACTGTTCTTGCAGAAACAGAAGACTTTGATCACTCAGAGTGTTGAAGCTAAAGGTATTGGTATCGATTCTGTTGTGCATTTTCTAACTAAGCTGTCCTATTCTAACCATGGATGTAAAACAAGGACAGCATTACTCTTGACCTGTAAAATTAAGATAGTTTTATCAAAACACTTGTAGGAGCTTTCAATTGCATAGAGATCATGTCAGTACCATTGTATACAATCAAATCATCATCATTATCAGCCAGAAGCAGTCCACTGCTGAACATAGGCCTCCCCCTTTGAACGCCACCATGAACGGCTATTAGCCATTTGCATCCATCGGCTCTCTGCGACTCCTACAATGTCGTTGGTCTACCTAGTGGGGAGCCTACCTACAGAACGTCTTCCGGTTCGTGGTCGCCACTCGAGAACCTTTCTTCCCCAACGGTTATCTGTTCGTCGAGCGATGTGACCTGCCCATTGCCTCTTTAACTTGCAAATTCTGAAAGCTAAAAATACAACCAATACTTCTAATACCTCTACCTGAATAACAAATCATGCAACATTTTATAAACCTTCTTGGAGGCTCCACTCAATGGAGCATACAAACCTTGAACTACTCAAGAA
The DNA here is from genome assembly GCA_931315375.2 of Opisthograptis luteolata. Lineage (NCBI taxonomy): Eukaryota > Metazoa > Arthropoda > Insecta > Lepidoptera > Geometridae > Opisthograptis > Opisthograptis luteolata. The sequence continues at coordinate 8,821,667 of OV928053.1, read as the reverse complement.
AATTGGAACCATACTGAGTGGTAAAATTCTTACTTACAGACCCATCAGTCTCATGGTGTCACGATACTTACGAGCAGTTTGACTGCGCAGTCAATGATGCCGTGACCCTGATGAAGGACCTCAAGTCTTCGTGGCTGGACATCCTGCCTCTACGCATGTACCAGATGTGCCAGTGCACGCTGGCCCAGGTGCTCTGTCAGGTGATCCTGGACAGGCTGTTTGGGAACATGAAGCCAATGAGTGAAGAGCTGGTGTTCATTCTAGCTGTGAGGATTGAAGATGTCGCTGCGGAGGTGCAGGCTTTGTTTAAGGTAGGTTCTTATTAGATTTGTATTTTTTTTTTGAATGCATGTCACTTGATGTTAAGTAATGATGTGGTCGAAGGTGGCACCACGCTACTCCTTCATTGGGAACTGGCTCTCAAGGGCTGCCTGAACACAGATAAGGGTTTAAAAAAAATGAATATGTAAGTAAGTATCTTAGTAAAATTGTAGACTAATTAGATGACAGAAAAGCTTGCGATTGTAGAGTGAACTTGCTCCAATTCAATCAATTACTTATATCTATATATGTAAAAGAAAGTTGTGTTAGTTACACTATTTATAACTCAAGAACGGCTGATCCGATTTGGCTGAAAATTGGCGGGGAGGTAGCTTAGGACCAGGAAAAGGGCATAGGGTACTTTTTATCCTGGAAATGGTTCCTACGGGATAACGGGAAGACGCGGGTGAAACCGCGGGGCGCAGCTAGTAGTTCATAAAAATGAAAAATTTCAAGTCCGTATAAAGAGAAATCTTATTAGTAAAGCTTATTATAAAATATCGGACTATTTAGATGACAAACAAGCTTGGGATTGTAGTTAATCTATCTATCTTTCTTTCTATCCACCTATTCTCCCTATTTCCCCTATTCTAACCATTTCCGGTAAACAGCCAAAACAGTCATACTCACGAAAGTGACTTTGCTTGCGGCGGCGTCGTGTGTCGGGTCGCCCTCTTCCCTCTCATATGGTCGAGGAGAGCGATGGCTGGCACATGCGTCAACTCGTGAACGGGTGCTGCTTGTCGGGTCTGGTCTGCTTTGGTTGTGATCCCGCAACTCATTAATATTCATGTTCCCATATCCCAATGTGTACAACCAAACAAGAGAAATCTTATTAGTAAAGCTAATTAAAAAATATCGGACCATTAGATGACAAAAAAAGCTTGGGATTTTAGTGAACTTGCTCCAATTCAATCAATTAGTAATAAGAATAAAATTGTCAATGTGATCGCGCCAAAAAAATTACCTGCCGGGCGTTTCTTGCCTGTTCTTTTGCCGGCGTAAGGAGGTTGGAACAGGCGTAGCTAGTTTTAAGTTTGACGTTTTAAAGTGATCACAATGTATCCTATTGAATAAATAAATAAATTGAATTGAATTGAAATTGCAAACGTGATCGCGCCGAAAAATTACCTGGATGTTTCTTGCCTGTTCTTTTGCCGGCGTAAGGAGGTTGGAACAGGCGTAGGTTTTAAAGTGATCACATGTATCGTACTAAATAAATACTTTTTGATTTTATTTAAACTGTTTTTTCGCACCCAGCTGGGCAGCTCGCTTTTTGAAAGAGATTACAAGTTTAGCAGTGACCACTTCCTCAGACAACCAGTTCCAGTTGCGAACAACTACAAGTAATATTTGAACCGTAAATAAATTTTGCCCTTTATATTCTTTCAGGAGCCCATTCAGTTCGAAGAGAAAATCAACGTCTGGACCAAGTTCACTAAACTACCGCTGCTATTGAAAACACAGCTGCTCGAGATCTCGGAGCTCTGGACCGTTAAGGAGCAGCTGCAATGCTTCACGTGCGAAGAGGTCAGGCAGATTGTGAAAATCAGGTTCCCCGACGATAAATACAGGCTCAAAATTTTGAAGGAAATACAGTGATTTTAACCTGAGATAATTGTTTTTATTGCAAATTCCTTAACAACAGTAATGAAAATTAGACAAATATATTTGACTAGTTTCACCCGCGTCTTCCCGTTATCCCGCAGGAACCTTTTTCCGGGATAACAAGTAGCCTATGTGTTAATCCAGGGTAAAAGTTATCTCCATTCCAAATTTCACTCAAATCCGTTAAGTAGATTTTGCATGAAAGAGTTAATATTTATTTTTATAAGATAGGTACAACAGCAGTTAACAAACTATAGCTTACAGTAGTAGTTATATTAGTAGGATATAGCTGAACCGCTTGGTACACAGTAGAGATTCTCATAGAACTTTTACAACAATAAAAGTAAGGATCATAAGACACACACAGTGGTGGATTTAGCAGCAGGCTGAGTAGGCTGGAGCCTAGGGCGGCAGATTTTAGGGGCGGCAAATTTAGTGTCAATTTAAAAAAAAATGTTATAATAATATTAAAAGAGTCGTATCTATGTATTTTAATATTATTATGTGCACACAAACAATTAAACATTGTTCACCACTTGATATTTCTTCAATTTTTGTCTGATGCATAAAAAAATGACATACTTCGAAAAAGGAAAGGCAGAGGCCGTAGAGGTTATAGAGGTTGGTAGGGGCGGCAAAATTTGAATACTTAGCCTACTGGCGGCAAATGTGTAAATCCGCCACTGCTTACACACCCAGGGATAGTATAGCTAAAACTAGAAATAATTTTCTAAATCTGATTTGTACTTTTGGAGGTTACCTCCAAGCTTTTTTTACTTGTTTAGTTACTTGTTGTTGTTTTGTGTTTGACTACAAGTCACCTGATGTTAAGTGCATGACGATGTGGTCGAAGGTGGTGCCAAGCTAAGCCTGAAAATGGCTCTTATGTGTGGGGCTGCCGGAACACACCAATAGGTGCAGGCTTGGCAACAGATTCCATATTCTTAATTTGAGGGCTTGAGGGTGATAGCTAGCCAGGCGAGCACTTGTAAATACTCTACTACCAAGCTGTGGTTCGAACTCTACCTCCTGGTTGTTTTAATATAAAACGAAATATAGGTGCAATTTCATAGAGGCGGTATCTGTCGACCTAAGTAGCGCAATAGGCGAACAACCAACTGCAAAGTGTGAAGTCGCGATTGCGAATCCCGCTACAGGCCCAATATTCATGCACTGAAAAAAAAATACAATTAGTTTATTCCATGCCTGGGTGTTGTGGATCCCCGATGCGCGTAGTACGAGTCAGAGCTGTGTATGTGGTTGCGTGAGCGTTATTAACATTATTATATCCGTGCCTAAGTATCAACTGCGCCAGTAAGTAAAGGTTTAATTTGCGTGCTGCCCGCTTCAACATATTATGGCGTGTTCTATTTATGTTTGCGCAAGTCTACTCCGATTTTACTCTACCTACATATTGCAATTGCGTGGCGGAAAAGCGGAAACAGGAACAATAATACATCACTATTTTTTTACGTTCATTTTTTGATCCGCAATGTTAGTTGGACCCTGAAATTTATTTAATTAACTTTTCTGCCATAACCTATTTAATTCAATCATCTTATTATTTTAATTACTGAAAGGACCCAAGTTCGCAGATATGTGCTAGTTTTTTTTATAGAAAGAGCTAGGCAGGGAAAGCAATCGAGTCCAGCCACCCATTACGAATGCTTTAAAAAGGGGTGATGTTTCCTCGCACGTATCATTACGTACATGCATGCTACCGGACGCCGGTAACGCGCAATGAAACACTTATCGGTAGGTTTATTAATAAATACACAAAAAAATATAAATATGATTTCTTCGGTTAAAAACTAGACGTCATTTAACAATCAAGGCAAAAATTAAACGTTTTTTAAAACCGCGCGTGTGAAAAAAATAAACATTGTTTTGGTTTGGCGGGAAAGCAAGTGATAAAAACTTAAAAAGTACTGGCAGTTTTAAAAGAAAAAAGTGCGTGAAAAAATGTTGACAGTGAAGTGACTGTGTGTTTTGTTTTCTTGGATTTCTTATAGTGAACAAGAAGTGTTAAGTCATAGAGTTATAAGAACTTCTATGTGTTAAGTATGGTGGTAAATAATTTAAATCCTGCTATAAAAGTTTTGATGAAGAAAGGACGGGAGAGTTTTCTGCTATTATTTTGTACTAGCTAATATATTTTATTAAATAGTTAATTAGTTCATTTTATAGATAGATATTTAAAATTAAATAAATCTTTCTGGCATCCCATGTCTTCGTACTTTTATTAATGAATTTTTTTTTTAAGTAAGTAATACGAACACTATCCATACTCTAAAATTCCAGAAATCAATCTGTGTAGAGAAAGACCAACTTTATTATTTATTTTCCAGAAATAAATTTGTAGAAAGAGACAAACTTTTAAATTTTTTATCTATCTGATGAAAAGAATAGGTTGCTACTAAACTGAAATACAAAAATAAGTGTAACTTACCTCAGCCTTGACAATGGCCAAGTTGGTAAACGGACGCAACGGTGTTCCAGGAATCGCAGGATCAAGCCTGCTAGTAGTCGTATTTTCTTTTTCGTTTTTGCATAGGCCGTCTCTTGATTGATTAAAATAAAACTAAAAAGTACTATCCTAATGAAGTGTTAATGTGATTTGTTTGTGGCTTCCCTGCTACGAGCGCAGGTAATAAATCAATTATAAGAGCCGTCGAGTCAATTAAAAACAGTAGGTGTTTGTATTTTCTTACATTTTTCATCAAAGTTACGTGATATTAACACGCAAAAATATCAATGATGGCGTAGTAATACTGCAATAAAATACTTTGAGTAGTTTCCGAGTATACTTAAGTAAAGAATATACAAGAACATCCTAAAGAGGTATACCATAGCTTTGGGTTCAGTGGCCTTACAATTTTATAATTAGTTTACCTATCATATATTTTGTAGATGATGATTTTTCGTTTCTATTATTACAGCTTACGTTTCTCCTTTCAGACGGCATTCCTGACCATTGTGTTAGCGATCGCCGTCTATCAAGGTGGTGGCGCGACGGCACAAGATGACCAGTTCGACCAAGTCGCCGAAGAGGCCAAGAACCGCGCTATAACGATCATCGACAGCCCAAAGTACGTAGCGACGCAGCCACCTAACCCACCGTCTTCCACAACAGAACCAGACGTGCCAAGTCCCAAACCAGAACAGAGACCGCCGAGCAAACCGCCTCTCGTACCCGATAAACCAGCGAAGCAGACCTACTTCGTCGACTTATCCCGACCTTACTATGGACAAATACAGAAATTACCGCCGCCGCGACCTTACCCCAAACCTCTCAAACCGCAGTATCACTTGCAAAACTCAGTCTACCAGTTCCCCCGAGTGATCCCGCTGCCACACTACAAGAATCACTTCTATTTGCAAAAACCTCGACCGCAACTGTACACCAGCTCCGCTTCCACCAGCAAGCCCGCCGTCACCGTCGCACAAAGCCCTAAGTTCAGCTTGCCCGTTCAAACTGTCAATGGAATCCGAACCGACTTAGTCAGACCGCCCAAAATCTACAACGCGACAACAACAACAACTACAACAACGACGACATCGAGCACAACCACCGAATCGACCACGACCACTAGAGCTTTGCGAACAAAAAGAATATGGCCTAAACAGCTGCTTGAGAAAATGAACTCCACTTTGCACAACACGACAAAAACAAAAGACAATAGCACAAAAACAAACATGAACAGCACCGTCGATCTAGATGTGTCGGCGAGTCATACCAGAGTCAGAGCAGCGTCTCGACAGACTACGACCTCGACAAATGCTCCACCGCTGACCAGGCGACCCTACAGACCGGTGACTAGAACACCCAAATATAAATCCACCACCGCACCTACCTTGGTCAACTTCACTTCTCTCGAACCTAACGACTGGGTGCCGATTGTGCCCTCGCACTATCCGACTCGCAAAAGTAAAAGACCCAACCTGACCCCCATGAGCAGACGATCGGACTATTTCCCGGAAGCTGAACCATCTGATGTTCCACGCAAGCAGATGATGTACCTGCAATCTTTCGGATTGGTTCCAGTAAAGCCAACCCAGATAGCGGAGACCACTCCAGTAATGGCAAGAAAAAAAATTGTTTTTGTCAATCGGCAACCTCAACGGACCCCTTACTCCGGTTATAGTACTCTTAAAGCCGCGCAGCCGTCGTACGCTCCGACGCACGACGCGTTGGATCTCCAAACTGAAGCGAGCCACACTCGCTCTCGTGTCGTCACCAAAATCAAACATCACCATCACCACCATCATCATAAATACATTAAAACAGTCGAGAAAAAAGTGCCGTACAAAGTCGAAGTCCCGAAGCCTTATCCCGTTCAGGTTGAGAAGCAAGTTTCAGTTCCCGTCGAAAAAATAAAGTACGTGGACAAACCTTACCCAGTGACTGTGGAGAAGAAGGTACCTTATCCTATAGGAATAAGAGTACCTCACCCCGTTCCCGTGAAGGTAGTGGAGAAAGAATACGTTCCGAAACCTTACCCGATTGTGCACCATGTGCCCGTGGTGAAGCATGTTCAAGTCAAGGTGCCACAACCCGTGCCGTATGCTGTGGAGCGGCGCGTCCCCTACCCTGTGGAGGTTAAAGTCCCAGTGCACGTAGACAGGCCAGTACCAGTGCCAGTGCACGTGGAAAAGAGAGTACCTTACCCTGTCCCAGTCAGAGTCCTCGTGCCCCAGCCCTACGCAGTCGAAACCAAGGTTCCGTACCCCGTCGAGGTAAAAGAGCCCGTGGAAGTAATAAAACACGTTCCTATAAAAGTGGCGGTACCGCAACCTTACCCTGTTAAAGTCCCGCACCCGGTACCTGTCCCGGTTGAGAAGAAAGTGCCGTATCCAGTAGAAGTAGAGAAGAAAGTTCCCGTACCGTACAGGGTTTACGTTCCGCAGAGAATAGAGGTGGAGAAAAGAGTCCCGGTATACATTCCGAGGCCTTACCCTGTTGAAAAAAGAGTCCCGTACCCCGTTAAAGTGCCCGTGAGAGTGCCTGTTGAAGTTCCGATTTATATCCACGGTCCTGTAGTATATGAAGACGAAGGCCAGTACCAGTATACAGGGTATGCTGATAGCAATGACGTTTCGACAGCTCATTCAGTAACAGTGACTTCTGTACCACAGCACACGGTAACTGTCCACGGGAACGGAGCCATCTCACATATCCAATCGCGTTCAGACAACACAGATTCGTCTCAATCAGTCACAACCGCATCACCTTCAAATTGAATAGATAGTAACACTGACTGTTCTGTAAATACTCAAACGCTTTAGGTACCTAAGTAGAGACTTGAAAAACTAATTAGATTGTCAATATTGTAGAGCTAGGTATAATATTTAGAACTTATATAAATTATACTAAGTTATTGTTGTGTGATTTGTTGGTAAGAATATTCAGCAGCTAAGCAGTCTGTGATACTTATTCGTCTTAAACAACCGAACCCGTGTAAATCCTCCTTGCATAGGTATCAATAAAATATGTTGCAAATATATCTGTTGAAACAATCCGTTAATTAACTTGAAAGTAAATTACTTAAGACCATTTTAACCATATAGGCAATGCAAGTGCAGTCAAGCTAGCGTGAAATGACTGTCACGTCATGTCAGTCACCCTTCGACAAAGGTCATGGTTGTAACCATGGCTGTGAAAGATGCAGGGACATGTGTAGGTGATGGCCTGGTGCATGTGATGCAGGAAGGTAGGTATATCAGCACTGACAGAAGGTGGCGCAGGACAGACCGAAGTGGCATCTTTTGTTATCGGAGGCCAGGACTCCCTTTGGGTCGTTGCGCCATCTCAGTTCAGTTCAGGTATATCGACAAAAGTTGCTGCGCTCATCCAATTTTCTAACAGCAATGTTAGATAGGTATTTAGGATTCTTAGGAAAATTTCACACATTTCGAAGATAGCTTAAGTCCGGTAGTATCATAGAGTTAATCTATACAAATAAATGAAATTGAAGTGTCTGTTTGTAATTTCTAATTAACAGCTTTTCACTAAATAAATGCATATGAAAGTAGACTTAAACCTAAGGTAAATTAAAAAAAAACAATTATTAAAATTGTTGTCTGTCTGTTTGTTCAGGCTAATCTCTGAAACGGCTGGACCGATATTGAAGGAATTTTCACTCGCAGATAGCTAATATTATAAGGAGTGACTTAGGTTACTTTAATTTTACAAATTTGAACCGTGGGGAAGGTCATAGGATACTTTTGTAGTTCACGCGGGTGAACCGCGTGGAACAGCTAGTATAGATATTATACTACATGCGCCCCCCGGTTTCACCCGCGTCTTCCCGTTATCCCGCAAGAACCTTTTTCCGTGATAAAAAGTAGCCCTATGTGTTAATCCAGAGTATAAGCTATTTCCATTCCAAATTTCACTCAATTCCGTTCAGTAGTTTTTGCGTGAAAGAGTAACAAACATCCATACTCACAAACTTTCACGTTTATAATATTAGTAGGTAAGGATTGTTCCATGTAACGCGTCATTAACAATTAAAACTCCGTTTAATATACAATTACTGCGGAATAGGAAGCTAGCCACCGAAAGTGAAGTCACAGTTGAGTTCCTGCGAAATCGCAAGCGATATGACTGTTCGTTTGGACGGAAAAAGTGCGTTGGAATTAATCTACACCTTTCTACTGTTATAAAATTATAATTTTAAGCTATAATAATTATAGCCGTGCTATTCCTGTAAGACCCCAAAGATATCTTTGAGAATTTGAATCAGATGGACTTATTTATAAATGCAAAGGCACGTAATATAAATAGATCACTGAACATAATTCTGTGGTTTATAGCATTTTTGACTGTATAAACTGAAAACTACTGAACGGATTTTGATGCGGTTTTCGGGATACAACAGGCAGGGATATTATTGAATTATCCTTCCTTCAAGCAGCAAAGGATCGAAGCGTTTTTTTTTTTCATATTGATATTTTACCGGCAAAAGAGCGAGTACTTTTTATCCCAGAAAAATGCACGGATTCCTGTGTGAATTTCCACGAGGGAAACAGAGTACTTGTAGTATGTAATGATTTAATGTAGGTAAGTGTAACACATTTTGACCTTTGAGGCCAGCTGCCGGAAAGGCTACTTTTGTACGTATGAAAAAGTACCTACGGACTAACGCCCGAAATAATAAAATCGATCCTGATCAGTTATCCGCGGTTTTGGATCGATATGTCATGTCATAATACGTCATTTTAGTACTAGGGCTTGACATAATAAATAAATAAATATTAATTTCCGGCGGAAGTAACTAGATAAAAATGACTGACTTTCAACCTATGATTTACAGAGTACTGTTTATTTCCGTAAAGCTATAAGTTTGATACACAGCATATACAGTCAGCGTCAAAATTAGCTGATCATACTAGACTTTCCAAATGTGTTTTAGATCAGTAATTATTGATTTTTTTACATTTTACAAGGTAGCTTTTTGACCACAACATACCTGATTTTAAGAAGAGATACTTGTAGACATGTAGAGAAATAATATAAATAAAAAATAAAAATAAAGTTTTAATAAATGACTAATAATAAAGTACTAATAATGAAATTAAAAAGATGCATCACTCTATATGAAGTTTTATAAATATTTCCTTCGACATATACACCACTTACACACACGCACACACAGTCTCTCACACACACACAATGCTCATCACATCTTTAATTTAGTCTAAATCATAGTTTTTTTTATTACTTACCTACCCTTAATAGTATAGATTTTATTGTAATTTGTGTAATCCTATTTTGGCCTTATTGTATTACAAATGTTTGTCTATTTTATAATTAGAACGCTGTTGGATTACTTAAATAAATAAAATAAAAATAAAATAAAATGTACATATTATGTACATACTATGTATATTACATTAATTAAATACAATATAAATTGCTTGTCCCTCAAAAATAACAGTAAATAGTATCATTAAATTATTGTACAAATAAATATGTAAATAAAATTACTTGACTTTAATAAACTGCCACTCTAACTCGTAGATACCAACTGAAGTCTGATTTTTCTCATCATAATCTGCCCATTCTTTTTCTGATAAATCAACATCTTCGAATCTCTTTCCTGGAACCAAACAAAAATGTATTTTTCTAATGTTCTAACTAAAACAACAACAACAACTAAACACAACAACAACAACAACTAAACACAACAACAACAACAACTAAACACAACAACAACTAAATTACTAAAATGGATCGGTCCGCTCCTAGATTGCTATACCCTATTCGGGTCCATATGTTCGCTAATCTAAGATCTCATGTAAACTAACATATGAATGCAATAAATGATTGAAATTGAAAAAGTTTTCTCAACAACCTTTCCTCACTCCACAATGTATCTTTTTCAACATGTAAACTAAACTAATCTGACATTTTAAATAACTGTAGCAATACTGGCAGCCCCTCAAATAAAAAGTGATATAGGAAAAAGTTGAAGTTGATTTTTTTTGTTAGTATCTTAAACATATTTTTTAGATTTTGATTACCGCTGGAGAGACCTATTGACCTATGCAAAGCTACAGAATCTGTCTCCAATTCAATCAATTAGTAATAGGAATAAAATTGTCAATGTGATTGTGTCAAAAAAATTACCTGCCGGGGCTGCCGGGCATTTCTTGCCTGTTCTTTTGCCGGCATAAGGAGGTTGGAACAGGTGTAGCTAGTTTTAAGTTTGACTTTTAATGTGATTACAATGTATCCTATTGACTATTAGACTGGGCTGAAATCGCTCAGGATAGGGAGAAGTAACGCTGTCTTGTTTCGGAGGTTGATGTTAGTTAAGTCCTGCATGGCGCTTCAACTTTTTGCTGACAGTGCTTTTTGTGGTGAAATGTGACATTTCTGACATATGTAATCTCTTTTTGACCGTTTTATTTTTGACTATTTAATTGTTGTTATCTAATTGCCCTATGACCTTTTATTGATTCTTGTTTATTTATTTCTTACTCAATGATTCGTTCTTTTTCTTTAATGTGATATTGTCATTATTATTATTATTTTCTCTTTTTTATTTTTCTAGTTAATTTGATTTTGTAATTAGCGGCCATCCCACTCTATTTGTACGCCCATTTAGGCAAAACATGTTGTACCTATAATCCCTTTATTGAAGATCTGCATGCAATCTTGCTATGTAACAGCACATGTTTACAAATAAAATATCTTTATCTTTATCTTCAATTGTTATAGGTGGTGTATAATGTTATTCTTTAGTAGTAAAAAACGGATGCCTCTTACCATTGTTTTCAGACTCGGCAACCCAACCAGACTTGGGCTCGAAATCAACCGGTTCTACTCCTCGGCAGTCAAATATTACAATAGTCTTGAATTTGTTGTCATCATCGTTTGTCAACTGGCCTGAAATTAGAGTAGAAAATATGGTTGAAGACAATCCTACTAATATTATAAACGTAAGTTTGTAAGTATGGATGGATGGATGTTTGTTACTCTATAGCGCAAAAACTACTGAAGGAATCTGAATGAAATTTGGAATGGAGATAGCTTATACCCTGGATTAACACATAGGCTTCTTTCCTGCGGGATAATGGGAAGACGCAGGTAAAACCGCGAGGCGCAACTAGTAGTAATAATAATTACCTGCTGTTTGCATCAATTATTCTAATTCAACTGACTACAACAGGTCTAGGTTAGTTCTAAAAATAAATAAATAACACAAACAATCACATACATAGATGTGATCCTGACTAGGATTCCTTGTATCTAGGGTATCAGATACTACACGTATCGGGGATCCACAACACCCAGACACCGAACAAATACTTGACCTTTTTTTAACACAAAAATATTTGTACTGTACTTTGTGTGTATAAAAGAAAAGTATCCTTAAAGTTCTAGAATGTAGATACATGATGTAGTATACACCTTGAACTCCATAAATAAGATTATTATACTAAACATCTGGAATTTGTGTAGATAAAAAAATTTACTGCTAATATTTTATTACATCGAGTTACAAGTGAAGCGCATAGTGTTTTAAAAATATAAGCCTATAAAATGACCTCTACATCAGGAAGCATTAATAATTTAATACACAACTGGTATTCTGGAGATAACTCCGTCTAGGGTAAATCTGGGTAATAAAACTTCTACCAACTTTCCTTGGACCTGTGCCCTGGTATAAGTACTTATATAAAGGGAAATAAAGGACCACAAAGGTAAGGTTACTAACCATTGCTGCCTTCCATAACTTCGAGGCTGTTCTCCCTGGAACACAACTTGCACTTAATCAGAAGGTTCGTCTCTGATCTATTATGCTTTTGAGGTACTTTTTCAGCCTCTGTAAGGTCATGAAACTTTTCCGTCGTTTCGCCACAACTACCACACTTGAGTTTCAAGAACCATTGGTAGTAAGGATGGTTAGTATACAACTTCTCTATACATTCTAGCTGTGCTTTGATTTGTAGAGCCATTTTCACCATTTTTAATGCGAATCCAATGCACCAATATGTTCGAAACGAAAACAAACCAGACCGAAAGCAGAGTCTGAAATGCCGGTTGACAATATTGACATTGACAATATTCAGTACATGACATTGACCGCTACTTTGATTTTATCAAAGAAATACGTTTTCTGGACTTTTTTGGCGGCAATTGAGTTGTCAACGTGAAAATTTTGTTTTTATTTCCAAAACTTGTGTTTCTCCGAGTGATAATGTGTAATATTGGTGGATTATTAACCATTATGTGTTCGTTAATGTGTACGAGTGTGGGAAATTGAAATAAAGTTGTGAAAGTGACTTTTCAAGTTGCTCCAAACAAGTCCGTGTAAAGTTTAAGTAAAGCACCACTACTTTACTTAAACACTATCCTCATCCTATCATCTCATCTTCATCATCACCATCATCATTTAAACTTGATTCAACTCTCTGAGTTTGAAATCTTTAATACTTGACACTGGCAAATACACTAATCGTGTGACGCCATAAAAAAGAAAAAAAAAAAAAAAAAAAAAAGAAATACGTTTTCTGGACTTTTTTGGCGGCAATTGAGTTGTCAACGTGAAAATTTTGTTTTTATTTCCAAAACTTGTGTTTCTTCGAGTGATAATGTGTAATATTGGTGGATTATTAACCATTATGTGTTCGTTAATGTGTACGAGTGTGGGAAATTGAAATAAATTTGTGAAAGTGACTTTTCAAGTTGCTCCAAAAAAGTCCGTGTAAAGTTTAAGTAAAGCACCACTACTTTACTTAAACACTATCCTCATCCTATCATCTCATCATCATCATCACCATCATCATTTAAACTTGATTCAACTCTCTGAGTTTGAAATCTTTTATACTTGACACTGGCAAATACACTAATCGTGTGACGCCATAACAAAGAAAAAAAAAAAAAAAAAAAAAATACGTTTTCTGTGGATGAATCATTAGGGTCCCGTTCCAAGAGAATGTAAGGTTTAAGAGACGGGACTTCCATACTAGCCGATAGAATCAATTTACGGCGCATTCCAATACCAACATTACCAACAGATACCACAAAGACGTCAAACCACAGAGTACCAACCTAACGAACCAAATAGTGCATAACCAATAGCCTTTTATCGATATCGATAAAATATGCAATGCAGAAACCTAGGTTGCTAAATATTAATATTTTTATATTGATTTTATATAGGTATCGAATCTGTATTAATGAGTCCAATGTTGATGAGGAATATTTGATACTAAATTCTAATACAAGATTGGACTTAAATGCGGACCCGAAATAAAATAAAAAACTGTTTCTGCTAATTAATTTTTTATTACAGAAATTAAATTATTCAGCGAAACGAAAATGAAACATTCCATTGTAAACAGTTGATGACTCACATCGTTCTGGGTCTTTTATTTTTAAGGTTTGCTCACAATTCTTACATTGCCGCAGTTTTTTTAGCACCATTGAGGCTATAAATATCCTGCAACATATACAGTACGCTGCTTTTCGATCGAATCGAACAAATTGTTTTCCATGTGAACATATTCCGCATCATCGTCTGGAAATTCGAAAACATCAGGCAGGACAGCATCATCAACTTCGGGTAGGTGTAGAACAGGAATTTTAGAATCTAAAAACATTAATATTAATATAAAACTTATAGATGCACCTTCGCTCCACCCAAATGTCCGGATCAAAAAAAAATTGTGCTTAGCATCGCCACATTGTTGGTATCAGGAGTATTAGGCATAAACACATAATGGCCAGGCTTTGCGTTTTTTTGTGTACTCGGCACACGTAATCCATTGTGTGGCATATCAATTTTATAAAGATTGTTTCTAAGTCCTGCAAAATTGCACAACCTATTCCGATCCTTGTTCATTTATGTAGGCACGCCATTGAAATATGTAAAACATTGTGCGCCTACTCTTTCACCCAATATTATATTCCTTATTTTTTTCAATGATAAATCAATAATGTTGCTATCGATATATCGATATTACAGTTGCAGTACATCACTAGCACACAATTTATATGAGAAAAATAGGTTAATTTTATTTGTTTTTAGCCTGCTACTTACATATGGCTGGAAAGTATCATATTTATGTGCTTACCGGGCTTCATCTAAAGGAAGTCTCGCCTTAAACATCCTTTTTTTACGATTCGAATGACTTGCTCGAGTTTAACAAATTTCACAAGAAATAAGCCATCTTTTCGGTGGCATTTTGACTCAAAGTACACCTCTGATCACCCGTCACTAATTTTTAGGAGAAACTACCCTTCAAACAATTAAAATCCACAATCAAACAAGCATTTACATTCCTAACACACGGTACGAAATGTAGTTTTGTTGATAAACAACACGGCAGGTAATCACAGAACATCGTCTATGCTCTTAGAAGTGACCTGCGCCAGATGAGATTGGTGAACATGAACACTTTGAACAGGCTTCATTCATTCAATTTCATTCAGTAATTCATTATTTATAATCTATCAGACGAAGTTTTGTTTGTGTTTTTTTATTTTTTGTGAAATAACGCCCGCCATATTTTCCCGGTCCCGCACAGTTTCGTCAATTTCTCTTTTTCACTTTGATTGCTTGCGAAAGTTGCGAAGCGATTAACGAAGAAACAAAAACTAGGTACTTGAAATTAAAACCGTTGCTCTTTAGAATTACATTAAATTTTATCTTACATATCATTTCTATAATGACAAGGATCACAAGGTTAAAAACCTGTATCATCAATCAACAACTAACTGCTAACAGACAAAAACGTAAGTAGAGCTAAGCCTGTGCCGACTTAAATTACATGAAATAGCATCTTGTTAGGTTACAGAATAATTTATTACATTTAGGTTATGTTTGTTTTAGAATAATAATGTCTTCTCGCTCGCGCTGCATTGCTGATTGTAGCTGAACAATCAACTCGTGCTTTTTTGGCTCTCGAGACCAGAGGAAAATTTAGTTGGACTTGGTACAGCCACATAGTCAATATATAGCTGATGTAAATGCTCCAACAATAATTATGTGGCCATCAATTCGAGGAAAAATATCTTAGGAAGAGGAGAAGACTGCTTGTGAGTCACCCAACTCTATTTGGACCAAAAGAAATTGAAACCAGGACTCTTGAGTAAGTAATACCTATCATTTATAGAAATAGAAAAATAAAAACAGAGATTTTGTATTGAACATAGATATAGAGCCTAACATGAATGTCAATGTGGCCAATATGTATCCAGCTGGTATCGGGTTTGGTATTTTTTTAATTTTTTTGTACTGCAGCATATTTTACCCACCATATTCACAAAATCTTGAAATGCCTGGTCCCAGTTACTACACCCAACCCGATAGTCAATTATATTATTATGTATTAGTTATATTCGGTTTATAACGATGAATCAATGTATAATTCTATGTAGCTTGTTTAATATAGGTACATGCCCATACTGTGTATAATAATATAATTTCTTAGGATTTGCACTGTATATCAGATTGTTCAATATTGTATAGTACCTAATTTGATTGATGTATAGCTGTTGTAATTACAAATTTGTATGATGGCATGTGCCTATTCTATGTGTCATTTTCTTGGATTTGTATTACATATATTTATCAGACAGTTAATTAAATCTTGTATGGTATATACCTAATCTTAATTTGATTGATGTATAATTAATAAGGAGCTTATTTAATATAGGTACATGGCCATTCTGTGTATAATTTCTTTAGATTTGTATTATAATCAAATTGTTAATTCAATTTTGTATAGTACCTAATATTAATTTGATTGCTGTAATAGTTGTAAGTAGCTAGTTCAAGAAAGGCACTTGCCCATTCTAATTTCTTGGATTTGGATTATATATATCAAACAATTAAAATTTTATATAGACCCCCAACTTAATTTGATTTGATTGAAGAAATTGTAAAGTTCCGAATCGAAGTGGTAGTATTATTTATCTGAATATAAATTTAAATATTAAAACTGAGTTTCATTATTTAAAAACCTAAAATAGGAAATGGAATGGGTTATCGATAGTGGGTTGGGTTAAAATGTCCCATCACTACAGATCGATATCGATATTTGCCGCCTGACGTTTCAAGCACTATCGTCACAGAATACTCCATAGTAACCTTCATCTGGCGCAGGTCATTTCGTTCACTTCTCTAACGATTGTGTCGTTCTATGGGTGATTTCCATCTATACGTAGTATATAGTCTACTTAATCTATGATAAACAACATGGCTGACACTTGAGAGAAGTATTGCATGAAAGAGAAACCGCACTGAGGGAGTGTGAAAGCAATATCCGCCATTATTTGCGCTGTAACCTCCATACAAAAAATTTTTGTTCCGAGTTGCGCCTGCCTGGTCCCGTTCATAGAAAAACGGTGGTAACTCGTACCATAGACCATACTTAAAATACTGTTATAAATTTTTTTTTTTCTTTCAAATTGTAAAATAGGTTGTAAATAAAATAGTTATGAAATAAAACTTCTTTATTAGGTATTTCATCTTTTATACGATTAAAACATGGTAGAATTGTTTCATAACATACAAGCCATCAAAAAAAAAGTCCCACCATTTAGATAAGTATGGTGAGAGGCGATTTTTTTACTTGGTATATTATTTATTTTATACTTCAAAATTCATAACATCAAACGGCTTACCGTTAATAATACATTACAACGGTAAAAGCACAGCAATAACTATAAGCCGTAAGCTAGGAGCATTCACTGCAAAATTAAATATTAATATAAATATCGGAGGACCACTGTTCACAAATTGACCTAGTCCCATTTAGTACTATAATGGTGTCAATTCTGTTAAAACTTAACTAAGTGCTCTTGTCTGACCACCGAAGTATGAAAATGGCAGCAGTCGTTTTAGAACAAATAAGAGAGTTTTATAGAAAGCACATCAGAATTGACACTATTATAACATAACATAACACTTATTTTAAACTAGACATACATAAATACGTCATACGAGAATTCCAAGAATCGGTCGAGATAATCGAGAATGTAGCTCGACATGACATGCGAATTATGCGATCGCTTCTCGATACCCTTCTATAGATAACGTCTTCATGGGCCACATTCTTGTTCCTAGTGCCGATGCCGGTGCTTTTCTAACCATATAAAATTTACCATACCAATCTAACCGCGCGGCAAAGGACCTAACTTGATGGAGTTCCCCTGTGCATCTGTGTGGATTGTGAGACCCATTTCTTGCAAGACCTCGTTGTCTACTGGTCCTTGAAGAGTCGTTTTTGATATGACCTCCTAAAACATTAAAATATAATTTTATATTTTTGAAACAAAAATATTTTATAGGAATTAAATATAAAAAGTAGTTAGTTTTTTAAACTACTTACAGGGTAGCGTTTGACGATAAGTCACCCTAGTACAAGTTTTGAAAACGATAAAAGTTTTCGTTAACGTCGACGTTTACCACCGCCGACTTGTCAAAGTGGCAACTCAATCTGCTTAAATTCAAAAAGTAACTAAATAACATTGTTGGAATATGATTATAACGATTTAAAATAACCCGTATTAACGATTTCAGTTCCTCCCAGTCTCGGTAAGATTCGCTGAAAAAAATATGTATGGAATTATGGATGGAAACGAATACTTTTATAGTTTTTGCAAACTATCAAAACCTGTACTAGGGGTACTGATGTTAAGTTGTTAAGTGACGATGTGGTCGAAGATGGCGTCACGCTACACCTGAATTGGGAACTGGCTATTTGTGTTAATAATTCGTCATTTTACCCACCTGATTCTCTGGACAGTTCTCGCATAGATTCCGTACGGCAAATATCACCCATTGCATGATTACTGAACAAACGTTAAGGAGATTCGTAGATGTAGTAAAAATGTGTTAGTGGATTAATGTAGATACTATATTATATATCCTGCTAATATTAAAATTTTTGAGATCCATAACAGCATTAACAGATTTTCATGAAATCAAGGTACATTTAGGTAGTAAGTTACTTTAGGTCCAGGAATAGGTAATATGAGACTATAAGTTGAGAAAAAAGGGGTGCAGTTTAAGGCGGGTCCGAATAACAAGATTGAACACGAAGACAGTCATTAAAAAGGATACGAGGATTACGGGCATCGATATTGCAGCAATCGAGTAAAACTGGAATAACTTCTAATTCACGCATCTGTAACAAAAACAAAAGAAAAATAGATTATTTTACCCTAATCGTAGTTTAAATAGAAAATACTATACAATAAATCACGCCACTAGACCTGTCTTTTATTCTCTTGGTTCTTCCAGCAAAGATTAGCGAGGGTTCTCACTAGAGCAGCCTTGAAGCCGAAAGCGACGTGTCGCTCCACAGTTTCCACACTAGTTATAGCTTTCTTGCTAGTTGTCATGTCCACTGCCCCCAACCTGTAATAGGAAATTACTCATTATTTAGGTGCTTTGACGCTGTTGACTCTTCTTAATATGGATTCATAAATCATAAGCATAATCTTCTGTGAATCTAGTATCTTAATATTATTATACCTAGTCTTCTGAGCTTCGGGCGAGTCAATTTTAACCGAAGGGACTTTAACAACAGTATCATCTGATATTTTCACTTCCTTGGCGGGTTCGCTTTTTTTCTCAACACTGGTGGCGTCGCTTCGAGTTTTCTCTGAAGAAATACCTAATATTTTCTGCAGTTGTTCACTCAGATCAAAGTCAGTTGATAAATTTTGGCTCTTTTTGATTTCCTTCGGAGTATTCGGAGATTGTTTTTCAGAGGCTTCAAGCAAATTTTCAGTGAGTGGAGGTGATATTTCACTTGGAGAAGCTTTCACTTCGGTTTTTAATTCGTCCTTAGTAATATGGATTTCAGTGGGAGGATCATTGGGCGAGCTATCCTGCGATTCGGTTCTACTTGTAGCTTGCAATTCTAACCTAGGCTGTAGAGCAACCGGTATAACTTCTGCTATGGTATTCATACTTCCATTAGGCGATGACGAATCTATGATCAGCGGTGGTTCTGTATCATCGCCAATATCGATTTTATGTTCGAGGCTTATGCGTCTAATTGGTAATGGAACACGATCCTCTGTTTTAGGGACTGAGCTGCTTCTTTTATAAGCAACCTTTGACAAATCTGTATCGATTTTTACAGAGTTACTCCTCGCAGTTTTAACTTCAGGCATTGACTCAACGTACTTCAGCGGTTGCTGCAAACTTTCTACGTTGTCAAGTTTATCCATAAATGTTGGGATTTCTGTGCACTCAAAATATTGTTCACTGTTCTCAGATTCTGTGCATTCCGACGTTGTTTCGTTGCAAGAAAGCATATTATCAGCTGAATCATTTTTGGTGAGTGGATCTGTAAAACAATCCACAATATACCTTAAGGGGTACACATAGTCTCTTGCTTAGCGCTTAGATAGCAAACTTGGCATAGACACGCCACTACATCGTAGTGCAAGACAGCTCATAGAGATAGCGGCCGCGCGCATTGCATCGGTCCGTATTTCCATACCGAATAGCGAGAGAAGTGTCAATCCTTCTAACCTTTTACAACCGACTACGAATCCTTACTAATATTATAGATGCCAAAGTAACTCTGTCTGTCTGTCTCACACCTAAACTACTAAACCGATTTAAATGATATTTGGTACGGAGATAGTTTGAACCCTGAGGAAGGAATGATACCTACTTTTTATCGCGATAAACTGTAGCCCACGAGGGTGACACCACTGGGAACAGCTAGTCTAAATATATATAATTCAAAGGTGACTGACTGACATAGTGATCTGCACGGCCCAAACCACTGCACTGCACAATTGCACAATTTGGCATGCAGGTAGATGTTATGACGTAGGCATCCGCTAAGAAAGGATTTTGATTAATTCTACCCCCAAGGGGATAAAATAGGGGATGAATGTTTGTATGAAACTTTGTCAATTTTAAACCGATCGGGCTGAGACTTTGCATGCTTAGAGCTGTAGCACACGCAGGTGAAACCGCAGGGAACAGCTAGTAGCTTATAAATTTAGTTACACGCTATTGCATTATCCCTAACAACAAACAACAAGTTCATTGTTACTAATGGAGTAGCAGTATTAATAGTAAGTAGTAATTAAAACACTTACTTTCACTCGGTGCATTTGTAACTGACGTGGTTTCATCATTAATGAATTGTTTTCCAGTTGCCTCATACAACTTGTTTAAGGAGGAAAAGAAGTTTTCACTCTGCTTACCCAATTTGTGAATGGCACGAAGCAGAACTGAAACAAAATAAAAAAATTTACATTACATTACCAGATTATCCCTTTTTTAGGGTTCAAACTGCTTCCGTGCTAAATTTCATCAGTGCAGCGGTTTAAACGTAAAAAAAGTAACTGACAGACGGGCAGAATTAGGATAGATTAGCGACCTGCCCTACAGCTTTGCTTGCAGTAAAGTTAATAATATGTTTTCAATATCAACAATAACATTCCATTTCACCCTCATAAGCAGTTCTCTTAAAAAAAATCTTTCCATTATACTAAACTATAATATACCCCTACACTACAGAAGGAAGCTACCCTCAAGATTTCATGTGTCTTAGAATATGTCAGAACTATAAATAAATAAATATCGGAGACCATTGCACACAAATTGACCTAGCCCCAAATTAAGCTCGAAACTTGTGTTATGGGTACTAGACAACGATATACATACTTATATAGATAGAAATATCCATGAGTCAGGAACAAATATTCATGCTAATCACCCATATATTTGCCCTTACCGGGATTCGAACCCGGGACTGCTAGCTTTGTAGGCAGGGTCACTACCAACTCGGCTACTGTGTTGTCATTACTATGAATTTTATATCGACAAAAGCTACATTAGAGATAGTTTTGATTAAGTTGTCAAAAAATAAAGTGGGCAAAGCCAGCCTTTAGAATGTTACGGTTAACCTAGAGAACTACTGATCCGATTTTGAAAAATCTTTCACTGTTGGAATGCTACTCCTGAGTATCATAGGCTATGTTCTCTTGTAGCAAAAATCCTGTGGAAATCTTCACACGGGAACAGTATATATCTATGTATTCTATGACTTTGAAGGGTTTATATGTTGTATAAAAAGTGATGAAACATTTTAATACTTACAAGCACAGTTTATGAACAAGGATGTGTCACTTTGCAAGCAATCCATATATGCATCCATGCTAGACGCAGTTGCAATAATTTCAAGCAAAAAAACCACTTCCTGCGGCTGAATAGAGTTTATATATTTATCAACAGTCTTGAGAATGCAGTCTGATTTACTCTTAAACTCGTGCGCCATAAATTTAACAAAGTTTACCGAGACATTGATGTCTTGAGACTCCGTTGACATCAGAATATTGTATGCCATATTTAGAATCAGCATTCTACTTTCGGGTTCCAGTTTCGAGTACAACTTTTCAATGTAGGTATTCTCGACTGCTATCAAGTACTCTATAATTAAATGCGGGTATTCGGTGTTTTCGTTACTGTACATGTATGCAAGAGAGTTCAGTAGTGTGACATCGTCAGGTAAGACGTTTGGCTGACCAAGGAGTATATTATAAATAATCATAGCTGCCGCTGTAGCTATTTTATCATTCTGCCCAACTAAGCAGTTGAGGATTATAGCATCAAATTTACTCCAAATCATGATCTGGTTGAATGGATTGTTGACAACCAAGTTTCCTAATGTTTGAATGAGCACAGTTATACAGGACTCGTATTTCTTCTGTATTTCTTCAGTGACTAAATCCACACTGGGATGTAGGTATTCAGTGGCAAGAATAAGCATGGAGTCTAAGATGGATAGCTCTTTTGAGATGTAAGTTTGCATTTTAGTGCCAGCAGCAGCGCAGGAGCGGACCAAGCGTAGACACTGTTCGGCAACAGCCAGGGTGCTACGGTTGTATGAAGACTGTTCAACGTCTAACCTCATAATGTGAAGCACTTCTGCTATGAGGCGTAGAGTATATTCGGATGCCTTTTTCCTGAAAATGTTACAAAAAAGCATTAGCTTTAGACTAAAAGTTTAGTACCTGTGTATTTACTCTGAGAAATAAGTCCTTACGGTCGCAAGCGTCCAGTTTCTGCATCGCGAGAAAGTTGCGCTTCAGCACGTAACATTTCCTCGACAGCATCCCATTCTCCAGATTCCAGTTGAAAATTAATAAGTTTTGCGTCCAACAATATTTCTTCCGCAAACCACACACTTTTGTCACGCGACATTTTTGAATTTCTTGTTACATAAAATGCTATTGAAAATGTATATCAGCGTGTAGTAATGATATGAAGAGTTGCTTTATTTTTTAGTTTTTTCTTGAAACCTTTTATCGGACTCCGAACTTCTTCAGTTTTTAGAGCAACTCTTTGAACAGGATAATCAGCATGTGGTCAGCATACTTTGTAAACAAACAGTTTGAATATTGAAAAGTTGAAGCGAGAAATAGGTACCTAAAATCTAAGCCTACGCTAAAATACAGAGAATTACGTTGCTAGAGGGGTTAATATTAATAAACTAAGGGCTAAGGGCTCAGGTCAGGGCTGATGTTATTATTTTCTTTTGAGAACTTGAGCCAAATGTGGACTTCTCTTTCTCTGGGACTTGGGTTGGGTTGGGAGCAAGCAAGGACGTTTGTACGTTCTTTGACTTTGACATTGACATTGACAATATAAAATATTTGACATACATGCATAACATACAGATAGCTACAGACTACAGAGTCTCTATAGTCTACAGAGTACATAACCCTGTGACAAACATCATTGGCACAGAGTATGTACCTATCTAAATAATAATATATATTTTCTATGCTCAGGCTCAGGAGGACGGCAGGAATGCTTTGATTGCTTTGTAAATGGCATCTGTGCCGTGCGTGAAATTCAATGAAATTGTATCAGTTTCGGAAGTGAACCTTTGAATATTTCTCCGACAAATCGCTCCATTCGAATTCAATCGATCTGTCGGCAACCACAGTGCGTTGCTATCGTATAATTACCTCACAGTTCAGTGCAGCGATATGTGTACCTTTACGTCGTTTTTGTGTCGAAAAATTTTCAAGTGACTGGTTTGTGGTATCCTGTGAATTCTGTTTCACTTGCATTATGGACAGACTTCCCGCTAACATCGTTGGAATTTAAAACATTCGGTGAGTCATCAACATTTTGAGAAGGTAACCCCTGTGACAAAAAGCCGTGCATGGATTGCAATAGAAAATGATCCATTGCAAAATGCAATTAAAGCCGACCTGTCGGTGTCGAATTTCTCACTCTATTTTTAAAATGTAGCATGTTTTGTCCAGTATTCCGTGCCTGCGACTTTTGGACGAGTTTAAAGATGTAAACATATTATTCTTTTGTTAATATCTTTGTTGTACACATGTAATGTTGCACTCCATCAGTAAAATAACATTCAGTATGAACTACTGGTTCCAAAAACTATCTTCTAATAACATACTTATTCACTAACAAACAAGTTTACCTCCTTAATATTAGTGTAAGGTAAGCTGCACCCTGTGGATTTGCCTTGTAATGTTTTTCTTTTCAATACACTAAAGCTAGAACTAGAATATTCTAAAACAAAACATAATTTTATTCCCAAGTACCAATCTACCTACATTACCAAAATTATGAATAAGTTTACTAAGTAGCAGATAAGATAAGATAGATTTTTTATTTATTTATCCACATCTTTAAAAATTACCATATTCTTTTAGTAAATCCAGCGTTGCTAGCTTTTTCTACACCTTGACTCTGTACAAACATGATCAGTTGCATAAAACAGCCTGGTACACGTTGATTGTTGATCATGCACTTTGTAATTTTGTAGCCTGACCTAAGTCATTATTCTCTCTTGCACCACTAAGATAATGCAAGGTACTGTGATAAGCCTGAAAAGATAACTAGTAACAACTATCAGTGTGTTCCGGCAGCTTCACCTGAGAGCTAGTTCCCATTCCATTGTAGTGTGGCGACTTCCTTGACCACATTGTCACTTAACATCAGGTGACTTGTGGTCAAACGCTACCCTGAAAATAGTAAAAAAAAAGTACTTGTCTCAACCTAGGATAGTATTCAAACCGTAGTATCATTATATATATCGTTATGTATTTATCTTCATTCTGACGGACACAACTAAATCTGCAGATTTTAATTCAGGTTTAGCTTTGTTTAATGAGTATTTCAATACAGTACTAGTCCTACTAATATTATAAATGTAAAAGTTTGTGTGTCTGTGAATGTTTGTTACCATGTATCACCATAACTACTAAGCCGATTTTAATGAAATTTGGAGTGGTTATAGCTTATACCCTCGATAAACACATAGGCTACTTTTATCACAGAAAAAGGTTTAATAACAGGAAAGAACCAGGGTTAAACCATGTGGTGCAATTAGTTGTAAATAAAAATACAAAAAAATGGAGCGCTAAGCTATGAACACAATAAAGGTTTGCAGCACTGTAAAACATTATCCATATCTGTAGTTTATATTATAACTATTTGCACCCCGCGGTTTCACCCACGCCTTCCTGTTATCCCGCAGGAATCTTTTTCCAGGATAACCTATGTGTTAATCCAGGGTATAAGCTACCACCATTCCAAATTTCATCAAAAACGGTTTAGTAGTTACGCTGATACATTGTAACAAACATTCACACAAACTTCTGCATTTATAATATTAGTAGGATGTTTGAAAAAGACCCTGTAGACAGCATAGATATTTGTTGATCCTACTTTTCTTGAAGAGTTATGTTATGCTACTACCAAGAAGGTAGAACAATTGTATAGTTCATCAAACAGATGTTTGTTTTGAATGCAATGACATTGTGTAAGAGAGGTTCAGTTTCTCACTAAGATCAAGGACCTTGGAACTTGTGATAATACCTATCTATCTGTCTGTCTATAAGGCTTTCATGCCTAAACTACTGAACCAATTTAAATGAAATTTGGTATAGAGATAGGCTAGAGCCTGAGAAAGAACATAGTGTATCTATTATATATATATATTGATCAACTTCTACTAAAAATCTCCGCTTTACCAAGAACCATTTTTTTTGCAGGGCTCCAAGCGGTATGGATGAGGGTTTGCTCAACGACCTCCTCGAGTGTTCGGTGTGCCTGGACCGACTGGACACCTCGTCCCGCGTCCTGCCCTGCCAACACACCTTCTGTCTGAAATGTCTCAAGGTACAATCATGGTTGATCTTTTGCTACGGCTGTTTAACTGGTGGCTAATTACTATGGAACTCCGCTTTATCATATTGTATCGTGTTCTATCCATGACTCAATTTATTTATCTGAATGAATTACTTGTTAAGACTCAGCAGAACAAAAAGAAACTCATCATCAGCCTATTTTGTTCCCACTGCTAGGACTCTGGCCTTCTCTCAAAGATAGTCAGGGTCCGTAATCTACCAGTCTAGTGTGGGTTGGTAGATGTCGCAAGCCCTTGAATGTTGTGATTTGTGGGCAAGCCGGCTTACTCACAAGAAACTAGTAGTCAATACAATATCAATATTATTACAAAAATTTTCCTGAATAAAAGTTATCATTGATTAACTTAAATAGCATCAGTTGATTCTCAAGATATTTAAGAGCCCTTTGGTGTGATGTCACTGGATGAGTCAATAAAAATACAAGAGTGAGTCAAGCGACTCGTTTAGATTAGAGCCATAACTTAGTGTTTATTTACTATACTGGGATGGGTTGTTAGTGCAGGATGCAATGGTACATTCAGCGACAAAACTAGCTGTACAATAACAAATTTTGACGTGACAACGTCTTATAAATTGGTTTGCCGGGTGACACTTCAAGAAACTGCGTTACGCTCCGCTCACGTTATGCGCTCACAATGAGAGCGAGTGAGAGGCACGCGTCCCTTCCACTCGGGCATGGTTAGCCCGCCTAAGAGCGAGAGAGACAGACATAAAAAGTGAAAGGCACGCGTCCAGATGAATATTCACATTAAAATTATTTTACCACTCAAAGTCGTTGTCACGTAAAACTTTCGCCCGTGTACCGACTTTACAGGCAACCAATTTTTTGCGATTACCTTCATCATCTTAAACACCAACGGCATCATTACTTAACATCAGATGTTGATGTTAAGTAATGATGCCGTTGTGTTGTGGTCGCTACCTCTTAAAGTTGTTAAAAAAACAAAACATTACTGATCTAAAACACAAATTTTAAAAAATCATGTACCTATGAATAGTATGATCACCTAGTTTTGTCGCTGACTGTACAGTCGCAGTTTAGGGAATGGTAGCGAGAAATTAAACAAGTGTAGAAGGAAAAACGTGCCTATAATGCAATGTACGGTCGGGGTCAGAATTCCAGTA
The DNA here is from genome assembly GCA_931315375.2 of Opisthograptis luteolata. Lineage (NCBI taxonomy): Eukaryota > Metazoa > Arthropoda > Insecta > Lepidoptera > Geometridae > Opisthograptis > Opisthograptis luteolata. Next base: position 8,794,927 of record OV928053.1, on the reverse strand, counting down.
GCAGTCTCATAAAAAGCATGACAGTAAATTGCATACAACTTTCTTCGACGAGTATATGCCGTTTCGCATGTATATGTGTAAATGAACCAATCAGAAAGAGCGCGGTTACCGGTCGCACACACACAGAGATATGCGGCATGCCTACCAGCCGGCGACTATGAACATTGAGGTGCTACTGCAATTTTGTCCTCGTACTGTATCTACGAAGATAACGCATATGAAGTTATAATACTGATTTCTTAGATCTTGATACCAGTTTAGTCGACTTTTCGGCAGCCAAAGGGTCCCGAAACATTATCCATAGTAACCGTAATATCGTCCGGTATTTATGGTACCTGCGGTTCATTGACCCTATTAATAAAGCTCAATATAATGTAAATAATACCTACTCCATTTTAGAGTGTGTAGGCGCCATACTCAATTGCGGCATAAGGTCATTCTATTTAAACTCGAACGTTTGAGGCACTGCTCGCATGAATCATCCATTTTATTGAGAACCCTGCGCTAGTTGCAAATGTTACAATGCAATGCATGATAGCAAACGTCTGTCAGATGTCTTAATATGTTACTTATTTTTCCGCTAGTGAAAGGCTATAGACGATTACCAAAAAAAAAACAAGAAATCCTACTAATATTATGAACGTGAAAGTTTGTGAGTATGGATGTTTGTTACTCTTTCACGCAAAAACAACTGAACAAATTTGTGTGTGTGAAATTTAATGGCGATAGCTTATTACCCTGGATGAAAACATATGCTACTTTTTATCCCGGAAAAAAGAGGCGCAGCTAGTAAATAATAAAAAATACATAATTTAAAGATTGAGTGTTTTCATTCTAAAATAACTACCTCGCCTGAATGCACCGAATGACTGGCATTGTTTGGATGAGAAGATCCGAAGACCGGGTTCAGTGGCGTACCTCGGGAGAGGCGTATGTCCAGCAGTGGACTGATACTGGCTGATGACGATGATTTCAAAGAAAAATGGTTTGATTGAGTTTGAAAGCCACTGGCATAAGCTTGTAAGAACGCTCACATTATTCGCCGACGCGTCTTCAATTGTTCATCCTTCGGCATGTCCTTACTTTTACAGGCAACCTACAGCAGTTTCCTTTAAATGACAGTGACTGTAATACAATTATTGTAATCTACCCTCATTTTCTGTGGAACAATATGCATTGTGAACACATCCCAAGCTGACCGTGTAACAGACAGGGGTGTGATGGTTTTATAAATAGACGCCTGTTTCTGGCACGCACTCAATACTTCTGAGGGTCGTTATTGTTTATTTATGTTACCCGCTACATTAGGTATTTGTGGGACGAGGGTGCGACTATGGAATAATGATATGCAGACTCGAGAAATGTCTGCACCTAAATAACTATGCTTAAATAGAATCTGATTGCTTGTAAAAATAGAAAGCCGTTCGATCCGGAAAGGACATTATTTTTGGATCCTCGTTAGGTGTTGTCGGCTTACGGACCGTAGGTCGTGGTTTGGAATCGTGCAGTAAGCTTGAGCTTGAAGGAAAACATAACAAACAAACGTTGTGATGTAACGATCATAAGCTTTGTGGTATGGCATTTTCTATGGCTTGCCTCAAGTTAACAATCTGTCGCCAAGCGCCTATCGGTGTGTTCCGGTAGCCTCAATTGAAACTGTGGCTGGTATTCTGGAATGATGCTCAAGTGTTGATCAATGTTTGAGTAGACATGAAGTGTGATATATATTTGTATGAACCGACAGCGTCTGTGCTTAAGTAGCGATCATCGCTTGAGCGTCATACTAGAATGCCTGAGAGGTAGTTCCCAAATCAGGTGCTGTGTGGCGCCAGCACCTTCAACCTTATCATCACAACATCAGTTGACTTCTAGTCAAACGCTACCATGTATAAAAAAAATGTAAAGAAATGAAACAGTCTATAAATGCTTGAATAGAGCCGAACTCAAAAGTTCTGAGAGGAACAGGTAGCCAATACTGACCTAGCCAAGGGTAAAATTTTTATCCAATGACCTCATTGGCTCATGATCAAATACTGCTCATTGCATTGTTCCCATTTTTTTTTTGTCAGGAAGAATGACTTGTCTCTAATACACTGTTGCATTAAGTGCAATGTTCAATCCTTTATACAGTGTTGAAAGATGTAACTTCCATTTAGTTCCGTTGTTGGCACATTTTCGTAGCTTTATCTGTTCGTATTCTATCTGATTTGGCTCTTTATCAAATGCTTAGGACAAATAACAAGTAGGGTGAGAACTTAGAATGATGACGCGTGAGAATCTCGGCTCGAGACAAATATTCGTTACCTAGACTTATACGGTCAGCGACAAAGCCAATTTTACTTCAGCATCTAGAATTCTAGATCATCAGTTTCCAACGTCTCACGGCCCACTTGTTGCATGTTTTTCAATATTATTAACACAGGATCGGTGCTGAATTTTTTTTTCTTGTTTGAACAGTCTTTCATTCATACAGTGTAGTTTTTTTTATTGGAACTTTTAGTCGCAGTCTAGTCAACTTTGGGAACTACTGATTTAGACCATCAAACATTGCCGATCTGGTGCACAGAGAAATTTAGTGTGATCAGCTTCTTTTGTCGCTAACTGTACGTGCTGACAATAATTTTAGAACATCACTCACTTTTCAATAAAAATTGCTTTTGTTGGGCGCGAATAATCCTTTTGGAAGCCGAGAAAAGCAATGATAGGGTGATTTGTTGACTCTCGGACTATTTTCTCGGAATCGATTTCCATTATGTACAGATCTAAACGGAAGCCGTTCAAGTGGCAAAGGCCGTGTTTCCTACCTTGACTCATAAAGTGGTTGATTAATCAATTGATTAAAAAGTGTTATGAATTGTATGATATCTGTTATCTACCATTTACAATGACGTAGAGTATGTAAATAATATCGATATACATTCATAGATAGGTTACGCTTTATTGTAACACCACAACGCAATCAAAAATAAACAACAGATAAACTAAATTTAAAATTAATAATACTTCCGACTTTCATAGCTAAGAACCATTCTAAGAACACTCGATCGAGTCACCTTTCAAACAAAGAAAACGAAAACTAAATCAGTTATGATGTCACAGACAGATCCACAGAAGCTACCGCTTTTTGCGTCAGGGTTTAAAACGGAAAAATCTTTTTTACTTTTTACGGGGTAGCGTTGGACCACAAGTCAAGATGTTAAGTGACGATGCGGCACGCTACACCTGGATTGGGAGCTGACTCTCAAGTGAGGCTGGAACACACCGAAAGGCGCTTGGCGACAGATTCTTAGCTCGAGGGTTGTAGCTAGCCAGGCGAGCACTAGCAAATGCCCTACCATCAGGTTACGGTTTCATCACGATATTTTCCTTCACCGAAAGCTCAAGTTCAATGTAGGATTTGAACCCACAGATCGCAAGCTGAAGTCACCACCACACACCCATCATAGCTTAAAATCAAACGGGTAATAAGTATTTTTAACAACTTGGTAAGTCACACAACACGACGCGCCGTCACCGTATATTGATTTTAACTCACGTCTCACACCATCCCCAATATCTATTCCGGCTCACATCACAAAACACCTTGTAAAGGATCACTTTGTGTTCCATTGAAATTAGATACAAACAAAAATCCTTTGTGACATTCAGTTCTATACAGCTATTGGTACTATAAATTATTTATTGCCATCATAAAATTTATGGGTTCTTGCATTTTGTTCGACCTACGTACGGCTTGGTAAACTACACGGAGACATTCGAAAACACAAACTGTCGCCTTAGAAAAGCAACACAATAAATTAGTCTTTTTAGAGAAACCCGACGGCAAAGTTCTTGCCTTGATGTGGTCGAAGGCGTCTGGACTGGGAACTGGGAAGTGGCCCTGTCGGAACATACCGATGAATGATTAGCGACAGATTCTTGAGCGTGGTAGCTAGCCAGGCGAACACTAGAGAATGTACCACCAAGTAAATAAAGTACACAGATAAGAACATACGAGATACTAAAGTAATTGAATCAACAGAATGGCCAGTACCAACAGAGAATGGCTATTATTGTTCTCAAATAATGTTTGCTTAGGTCGAATGATGCTGATTGTCTATGTACTATTTTGACCAAAACCGATTATCACGGCTTAGATTACTCAATAGTTGACATACCGGGTGGCACTTCGATCTCGATGATGTGGCGTTCAGGGTTAGCTAGCTTTCTTAGCTTTCTTATGCAATTTTTAACCTGGTCTTAGAAAAAAATCGATCCATTTAAAGGTATTAAGATGCAATTATTAGTTTTTGAAAAATTGATATCTGAAGCAATGTTTCCTTCAATTTAATCAACAAGTTCTAACCAGAATGTTATACGAATCGTTTATCTATTCAGTGATATTGTTTAAAAGAATCATAGATCTTAAATAATTTTCGAAAGGTGCCATCATAGAGGACTAGCTGAGCCCCGCGGTTTCATCCCCGTGTTTCCGTTATGCCGCAGAAACCTTTATCCGGGATAAAAAGTAGCATATGTGTTAATCCAAGGTATAAGCTATATACATTTCCAATTTTGACCCAAATCAGTTCAGTAGTTTTTGCTTGAAAGAGTGACAAACATCCTTACATACTCACAAACTTTCACGGTTATAATATTAGTTGTAGTTGTTCACTTTGGGTTCTTTTGGTGTGAATTGAATGAATACATTGAGATGACGACCATATATTTGACCAAGAAGGATATTTAAATTTATGACTTGACTCCTAACGCTTACGTCAAGTGTAACTGGTCCTAAATTATATCATACAACGTCACCGGACGAGCCGGACGCAGACATTAATCACGTTTATGTGATACTTAAAGAACCTAACCTTAACCTTGTCTACGTTAGCATTTAAATCCATTATGTGCTTTGTCTGACCTTTCAGTTCAGACACTGTTATAATGATGACCTAAACATACGAGTACTTTCAGGCATGTTAAAACTACGACCGGTGTGGCGCAATAGGGGACGCAATAGCCGATAGCGAAGCTTGAGACGTGGGTTCCATGACTATTACTGACTGACTGATTGACTCGCTGATTCTGTAACGCTGTCAGATGGAAAGGACATGCTGGCTAATTGCAGCCGCACCTTTATGTATTTAGATTAAAAAAAGAACAAAACAAAAGCAATATTACACAAGTAAAGCTGGTCATACACGGACCGCTTGAAGCAGTCAGGAATCGACTGCTTCAAGCTGCGACTGCATAGTGAACTACAGACTTCTACGTACGTAATACATACACGAACCGCTCGAGGAGTTGCATGCACGGACCGCTTGAAGCAGTCAGGATCGACTGCTTCAAGCGGTCCGTGTATGGCCAGCTTTACTTGTGTAATATTGCTTTTGTTTTTTGTGTGTTTGTTACTTTTGTTTTGTTCTTTTTTAATCTAAATACTTGAAGGTACAGTCAACGACAAAAGTCGCTGAACAAAAACAAATTTCCCGATTCACTTTATCATCTTAAACACCAAACTTCAACCGAATCGTCACTTAACATCGTGTGTGTTGTGTTATGGTCAAACGCAACCTTGTAAGTTGTAAGGAAAAAACAAACCTTACTGATCTAATACGCATTTGTTAAATCTAGTATGATCAGCTACTTTTGTTGCTGACTGGACAGCTGCAAGCAGCATGCCATTTCCATCAGCCTTTTTTTATTCACATATTTTTTTTACATTCCTTTATATTTTGTATCGGTACATAATAAAGGTAGTATTTGTTTTTATTATAGTACTGGAACTGCCAGCCCCTTGCGTGAATGGTGGCGTGATAAGGGCGTTATGCGGAAATAAATACAACTTTCTTTTCCGGTGTGTGCTGTTTCTGACTGTTTTTTATTGGCTGCGACAAACAGTCGTTATACCATGTCATAATAACAATCTTTATCGGTAGGTGCTGATTATACATACAACACACGGCCTTTATATAATAGTACACGTAAACTTAGAATACAAATCTGATTGAGTCTTGTTTCTTGCTCTAATTCAATCAATTAGTAATAAGATTAAAATAGTCAATGTGATCGCGCCAGAAAAATTACCTGCCGGGCGTTTCTTGCCTGTTCTTTTGCCGGCGTAAGGAGGTTGGAACAGGCGTAGCTAGTTTTAAGTTGGCGTCTTAAAGTGATCACAATGTATTCTATTGAATAAATATTTTTTTGATTTTCAAGATGCACATTGTAGACTATTTTTGTCCGCGGATTTTTAGGATCTTGTTTGTCTGTTAGGTTATACCTTGGATTAACACATAGGCTACTTTTAATCCCGGAAAAAGGTTCCTGCGAGATAACGGGAAGACGCGGGTGAAACCCCTGGGCGCAGCTAGTAGGTACATACAAAAAAGCTTTTTAGAATGCCACCCTTACAGTTTTATTCGCGTAACTCACCGTGTAAGATATCGCTGAATAGGTCATAAAAACACTAGGAGCTGTCATGAACTAGGTCGTTTTTATACATAACAACGAGGTCCAGTTTTACAGACTTCTGAAAGACTTCGTCTAAAAATAGTTGATCCAAAAATCCGTACGAATTTCTAACATTGTAATTGGGTCAGCAGTTCTCAAGTAAGTAGTTCGTTCAATTTTAGAGATCCAGATCAATCAATACCGACCCGTTTGGGAAAGGACCGAGTTCTTTTGACCCGTTCAATTGATCGATTGGTTCATTGAAGGATCGGCCGGCTCTCTCATTCGTTGGTTTTGTTAGACGGCTCGTGGTTCGATGGAACGAATGAATCAGATTGTTCGGACTCTCCACCCTATCAATCGCGCGGTTCCTTAGACCCGGTTCATTTGATTCGTTGGTTCGCGAACAAGTAAACAGTACACAAGTACTGACTGAGAAAAAAATCCTGACTTTCCTACGGAATCTTACGTTCCAAAACCGATTCCTTCCAAAATGTAACGTTTTCCTTCCTTTTTTACCTTACTTTTCCTTCTGAGTCAAAACAGAAAGAAATTCCTTCTGCATTTCGGCAGGTCTTTTTTCACCAAATCGACCTATCTGTACAGATATTTAGAAAGCTGTTCTTGTTTTCAGGTGATAGTGGAATCCCACAAGGAGCTGCGTTGTCCAGAATGCCGCGTCCTGGTGGAGACGAGGGTCGAGGAGCTGCCCCCCAACGTGCTCCTCATGAGGATCCTCGAGGGCATGAGGAACTCCGCGCCGAGGAAGCTTGGTAGCGTTCAACGGATCACGAGGAGTGCCCATCCGCAGGTACTTGCTAGATCTTACATCAGATATGTTTAGGAAATTGAATCTGCCGCCAAGCGCCTATCGGTGTGTTCCGGCAGCCCAACTTGAGAGCCAGTTCCCAATTCAGATGTAGCGTGTGCGATCTTCGACCACATCGTCACTTAACATCAGGTGACTTGTAGTCGTATGCTTCCATAGTAAGAAGTAAATAGAAAGAAGTCTGTTCGTATGATTTATTTATTTACAAGCTGTATCTCGCGGTTTCACCCGTGTGAATTACATTATCGCGATAAAATGTATCTTATTCATGTCCTAAAATGGTTAATAGTGGGACAGAGAGTTAGTTACTTTTGCTTTTATTTAATATTAGTGTTTTATTTTTGCGGGATTTTCTAGACAAACAATTCAGTATCCCTACTTATGGGGCAAAGCAATGGGGATTTGTAGACTGGCCCGATTTCAAAAAACATCTTAAATGATACTAATGTTGTTAGAACTTAGAAGCTATTTGTAGGTAATATAAATAAATATTGCCCTATCAAAGGTACCGTTTGATGACGTCAATACATCGGTATTTTGTTCTATTTTCAGAGTCTCGTTTGGGCTTCCCATTATATTGAAAAATAAATTGTTATTGCTTCCCCATCATCCTCATTTACACAATACATATGTTGAGAGTCAACAATCTATATTTATTCACTAACTAGTTGCGCCCCGCGGTTTCACCCGCGTCTTCCCGTTATCCCGAAGGAAGCTTTTCCAGGATAAAAAAAATTGGTTGTCTGTAAAGTCGGTTTACTGACGATAGTTGAACGTGACAACGTCGATTGGCCTCGCTTGCACTTCAAGCCTTACATGGAACGCCTCAGAGCGAGGTAGCGCCGCAGAGCGAGGTAACGCCGCATGAGTCATCGAAATATAAGACGTTGTCGGCTCTATCGAATTATAAGACGTTGTCACGTCAAAAGTAGCCTAGGTGGTGTATCTAGGGTATAAGCTATATATCCATTCCAAATTTCATCAATATCGGTTTAGTAGTTACAGTTACAGTGATACGTGGTAACAAACATTTATAATATTAGTAAGATTATGAAATTCAAAACTAGGGCCGACCCAGTAGGGGTGGCAATCGGATTAGCGGTGACCCGACTAACCTAAGCCTGGTTTACACTTGTTAGGTTTGCTTGCGTGACGATAAAAAAACAAATATGAGAGTAGAGTACATAAATCGTAGCAGAATCGACTTGTAAGCAATTTCTTTTCTTCACAACTGCTACGTTATAGAGTTCAGATTTCAAGGGCACTAAGCAGTAAAAGTACTGGGCCGTGATGTAAAAGACTAATGTTTCAGGGTGCCGATTCAAAATATTTGTTACTATACACCGTTAGTTGTAAGTGGAAGCAATAATAGCTCATTGGTAGTGACGTTGGTTGGTCGTGGAGTTCAATCCTACAATGAGTTTGAGCTTTCGGTGAAGGAAAGTATACTAATGAAATATAGCTAATAGCTTTGTGGTCAAATTAAGAATGATTTGCAAAGAACCTATCGGTGTGTTACGGCAACCTCACAGCTGTAGCGTAACGCTACCTCTCGATCACTTCACTTACGTTACTTATAGCTAAACGCTACACTATAAAAGTATGTTTGTCGGCTTATTTCCGGAACTATTGATCTGATTTTGAAAATACTTACAACGTTAGACAGCTACCCTATCCCTGAGTGTATTGTGGTAGAGTCATGTAATCTCAACGCGGGTGTAACCGCGGGAGGCAGCTAGTCAAATACAAATCCAGGTCACGTTAAAGTGTTGTTTTTTTGTCTGTAACATCGCCCATTGCGTGTTGTAGACGCTGCTGGGCGGGCAGCCGTCGAGGGATGGTAAACAACTGCCGCCGCATGCCAGGGCGATGTACGATTACATATCCAAGGAACCGGGGTGAGTTCACTCTTATATTTATAATTGGCCGTTTTATAGTCTTCGCCTGGCTAACTACCGCTCTTGAGTTAAGAATTTCAGACTCATTCGAGAGCCAGTTCCTAGGCCAGGTGTAGCGTGGCGTCGCCTTTGATCACATCGCCACTTAACATCAGTTGACTTGTGGTCAAACTCTGCTTTGTTAAATGTAAAATGATAGTTTTAATGTAAGAATAGAAGGACCACCATCGCCTATGGATATTTGCAATATTAACGGCGTTGCCGATGCGTTGTCCACCCTGAAGAACTCTTTTTGCATCCATTTTGAAGGCCTACATTGCGGAAAGACTTGTGTCGGAGCTTGATCTACATTTAAAAAACATTAAAATAAATGAAAGTGATGAAGCGAATGTAGTGGTCCTTCAAAATGTGTGTCAGAAGAGTTCTTCGAGGTCATCAACCCATTGGAAACGCACCTAGTGTTGTGTATGTCCGTAAATCACGAGCCTTACAATGCGCTTATACTGGATCCCATCTCGTTCTGTGACTTTGGTTTTCCATCTTTCAAAACGTGAAGAAACTGGCATGTCTAAGAACCATAACATTTAAGGGCATGCAATGTGTACCAACTCCCACTGGGTCAGCGTGTTAAATTATGGACCGTACTCTCTCTGATAGAAGGCCTGTGGAACATAATTAGTCTGCTGACATTTTACATTATGGCTGGCACATGCGTCAACTCGTGAACGGGTGCTGCTTGTGGGTCTGGTCTGCTTTGGTTGTGATCCCGCAACTCGTTAAAATTCATGTTCCCATATCCCAATGTATACAACCAAACAAGAGAAATCTTATTAGTAAAGCTAATTAAAAAATATCAGACTATTATATATGTGACAAAAAAAAAGCTTGGAATTTTAGTGAACTTGCTCCAATTCAATCAATTAGTAATAAGAATAAAATTGTCAATGTGATCGCGCCAAAAAAATTACCTGCCGGGTGTTCTTGCCTGTTCTTTTGCCGGCGTAAGGAGTTTGGAACAGGCGTAGCGAGTTTTAAGTTTGACGTTTTAAAGTGATCACAATGTATCCTATTGAATAAATATATTTTTGATTTGATTTTGATTTTACAATAAGCTTTTCTTATAAGATTTAGTTTTTTTAAGGTACTAATTTTACTATGTTGTACGTTCCAGCGACCTATCCTTCAAGAAGGGCGAAACGATAATCCTGCAGAAGAAGCTCGACCCGTACTGGTACCATGGGGAGTGCTCCGGCCGGTCCGGCCTGTTCCCCATCACCTATGTACAGGTCTGTACTGCTCATAGAAGAACGAAGAACAACTTCTTCACGAGTCTTTCAGCAGCGCTGCAAACTGCACTCCTTCAAGATGGTTGTGAAGAGAGTTCTTAAGGATCTGCAACGCATCGGCAACTCCCGTGGTGATGCGATAAAAAGTATCCTAAGACCTCCCGCAGGGTTGAAACTGTCTCTGTACCAAATTTCATCAAGATCGGTGCAGCTGTTTAGGCGTGAAATGTTTTTAAAAAAGGAAGAGAAACAGAGAGCTTTCGAATTTGTAATCCTTATTATGCATTATACCAAATTTTATTTAAGTCCGTTTATCCATTGCTGAGCTCTGTCTTTTTTAGGGTTCAAACTATGTCCATAGCAAATTTCATGAAAATTGGTTAAGACTGTCGATTATGGCCTACTCTCTCTCACACACACACACACATTCTCTCTTTCCCTATTTCTCACTTTTCTCTCTGTCTCTCTCACTTCTCTCTCTTTCTCTCTCGGAGAGGCCTGTGTCCCAGCAGTGGGAACGTAATACGCTGATCGCTGCTGATGATGATGAGTAAACGTTTACCCACATAACTAAGGGTGGTCTATAAGCCCTCTTTTTATCCTCTGCGTGTATTTTCAGGTTATAATTCCGCTTCAGGTACCGACGGCGCTCTGCAAAGCGCTGTACGATTTCCGGATGTCAGCGCCCGATGAAGAAGGCTGCTTGGCTTTCGATAAAGGTCAGTGGATTGTTTTGGGCGCCGAGAAACTAGACACATACTATGGCTTAGCTAATAAAATAATTAAATAAATAATGACATACTAGGCTCTGACCCCCTAACTGGGATTCCATATATCTAAGGTATCAGAAACTACTCGGATCGGCACCCACATCAGCTATGACATCACTCATACACATCATATATTTGCGCCAATAGAAATGCTACATCGCTCTTCCTCTCGCGCCTTATTGGTGGATTTTTTCCTCGCGCTCTGTCTAGATATTATACGGGTGTATACCCTAAAGGTAGAAAATTGCTGGTTCCATCGTTGTACGGTCGGGATCAGAATACGAGTAGCTGTGTCTAAAAGCAATTTAGCATGAAAGAAAACCGCGCATATGACCTTCTTATAGAAGTCGTTTCGCACGTACCACGTGAACCAATCGGAAAGAGCGCCGTTACCGGTCGCACACACACAGAGATACGCGGCATGCCTACCGAGCGGGCGACTATAAGGGCTCTTTCAAACTAGCAATTTGTACGCGCGTTTAAGCTCGTTTTTGGTAGCGCATGTAGGCGAGTATAGGCGTGCCTTTTGTCATACGCGCAACTCGTACGGGCGTTGATGCATTTATCAGCACGTATAAGCGCGAGCCGCGACTACCCGTTCTAGCGAAAACGCCGGAATAAGCGTAGCGTAGTAAGTGTACGCGATTCCAGTTTTTTGAAGTGCGAAATGTAGCGCGCGTGTCAGCGCATATGCCGAAACGACCGTATACGCGCAGAAAAAACGCTAGTCTGAAACTGCCCTAAGTATTGGGGTGTGTTGGGCGATTTTTAATCAACTTCGAAAAAAGGAGGAGGTTCTCAATTCGGCCAGTGTATATTTTTTTATGCATGTACACCGATTTCGCCGAGGTTTCTGAACCGATTTACGTGATTCTTTTTTTTTTTGCTGCGGCATAGTTTCGAATTGGTCCCATAAAAACTTCATTCAGGTAGGCCCAGTAGTTTTTATTTTATGAACATTTTTTATTTACTTTCATGTAAATAAAAAATGCTCATAAAGTGTCTGAAATCAAATCTCGCAAGTAGATCCACTTCCGATTGAGCTGAAATGTTGAACACGTATTATGTTTATTGGATGACAATGAAAAATCATGTTCTCGTAATTTACATATTATAAAAATACTCCATTCGTAGCTTATTCTTTTCGCATTCCAGGTACAATAATAACAGTGCACCGGCGCGTGGACGAGAACTGGGCGGAGGGTCGGGTGGAGCAGCGCGTCGGGATATTCCCCATCGCGTTCGTGGAGCTCAATCAGGCCGCCAGACATCTCATGAACAGGTACATACTCTTGAGAGCTATTTCCCAACACAGGTGTAGCGTGGTGCCATCGTCACTTAGCACCTGATGACTTGTGGGGAAAACCCTGTAAAATAAAAAGTAATAAGCCGCCAAGAAGATGCGACATCTACCAACCCGCACTGGGCCAGCGTGGTAGATTACAGCCCATACTCTCTCTCTCTCTCTCAAAGAGAAGGCCAGAGTCCCATCAGTGGAAACGTAATAGGCTGATGATGATGAACCCGTCAGGCATTTCATGGACAGGTACTAGCATATGAATGAATAGATATAACTAGAGACTTCCACTTGAAAGCCAGTGTTAAAGTCAACGATGACGTCATCAAATGCAAGTTTCGCTTGTTTTCAGCTCCCCACTGAGCCGGCCCGTGCCGCCGGTGCCAGACCACGCGAGGGCGGGACATTCCGACCACAGGCACCACGTTCAGGTATGATAGTATAAATATCGGGGACAAATTACACACATATTGACCTAGCCCTAAAGCTCGAAACTTGTGTTATGGGTACTATACAACGATATACATACTTATATAGAGAAATAAATACTCATATAGATAGAAATATCCAAGACTCAGGTACAAATATTCGTGCTCATCACACTTAAATTTGCCCTCACCGGGATTTGAACCCGGGACCGCTAGCGTCGCAGGCAGGGACACTACCAACTCAGCTACCGCGTCGTCAGAGTATGACAGCTTCAATCCTAGATTTAAGTTATTTTTTATCCCGATTCCTTCGGTATAAGGGACGCAGCTAGTATGTTATAATGTAACTTGAAACACATTTCAGCACACGCACCGCTACCAGCCGATGTCGTCGTCCCTGCCGGCGGCGCAGGGCGCCTACCAGCACGCGGCGCCCATGAGCCAGTCGCAGCCGCACTACCCGCCCGCGCCGCGCGCCGCGCCCGACCCGCACGCCGCGGACCAAGTACACCTCACGCACGGGAGAGGTACGTACAACTAGCAGCACGCGGCGTCCGCGAGCCAGTCGCAGCCGCACTACCCGCCCGCGCCGCGCGCCGCGCCCGACCCGCACGCCGCGGACCAAGTACACCTCACGCACGGGAGAGGTACGTACAACTAGCAGCACGCGGCGTCCGCGAGCCAGTCGCAGCCGCACTACCCGCCCGCGCCGCGCGCCGCGCCCGACCCGCACGCCGCGGACCAAGTACACCTCACGCACGGGAGAGGTACGTACAACTAGCAGCACGCGGCGTCCGCGAGCCAGTCGCAGCCGCACTACCCGCCCGCGCCGCGCGCCGCGCCCGACCCGCACGCCGCGGACCAAGTACACCTCACGCACGGGAGAGGTACGTACAACTAGCAGCACGCGGCGTCCGCGAGCCAGTCGCAGCCGCACTACCCGCCCGCGCCGCGCGCCGCGCCCGACCCGCACGCCGCGGACCAAGTACACCTCACGCACGGGAGAGGTACGTACAACTAGCAGCACGCGGCGTCCGCGAGCCAGTCGCAGCCGCACTACCCGCCCGCGCCGCGCGCCGCGCCCGACCCGCACGCCGCGGACCAAGTACACCTCACGCACGGGAGAGGTACGTACAACTAGCAGCACGCGGCGTCCGCGAGCCAGTCGCAGCCGCACTACCCGCCCGCGCCGCGCGCCGCGCCCGACCCGCACGCCGCGGACCAAGTACACCTCACGCACGGGAGAGGTACGTACAACTAGCAGCACGCGGCGTCCGCGAGCCAGTCGCAGCCGCACTACCCGCCCGCGCCGCGCGCCGCGCCCGACCCGCACGCCGCGGACCAAGTACACCTCACGCACGGGAGAGGTACGTACAACTAGCAGCACGCGGCGTCCGCGAGCCAGTCGCAGCCGCACTACCCGCCCGCGCCGCGCGCCGCGCCCGACCCGCACGCCGCGGACCAAGTACACCTCACGCACGGGAGAGGTACGTACAACTAGCAGCACGCGGCGTCCGCGAGCCAGTCGCAGCCGCACTACCCGCCCGCGCCGCGCGCCGCGCCCGACCCGCACGCCGCGGACCAAGTACACCTCACGCACGGGAGAGGTACGTACAACTAGCAGCACGCGGCGTCCGCGAGCCAGTCGCAGCCGCACTACCCGCCCGCGCCGCGCGCCGCGCCCGACCCGCACGCCGCGGACCAAGTACACCTCACGCACGGGAGAGGTACGTACAACTAGCAGCACGCGGCGTCCGCGAGCCAGTCGCAGCCGCACTACCCGCCCGCGCCGCGCGCCGCGCCCGACCCGCACGCCGCGGACCAAGTACACCTCACGCACGGGAGAGGTACGTACAACTAGCAGCACGCGGCGTCCGCGAGCCAGTCGCAGCCGCACTACCCGCCCGCGCCGCGCGCCGCGCCCGACCCGCACGCCGCGGACCAAGTACACCTCACGCACGGGAGAGGTACGTACAACTAGCAGCACGCGGCGTCCGCGAGCCAGTCGCAGCCGCACTACCCGCCCGCGCCGCGCGCCGCGCCCGACCCGCACGCCGCGGACCAAGTACACCTCACGCACGGGAGAGGTACGTACAACTAGCAGCACGCGGCGTCCGCGAGCCAGTCGCAGCCGCACTACCCGCCCGCGCCGCGCGCCGCGCCCGACCCGCACGCCGCGGACCAAGTACACCTCACGCACGGGAGAGGTACGTACAACTAGCAGCACGCGGCGTCCGCGAGCCAGTCGCAGCCGCACTACCCGCCCGCGCCGCGCGCCGCGCCCGACCCGCACGCCGCGGACCAAGTACACCTCACGCACGGGAGAGGTACGTACAACTAGCAGCACGCGGCGTCCGCGAGCCAGTCGCAGCCGCACTACCCGCCCGCGCCGCGCGCCGCGCCCGACCCGCACGCCGCGGACCAAGTACACCTCACGCACGGGAGAGGTACGTACAACTAGCAGCACGCGGCGTCCGCGAGCCAGTCGCAGCCGCACTACCCGCCCGCGCCGCGCGCCGCGCCCGACCCGCACGCCGCGGACCAAGTACACCTCACGCACGGGAGAGGTACGTACAACTAGCAGCACGCGGCGTCCGCGAGCCAGTCGCAGCCGCACTACCCGCCCGCGCCGCGCGCCGCGCCCGACCCGCACGCCGCGGACCAAGTACACCTCACGCACGGGAGAGGTACGTACAACTAGCAGCACGCGGCGTCCGCGAGAGGCACGGTACTTATGAGAACGACTCCGAAATTATGCTGAAAATTGGGACTAGTAACAACCATTTATCAGTGTAATTATTATAGTAAAAATATGTGTTAATCTACATAAGTCTTTCCCAAAGTGGGCGATAACGCCGCCTTGTGGGCGCTGCAGGCCTAAATTGGGGGCGGTAAGAGACCCAGAAAAAAAAGGAGGCGATGTGTAGAGGTTTAATGGAAGTTAGGGAACACCTGATCTACATGATACATAGCAGTTTTTTGACGTTTTCGTTACTTCCTGATCGGTCTCTCGCCTGCGGGGTAGATAGCAGGGTCTTAATCAGTAATGCATAGTTCCAGCCCGCACACTATGGCTATAAAACGAATAATAATAAGCTACCAGTACCGACGCCATCTTGCTTCAATTTACAAGACAAGATCTATAACCGAGTTGTTTTCCATTCAGCAGGCACGATGGCCGTGCAGAGCGTGCCGCGCATCGGCGAAAACTATGACAGAATACGCGGCGCGAAATTCGATTACGCCGCGCCGCGAGTCGAAATGGTGTACCAGAACGTTCGCACCGAACACTTCCCCGTGACGGTCGCGAACTTCAACGCGAACAACGCGAGCTCCGACTCCAGCTCGAGCGTGAACACGCCTTCCGTCGGCTCCACCACCACACCGAACACCAGTTCCGACGCGAGCACCTGCGAGAGCGCCGAGCCGAGCCTCCCCAGCTCCCCGGACAACAACACCGAGCGAAACGCGACCGTAATCACCGGCAATACGACTCAGAACGCCGAAGAAGAAAACACGAACGAGCAAGACTCGTCGCTCAACGCTTCTATGGGCGTGCTCAGCTTGAACGAGAGCTCCACGGCTACCAACACGTCGTTGAACGTGACGCTGCCGCCAGCGGAAAGTCCGAAGTTAAACGCGAGTGCAAGTGATCAGTTACAAAGTGAGGTGGAGAGTCAGGAGGTTAACAGTGAACCGTCCTCGAGTAGGAATGTCAATGTCAGTGGGAGTGGTCCGGACTCTTTGCTGAACTTCGGCCTAGGGCTCCAGGCGGTGCTCTCGCTGTCCCACGGGAAGGAGGGGTACGTGGCGGCTAGACACCGGGACCACCATAGGGAGCGGGAGAAGAGACATAGCCTCACGCCCTCGTCGCATCTTCAGGGGAATCATGCAGCGCAGAACAGGTGAGAGCGGACTACTTGATGTAACGTTTTTTTAAACAAAATCACATGTCAAATTCAAGACTTGTTTATAGCAAAATTTCAAGTCTATATTTTTTTTATAAGAAATAGGCAAGCATTTGACTCCAGTCTCACCTGATGGTAAGTGATGATGAGGCTGAAGATGGAGCATGCTTGCCTAGAAGATACCTATTCACTCTTGAATAGAAGTCTCCCAAATTAATTATACTTATTGCGTAAGAAAGAGAAATGGTATTAGTAAAGCTCATTATGAAATATCGGACTGAATGACAAGGAGGCTTGGGATTGTAGTGAACTTGCTCCAATTCAATCTATTAGTAACATAAAAGACAAATTAAAAGTGATCGGGCCTAAAATATTGCCTGCCGAGTTTTTTGTCTGATCTTTTGCCGGCCTAGGGAGGTTGGAACAGGTGTAGCTAGTTTTAAGTTTGACTTCGATACCGCTCCAGACACTCGGCTGAGATCCTGGCGACGAGCCTGCTGGACCACTCCCCGGCGAGCGAGCCGCGAACCGAACGTTCGGGGCGGCGCCGCCGTGAGCGCAGCGCCGAACGTTCGCTGCCGGCCGCCTACGTCGCCATCTACCCGTACAAGCCGCAGAAGCCGGACGAGCTTGAACTCAAGAAGGGAGGTGCGTACTGCAAGATACATCTACGAATCGATGCCTTAGATTTTGGTGCACTCGCCGAAACATCCTATCCTAATAATCGTACTTCTTTTAAATATATATAACTCAAAGGTGACTGACTGACTGACTGACATAGTGATCTATCAACGCACAGCCCAAACCACTGGACGGATCGGGCTGAAATTTGACATGCAGGTAGATGTTATGACGTTGGCATCCGCTAAAAAAGGATTTTGATTAGTTCTACCCCCAAGGGGATGAAAGGTTGTATGAAACTTTGTCAATTTTAAACCGATCGGGCTGAGACTTTGCATGCATAAAGCTGTAACACACGCGGGCGAAACCGCGAGGAACAGCTAGTAATATATTTTATAAACGCGAACGTTCGTGAGTATGTTTGTTGCTCGTTCACGCAAAAACCACTGAATGGATTTTGATGAAATATGGAATGGAGATAGCTTATACCTTGGATCAACACATAGACTACTTTTTATCCCGGAAAAAGGTTCCTGTGGGATAACGGGAATACGCGGGTGAAACCGCGGGCCTGAAGCTCGACATATGGATTGACATATCGATCCAAAACCGCGAAAAACTGATCAGGATCGATTATTAATTTGGGGCGGGCGTGATTATTGATTGAGCGCCATTCTAGTACACCAGCCATAGTGCCTTACATGTTTATTTGTCACCTTGCCTGTACATTCATTTTCTTGTGTGCAGCGATCTACACGGTGACGGAGCGGTGCCGCGACGGCTGGTACAAGGGCTGGGCGGAGCGGTCGCCGCGCGCCGGCGTCTTCCCGGGGAACTACGTCACGCCGCACCATCTCAAGCACGACAAGGTACACACACACACACGTTCGCACACACGCACACGCACACACACACACACACGCGCGCGCATACATCACTACTTATTATAAAACCAAGTTCTCCGCGCCGCGTCTGTCTGTCTGTCTGTTCGCGATAAACTCAAAAACTACTGCACCGATTTTCATGCCGTTTTCACCAATAGATAGAGTGGTTCTCGAGGAAGGTTTTAGGATATAACTTGTCATGTTTTTGTATACATTGGCTAAAATATAACGATATTTGTTGGAGGAGTCGGAAAAAAATAAGCCGTCTGGGAGCTTTCAACGAAAACGCTGCCTAAACCCTTTGAGATATAACAAAATGATGTATGGTGGAATTGTGTATCTTATGTATATTAGACTATTCCGTAAAAAGTTATTCATGGTATTGGTTATACTAAAAAGAATATGCCCCTTGAATTGAGAATGTTCTCACACAATTACAAATTGAAGATTACAATTAGTTGTCTCTATAAGACGATGATTTCCTCCTGTCTTCGCTCACATGAAATGTCATTTCGAGCCGAAGAAAAAAGGGACGTTCTCAATTCAAAGCGCATTTGTGACTAAAATGAGTTTAGCGAACTTTTTTTTGTTAAAAATGTGCCAGGCCAAAAATTATACTGACAGATTATAACTTAAAAAAAACAACTTTATTATTTCATACTAGGCCACACCATTCTCGTAGTAGTATGTGTGAACTTACAGTACTACTTATTACCATGATTAAATACCACACCAATAAATAAAAAAAATAAAAAAACACAGGAACAATTGCACACAAATTTACCTAGCCCCAAATTAAGCTCGAAACTTGTGTTATGGGTACTAGACAACGATATACATACTTATATAGAGAAATAAATACTTATATAGATAGGAATATCCATGACTCAGGTACAAATATTCGTGCTCATCACACATATATTTGCCCTTACCGGGATTCGAACCCGGGACCGCTAGCTTCGCAGGCAGGGACCAACTCGGCTACCCAAATGATTGTATCCCATTATACACAGACGGTAGCCCCGACGCCGACGGCTAGCGTGAAGCCGACGCAGGCCGCGACGCCCGCCGCGCCTCCCCCGCCCGACGCGCCGCCCCGCGCCGACAGCCCACCCATCTCTACTGGTAAATATTGTCTAGCTTAATGAAAAGTTAGCTGACAGCTGAAAAAACTTAGCTTATTATAAAATATCGGACTATTTAGATGACAAAAAAAGCTTGGGATTTTGGTGAACTTGCTCCAATTCAAACAATTAGTAATATGAATACAAAAAAAAGTGTCCAAAGTGATCGCGCCAAAAAAATTATCTGCCGGGCGTTTCTTGCCTGTTCTTTTGTAAAGAGGTTTTTTTTTTTTTTTTACTATTTACAGGGTAGCGTTTGACCACAAGTCACCTGATGTTAAGTGACGATGTGGTCGAAGATGGCGCCACGCTATACCTGGACTGGGAACTGGCGCTCAAGTGAGGCTGCCGGAACACACCGATAGGTGCTTGGCGACAGACTTGGCTAGTTTTAAGTTTGACGTTTCAACATGGATGTTTTCATGTTGTATCTTACTTAATGAAATATATTTTTGTTAACAGCTCAACCGCTACTGTATACGTGGGGTCAGAACTCCCAGCAGCTACAAACCACACCCAGATTAGAAAAGGTACGATAAATCATCCGCGCCACTGCGCTCTTTTTGGCTGTATAAAACACTAATTTTGAAGAATTAGATACCTACGACATAAGTTTTTACTTAGTTCTGTGCACCACAATGTTAACAATGCTATAAACCGTTCCCTTAATCTAGGTACCATCCATAAATTACGTCACACGTTAAGGGGGAGGGAGGGGGTCGATGAAGTGTGACATTGTGTGACAAGGGGCGCGGAGGGGTCTCAAAATATGTGACATCACACTAGGTAGGAGGGGTCTCACAAATGTGACCAGCTGAGACAAGGACGGGGGAGGGGTAAAAAAATCATCAAATTGGTGTGACGTAATTTATGGATGGCCCCCTAGGTAAGATCTCGACTTATGTAAATGGCATGTTTTGGAAAGAACACTGTTATTATTTATCATCATCAGCCTCAAGAAGTCCACTGCTGAACCTCTGGGCCTCCCTTTAAACGGCCATCAGCCATTTGCATCTATCGGCTCCCAGCGACTCTTACAATATCATGGGTCCACCTTGTGGGGGGCCTACCTACAGAACGGCTTCCGGTTTGTTATTTCGAGAATCTTAAAGAGATTATTATTTTTCTATGTGGCTTCTATGGGATATTGAAACTCCGGCCACATGCCAATTCAGAAACTCCGGCCACATGCCAATTCAGAAACTCCGGCCACATGCCAATTCAGAAACTCCGGCCACATGCCAATTCAGAAACTCCGGCCACATGCCAATTCAGTTCAGTTCAATTCAAAAAAATTATTATTATTATGTTTTTCATTTAGCATGTCTATAATTTCAACATCTCCCACAGTTAAAAGACAAGTGCAAGGCGGAGAAGTCATCGATCTCGACGGGCGTGAGTCTGATGAAGCGACTGGCCGCCATGAAGAAGTGCAAGTCGCCGCCGCCCGTCGGCTACAGCATGGACAACCCGGTGTTCGACGACGGGCCCGGCACCTCGCTCATGATACAGCTGCCGGCACACCACCACCCCGTGCATGTCAGGTAGGGGGCACCAACTCAACCACAAACATCATCTATATTTATAAATTTTAAAAGCTACATCTTGGACCGATCTGTATCAAACATAGCTAAGAACACTCCCGACTAATTCACCTTTCAAAAAACAACATCGGTTCATCCGTTCGGGCGCTACGATGCCATCCCTCTTTTTGCTTCCGAGGTTTAAAAAGAACCAAGTTAACGACAAAAACATGTTTATTTAAAACAAGAAAAACAAAAAAATATGTCTTAATAAAAAAAAAAATATGAAAACGCGAATATATATCGCGAATATATATCATAAAGGCGTGAATATATATCATTATTTAAAAAGATTGTAAAAGTATCTAAAACAAGATATGAGTAAATAATTTTAAAAAAATCCGTCCAAGTGAACTACATGTTTCCGGTTTTCAGACTTTCCTTTACATGTGCTGTAAGGACCTTGCTTCATGCCAAATTTCATGACTCTTGGTCAACGGATATACCCTATAGGTTTTGATTCCCTTGCCCGTTCTTGAGAAAAAAGGTCTTGACAGACAAACAGACGGACAAAAAAGTGATCCTATAAGGGTCCCGTTTTTCCTTTTGAGGTACGGAACCCTAAAAATTAGTAGCAAGAGCGAAATCACTATTTATTTTTTGGGAAGGAGTAAGATTAAATCATACTAGATACAGTTAGTTTGGAATAAATTGAGTGTTGTGCATAAATAAATGTGTACTTGCATATTTTGGAGTGTGCATTTTGTTGTTCCCAGCATGCATTGTGTTATGTCCCGAGATGCGTGTAATAAATGTCATTGGAAGATGGTCTGAAATAGCTCAGTATTTAACAAAAGAGTCGATAGCAAATTTTTGAAAACCTCAAACTCAAAATATATTTAGTCGGATATAACATGTGATCAGTTTAAAATGTCAAACTTAAAACTAGATACGCCTGTTCCAACCACCTTATGCCGGCAAAAGAACAGGCAAGAAACGACCGTCAGGTCATTTAATAGGCGCGATCATAATTATAATTCTAGGTTATTGAAACTGGCCGTAAATGGTCAACCGATTCGGATAGATCTGTTTTATTCTTTACTATAAATCGTTGAACCAAATGATTCATTGTTTCCCTACCAAACTTTTTTGAATACGGAGTTCTATTTATCAGACCATCTTGTATTTATGGTGTCATGGTGTTTTTTTGTTTTGTATTGCAAGTGTTTATTTTTTTTATTTCATAAACGAAGCACAACCACTGTCACCCTTGCATTGTGTGTGTATCACCCATTTTTTTAAGTCGACAAGTCAACATGTACGAGTATAGAATAGAAACTTTGATGTTGTAGAAACGTTTAGTTTTAATTTTTTGTTTGATATTTTACATTGAAAGAAGTGAATTGTTACTGTAGCACTCTTTCGAAACGCGTAGTCCAATATTTTTATGCAGATTGGCGAAAAGCGAAAAATTGGCACTAAACGTCCATTGCGTTATGACTAGTTATGAGGTCTAACAAGCCATATGCGTGACTTCTCGCAGGGGCGGCATTCAAATCTGCGCTATGTCAACATTGTAAAAGTATATTAAATCACACTTAACTTTCGAGCTATATCAACATTTGTGAGGCCGAAAAGGTCTCATACGCACTGACTGAAAGTCCACGAAGAAATGACTTGTCAGCGAACGTGTTAACATCATTTTACCTTGTTATCGTTTGAGCGTTTGCTACCCCGAAAGATATAGAAAATAACGTTTTATTTTAATTTATTGTAATTAAAACGGCACGTCAATTACACCTACGAGTACTACACATCAAAGGTGTCAAGGGTCAAAGGTGCACGCTAATCTGAACTCTAAGATGAAGAGAGTAGTATTAGTTAGGTAAATACTCGTATATGAGACTTGCGTGTTGACTAACCGCTGGGGGGTAGGTCCGGCTCGTGTCCGTCGCAGCTGCTGCGCGCCCTCCCCGCCCCTGCGCCCGCCCCCGCCCCCGCCCCGGACCGGCGGCATAAAGAGCGCCATCTCGCGCACATTCAGCACAGGTACGCATAGTCAAAAGGACAAGAAGAATCGATTGTTTCAAGTTGAGAATCTGCCGACAAGCACATATCAGTGTGTTCCGGCAGCCTTACTTGAGAGCCAGTTCCCAGTCTAGCTGTCGCGTGGCGCTATCTATATCTTCGACCACATCGTCACTTGACATCAGGTGACTTGTGGTCAAACGCTACCCTGTAAGTAGTGAAGTAGTACATATAAGTAAGTCATTATAAGGAGGTTCACGTGAATTTGACAGTGTAAGGTAGGGGTTAACACTTATTGTATCACTTGACCCTTTATTACTCGCGTAGAATCATATTTTCCTCATATGGTATTTAAACATTCGTATATAGTAGTTTTTGAATCTACCCCTCTTGGTTTTTCAGATAGCTTCCTAAGTTGTAGTGGCATAAAAAAGTAGATTTCATTGTTTTTTTTATTATTGACGATTAAATGTTGGGGTTAGATTTACCCCACGCGGGCGGCAGCGAAAGTTTTTTAACGCGAGTAATTAAAGGTTAGGAGCTAGATGCTAATCCAGGCGAAGCAAGTCGCTTCGACCGCGTAGTCATTTAACATCAGGTGACTTGTGATCAAACGCTACCACGTACGTAGTAAGAAATGGCGGAAAACTTTGGTGCGAAACTTGACATTTCAAAGTTTTGGTGGTAATGCTATGCCAGCGTTGCTCTTAAAATCAGGAGTACTATGCTAGTCTCATCACAGCACGCTTTATGGTAAGTAGTCATTTCACGACCTATGGATTCTATAAGTGAGGTGAACTGAAAATGGTCCGGCATAAACAATGACAGGGACATGGGTGTCGCGTATAATCCGCCAAACCTATACCTGGTAAGTAAAACATAATTTTATAACGTCATAGTTTTCAAAATGTCGCATTTGGGGGCATTAATTGTGTTAGATCAAATTGGGAGGGATCCCAATCTCACCGAGATGGTATCATCATAACTAGCATAATGAATACCGGGGGACAATTGCACACAAATTGACCTAGCCCCAAATTTAGCTCGAAACTTGTGTTTTGGATACTGGACAACGATATACACATTTATATAAAGAAAAAAATACTTATATATAGAAATATCCAAGACTCGCTCTCAAGATTAGAGAAAAAAAGAAATCTCAGGTGAGATACGGGATCCTCTCTCCTGATGTTTTCGTCACTAAAAAAAAACTAACTGAGATGGCGCAACGACCCAAAGTGAGTGTTAGCCTCCGGTAACAAAAGACGCCACTTCGGTCTGTCCTGCGCCACCTCCTGCTATGTTTTCTTCACAGGTGAGAAAAATTAACATATTTCCATTTCCAATAATGAACAACTCTTTGTATCTATCCTCCTAATCCCTAAAGGCCATTACAAAAGTACTGTATTTAATATTGCTTCAGTAGATACACGTTTTATGTTTGCTTTGAGAACAATTGTTTGCAACCAACTGTTTTTTCTCTCTGTGGTATGCTTTTTGTCGCTTGTTGTTACATTCACATATTCATCATCTTTCACAGATTACTAATGCATCATTCTTTGCACAAAGGTTAAGGTTTCCATTCGATTTATCTCTAAAACTTTGTTATTGTATCTAGATTATTTTATACTCTGTGGAATATCTTGAGTACTGCACGGAAGGTTTGAAAATCTATTAAAGATATTAAGAATGGTAACCCGAATCTATAGATAGTAGTTGTTTTAATATTTTTATAGTATTTCATATTTACCCAAAGGTACTATCTTATAGATTCGGGTTACTTGCTTAAATGAATGACGAAGGTACCCCTATCTCAATGCAAAATAGAATCGCCTTGCAATACTTCTCCAAAACAAAGTTAAACAGAGGGCGTTTCGAAAAGCGTTTTATACAAAAAATAGATAGATTTCAACATTTCTCAAAACATACATCGTCACATGAATTTACTAAAGTATGTCGTATGTTAACACAGAAGCAGTAACGAGAGTCCTTGGCAGACACAGCATCGCAAGTCGCAGTCCTTGGACGTCACCGCGGCGAGACGGGACAGGCATCACGCGCAGACTGTCAAAGAAAGGTAAATTATTTACCTTCACAAATGCTACAGACCATCTAAATCTGGGGTTCCCAAACTTATTTTGTCTACTGCCCACTTTGAGAATAAATTATTTTTTAGCGCCTCCATTAAACCTCTACACAACGCCCTCATTTTTTTTTCTGGGTCTCATACCGACTCCCTTTAGGCCCGCAGCGCCCACAAAGGGGCGTTATCGCCCTCTATGGGAAAGGCTAGTTTAAATCTATATCTGTACTAATAAGACGTACGGCGTGACGACATCCGTTTCTCCCGATCCGCAGAAAGCGCTTCGCTTCTACATTTATAATGAGTACAGCGCAGGAGTGGAGCACCCTGCCAGCGTCATTGTTTCTATACGTATAATTTGCCAGTCTTCAAGTCGAAGAGTAAATATGTATCTTGGAGTAAATAAGCTGTATATCTTTTCAGATTTCGCTGCATAGTCCCGTACCCACCTAATTCCGAATACGAGCTCGAACTGAAGGTTGACGACATAGTGATAGTGTCCAAGAAGCGTGGCGACGGCTGGTACAAAGGTACGCTACAACGGACCGGCCGCACGGGGCTCTTCCCCGCCTCCTTCGTGCAAAGCTGCCCGATGGAATGACACGCGCCTAAACACTCGATATTCGGGACACTGTTCTAGTGAAAATGTAAATGTTAGTACTACAGGTTAACCCGTACATCCTTACGCGTACGTGTGTGTGTGTTGCAACACATTATAAGTATTTTCTTTTAGTAAATTAGTCTGCATCCGGCTCGAAGGACCATTTGTGTACGGTTGCAGCGTACATGAAACTGATGGTATTGAAGTTGGGCGGAAATTAAAACAATGGTTATGGAACGGCGATTTGATGCATTTTAGATGTTAAAAGAAAATTTGTTGCAACACACACACACACACATACGGGTAAGGACGTGCTGGTTAGCTCGTACACAAGACGGTTATCTAAACTGGCACGTTCACCGTACTCACACCAAAGCTATTTCATAATACAGTAGTAGCAATGAAACAATATCAATCTCTGTCACGCTCATAACCTAGACCGCGTGCGAGAGAGACAAATAGATTTTTCATGATGCGTATGCAGTGCGCTCATTCACAAATACTATACAAGCTCAATGTGTGAGTGTGTTGTATGTGCCAGCTTTAGATAACCGAGTATTAAACTAGAAAAGTCGCGCAACAATTGTGAGTTTATAAACAGTACATTTGGCGCTCTAAAGGGGTTTTGAACACTGATCAAGTGAATTACGGTTCCAGTGAATAGATAGACGCGTGAAGTTTCTAGTGCGGGCAAATATGTTTGTGATGGCACAGGTGTGAGTTTGAAATCGTTTGAAACAAACTTCCGGTTTGCTCGATGAAATGACATTGGAGGTTCGAACCACTCGTAGTGATTGCAAGTTATCAGTTGGTATTAAGTTCAAAGATAAGTGTAGCTGAGAGGTTTCTCGTAATTAATAATACTGTTGGGTTACTCAGTTGTCGTGTGTGAAAGGTTACGAACAGGTGTTTGGCCTAATATCTTTCGTGAGTTGTTGACACAAAAACATTTCGCGCTTTGATAGGTACTTGTGAGAGAAATCTATCAAATGAAACCGAATAAACTGGTAAAGCTCCCACATGGCTAAATGCTCTTTTTACTGCCTGTTTCTTGCCACAAATTTACAGGTTTTTTTAAAAAATATAAATGACACATGTATGAATTTTATTTATTTATATGAATTTATTTTATTTTCTTTACATGTGCGATGCATTTTTGAAGGTTTTACTCCTACATTTTATTACTACATATTTTGAAATGCATTGTTACATGAAATAATAATTGAGCTTGACCTTTCTGTAAAGAATAGCTTGCTGGTAGGGTATTTATCAATACTCGTCTGGCTAGCTACCACCCTCAAGTAAGGAATCTGTTTCCAAGCACCGCTATCGGTGTGTGGTGGCAACCTCACTTGCCAGTTCCCAGTTCAAGCGTAGCGTGACACCACCATCGACAACATTGGCATAAAAAAATTAACTGGCGCAGTCAGTAGGATTTAACACAACTGCCTTTAGACTAAACTTATATTAGCCCCTGGATTTTAAAGCAAAACGTTGCGGGCCAATAAAGGAGTCCAGATATATGAATAGATATTTTTATAATATTAATACGAAAACTCGTATCGTAACCGTATTATATTTTGAACCTAGTTTGTCGTGTTATATGTATGTACATATATAACTGTAGTGGTAATCGTAAGAAGTGGAACTCAAAGCAGATCAAAAGTGCAATAAATAGTGTGGTATCAGGTGTTTAATGTAACAGGAAAAAACCCTTGTTTTAAGCAATATTATAGTTTCATTCCCAGCCAGTTCCCAGTCCAGGCGTTGCGTGGCGCCACCTTTGACCATAGCGTCACTTAACATCAGGTTACTTGCGGTCAAACGCTACCATGTCAGATGTGGTAAAAATTGATCATTCAATTAATTGACACGCAATGTTCTGTTTTTAATTTACTTACCTTAATTTAGTTTTAAAATAAAAACAATTTTTTTTCTAAAACGAGAAAATTAAAAGTCACAAACACTGCCAAAAGCTTAAAAAAATACTATAATATTTTCACGTGAAACCCAGTCTGAACTGTTTGTTCACTGCCATAACGTTCACAAGTTTCATCACAAATTCAACAAATAAAATTATAATAGTAATAAGAGGACGAATTTAACTTTAATTAAAAACTGCTGTTTTATTAAATTTGTATTTATTTTGAAAACATCGATTCGTTATTAAAATACTGTAATAGTTTCTAATAATAATATTATAATAGTTTTAGACAAGTTTACTGTACCATTAATTACATAACTGTATAATTACAGTGCATGACAAGGTATATGGCACACCGGAAAAGTTAATAAACTTTCATTTTCTTTTGTCTGATTGGCGAGCGATGTCTTTCAGCACGACTCGGTAAATGCTAGTGTCGTACAACATTGAATTAACGCTTTCCTGTGGTGTGATCTCTTTGCCAGGCACTGTACGTAAGTTCGTAAGGTTCGAATACGCTTATTATTTATTAATATTTTATTAGGACACTGCCATATTACTTTCTTTACTAATGGTATTTATAACATAGTCCGAATGTTTAAAGGTTTTTTAAAACATAGCTGTTGGTTTTAAAATGTAAGTAAATTGTGGCATGATTACAAATAACTAGATTAGTTTTACTTATAATACAGTTAGACTTGAACACGGCCGATCGAAGCTAGCGCGTTCCGGCCCGGTTTGATAGAACCGAGGTCTGTGCCGATTCCAAATGAGCTGTCAGGGAAACTCAACTGTTTTGGTGACGAGCGCAGTACATTGTCGCGCAGAATTTCCAACCGCTGAAGTTCAAAAACCTGGGCGGCACTGAACTGTAAAAAGAAATCGTGATGCTTTACATCAGGCGAGTAACTCGCTCGTCCAGTCCCTCGTAAAAAATGCTGCTGGTTTCGATCGACCTCGTAGTTCCAGCCTTAGCGAACCTCGTGTATTTATAATCACTGGATTATTGAGACGTGAAAATGGGCGCAGCGGTGTTACATTGTCAAGCCTAGTTGATACCTGTACCTACCACTAGTACAAGTTTTGATAGTTTACGAAAACTACAAAAGTTTTCGTTTCCTTCCATAACTTTTTTCTGTCAGCGGATACGGAAACTTGGAGGAACTAAAATCGGTGGTGCGCGTTATTTCAAATCGTTGTATTCGAATTCAAACATAGTTTTCGAGTTGCGTATTGCATTAAGGCAGTACGAGTTGCCACTTTGACGTTTACGTAAACTTTTATAGTGTTCAAAACTTGTGCTAGGGGTGATGCCGACACAGTGCACTCGACCGACCACTTGCCAAGCGTGATTAGTGCAATAAGCACTTGTATAAAATAAGCCAGTTTTCACATTGAGTAAGCGTATTGATAACGCAGTTATAAGTGTCGACGGTGTGCTGTTTTTGAAACAAACGCTGTCCCAGTGTGTAAGACCCATTATGTGAATGTAAAATAAGCTACGATTAGCCTATTCTACAATTTTAGTAGATTACTTGAAACGGTCAGTTAGAATTAATGTTTTTTTTTTATATGTAAAACTAGTAGAAAAACGATTATTTATTTAGTAATGAAATATTGCAATGTTCTTTTTCGATAAATATAATTTTAAAACATTTATTATATGATGAAAATAAGACTGTACAATATTAATTGTCATTTAATACTTAGATCAAATATAACGTATTTCTTAGTTAGCGTTTAATTATTTAGTTAAATTAATGTAGAGTTATTTTTGACTTAAGGATGTAGCGTTGGATTAAATTTTGAGTGATTAGTTGTTTAATGTACCCATTTTGTAGTCTGATATGTTTATATTAGCTATTTAGGGCGATATTGTGATTTTAATGATCTTATAATTAATATTTTTACGTCGGGTCTGGTACAATGTTTTACAAGATTATGCACTGCAAAAAAAATTAAAACTTTTGTGCCACCATTTCTACTAATAATTCAATAGAAAACTAAAACAAACTTGAGACTTGACATTACCTTGAGAGCTGGTTCCCCATCCAGGTGTAGCGTGACGTCATCTTCGACCACATCTTCACTTAACATCAGATGACTTGTGGTCAAATGCTACCCTTGTAAGTAGTAAAAAAAAACTATCTTACACACCAATCTTTGACCGCATCATCACGTATCAGCTGTGTTGTGGTCGAACGCTGCCTTGTAAGTTTAAAAAAAACGGGTTGCACTCTGGGAGTGCCGGCAGAAGTGAAAACTGCAAGCGCCCTGCGCCGCTACGAAACAGCAGTTGCAGGCATACATTTTAGCCGCGCGGTAGAAAGAGAGCGGGATATGACTACCTCTCCTACGCCGCGCCGGGGTCTACTCACCCTCCCTCCGTCTTACAAATTTTCGATCAGGTCACGTGTCCTGACGCGAGTTTAAAATTATATACCCATCTCAAAAAAAAACCCAACTAAGAAGAAGGTCTGACTTCAAAAAACCCAAACATTATTTATTGATCTAAAACATATTTGAAAAATCGTCGCTGACTTTACGGAAGTCGCTGAACGCTTGTAAAGTATTGTACACTATTAGAGACCTACATGTACATAGTTATAATCTTATTTATCTCTACTTTTAAGATCGTTCACGCGTATCTTGTATATTGATTTTCAGCTCAATTGTATTCATAGAACACGTGTATTAAAAATATTGTAAATTTTTGATGTACTCTACGATTTGTATGATGTTAATGGAAGTATTTTTGAGAAAATCCCATCGTTATTGGTTTAACCGAGCTGTGAAAACCGAATGTTTGTAATACGTATTGCTATAAGAATAATTAACAATTTTAGCGTGCATACAAACAATAATTCGAATTAGGTTTTGCAACGGAATAATTACCATGTATTTGTTCTTGTTTGAGTTCTCGATATTTCGGCACTGTTGCAAGCGCCATGATCACGAGAATACTAAAAGCGTCAGCGGGTAGGATTGTTTATATTATAACGGACAGACATATCTATCTACCCGCTTCCTCCCACCAAAAAATTTTTTTTTTAAATTATTTTTTATGTGTATAGCGTACGATGTCTTTCCCCACGACTCAGTTAATGCTAACGTGTGACGATTTGGCGCAAAAAGCTAATAGCTGACTGTGAAGCTTGAGGTCACGGGTTCAATAACCGCTACACTACAAATATCTGGCCTAAAAAAGTGCAAATATTTGTTCTAGGTCGAAGATATTGTAGTTTTCGTCATCAGTGAAAGTACTTACATACTTGCAAACAACTTTACCTCCTTAAATTTATTAGTGTAGACTCTTTGGAGCTTCCCATTAGGGTTGGACAAACGTTTTCATCATCATTAGCATCAGCCTATCACGTTTCCAGTGGGACACATGCCTTCTATCAGAGAGACAGGGGAGATAGGCATGCGATTAGATTTTACGCACTGTTAATTATTCTTATGGCATTTTTTAATTCCTTTGTATTTATTGTATTTTGTGTCTAATTGTTTTAAAAATACTAAATTGTGTATTTCATGTAAACAGGGGATTGACACTGCCTCTATTGTAACCCACACAACGAAAATATCTGTAACATATGTTTTAGAACGAATCCTTTTAAAAATTAGCACTATTAAAAACCGATTTGTCAACTATTCCAATCAGAATAACAAATATTCGTTATTCTTACTACTCATCATCATCAGCTGGAGGGAGTCCAATGCTGAACATAGGCTCTTTGAACGGCTATGAGCCATTTGCATCAATCGGCTCCCTGCGACCTGATAATCTTACAGCCAGTTTCAATATCCTATCAAGAGATAGAAATTTGACATGACTATGGAGCTTACGAAAATATTCTATCTCTAGTACGACAAAGCGTGGATAGATAGGTTATAGAAACTCGCCGTTACTCGATAACTTTAAACTCGGAAAATGGGTCGGAAAAGAGAAAATTGCCAGGTTATCTGCGAATTCCGTTCTTTGGTTCTTGTTATATTCTATGCAGTCGGCTTGTGAGCCGGTTCTATAGAATCTCGCATTCAATCGGCTCCATTGGATGTATGGAACCGGAGACTGGAACCAGTATATCAAATACCTAATATTACCGTTTTATTTTGTAACCGATGCTGATGACGCGTCCAATGTTTATTGTATGATACTGTTATTGGTAAATTGAACAGATATTTGTTATTTGCAAATGCTGTGGTTAATAGTGTTAATTTTAATTAATTTTACTGCTTCTAGAGTGAATTGGAATCATATCGAAATGTATTAGGTAACTTCTGAGAGAAATAAACATTTCTTCTAAATAAGTTTTGTTGTTTTTGTGGTCGTTTACTTGTGATTGCATCTCAAATTGGTTCTTCTAGCCTTAGTCTTACTTATCTATTTTTTGGGATTGCTTTTAATGCTTAAATTTTAACTGTTAGTGAAATTAACCGCCCGTTTTTTTTGACTAGCCGCGGCCCGAGGTTAACCTTTTTTCGAAATAAAAAGTAGCCTATCTGCTATCCTATAGTATAGAGTATAATCTATGCCTGTGCCAAATTTCATCCAGATCCGTTCAGCCGTGGTTGGTTAGCAAACATCCATCCATCCAAATGTTCTTGATAAAGGTCATCATCATCATCATAATCAGCCCATTTCAGTCCACTGCTGGACATAGGCCTCTCCCAAAGCACGCCACTGAGCCCGATCTTCGACACCTCTCATCCAACTGCTGCCAGCCATTTTGCGTATATCATCGCTCCACCTAGCCTTAGGGCGATAAATTCTTTATATTGTAGCTAAAATAGGTAGGTAGGAATGTGTAGTTACAATGTTTTTAAATTTATTCCACACAAAATATTAAATTTAATTACAGTGTAGCACATTTTCTCCTTCATTCTTACCATCAAGGTATTCTAAAGTTCGTCTTTCACCAGCTTCAACATTTCGTCTTCATCATCGCTCCACACGTCTGGATCGCTCGTCATCTGACCGAGCGCCTCCATGCGCCGTTCCATCGTCACCTTATCCAACATATGCTCCATTTTCATATGCATGCAGTCGTTGAAAACAGAAGCGTATTCACAAATCTCGAATATGTAATCGACCACATTGTGACATTCACTTATAGCCGCTTTCAATCTGTTCATAACCTCACTGTCTTCCCCGTAAACACTCTTATTAACTTCCAAAAGATTAGTTCTATTGACTTTGTTTTTCGTTATGATTTCAGTCCGTTTTAATATGCAAGCGACGAAGCATTTGCCCTCCATGGTGCTCTGAGGTATTTGTTTCAGAAAGTTTTGGACGTCTACCATGGAAGCCTTGACTTGCCGCGCGCATTCCGTCAGGTTTTTCCTGAATGGTTCCACGTACTCGTTCATTTTATCAAAGCTCTCGATTTGTTCTTCCTTAGTCAACGGTTTGAAGGAAACTACTAGGTAAAACAAGAAAATGAGTAAAATACCCTTTTCGATGAATTGTGCGCATAAATGCATTTTCTCTAGTGCGCGTTTTTGCTTGGGTTTGCGTGTGAGTTTTGAACTGTAACGCATTGTTATTTCACTAATTAAAAGCTTTTATTGATTGTTAGCGCGCGGTGGTAAACCTGAAGTGTTACTAACGAATATTGGGCCAGCTATAAACTGGAATATTATTTAATAGCCCACTAACAATTACCTACCTACCTACGGCTCAAGTTAAGAATCTGTCGCCAAGCAGTTATCGGTTTAATTCCGGCAGCCTCACTTGAGAGCCCGTTCCTAATCCAGGTGTAGCGCGGCGCCACCTTTGACTACATCGTCATTGAGCATACTCGTAAGGTGACTTGTGGTCAAACCTTCCAACCTCTTTGGGTCAAACGCTACTACGTGAAATGTAAAAAAAATGTTACGATTAGTACTGGATATTGCAAGTTGTGTGCGAACATTTTGAAATAACTTATAATAGTTGGTTTCCTCTTACGGCGGCGACGCTTGGGGTTAGGTAATTTAGTCTTGCTGCCGAATTATTAGTACAAACACCTCTTTTTTTCGAATGGCGTAAGCACTTAGTGCTTACGGCTTTGTCAAACAGATAGCGAAGCGAATGCGTGGCGACACGAGACTATTACGTTCAGTATTTTTATTTGAAATGTCTAGAGGGACCTGCAGTGGGTATGGTATGGTATGGTCTGTTGTGGTTTCTTTAATAGTTTTATTGTTTAACTAGTTGCGCCCCGC
This sequence comes from Opisthograptis luteolata, assembly GCA_931315375.2. Taxonomy (NCBI): domain Eukaryota; kingdom Metazoa; phylum Arthropoda; class Insecta; order Lepidoptera; family Geometridae; genus Opisthograptis; species Opisthograptis luteolata. The sequence continues at coordinate 8,761,081 of OV928053.1, read as the reverse complement.
GGTTTCACCCGCGTATTCCCGCTGGAACCTTTTTCAATCCAGGGCATAAGCTATCTCTATTCCAAATTTCATCAAAATCGGTTTAGTAGTTAAGGTGATACGTGGTAACAAACATACAAACTTTCGCATTTATAATATTAGTAGGATAAGCAAGGAAAAATAGGTTTACTTTTTTTTTCATTACTTAGGCACAGGGTAGCGTTTGACCACAAGTCACATGATGTTAAGTGACGATGTGGTCTTGGATGGCGTCACGCTACACCTGGATTGGGAACTGGCTCTTAAGTGGGGCTGCCGTTACACTCCGACAGGTGCTTGGTGACAAATTTATTAACTTGGTTGTAAGCTAGCCATGCGAGCACTAGAAAATACCGTATCACCAAGCTATGGTTTGATCACGATGTTTTCCTTCACCGACAGTTCAATCTCATTGTAGAGTTCGCTGTTTGATTCGAACCCACTACCCACCGATCGCCAGCTGACGTTACTACCACTGAGCCATCAATCACTTCACAATCGCTTTATCATTTGTCGTTGGTTCTTTAGGTTCCGTTGGTTGTTTAGGTTGTGTGTAAACAGTAACTTGTGTTAGTTAATCTAGGGTAGGTATAAGCTATCTCCATTCAAAATGTCATCCAAATCCATCCAGCCGTTATGGCGTGATCCATCTATCCATCCATTCTCACAAACTTTCACATGTATAATATTAGGGATAGGATAGTAATATTATAGGATAAGAAGGAAGTAGGATATAGCACATGGAGATGTACAAATTATTCGGATAAAAAAAAGTCGAAATTGAAAAATCGGTAATATTTAATTTATACAAATAACAAGACCATTGTGAACAGTTCAAAGAGTTATTCACATAAGTACGTAATCTAACTATACTGTAATACTGAACACAAGTTTAGTACACAACCTTACAATGCTTGTCGTAATTAGAACCCACGTTAGCGCAAAGCGCAAGGTCGCTATTACAAGACCTAGATGAAAATTACAATCTTTTTCGCTGCTACTACTAAAACGAAAAAAATATAATTTAAATGAGAATAATATGTTTGTATCTAGAGGTGTAAAAGTAACGGAAAAAACCTACCCGTACTATACAATCAGTACTCGTTTCTGCAGTATCGTTATTCGTTACTTCTGATACCTCATAACATGCTATGTAATATTAATATTGGTCTTGGCTGAAAATCAGCGCTGTGGATCGTCCATAGCATATGCTGAGCCAAGTCCTTTTTTGGGAGGCACTGTACACAGCAGCAGTGTTCGCACCATCACACAATATTACTATAATGGCTTATCTACAATGTTACTGTTTTTTGTGCGTTGCTTTATTTTTTGTTTCTTTATTTTTCCTGAATAAATTATTTCTCTCTCTCTCTCTCTCTCTATGTTATGCTAGAGAAACGAATCGAGTCGTATTGAGTACGCGTACAAGTAATAAAACAACTTAAGGGTAAATAATTATAAAAGGTAGTAGAGCCTACTGCCACCTACAGTCGCCTACATAATAGTCGTCTAAATCCTGTTGCTATCACTTTCGAAAATATTGAAAGCGGTCCCGGATTGATATCTCGGCAAACATTCAATTGATATAATACGTTGAATTTACATAGAATAAGTACGTATTTCAATTTGCAGAAGTACAAAAACATTTTATAAAGTTATGTAAATCAATGATTCTTTATCATTTTTTAATACGGATACCTACTTAAATGAAACATACCTTAGCCGGAGAAATTTGACTTGTTACATTTATAATTAATTAATTACCTATTAGGTAGGTATCTATAACGATTTTTATTCATTCTTTGTTTCAAGAGTTCTTTCATATTTTATGATTCTTATTCTGTTAGATTAGTAACAGATTTTAAAGAGCTTATAAAGATATGTAACAGGTAACTAAGTTATGTAAGGACTACTAGGTTTGTACCTACCCACCTACTAAAAAAATATTATAAATGAATGATATAAAAAATAAATATGTATAGGTACATCAGTGCTTAGATATAGGTATGTAAGTAGAAAAAAACCTTGAATATTTAGATAAGTCAAAATCAAAATTCCTGTTTTTTAAAGACTTTTAAGCTCATACTTTAGGTCCTCTAGTCTATTAACTAATATATACCATTGATTTTTATGCCAAATTCTTACCTACATAGAAGAAATTCGAAAAGTTGACCTATTTACATATTTTTTTACATTTTATACTTGTGGTAGTACTACCTATTACTACATTACGTATAATATTTTACATCAATTCTTTTATTGCTATAAAAATCAGTACCGAAACTTAAGTTTATACCTAATATTTGTACCTAGGACTTGGAACATTGGTCCTAGATTTATACTTTAAGCCTAAATGATCATGATGTTGATGATATTTATATCCTCCTTGACGTATCCGACAACGACGAAAAATCATTTTAGGAAATTTTCTTGAAGTATTTAGGGAATAACCCAATAGGTAGGCAGGCACTTAACAGGCTCATCTAATCTACCTATACTTAGTCGTTGTTACAATATAAAAAACATATTTACATTGTACAATGTGAAAAACTAAGACAAATAAATATTGTAATGTTCGTAACGGTCTATCACGGGAATGAGTCAGACGATAGGTACCTACACTTGTTTTTTAAAACCCCGGCACACAATCATTACGGGGAACTAGCACTTTCGTGCGCCGCGCAAAAAATTACTTTCACTTCTTCGCATCCCATTGCAAATCAAACATAACCTCGATACGAGACGTATCGCTTCAAAAAGTCGCATAAGCGACTATAGAACATATCACCCCGATGCTATCGGTTAGAAGATCGACGTGTTTAGCTCTCCTCTGCCTCCACCAGCACGGGCAGGCAAGGGGCGGTGTGCAGGCCGTGCGGCAACCCTCGTGACTCAAATGCCGACACCCAGGACGCCACATCGCGTTCTGAACACATAAATTTAGCCGAAATAGTGTTATCGTAGCCCTTCTGCCTGACCACGAAGCCGCTGTTCGTCGCGGCTTGCTCAACCAACGTGTTCCTCAAGTTGACCACTCCTATCGGCTTAACGACCCTCTTCCTCGGGTAGATGACAGCGAAGTGCTCCAGGGACGTCCTATAAACCACCACTCTGACGTCCTGCCTCATGCCCACTGGCCCCAAAAGCACCAAAAAGCCGGATTTCACTTCCGTGGCACAAGTCTTCTTGAAACTCTGACTGTAGCGCTCACCGTGGCACGTACTGGCCATGATATCCGTCGACATTTCACTGTTTTGTTAACAGAAACGTGTTCGTTTAACAAGTTTAATATTATTGTTGGTGACGAGGCGGTCGGCGCGCGGAAAACGTCGTTCCCCCGCACGCACTGAAAGGTACTGAAGACCGATTTTCCGAGGGGTGGTATATATAACCTCGGGGGCGGATCGTACGTTTTCGGTCTGATCGTTACTTTGCATTCACTTTGGAGGCAGTAGGCAGTGGAGTCTCTCGACAGACGGTAAGCCGGCTATGTTGAAGAGCAAGTCTGGCTCCTAGATCGTAAGGCTTTGATGGATACTATAAATTCGGTACAGAAACATTTGATAGGTCGAATGCTGTCGGTCTCCCGCGAGATGTTAACCTTTGCATTGTATTTGTAGCAGGCACTCGACTTGAATACGATACCTATCAGAAACGACATAATTATGTAACTTTTTCAATTCTACTGTTATGAAAACAAAAGCTCCACTGGCCTAATGTCCTGGCAGTGGATTATCTCAAAAGTTATGGCCTTGTGTCAATCCTAGGTACTAATATTATAAATGTGAAAGTTTGTAAGGATGGATGGAAGGATGTTTCTTACTCTTTCACGCAAAAACTGCTGAACGAATATGAGTAAAATTTTGGAATGGAGATAGCTTATACCCTGGATTAACACATAGACTACTGTTTATCCCAGAAAAGGTTCCTGCGGGGTGACAGGAAGACGCAGGTGAAACCGCGGGGTGTAGCTAGTGGTCCATAAATCAACAGGCAGTGCTTGCATTGCAATGCAGCCTGTGAGGCCAGAGTCTGACCTTCCGCCGTGAAGGTTGGATCTCGGTTCGATAGTCTTTGTTATTTTGTAACAGATGATTTTTTGTTCCTGATCGAATTAGTGGCTTCCTTAACTTTTACTTGCGCCTCTCCTGTTTTCCTGTAGGAACTATGCTTAATTCCTTTAAAAGTGTAATGTATCTAAATAATCTAAATATTATGCCAGGATTACCAATTATTATAAAAAACAAAATTTTCATTTTCATTTTTCAGTTCAATTGCCGCCAAAAAGGTCAGTTTTTTTTGTGACGGCGTCGCACGATTAGTGTATTTACCAGTGTGAAGTATTAAAATATATTTCAAACTCAAAGAATAGAATTAAGTATTAATGATGAAATTGATGATGATGAGACGATGGGACCCAGCAACAAGCCGGGTCAAAGAGGATGATGTTTAAACAAAGTAGTGGCACTTTACGTAAACTTTACACGGACTTTTTTCACTTTTTTGGAGCAACTAGAAAAGTAACTTTCACAACTTTATTTCAATTTCTCACACTCGTACACATTAACGAACACATAATGGTTTAATAATCCACCAATACAAAGACAATGTAAGGTTTACACCAATATTACACATTATCACTCAAAGAAACACAAGTTTTGGAAATAAAAACAAAATTTTCACGTTGACAGTTCAATTGCCGCCAAAAAAGTTAACAAAAAAAAAAATATAGAAAAATTTAAACCATGAAATTACTACAGAGATAACAGAGTCCTTTTCAATTATCTATGGTTCATGACAATATTCATGTGGATATTCACTAGACATCTCTAAATCGAATTTATTCGATGTTGTCAATACGAATACGATACATCGGATTGATTCGATTTTGATAAATATTTATTGTATTCGATATATGTATATATAATTATATACCTATTTATATAAACATCGAATATTTTTTTGCTTACAAAATTAAATGTAGGTATAACTCATCTCAGTCATCACCTTGTAGTACAATTCTATGCAGGTAACACTCATAGAAAATCGTTATTATTATGGCGGTTGTACACACTCGTCGAGATACCCCGAGACAGGCCGAGCGCGCGTGTGTACAGGGCGCTCTCGTCTCGTCTTGCTCTCTCGTTCTCGTCTCGATCGCTCTCGGTGGCTTGTCGGTTTTTTGCGCCCAAGTCAAAGGGTCTCGTTGGCTCTCGCGAGGTAAACGAGACCGAGCATGTACACACTCGTAATTACATTAACTATTCAGAAAGTTTTAATATGTATTTACCTGTTTCTACTGTGGTGCATGGTAATAATCCACCATCTTCCTTTTCTCCATGGTTTGAGAATATTTTTTTTATAGTAAATGTTTAAAAAATTATTATAGCTCACGGCACAAAGACAAACAGCAGCAGCTATTTCTACGTCCATTCTCGTGTAAGTCTTCAGTTCAAATGTTAGAACGAGTGTGTACAGTCATGCTCTCGACGAGAGTCTTTTCGGCCGAGGCTCTCGGCGAGAGGTTCTCGTCGAGTGTGTACAACCGCTATTACACTACATACTAGTTTCTCTCTGATTCTTCATTCACACATGTTAGATCAAGGACCACAAACTTTGCGCATTTCACTACCAAAGGATAAGTATTCGATAGTGAAAAATATCGATGTTTTCTAGCCAATAGCGATATATCGATAAACATCGATGCTGGGATCCTATGTTTTAAATCGAATATAAATATCGATATAATTTTTAAGTGGACACCCTAAACAAATGTACAATTAAACTTTCATTCGGCAGCACTAACTAGTGATGCGACTCGAGTTGGATTTTGTGACTCGAGTCACTCTTGTTACTTTACTATGTCACTCGAGTTGTACTGGAGTTTTCGAGTCACTCGAGTAAACTACTTACATTCCTTACAACTCGAATCAGAATCAATCACTCGAGTTGTTAGTGAGTTTCGATTATATTAGATTAAGAATATTGAAATATCTTTAATGAATTATTAATATTTGGTAATATAAAATAAAATACAAAATGTTAAGTATTTACCCATGTAATGTTTGTTCAAATAATATATTGTTATAATGTTTGATTATATTCAAGACGCATGTTTTTTCTTGTATAGTATCTAAATAAACTAATGACGAAGTGACATCTAGCGTAGCGCTTATCGATAATCTACTCGGTGCGTCAAGTTGACTCGGTAACTCGAGTGCAAACGAACTCGAGTCAAATTTTTTTTTACTCCACTACGAGTTTTGAGAAGTTTACTCGAGTGAATAAAGACTCGACCGGCTCGAGTCGCATCACTAACACTGGCAATGGCCAATGGCGCACAGGCGCAGTGCGCTGTTTGTTGAACTCTGTTGTTTTTGGGTCTTGTTGGTAAAAAATTTAGCTATAAACCATTATTTAAGCTAAAATTTTAGTGATAATCGGTGATATATAGTGTTAGAGATTTTCTCTCTACGGAATTTGTTGTGAATTTGCATGTATGGTTGAAGTTACAATCAACTTGCTCGGAGGTCGGAGCAAGTTCCGTTGTCGAAAATTGGTTGTGCGTGCATGGTATTTTCTATTGCGATTGCGATCTTGTTATTGTTGGTGTTGTTTTCCCGAGTGCGTCATGAATCAATAGCATTAGAAGTATCATGCTTGACTCATGATACTATTCATAAATCATATTGTTCTGTGTGATGGATTTGCTCAAGTTTCATTGCCCTGACTAAGTTATTGCCGGATCTTCTCATCGCTCCTACATAAGCTGCAGAGATTCTCGTGATAGTTATTTCGTGCCTTGTGAATTTTTTAAGAAAAGCTCCCGTGTCTCTTGCAAGTTGACAAGCATTTTCCCCCCAATGATTCCTGCTGCCAAATCTGTGTTGTCCTACTTGCGATATGCTGCTAGTCTGTACTCCCACTTTGGTGTTGAAGCAAGCAAGGGAAAGCCCTTGACATGTCGTCGTACATAGATACCTACCTCATCATTCAATTCAATTTATTCATAAAAAAACACAATATTGCTCACAGCATAAGCCAAAACACAACATGTCATACCAAAAATAAATAATAATTAAATAATAAAATTTCAGCAAATAAATAACCACCCAGGTATGCAATAAAAATAAAATCTCAATTTCTTGTCAAAATGTCAATTCAATTCATTAAATTCTAATCAATTTTATCACATTTCTAGTTTACATACTTAAAGGAAGTAGGAAACTTATCATCTGAGTATGTCGACCTGGAAGCATATATCTGAACTAGCTGTTCCCCGCAGTTCCACCTGCGTGGTCTACAGTTTCCCTTTTTTATGGTCGAGGAGAGCGATGGCTGGCACATGCGTCAACTCGTGAACGGGTGCTGCTTGTGGGGTCTGGTCTGCTTTGGTTGTGATCCCGCAACTCGTTAATATTCATGTTCCCATATCCCAATGTGTACAACCAAACAAGAGAAATCTTCTTATTAGTAAAGCTAATTAAAAAATATCGGACTATTAGATGACAAAGAAAAAGCTTGGGATTTTAGTGAACTTGCTCCAATTCAATCAATTAGTAGTAGTAGTTTTGTCAACATATCAGCTGGCTGCTCACTTGTGTTGATATAATTGATACAAATTTTATTGTCTCTTATTAGTAATAAGAATAAAATTGTCAATGTGATCGCGCCAAAAAAATTACCTGCCGGGCGTTTCTTGCCTGTTCTTTTGCCGGCGTAAGGAGGTTGGAACAAGCGTAGCTAGTTTTAAGTTGACGTTTTAAAGTGATCACAATGTATCCTATTAAATAAAAAAGTTTTGAAATTTTGAAATTTGAAATTTATCATGTATGGAGTTGAATTTCATAAAATGATTTCTTAGGACAATTTTTCCATTCATCGGCAGTTATCAACTCGAATGCGTCTGCGGTCTACTTTTATGTGTCTCTTGCAGCAACATTCTTTCTTTTTGTGAGTGCCCAAATCAACTCGATTGGGTTCACTGTATGCCTGTGTTGGACCTGAATCTCGTCAATTTCATGAACTGGTTCAGGCTTTTTTCCTTTACCAGAGCTACAAGAGGTTTCTTCATGTCAGGATCAAACGGCACATTATTTTCTAATAACCTTTGAGTAATTAACAACACCTTAAAAATTTCCTTTTTATGTAACAAAATTATAATTTGAACATAATAATCTCTTTTAATTAATCACAAATACTATCAAATCATCATTTGTCATACTATTCGTAAACCTCAACAATTCAACAGGATTTTTTAAATATGTGAAACACTACCTACCACCCCAGTTTTTTTTACAGGTGTGCTCACCTGATCTGTCAAGCTCTGATTTCCTTCAGAGCTTGCTTAGATGGAAAGGTCATCTGAAGTTGCCGTTTACGTGGTGGTGGTGTTTCGCCGTCTGTCATTGACTGAGATAGATTGGAGTTCTTGTCCTCGTTGACTGGATTTTTTTCTCCAGAACCAGAAGCTACACTTAATAAATCGGAATCTATTTGAGCGGGTGAGGTAGTTGAAGAATTGTCAATCTGAGTCGAGTAAATAATAGGATGAGATTTTCTTTTTGAAGATTTTTAGTCCTGAAATGGTCACGTCCTTGTAACAACGCTTCTCCCTCGCGACACTGATCGTCTCGTTTCTTTCTCTTAATAATTCTCTTGCGAATGTTTTGGTATTGTTCTGAGGATTTTCTTTTACCAGCCTCTTCAAAGGCATCAAATTATTCCTGTTTTTTTTTCCACAAAAGTAATGAGTGACTTGGAAAGCCTGGAAACTGCCTCTACGTCTGTGTCGACTGTCGATGCTTTGTAGAATTTTGGTAACTAGTTTGGTAGGCAGTCATTTTATATCTATAAACTAGTAGTAGGTTGCGTGCATCAATCACGTCATCAATTTCGTCGACCCAATTATAAGAGATATAGAAAGAAATATATTCACCTGATCCCGTATTTTTGTGTCTTGACTTTTCTCGTCTGTATGAGCCTGTGAGACTAGTAATCTTCTTTTTTACAGCGTCCACGGGAATCCCCAACTTTGAACTAATATCGTTCCACGCATCCTGCTTACATTTTTGTTGTAATAGTTATTATTTAACGGATCCCAAAGAACACGATGACACTCGTATAATTTTATTAACTTAACGGCAGTTTCGTTATCCATTGCGACCTGAGACCTGAGGCAACACGCCCGTGTGGCTCGCGCAGTGTGTGCCGTTGCTCCGTCCTGTTGAAACCACATGCCCCTCAGTCCTAATTCGTCCAATTGCGGCAGAAAAAACTCGGTCAACATAGCCCTTTAGCGCGCACCGTCCACTGTTGTTGTTTGGCCAGCGGCATTCTCGAAAAATGTTCTCCACCAGCGTGAACAGTGCACCATGCTCTCACTTTGAGCGGGTGTAATGGCTCCTCGTGCATCACTCGTGGATTTTCGGTGCCACAGAAGCGATAGTTTTGCTTGTTCACGTACCCGCTGAGGTGGAAATAAGCCTCATCGTTCATTATGATTGCTTAATATTATGAATTTATTTTATCATCTAGTATTTAATTATCTAGTTTAACATGGTATATGGTCTTGTTCTATTCTTGTGCACTAATAATTCTTTTCCTTTATAATCAATTTTTATATTTGGTTTACAGTCTTCAATTACACGAAATGGACGTACGTACAAAGGATCGAATTTGTTTACACTTTGTTCGTTTCTAAGTAGTATCATGTCTCCAACCTTATATGTATAATGTAATTGGATTAGTATAGCTATCGTACCTATTTTTTCTTAACTCTTTGCTTACAATCAAGTTTTGTCGTGCATCCAATTGCGATTCGAGAGGTGGTACTGCGCCGCATTGTTACCACCCGACGCACTTTGCGTGATCACAACTTCATCTTTTGCAATGTTTGATTGACACATGTTGACAATTTTACTGCATGTTTCCTAAAATAATCCAGTCGGTGGTCTCTGTCCGCGCACTAATAAGGAGCGAACCCGACACGCCGCCTCGACGAGACCACCACTGGCAGGGTCGCCATGTATGGTTCGTTGGGAGCTCGGTTGAAACGACAGGTTCGGTTTGATGTATCTTTATTACTATCTAATGATTAGCATGTCTCATATATACTTACTACTTGGGCCTACACTACAGTGTTAATTGTAATTGTAGTAGTTTTTGTTGATTTTCACCAGCCAGAGTTTTAAACTTATCACAAACAGTTTCATTTCCCACGTTTCTTTATTTTTTTTTTTGGGTCTGGAAAATAATGGAAAAGATCAGTGTAGTAATAATAAATAACTAGGCCAGTTTATTTATTTTTTCTGACAATAAGTAATATAAATAACTAAAAAAATGTGATGGACAGCTTTTTGTCTGTAACTTCATCCACAATAATAGTTGTATTAAATTGAGTATTCCCATATTATATTCCCTATGTATCATTCCAGTTTATCCTGCAGCATTAGTGAAAAACTAACAATACAATTAAGAACACTATAAACAACAAAGATTTAAAGTAATTTTTATTAATATTATAGGATGTGACTAGTTACTTGTAGAAAATTAATAAGAACATAAATGTTACTCACTACTAGTGAGTCACTAGAAAGTTTTGGGACTGGTTTGCGTTTTAAATTTGCTCTGTCGTTTGTGAACGGAGATCTTTTTCACGTTTTCTTCCGATACTTCCAGTACATTATTATCTTCCAGCATTACCTCTTGTGGTGGAGTGGTCATTAAATTTATTTTCTCTGATACTTCCAGCATTATCTCTTGTGAGTGACTGGCTTTTAGGCGACGGAGTATTTTCTTGCTTATCCTCAATTGGGGTAATACCTTGAGATTCCATTAAGGTACTGTCTCCATCGTATATGGTGTATAAACCATCCATCGTTGGTCCCACAAGACTACACACCTTGTCTAAAGGTACATCGCTTTTAGGCTTTTGTCTAGAAGGGTTGCTCGATCAGTTTTTTTATTTTCAATTATAATTTGTTTTTCAATTATTTCACATAAATGAAAACACTCTGCTGGCACATGCGTCAACTGCTTTGGTTGCGATCCCGTTACTCCGTTAATATTCATGTTCCCATATCCCAATGTGCACAACCAAACAAGAGAAATCTTATTAGTAAAGCTAATTAAAAAATATCGGACTATTATCTTTGTCATCTGACAAAAAAAAGCTTGGGATTTTGGTTAATGCGCTCCAGGGTCTCTCCTATGCCCTGAAAGATATCAGCTAATCGTGCTCCTATTGCCTGATTGTCCCTCTCAATCCGCTCCAAACCGGAAACAATGGCTGTGAGAGCACGAGCACTTTCGGCTTCCACAGCTATTCTCCTTTGTTCGAGGTTGATAGCCCACTCCGGTGGGCCAACCATCAGTCTGCCTGTAACAAAAAGGGTCAGCAGGTAAATAAACAAGAAAACATTAAAAAAAGTGAAACAAAAAGCCAAACTGCAGCAAAATACCGTAAGTCACTCCCACAATTAGCAATTAGGACGAATCATATGACACCTTATAATCTAAAATATGTCAACCTGTTTAGGCTACTGGCCGTATCTTAGAAATACACATACAAACATACATACCCTCGAAAAACAACCCTCCTTCGGCAGTCAGACAAAAAGACTAAGAATAGTACTGATTTAACCTTGTTCGTAATAGATAACACTCACTTCGTGTTCCACGTCGCTGTTGACCTGGAGTTCTTGACGGCTGGCCTAAGGGCCCTAAGGGGTGACTGGGTTATTCCAAAGGCGGCTCAGACATACCTATACAGGGTTATTTGAAATTAGCGCATCACCTCTTGCAGGAAGCCTCTCTACATCAATATTAACAACATTTGTTTCACGACTTTTTGTAAATCTTGATAAATAACACAAGAACAAAAAAACACAAAAAAATTGGCCAGCTCTGTTATTTATTACTCTGTATTTTGTAAGAGTAGGTACCTAACCTAGCCTCTCGCGCCGTATGATTCGGTACTAACTACGGTTTCCCGCGCTTTTTTCTTACCCGGTCAACCTAGGGAGTTTGAATCCACTTTCCCTTCATGCTGTAATCAGGCTTAAGAGTGACTACATTAAAAAATGAAAGAATAAGTACTTAGTCTAAAACCTAAAATCTGCATTTCAGAAAAACAAAAATTTAAACGTTATTCCTTTAAAAGAAGTAGGTACTTAATTAAAGTAAACTTTTATTTTTTAATGCAGGCGTATTTAAAAAGTGAAATCAGCTTATTTACAATAATTGAATATCTTATTTACAAAATGATTGGATAATTATAAATTACCTCGTAAACTCAAATCTCGCGGATGCCGGTGGGTATCACGCACATCAGGCAGGCGCAACTCAGAACAAAATTTTTTTGTATGGACTTTAGGTGGCATATAATGGCGGATATTGCTATCACACTCCCTCAGTGCGGTTTCTCTTTCATGCAATACTTCCGTCAAGTGTCAGCCGTGTTGTTTATATGTTTATCAACAAACCTACATTTCGTGCCGTGTGTTAGGAATGTAAATGCTTGTTTGATTGTGGATTTTAATTGTTTGAAGGGTATTTTGTCCTCAAAATTAATGACGGGTGATCAGAGGTGTACTTTGAGTCAAAATGCCACCGAAAAGACGGCTTATTTCTTGTGAAATTTGTGAAACTCGAGCAAGTCGTTCGAATGAAAAAAAAGGATGTTTAAGGCGAGACTTCCTTTAGATGAAGCCCGGTATTAATATTAAGCACATAAACATGATACTTTGCAACCATATGTAAGTAGCAGGCTAAAAACAAATAAAATGAACCTATTTTTCTCATTTAAATTGTGTGCTAGTGATGTACTGCAACTGTAACATCCATATATCGATAGCAACATTATTGATATATCATTGAAATAAATAAGATATATAAATATTGGGTGAAAGAGTAGGCGCACGATGTTTTACATATTTGAATGGTGTGCCTACATAAATGAACAAGAATCGGAATAGGTTATGCAATTTTGCAGGACTTAGAAACAATCTTTATAATATTGATATGTCACACAATTGATTACGTGTGCCGAGTACGCAAAAAAAATAATTCGTAAGCTCTACGCAAAGCCTGGCCATTATGTGTTTGTGCCTAATACTCCTGATACCAACAAAGCGATGTTAAACACACAAAAATTTTTTGATCCGGACATTTGGGTGGAGCGAAGGTGCATCTATAAGTTTTATAGTAATATTGTTTTTTTAGATTCTGAAATTCCTGTTCTACACCTACCCGAAGTTGATGATGCTGTCCTGCCTGATGATTTCGAATTTCCAGACGATGATGCGGAATATGTTCACATGGAAAACAATTGTTCGATTCGTTCGAAAAGTAGCCTACTGTATATGTTGCAGGATATTTATAGCCTCAATGGTGCTAAAAAAACTGCGGTGGAAATGTAAGAGTTGTGAGTAAAGCTTAAAAATAAAAGACCCAGAACGATGTGAGTCATCAACTGTTTTCAATTGATTGTTTCATTTTCGTTTCGCTGAATAAGAAATTTAATTTCAAACGTAAGGCAATTCGTAGGTTGTCTGAAAGCAGTTCCCATCGTTTTCAATGATACCTCTGAAACTGAATCTGAAGATAAAAAAAGATAATTGCAGAGGTTGTTATGATAATTATTACAGAACACAATGAGCTGAAGATTTATTACAATGCAATATTTGCAAGCTCTAGGTGCATGAAAATTGCACCGAAGTGTTTTTACTGTGGTTAAAAGAAAAAAAATGAGTTAAAATATCTCAAGGGCAAAGGGAAAGGCAAAAGAAATACTGGCCACCGCTCCCGGACACCCCCTAGGAGAGATAGCCAGTCCTAATTTTTTTATAGTTAAAAATTACATTGTTTGCGTTCTTTAAAGTGATTTATCATTAATTTTTATAAGACTAATGAATGAAGTTTATAATAGAAATTAGGGATGGGCAAATGGAAAAAAAAAATCGATATTTATCGTATCGATATTTTTCAAATATATCGATATATATCACCCAAGAAATATCGATATACAAATCATAACCTATTTACAAAGTTGTCTAACTATTGCAATTTTAGTTTGGATATTGAAACTAACATCAACAATGGTGTCATCGAAGTTTGCCGACTCAACATCTTTAGTCGCATTGGACTTTTCGGTTTCTTTCGATGAATTTTGTATGTCTACCATTTGTAAATAAGCAAAATGGTGCTTCGTTTTTAAATGTGTTGCCAAATTTGTAGTGTTTCCACAAGTTTTATACGTTTTACCGCACAAGTTGCAAGAAACAGGTTCTTTGTTCCCACTTTTTTTAAAGAACTTCCATACAGCAGACATGACGTTTAAAATAAATACAATTCACACAAAAAAAAAAATAACAATGAGCCACGCTTAGTTTACTCGTGACAACACAACAAAACAACGTTCGTCGTACCAACACTCTAAAATACAATACAGTCAGTCCAGTGCAGTGATACCAACCAAACCAACAAGCAATGTCATTGTCATAGACAAGCAAGTCATAGAGAGTAATTTTTGTTTGTGTTTGAAGCAAAGAAACTAAACCCATACAGCCTACTGCATATTTTCTAAATTTAAGAAATCGGATTGGTCAAAATCGTGATGCATGAGCAGACAGTAGAGCTTTAAAAATATATCGATTTTGATATCTGAAAATAAATATCGAAAATTGATATATCGCGGGAAAAAATATCGCTAATTAGTATCGATATTTTTCTGAAAATATATCGATATTTTGATATATCGATATTTTTTACCCATCCCTAATAGAAATGTTTTATCTATACTAATATTATAAAGCTGCAGAGTTTGTTTGTTTGTTTGTTTGTTTGTTTGTTTGTTTGTTTGTTTGTTTGTTTGTTTGTTTGTTTGAACGCGCTAATCTCAGGAACTACTGGTCCGATTTGAAAAATTCTTTCAGTGTTGGATAGTCCATTTATCGAGGAAGGCTATAGGCTATATTTTATTTCCAAAAAAATTAGGGATCCGTAAGAAAATTGCTATTTTGCAACCCAAGGTGTGAAATCGAAAATCTATTTTTGCGTGCGCTGCAAAAACTATGGACACTAGAACAAAACAATGTATTACGGGTTTGTAGGTCTAATTAAGATCTACAAAAAAGTCCGCGAGAGCATATGTCTAACTATTATAGTTATGCCACAATAAGTGATCTTTTGTTTTAAAAATTGAATTTTTAATGCCGCCGCTAGAAAAGGCTCTTTATTTGTATCTTGGTATTAATCCTTATCAAAATAAATTACTTTATATTCAAAACTGCTTCAATGCCTTTATATAACTTTTTGAATCATTCAATTCGGACATTCTATTCGAAAGATATCACGAGTTTAAAAATGTAAGTAGTAGTAGAAGAATAAAACCGCCGCACCGCAGCGCAGCGGGAAACGCGGTGAGGTGAGGGGGGCACCGGGAGAATCTATGAAATAGGTAAAGTGCGGTCGCGGACCAGGAAGACTTTAACTGCGCGGTTCAAACTTGCGGTCCAAGAAAGATTAACTTAGAATTAAAATAGGATAATGGGTACCTACAGCAGGTAACGCGTTGAGGGGACACCGAAGTGCGGGAATAATTTTGGAGTATACGGAATATATTCGCTATCGCGTCTAAACTACTGAACCGATTTAAATGAAATTTGGTATAGAGATAATTTGAGCCCCGGGGAAGGGACATAGGAAACTTTTTATCGCGATAAACTGTAGCCCAAGCGGGTGAAACCGCGAGGAACAGCTAGTTCATCATAATTCCTTCACAATAGTCATACGGTTTTTCTTAAATTTTCAACCATCATTTACATGGATAGCAATGTGTGATGAGAAAGATACATCTTTTGGGCAGAATTACTAAGGTAACTTCTTTGAATAGTGGTCTTGAGAGTTGTCTTGAGATAGATGAATTTTCGTTGGGGTCGGAAAACTCAACACGTAGTGAGTGACGGTCGTCTAGTTCTTCTATGGCTTGTGTTTTAAGGGAAACCGATGTGAAGCGGCAGGACTCGTCGACTTGCTGTGTCGTAATGAGGCGATAGGTAGATGCAGTCAGTATCTTGTCCGTAGTAGTTAAGCTTGTCTTCACATAGATATCCGTGGCTAGACTTCAGGCATTCAGCCTCTGTGTACATAAACTCTTTGTCGTGTATTGCTATGATAGGATGAGATGGGATCTGTAGGGGTACGAAAATTGCGGTGATTGTTGATTGAAAGATTGTTTTATGTTCACCACACTAATTTATTGTCTAATGTTTATGTTAATGATTGCATCCGAATGACGCGGTGTTCAAAGGTGCACTGACGGTCAATGTATTTGGACGTCATGACTGTCATGAGGTAAGTACGTCACGCGGATGTTGCCTACTGAGGTGTTCAGTTACATTATCTTGCTTTCTTTATTAGGAACTATGGAAAGTTTAAATAGGTCATAGGTAGCGAAGGGACACGGATAACCGGGAACTTGAAAACTATTACTATATTCTTATCGTTTTAATAATAACCTAGTTTCACTAAATCAAAGTATTATTACTCCCTGTTGGGAATGGCCCTAGATAAAATTAAAGATTAGTGGACTGTACAAAGGTTCTTTTTAATATGACTCAAACTTATAATAAGTACGGATAATTAGTAGGTTAAATATTATGTCTACGGCGGCGCAGTCGCAATATGAATGGCGTGTCCGTCTGCCGCCGCGCTGGATCGCGCGGGGAACGGCGCGGGGAGGCGCGGGCGGGCGCGCACCGGCTCTGCTGTGCGCCTCGCACCCCGCAGTAGCGGGGTATGTCGAAGCTGGCGCGTAGACAGGCTCCAATTTCAATTTATTTAGTTATTCAATAGGATACATTGTGATCACTTTAAAACGTCAAACTTAAAACTAGCTACGCCTGTTCCAACCTCCTTACTCCGGCAAAAGAACAGGCAAGAAACGCCCGGCAAATAATTTTTTTGGCGCGATCACATTGACAATTTTATTCTTATTACTAAATGATTGAATTGGAGCAAGTTCACTAAAATCCCAAGCTTTTTTTGTCATCTAATGGTCCGATATTTTTTTAATTAGCTTTACTAATAAGATTTCTCTTGTTTGGTTGTACACATTGGGATATGGGAACATGAATATTAATGAGTTGCGGGATCACAACCAAAGCAGACCAGACCCCACAAGCAGCACCCGTTCACGAGTTGACGCATGTGCCAGCCATCGCTCTCCTCGACCATATGAGAGGGAAGAGGGCGACCCGACACACGACGCCGCCGCAAGCAAAGTCACTTTCGTGAGTATGACTGTTTTGGCTGTTTACCGAAAATGGTTAGAATAGGGGAAATAGGTAGATAGAAAGAAAGATAGATAGATTAACTCCCCGGGTTGCTTCAAGCAACTGAATCCTCAAGATTCCTTGTTGAAGAGGACAGATATTGTTCCACCCTCGTTTGATGGTGCCCTTGACTGTCTTCATCTCGGCTACTCGATTGATGGCGTCGCTGCCTGGGAAGACCTTTGTGACACGTCCAAGAAGTCATAGCGGTGGCGCGTAGACACTTCCTAAACATAACTTGCGGTAATTTCTCTCTGCTATAGAGGGTATTTAACCGATCGAGCATATCTCTTAAATAATCTAAATTAAACATCAAATGGTGCGTACTATTCGCACGAATAAAATCTAACAAACTCTCTAGTGTATAAAGTTCTTCTGATAGAAGTGATAGTGATCGTCTACAGTGTGCTAAAATAACTAGATGCTGCGCTAGGTGAACATAATATTTTAGTCATGTTAACCTCGCGCCCCACACTACTCTCTTTGATATCATTTAAGCTTTGTCAATACATTGCTGATTTTGGACTAAATTATCTAAAACATCAGAATTTTGAGATATCCAATTTTTCCCAAGACATATTATTATTAATTTCTGTGATCATTTTATCTTCAATATGATTATTAATTTCTGTGATAATTTTATCTTCATTTCCTAGTAACATTTTAATAGCTGAATCATATCTAAAAGCATCAGTGTAGTCAAGATTTTCTGAAATACTTTCAATAACTGAGCCCAGACCGTCGATGAGACCTCTTGTTGCTCGATTGGGTTCAAAAGTTTATAGCCGATTTGAAAGTTTAAAGATTCTATTACGCAGATTTTCAATATGTTTTGACAAGGTTAACATTCCCACGGAGATCTTTAAGGTTCGTTACTTGTAGGAATTAATGGTAATGAGATACGACCCTAGCCGTTGAAAAGGCAATATACCAACTAGGTCCATTATCCCTTAATCAAACAAAAATTTTTTTTTGAGAAAATTTGAAACTGTTCACGGTTTTTAGTTAAGTGGGTTATGGAGATTCCGAAAAAAAGACTCCTTTTTCTATAAAGAGGGGGGAAATGGGGGTTTTGCGGTGGGAAATTATTTCCCATTATCCGGTATTTCAAAGCAAAATATAATTAAGTGGGAAATTATTTCCCATTATCCGGAACAGCTCTCAACTTTTAATACATTTTTACTACACATGTCTTTACATGTTAGTTGCTCCTGCTTTGCTTGTTTTTTTTATCTAATATAATAAAATAAAATGAAACATCAACGTTAAGAATAATGTTTTAATATAAATTGAAACTTACTTACTAAGGAAAATAATATTATTGAGGTGGAACAGTGTGAAAGGTTTTGAAACAGTTCTTAGCACACAGAGCTATTTCACAGGTGGAACATTGTATTTTTGTCCTCTGTTCTCTCTGTTTCGTACTACAAAACCGACATCTTTTGTAAGTATTAGTCTCTTCTGGCAAGTGTATGCCCACATTCAATAAACGAATTTCGTCTGGTACGCCAAACCTACCCCCTTTCTTATTTTTTTTAAAAAGTACTCCTGTTTGTGCTTGATCTTTCCGTGTTGTGTAATTATCTATTAGGCCACGTGCAAGGCGTAACCTAAATTCTCGGTGTCCGTGCAGCGTCGCAACATGTGTGTAGTTATAGGTAATGTATGCATTTAAAATTGATGCATCGAATA
Organism: Opisthograptis luteolata; assembly: GCA_931315375.2. Lineage (NCBI taxonomy): Eukaryota > Metazoa > Arthropoda > Insecta > Lepidoptera > Geometridae > Opisthograptis > Opisthograptis luteolata. The sequence goes on along the minus strand of OV928053.1, from coordinate 8,742,035 downwards.
AAAAAAATAAAAGTCTCATCCAGTATTTTCTTGATTTGCGGCTTATAGGATACGACGATCTAAAATGGTCGAATAGATCTACTCCGCCCATGCTAAGTGTATAGGAAGCAATTGCTTTCGGGCAAAGAATGTCTGCTCTAGAGCCGTCCTTTTGGGTCCTCTTTACAAGCATTATATCTAGTGGCTGATGGGCTGTCGTGAGTACAGCTACTTCTTTTGTATCAAACCATTTAATGGCCGTGATTGGCTCTGCAGTAACAGCTGCAAACTGATGTTTTTCCAATCGTAATGGTTTTGGTTGTTTTTTCTTTATTATATCAGGTAGATCTTTTCTATTGCATCTGACTGTCCCTACTGCATAAATCTTTTTGTCATAAAGATCTTCCATAAGATTACAACTCATAAAGAAGTTATCGAAGGCAACTAAAGTATTTTTTGGTACACTACTGCAGAGTTTCATGACAACATTGTAGCCTAATCCTTCATTTCCGGTGCTGTCTCCTTTTCCTGTATAGACTTCGAATTGGTACAAGTACCCGGTTTTTGCGTCGCACCTTGCCCAGACTTTAAATCCTCTCTTGATTGGTTTTTTTGGCATATATTGCTTTAGCGAACACCTACCTTTAAATTTCACCATACATTCATCAATCGATTGTACTTCAGAATTAAATGCTTCTTTCTGATAAACCTTGTTCAGTTTTGTGAGGAGGGGTCTCAGTTTATATAATTTGTCGTATTCAGAAGAGCCTCTTGGTGGTTCCGTTTCATTATGATTTAAATGGAGGTTTTCCGTAATTTTTTTAAATCTTACGATTGGGAAAACCTGGGCAATTTCCTTGTTATAATAAAAAGGATCTGAGGACCAGTACAGTTCCATGTCTGGAAGAGGATTTAAGCCCATAAGGATTAAAACTCCTAGATACGCCTTAATATCTTGTTGCGTTACTGGTTTCCAGTTGTTGCTACTTTTCTGTTGGGCGTATCTATTTGTTTGTTCCACAATTATAACAATCAGTTCATCAGGAAAAAACCGTTCGAAAATAGTTAGTGGTGATGTTTTGTGCGTGTCATTAGCGTAGGGTTTAAAACGTTTTTCAAAAACGGGAATATCATGGGTTTCGGATTTTGTCTCCCATGCTCTTGGCTGAGAACGATCTCTGTGTACTTCGTTGTTAGATTCAGACTCTTGTTCATCATCTGCCAAAAACTTGACTTGACTTGCTAACAAAATGAACAAGATGGCGTATCGACCAATAGTATTGACTCACGAACTCGATGATTTTGCTTGTTGGTTGGCTGGTGTCGCTTTTTTCTTTGCTGCCAACATGAAGAAGTGAAAAATTTTGCGTTCGCTGTTCCGTTTCGTTCTTCAAGAACGATTTGCTGCGTTGTGATTGGCTTGCCGCCCGTCCTGATATTGGCACGATTTTGAAGCGCACCAATAGTAAAATTGCAAGATGGTTGCTTACGTCACCACGCCCGCTGGATTGCGATGAAGGCCCAATTTCACGGTCGACGGACCAATTTTATGTTTGATCATTAGGCAGTGGTCCCACCAACGGCGAGTAAACGATTAACTATCGACTATTTTCTCGCTCAAGAAACGTACAATAGATATAACATTCCGTGTAAATAAAAGAGATGCATATACAAATAGTTGATCGCTGACTGTTCACACTGCCGGCGACGACTCGCTTTACTAGTTTTACCGCTAAGCGACGAGCTTTCAAAAATAAACTCACTCAGCAATACTCGTTCAGCGATACTCGCCCGCTTCATCATTTCTATACAGTGCGGCATTGAAAGTAGACGTGCGATGGATACCAAGAAATCATTGCTACTCTCATTTTTGTCTAGCTCAGACGACGACGATGATGTATTTTACGATAGTGTTTTTGTAGTGGCAGTGGCAATACAGAGAAAACGCAAGAAATCGAGAGAGAAAAAAAGACGATTTTGGATGGAAAATTTTAATTATTTAAGAAAACAGTATAGTGAGTTCAGACTTTTTTATGAATTGCAAGATAATCAATTTCGTTCATATTTTAGAATGACAAGAGATGAGTTTGAATATTTGCACAGTTTAATAGAATGTGACATAAAGAAAAAAGATACAAATTATAGAGAAGCTATTAGTACAAGAGAGCGTCTTGCTATTACATTAAGGTAAGTTTGTCTTAAATTAATCAACAACAATTTCGAGCAACAAAACCTAATTATTATTTGTTGCATCGCTTGGAGTGGTTTGAGTGGCAGGCATTAAATCTTGGATAACTATTTCTTGTTGAGTTTGCTGCACACCAGAAACGCTGGGTTCAGTTTGCTGCCCAGCGGAAACGCTGGGTTCAGTTTGCTGCACACCAGAAACGCTAGGTCCAGGTGAGTATATAGAACCGTCTTCTGATACATAATTTGTCTGATTTGTAGAAGGAGTATTGTAACCATAATTATGTGAGTAGTAACCAGAATAGTTTGTATTGGCAATATTTTCTTCTGCATCCATTACCGATTGAAACAACTTTCTTTTTATTGCTCTTTGATGAAACTCCGGCATCTGTTTTGTACTTTGGTACATTGAATCGAAAAATGCTTTCAACGGATCACCTGATGTAAGTACTTCTTTACGTAAGTCGTCCCTCTGAGCAGTTCGTTTGTCTCGATTTTCATTAATTTCTTTTAAAAAATTGAGCAAAGAATCTTCTTCATCATGGACTATTTCATCAGTCTTCCTTTTTTTGGTACTTGTCTCTACTAGTGAATAGTCTCTACTATCTTCTGTACTAGCTGTTTCCTCCAAACTTATAGAAATATCAGGATTTGGTGAAACATTTGTATCCCTTTCCGTATTTGTCATATATGGAAGCAGAAATTCCATGTGACCCATGTATTTCCAGGGTTTTATGGTTTTTTGCGACTGTCCAGTTGTTGTCTTGCTAATTTTTTTAAGTTTTTCACGGTGAGTGTCTCGCAAATGTTTCCATTTTGTCTTTGCCAGTGAAACTGTAAATAAAACAAATTATTTTAAAAGTAATAATATAATCAAACAGTGTTATTCTATATCAGGTGTACAAAACGATGTAGGCTGAAACTAGGGTCAATTTAAATTTTTTTATGTATATTTTTAGTATTTTTGCATTTACAATGCTATTTTTACTTGAATTATTTAAATAATAGAAAAAAGCGACACACCTCCCAACTAGCTCAGGCTGGATGTTTTTTTATGTTTTTTATATGTTTTTTTATGTATTTAAAATTGACCTTCGTTTCAGCCCGTTTGTACACTTAATCAAGAATCACACTGTATGTTAATTTCATGTGTTTAACTATTAATAAAATACGTTTTTTCGGTAATTCTTACGTAAGCATTTACATTATTTTAATTTAACTAGGTATCGTTTCGGCCAGTGGTCGCAGCAGGCCGAAACATCAGCTAAAAAGGAAAAATAAATTAATATACGTCAGAATAACCGAAAAAACAGGTATGTCTCGTGAAAACTACAGATCTAAAATACATACATAGGTATTCATAAATATTTTTATTTGTTTTCAGATTTCTCATAACCGGAACTACATATAATGCACTGGCAAAAAGCTATAGAGTAGGCCGTTCTACGCTCTCGCAAATAATACCAGAAGTATGTGAATCGATATGGACCAGGTTACAGCCAAAAGTAATGAAGATTCCTACTGAATCTGAGTGGAAAGTTATAGCGAAAGACTTCGATGATTTGTGGAATTTTAAAAATTGCCTTGGTGCTATTGATGGCAAGCACGTGGTAATATTTTCACCCCCTAAATCAGGATCACAGTATTTTAACTACAAACACACATTTTCGATTGTACTGTTGGCAGTTGCTGATGCTCATGGGAGATTTATAATGATCGACGTTGGATCAATGGGCAGGTTCAGTGACGGAGGAATATTCACAGATAGTAACTTCTATAGTAAGTTGCAAAACAATGGATTGAGATTGCCCCTTGATGAACCTCTATACGAAGGAGGTTTGCCTCAGCCTTATGTTTTTATTGGTGACTGTGCATTTCCTTTGATGACACACTTATTAAAACCATACCCTGATCATGAAAGGTTAGATAATGACCAGACAGTATTCAATTATAGATTGAGCAGAGCACGCCGAATGATAGAATCTGCGTTTGGTATGTTGGTGCATAAGTGGCGTATCTTTTTTAGGCCATTAAATTTTAAAATATGTACAGCAAAAATAATTGTGAAGGCTGCGTGCGTTTTACATAATTATGTAATACATAATAAATTACAAAACAGCCTTCAAGAAATCGACAACGTACAGTCAGAATTTCCTTATAATTTTTCAAGTAATGGCTCAGAACAGTCCCCAGCTGATCTAGAAAATGCCTTTTTCGTGAGAGAATATTTCAAGGAATACTTTAATTCCGTTGGAACGGTTTCGTGGCAGAATAATCGTGTGCAACATATATTGGACTCTGATCGTATAACACACGGAATACTTTAATTCCGTTGGAACGGTTTCGTGGCAGAATAATCGTGTGCAACATATATTGGACTCTGATCGTATAACACACAGAATTCTAAACTAATAATTCAACGTTGAAAAGACAATGTAAAAGTAAACGAATATATATTGCTACAATGCAATGGGTGTGCGTTTCGATCGCTCGGCAACTAAAATAAAATGACTAGTTTAAAAAAATACAATTTTAACGCTCAAAAGCAAAAAATTGTAGGTACGTATGGTATAACGTGACCGCGCCGGTTTTAGTTGTGTCTGAGCAATCGAAATGCACACATACAACTGTCAATATGATTAAATAAAAAACTTACCACTCGCCATGTTCGTTTTTTTTAAAATCTCTTTCCACGCTTTGTCCTTCACATCTAATTGTTTATAAGAACTTAGTTTTGTGTCCCATAGACAAGGATATTGTCGGACACATTCAATAAAAAACTCCTCCATAGTGTCTTGGAACTTGCAACTAAAGTTGTTTCTAAACACGTGTGACGCGTACGCAGGTTTGCACAGGACTGAGCAAGCGAGTGGCGCGAGTAATCGCTCGTCGCACTTACACACTCGCTTATAGCCCGGCGACAAAACTATCGAAACTACACTCGCTTCCCGCTAATCGCCAACTCGTTTATAGTTTCTAGTTCTACTCGTTTCTCGTTCATCGTCGCCAGTCGGACCACTGCCTAAAGCTGCTTTCCTCCTTCGGATATTAGTGGACTGTATATACATAGATTGAGGTAGGCGTGGAGGACACTTGCAGGGAAACAACTCGAACGTTTTCACTTTATATTGCAATTATTAACAGAAGAACACACAGCACCGCTTATAGTTAAGCAGCGGAAGTTTCAGAAGTGACATTTTGACACAAAGTTGCCATCATAAAAATTACATTGACTTAATTAAACTTTATGTTGCAACAGTTATACAGGTTTTTTATTTTTATTTTTACTAATCAAGTTTTTATACTACGAGTACAAGCTCGAGGCCCGTACTGTTGTCAACACATATTCATTTTCGATAATTCCGCGTTTAAATATAATTATATAATGGTGTCGATTCGGTTTTGCATTCTCTAAAACTAAACTAAGTTTGACAGGTCTAATAGTAAGTAATACCGTCCTTTCTTTACTTCAGTAGTTAGAAAAAAAAAGCAATTCTATTAACATGGTAGAATTTGGTAGTGTATTCTCTAACTCCTGTATGATATTTGAAATTGCGCTTCTGCCTGCCTGCACGAACCAAACTTCCGGGTCTTTCGGCCAAAATGGTGGCAAACGCACGGCCACGCGTCTGATCGAAGGTCCCGCGGCGTCTTCAAGCTTTCCGTCGTCCACGTTGGTTGCGCGTTCGGTCGTCATATTACGTCCGGCTGGGGTCGCCACTATGGTACAGCGAGATATTACGGGCGCTGCCCGCTAGCAATAAAAATCACCGTTCCACTAAACTCAGTTTATTTTCACAATTAATTCAAACACATGGGCACAGAAGGGAGAAGTATAAACGAAAGCACTGAGAGGAAGAAAGAAAAGAGCAAGTATGAAATATGCGAGATATTGGGAAATAAATTTCTAAGCGACTATGAGGCGTAGTGACACACGTTCGTCCTGTATCGCGCGCGACTATCGCGTTGGGAGCTCACTGGCGCGGGCGCCGGCCGACTGGGAGCAGGTTCGGTGCACGCCCCCCGCGCGCTTCATGCAGTTACCGTGTTACGTGGCGAAAGTCAAACGCTGCTTTTTAAAAAACTAATTTATTAAGGCGCAGGTTTCCAAAAATGGGGTTATTTAAAGCTATCTTTCTGTGTAATTCTGGTCTAAAAAAAATCTAATAAAAATATATGTTAATCAACTTGATATATAGCAGGACACCTTCAGGCCGAAAAATGCAAAAAATGTATTTATATATTGAAAACAAATGTGCAAAGTCCCCATTTCCTAAAAGTTTAATACTACTTTACTCCTAAACTATATATGTAACAAAGACTTGTTATAACCATCAGCTTTTAAAAAAATATAATACCCAGGACACCTTCAGGCCATTTTTTGAAAATACTGCTTTAATTATTTTTTGCGAATTTTTTACGTATTTCATACTCGCAAATCGGCACGTACACTTCTCAGTCGCCCATAAAGTCAGTGCGGGACGAGCCGCCGTGCTGAACGGACCTGTGCCACTTTTCTCCGCATATTTTTGTAGCTGAAAGTCGTACGATGAACTACCTATAGGCTATAAGTGGTAGGTGCATAGTGCCGCGGCGAGTTAATTGCCTACTCTTGCGGTGATGCATAGGGTTGTCACTTTTATTTTTAGTTAAATACTAGCTGACCCGGCGAACTTCTTTCCGCATAAGAGGCAATAAATGAGCAGATTTAGGATTTTAAAATTAATTTACGTTAGTAATAAATAAACTCGCATAAAACAAAAACATCTTCAATTCACAACTTCAATATCAACCATAGACAACATTACGTTAAGCTGTCAGTTGTTTTGTTACACCATGTCAGTTGCATTTTGGTATACCATTTACAACAAATGAATGATTAATTTTATTATTCATGAGTATCATATTTTATCTTATTCCGGACGAAGACAAATGCAAAAAATCAAAGATTATAAAAATCGGTCCAGCCGTTATCGACTTATACCTAAGTGTTGTAACTAACATGCCTTTTTTTATAGATTATATTATCTGTGTATTATGACAGCGCAAGGTGTTTAATCACGTAATTTATTAAAATGTTTTACCAATTCATAAATGGGTTGCATATTAAAGACATTTTAATAATTATAAATTAATAAATACGATTTATTATAAACTATACAAATAAAATAGTCAGTGAGAGCAGCAAATCCGAGCGAGCGAGCAGTGTAGTACATACATAAATGCGCGCGATCAAACGCGTGGCACAGCCCTACTGAGACCCAGGCCGGCCCGTGCGTACACGGCGCTCGCTACTCACTCACGCGCACATTCAAATGGCGCGGCAGCGACTACTAGCCGTGCCCCACGGCTTCGCCCGCGTGGGAATTGATGTGTTGTACAAACTTTAGAATCTGAACGCCATTGCACAACCTCTAGGGGTTTTCTTAAATATAAAAAATACGTATTTAATTATTTACTTTATACACTCGCGTGCAAGTAAATCGACTCAAGCCTCAAGTGCGCATAAAAAGTGATTTATCTTAACAATGACTCATCTTACCTCTATATTAATGCTATACATATTTAAAGCCTAGTAATTGGGCTTTAAAATGGTGTAAGTTGCATGAAAATCGATTCAGTAGTTTAGTAAAAAAGGAGTATGTCAATGATATTGTAAAAAATATTGAAAATTCATACAATTTCTCAGTATGAGGTTATTGTGTATAAATGAAATAAAATGTGAGTAAGAAAAAAAATTTATTCGTGTCAATATTTGGTATTCCCTCCTCTAGCCCTGATCACTGCTCTCATGCGATTTTTCATAGACCTTATTAACTTTTTTATTGATGACTGTGGTATTAGACCCCACTCTTCTACCAACGCAGTCTTGAGCTCATTTATGTTTGTAGGAGCTGGATTCCTCGCTCTAACTTTCCTTTTGAGCTTGTCCCATATGTGCTCAATGGGATTCAAATCGGGGCTGAGCGCTGGCCAATCCATAGTGTCAATTTCAACTTCGATCAGGAACTCACGTGTGGCCCGAGCAGTGTGACATCGGGCATTGTCATGCATCAAGATGAAATTATCTCCAATAAAGCCTTGATAAGGGACAACTTGATCCAGTAGAACATCTTCAATGTAACGATCACTGGTTAGACCTCCTCCCCGGCCTCCCCCAGGAACGAAAACAAGATTCGTTTTTCCTTCTAAGGAAATTCCAGCCCACATCATGCAAGAACCGCCACCATATGCAACGGTTTCAGCAAAGCAGCACTGTGAAAACCGTTCACCGGGACGCCGGTACACCCGGCCTCTCCTGTCGCTGCCATGGAGACACATCCTCGTCTCATCAGTGAACAAGACTGCCTGCCATTGCTCTATGCTCCAATCCAAGTGTTCTCGAGCAAAGTGAAGGCGTGCTTGACGGTGAGCTGTGGTCAACTTCGGGCCTGTACTGGGTCGTTTGGGAGTAAGGTTGGCTTCCTTCAACCTTCTTCTAACTGTCCATTGACTGACAGTCACCCCTCGAACTTGACGTAGCTCCTGCTGCACATCTACACCGGTAAGGTGTCGATTTCGGAGAGAGGTCGAGACCAAAAACCGGTCGTCACGCTCCGAGGTGCACCGGCGTCGGCTGGTATTAGGCCTCCGAGTGAAGGCACCAGACTCTTGAAACCTTCTGTACACTCTCGAGACACCAGACTGACTCATATTCAACCGACGAGCGACTTCTCGCTGGTTTAACGCTTCTTGCAACAGGGCAACAGCTTGAGCGGCTTCTTCAGGTGTAGTGTCCATAATTTTATTCAAACAATGGCTTCAATTTGCAGAGATGTGTTTAGGTCAACGTCTGATGAGCGACTGATAAGAAAAAACAATTACGGGGGATTTTATAGGGGGTTGTGTTGAGCAAGTTGTTTATAGAGCGTAGAGCATTTTACGAAGGTTGCGTTCAGTTGCATTCTAAAGACAAGTGTTTATTTAAATTACTGAAATAATGCTACCAATTTAAAGCCCAATTACTAGGCTTTAAATATGTAAAACATTATATAGAAGTAAAATGAGTCATTGTTAAGATAAATCATTTTTTATGCGCATTTGAGGCTTGAGTCGATTTACTTGCACGCGAGTGTAGTTTATTTGTACCTACTTTTAAGAAAATCCACATAAGGAATAAAAAAAAACCATACAAACTTTAAAACTCTATGGCACACCCCGTAGAAGTAATACATATCAAAAAATAAAAAATGCGTTTTCAATGATTTACTTTAAGGTTTATTTGTACCTATTTTTGAGTCAATCGAACCAAGGAATGACATTTTTCATACAAACTTATCCACCTTATTTAACCCCTTTCAGAGTTGACTTTTCAAAATTAGATTAGCTTATGTGTTAGTCCAATACCTAAACTGTCTACCTTCTAAATTTCATCAGTCAAATTCGGTTCACTAGTTACGTGGTAACAAACATTCACACACACACAAACTTTTCGCATTTATAATATTATAGTAGGATGTTGCTACTGTGTATATGTAGATACGGCGGGCTCGATTAGTAGAGGTACCGCGCCGCGCCGCATGGCGAGAGCTAAACATGGGCGCTATCAGCAATTCAAATCAAATCAAATCAAAAATATGTTTATTCAATAGGATACATTGTGATCACTTTAAAACGTCAACTTAAAACTAGCTACGCCTGTTCCAACCTCCTTACGCCGGCAAAAGAACAGGCAAGAAACGCCCGGCAGGTAATTTTTTTGGCGCGATCACATTGACAATTTTATTCTTATTACTAATTGATTGAATTGGAGCAAGTTCACTAAAATCCCAAGCTTTTTTTTTTTGTCATCTAATAGTCCGATATTTTTTATTTAGCTTTACTAATAATAAGATTTCTCTTGTTTGGTTGTACACATTGGGATATGGGAACATGAATATTAACGAGTTGCGGGATCACAACCAAAGCAGACCAGACCCCACAAGCAGCACCCGTTCACGAGTTGACGCATGTGCCAGCCATCGCTCTCCTCGACCATATGAGAGGGAAGAGGGCGACCCGACACATGACGCCGCTGCAAGCAAAGTCACTTTCGTGAGCATGACTGTTTTGGCTGTTTACCGAAAATGGTTAGAATAGGGGAAATAGGGAGAATAGATAGATAGAAAGAAAGATAGATAGATTAACTACAATCCCAAGCTTGTTTGTCATCTAGATAGTCCGATATTTTATAATAAGCTTTACTAATGAGAGTTCTCTTTATACGAATTTGAAATTTTGTTATAGACAAGTCTTGAATTTCACTTGGGATTTTGTTGAAAAAGCGTACACATTGACCTTTGAACGAGTTGCTAACTTTATGGAGCCTAGTGGTGGGTACAGCAATTTTATCTTTGTTTCTAGTATTAAAATTGTGATAATCGCTTCTCTTTTTGAAGCTATTTAAATTTTTCCGTATGTACATTACATTTTCATAAATATATTGACAAATAACTGTCATTATTTTGGTTTCTTTAAACTTAATTCTTAAAGATTCTCTGGGGCCCATGTTATAAATCGCACGAACAGCTCTCTTCTGCAATACAAATATGGTGTTAATATCAGCAGCGTTTCCCCACAGCAATATTCCATAGGACATAATGCTGTGAAAATAGCTGAAATAGACTAGTCTGGCTGTATCAACGTCAGTAAGGTGACGGATCTTCTTTACAGCATATGCTGCAGAGCTAAGTCTGCTCGATAGACTGACAATATGTGGACCCCATTGCAATTTGTGATCTAAAGTTATGCCTAAGAATACTGTAGTCTTGACAAGGTCCAATTCTTCGTCCTTAATTTTTACATTTGTTGGTACTTCTTTAACATTGGGCAGCACAAATCTCAAGCATTTTGTCTTTTTTCCATTTAACATCAAATTGTTCGCATCAAACCAGTCTGTAACTTTGGAGAGAGCATTGTTCACGTCGTCAGAAATGTTATGTTGTCGCTTTAACTTAAATAAAAGCGACGTATCATCAGCAAACAATACTATTTCGTGATTGTCACTAACAAGGCTGGGCAAATCATTGATGTAAACTAAAAACAGAAAAGGTCCGAGTATTGAACCCTGCGGAACTCCCATTGTGACTACTGACCCCGAGGATCGCTTCCCGTTCACGTCAACTCTCTGAATCCTATCACTAAGGTATGAGGTTACAAGGTCCAGAGGAACACCTCGAATACCATAGTGCCGGAGCTTCCTGATCAGTGTCTCGTGGTGAACACAATCAAATGCCTTGGACAAGTCACAGAACACGCCTAGAGCGTCCCGTGACTCCTCCCAGGCATCATAGATGTGAGTTAATAACTCGACACCAGCATCAGTAGTAGAGCGACCACGCGTAAAGCCAAACTGTTTTTGATTAAGTAATTTGTTTGCTGAGAAATGTCTTTGCAATTGATTTAGAATAAGTTTTTCGAATATTTTACTAAATGTTGGTAATACTGATATTGGTCTAAAGTTAGTAGGGTCAGTCGTTGTACCCGATTTAAACAAGGGTGTTATCTTACTATGTTTCATCAGATCAGGAAACACGCCGTCGTCAATACATTTGTTAAATATTAGGGCTAATTCGGGTGCAATCATTTCAATTAATGGCTTAACAACGGTCACGGATATACCCCAGAGGTCAGTAGTTTTCTTGACATTAATCATATTAAAAGCTTTTACTACATCTTTGCAACTAACATAGTCAAATTGAAAAGGAATTTCGCACTCTGGTACATTTGTTTTTAACATAGATTCTGCAATGGTGTGCGATGAGTTTAAGAACTTAGTAGTAGAGACTGGAATGTCAGTGAAAAAGGTTTCAAATGCTTTAGCTACTTCAATGTCAGTCTTGACACTGGTATCGCCAATATTTAGGTTGTAATTATTAGCTTGAGACCTGACTTTGCCAGTCTCACTATTTATAATTTTCCAAGTTGCTTTAATTTTGTCATTACTATTTTTAAGCTTAGAACTTATATAACGAGACTTTGCAATGTGACAGACCGTCTTAAAAATTTTTGAGTATGTTTTTACAGTTTCTTTAAACTCATTACTAGTATTATATTGTTTTTCACTGTAGAGATCGTACAGCTTTTGCCTGCTTTTGTGAATACCAACTGTAGCCCACTCCGTAAAATTAGGTCTATCAGAAACCATGATCGTTTTTGGAGTAAATATCGTGTTGAAAGCTTTGCTAAATACGCTGAAAAAAGAGTTGTATAAATCATCAGCATTTCTACGATCCGGTAAAAAAGGAAGTTCATCGATCAGCTTTAATTTTATTTTCTCCATCCGATCAACGGTCTCTGGTACATATGTGACAGATTTTTTTCCATTAATTTTTATTTTATTTTTAATTGTAATTAATTGACCACAATGGTCTGAATCTAATTTACTTATTACACTTTGACTAATTACATTCACATCTGTAAAAATATTATCTAAACAAGTAGCCGTAGTGGCAGTTATCCTTGTAGGCTCCATAAACAAATTTCTCAAATTAAATGATTTAAATAAATTAGTTATTCTCGTACTTAGAGTAGAAACATCCAAAAGGTTTACATTGAAATCTCCACAGATAATAATTTGTTTATTTAACTTGGATATTTTGAAAAGAACTTCCTCCATTAACTTTTCAAAATCATCATATGAACTAGTTGGAGGCCTGTACACACTTAAAATAATGAACTGCTCCAATTCTACACAAGCTATTTCGATTATTCGTTCAGCTGAGTAGTGGACGATGTCTTTGCGTTCTTTGAATTTAATTTTTTTATTTAATAGTATTAATGAACCACCATGAATTGCATTAACTCTGCTGAACGAACTACCAACTTGGTGATTGTTAAAACTAAATATGTGTTCATGATTTTTGAGCCAATGCTCAGTAATGCAAAGAATGTCAATGTTATTGTGATTCATGAACAACTCAATTTCTAAACATTTGCCCTTCATCCCTTGAATATTCTGGTGGACCAGGTTGAATTTATTTACATTTTCGTTAACTATGATTTGTGATTTTGGGCAAGATTTGTAAACAATATTTTTTGATTTAATTGGGCTAGAGACTTCCTCTATTGTCATGCCACTATGTTTAAATTATTTGGAATTGTTTCCAACTGTTGAATAGTGTTGTCAAGACAGTACTCAATAGAGCACATTTGTTTAGCCAAGTTATTGGCTGTCTTATTAAAATAATAAGATAGCGAATTAGCTACCCGTTGTTTATAATACTTTTTAAGACAATAACTGTCTTTGGTCAAAAAATATTTTTTACCAACAATATTGTTAGTGTCAATCAGATTAATTTTATTATAATTACATGACAATTCATGTAAAGTCAAATTTAACTTATACCTAAGGTTGTTTTCTGCTTGTGACAAACTGTGACTATAGGGGAAGGTAAACAATATAATTTCATTTACTTGTAATAATCTTAACGTTTTAACATATTCATTTAGCTCATTTTCATTGACATTTCCTCTATTCCCAATTAAAATTATCAGATTTGAGTTGTGGTTATATTTATATTTTTCTATTTTTGGCATCAACTCACGCAGACTAGAATTGGGCATACAATTATTTATGAGCCGGCATCCAGTGTTCATACCTACTCTTGAACCCATATGCTTACCAATTTCATCGCTGAACATAACATAATTTGTTTCATTTACACTATCACCAGACAAGACATTCAAACTGTCTGACATTTCTGGTAATGATGAAGCAGTACAAACCGGCATTGGCTGTTTTGTGAGTTGACAGTCACATGCTGTGTCAATATTTGACTCAACACACTCTAGGTTGCTGTGGCTCAATTTGAGCAATTCATCCATCGCCAATATATACTCCTTCATCATGTACTGAGACTGTTCATAACGGCCACTGATAGTAATTAGTGAAGTCTCAAGGCTGGTGATTTTTGTTTGCAGGTCCTTTATTTCAGATTGATATGTTATGCTGGTAGTTTGCAACTCTAGTTGATACATTTTAATGTTATCTAATAAAGCAATTTTATTTCTTTTGTTTTTTATTGACTTCACTAAATTTTTTTGGCTCTTTAACAATTTTTTTGTTTTATTGATAATTTTTTTAATTTTAACATATTTCTTTAGTTTGTTTCTGCTACAAGGGTAAATAGTTCCCACTGTGTCATCATTTGTAAGGTCAATAGTATGAGTGGTTCCCACACCCCCTGCAGCAGAGACGGGAAGTGAATCCCTACGGACTAAAACTAATTCATTAAAGAGACTAAGGGTTTTCAGTGCAGTACTGTCTTCTGTTCTCTCCCTGAGCTGAGAGATTACACGGTGAGCTTCCCGGAGTTCCCGTTCCAAGGTAGATATTGTCTTCAGGGCAAGATCGTACTCAGCAGCACACTGATCAAACCTGTCTATCGTTTCTTGAAGTCTGTCCCGTTCTTCAAGTATTGAATTTTGTTGTGAGTGTAACGCCGATAACTCACTTTTTAATTTATCATTTTTATTTAGGGTTTCAATCATAATTTGCTCATTGTCATCTCTTTCTCTGTTGAGTTGATCACACAATTCCTTGGTGGCCTTCAGTTCTTGCAAGGTCAAGAGGAGTCTGTTGGATTCCTCTTGACGAGATAAAGCTCTTCTAGTCATCATTTTGAGGTAAAATGTGAGCGATTAACAGATCCACCAACAAATTATTTGGCCAACAAGTGAGGTTATAGTTTGGAAATATTGTACTTACGTGATTGTTTCCGTTCTAATAATCATACGAAAGATGTATTGCACGTATATAAGTCACACAAACACAGTAAACACTTCCAAACCGAGATAACAACGTCACAATTTTAAACTAAACAAACGAAAATGCCTCAACAATAAGTTGACATTTACATAAAAAATACTAAAAATTTCACTATTAATACTACCTAAACACGTACATTAGTTTGTTTTATAGCAATGAAATTGGTAAGGGTCCAATAATAGTACGTAAAACAATTAAATTAATAAATTTTAACGGGACAGGTTTTAGTCAGCTGTTATTCGTAGGGTTGCCACAAGCAAAAAAAAAAACACACCAATTTCTGACAACGGCTATGTAACTGATGTTTGGTTTCAATAGCGATACTGATAACCGTTGCCGTTGCCGAACACAAGGCATAAAAGTGGGTTTTCAACTAAGGTTTCAGGGAGAGCAAGGTAAAAAAAAAAAAAAAAAAAAAGGTCCTCACAACTAACTGAACTATAATACTAGCGCTACCACACACCGCAGACGTGATGACAGCTGCTCTCACTGAGTTCGCTTGCTGAGGCAGGTCATCTTCATTATTTTGAAGACCTGGCGTTAGTTTGTTGCGCCAAAAAAATTGACGGATAAGCCTTTTTCAGACGAGAATTAAATGTTATAATTGACAAAGTTTGCTTGCAATATTTACAAATGGCAAAAAAAAAAACTTTTTTTCTCAAAACGAGTCCACAACTCCACACCATACCCTTTCTAACAGACATTTTTCATAATCACAGAAACGTTTAATAGAACAAAGATTTGCACAACAATAATAAATAACATTTACCTATACCTACTTATGTACTTACCTAAACTAAAACTACTAAAACTTTATTTTATAAATTTTCACTTTTATAACACTCAACTTACTATTTTTTTAAATTAGTCACAATCAATGTCATTTGGGTGGACCAAATTAATTCTAAACTATAACAATGCGAAAAACAGAAAACTTTATGAAACACACCGCTCAAGAAAACCAAACAAACTTCTAGCGGTCTAATAATTCCACCTGCGCGCGCATGTTTCTTAATAAACCAATTCTATATATCATGAATATCGTAAACTTCGTAACGTAATCACGACTTTATATAAATAGACACAAAGTTTAACTCTAGTAACCCTATAGAGGTCAAACTATAATGAACGGTTCCCGGCTTCCAGCGCATGCGCTCTAGCAACAAACCACTGTCCATTATAGTTTGATCTATCAATATTCAATTCCTCTCTGTTTTAACATATCACGAATGATAGAGAGGGCATGGTTATTGGCGTTCGGTTGCCGCAACGTAGCGAAACGAGAATAACTGAATGAAACCAACTAGCCAACAACTGTGATATTGTCAGTTAGTTGCCGCGTCACCGTCAGTTGATAAAATGGATATCTGATAGCCGTTGCTATGTCAATATCGGTTGGGTACGTTAGAGGCACGGCAACCGTTTTCAGTTACGTTTCGCTATAGCGGACACATGTCTAGCGAGAGCGTCGCTTCGGGCGTGTTGGCCGCAGATCGCGTAATTTTGGTGAGGGGATGCGCGGAGTACGCGGAGCAGTTTCACTTGATCAAGCAAGGTCAACGACGTAATGCAGGCTCTTAACTACTACTTTTACATGAAGTTACAAGAAATAGAATTAGAATTGGAGATGTTGATCGTTTGGAACTTGGAATGGAACTGGCTTGGGAATGAAGAGCGGGATGTTAAATAGAGTTGGAAATGGAGTAGGGATGTGGAAATGAGGTTGTTTACAACTAAGAAATAGAATACAAACTAAACACATTACTTAATTACAAACACTAAATACATTGCTTATTTACTCTTATAACTATCTTATCTAATGAGGGGACGGAGGTCACAACATAACATCTCCCCCCTTAGAACAAAGATTGGGCTTCTTTGGAGTTGCCCAATTTTCGGAAACGTGAAGATGTTGAAGCTGCGATGCGGGCAGCGTTACCGAAGTTGGCGTTAGCGGCGGCTGCGTCAGAGTCTTCGGAGATTGCAGAGCTTGTTATCGTATCCATGGGAATAGCCATGTGCAAGTCGGTTCTTGTTTGTCTTCGGTCAAAACAGTTGTTAAATATTATGATGCAACTGCGGCCGTTTTGATCGTTGCTGTTTCGTCGTTGTAGTCTTCTGAATGGAATGTATCGGCATGTTTTATATATGTATTACATACGCTAACGTTAGAATTCCAAGTGTGTAGGAAAATAAGGAAAGTGTGCTAGAATGTCGTTCGAGTAGTGTTCTTTTTTGAAATGTTTTAATTTTCGATGATTGAAGTTTGAGTTCTTCTTTTATTGATTGCAGTGCGTCTGTAGGCACGCTGTTGATGCGAATTGGAATGATATGTGGAGATTTCGGAAGATCTTCTAAGGATTCGCAGGCGTCTGTGATGTCTACTGTCAGATTTGGGTGACTGACGTTTATGTGATTCTCGTCGGCTGCAGCAAGGGTGATGAGACTTGAATAGAATTTACATCCTTTTTCTAGTTTTAGAATGCCGGCTCCTTGTAGATTCGTGTTTCGTGGTTTTGCCACATTGAAAAACGGAAGCTGTGTCATTTTGTAGCACGTAGACCCATTTGTTAGTTGACAGGCAGGAACATGTTGATTTTTGCGGTGAACGTAGTGAGTTCACAGATTTCAGGTAGCTTTTGGTTGGTGTGAGAAGGATTGCCATCTCGCAGGTAGGGCGCGTGTTGAAGTTGTAGATAGGTAGATTGCAGGCCCATGTAGTTGACGCGCAATGCTTGCATTCGACGAGGGAGCTCGTAGTGACGTATTCCTGACATTCCTGTCTTGAAGGACTTGTGGCCAAATAAGTTTGCTCAGGAAGGACAGTGGAATAGTAGGTGGAATCGCGATGTGTGATTGGGATGGAATATATGTGGTATAAAGTAAATCTGTTGGGTCTAACTAAAGGGAAATCTAAAATGTAGGTCCGAAACTGGCAATTGAAATATTGACACCAGAAATCTGTAAACAATCTCTTCCCAAAATCACGTCATAAGGCAAAGAATCCACCAAATGAAGATTCATTTCAAATGAAACTGAATCCAATGATCCAACAGTACTAATAGATTCGTGGGAGATTACTGGTTTTCCAGTTATGCCTCGTAAAGCTACAATGTCAATAGATCGCTTACCGGGAACCGAACCTGCAGAACGTGTCTTTATTAAAGAACACTCTGCACCCGTATCAATTAAACAAGAGAGATCGTTATTACCAATCCGGATTCTTGATGAGCACGGAGTTGTTGTTTGTGCTAAGTTGACTCGATGCGATGGTAGCTCTGGAGGTGGTGCAGATGTACTTGCTGGTCTGGTATTGCTGGTTCTTGATATTGCGGATGTTGATGGTTTTGACCAACAATTTTCAGTAAGGTGGCCAACGCGTTTACAGTAGGTGCAAAATATTTGTTTGCAGTCACGCTGACGATGCCCTGTTTTTCCACATTGGTGGCAGGTAATTTCCAGGCGAGATTGTTTTCTTTGGGGTCCACCTTCCGTTGTATTTGATTCTGAAGGCTGATAGTTTCCAATTCTCTTGCGATTGTTTGTGGTAATAGTTTCTTCCGAGTCATATGTTCTTTTTCTATAGTTGTTAAGCGTTGCAATTAACTCCGCTTGGGACCTTGGAGCTGATCTTAGTAGCTCGGCTTGATAAAATTTAGGCCTAATGCCGGATATTACTGCTGGAGAGAGCTTTCATCATTGCTGTTATAGCTGAGCATCCTCGTATGTCAATTAATGAGTCAACTTGTTTACACCATTCGTCTATAATAAGCCGGTGATTGTCGGGATCATATTCCGGTAAATAAAGTTCATTCAACTTGTGATTCACCTGCTGGTTTGGTGTATTATTCTGAAACACCAATTGTTGCAGTAGATCCACTTGCTGCCGGAGCAGGGTTAATTCACTGGACTGCATACCGGTATTCACAAAACGTCGTGCGTGACGGTACCGTAAAACCAGGCAGAGTTGGTGAGTAAATGCTTGGATCAGGGCGGTCTTCTTGGGCGTGATCATCCCTGTCTTCTGATGTAAGAGTTTCGGGATCCATTACAAACACCAATGTTTTTTCTGATTATTAGGCGAGTAGTAAGGAAACGCGGCGGGTGACCGTTACCCGCGGGAGTCGGATTTGATTCTTCTATGGCGGCCATGACGGCCGCCGCTATAGGATCGTCCGGGTCGTCCAGGATATGCCTGGGACGACGATAGGGAGGAGGGAAAGCGCCCGATGCGCATGTCGGGTAGTCCGCTGCCCTCACCACCAGAGGATTCGGGTGGTGAGGGGCCGAGTCAAAGTAGCGACGAGCAGATTCTTTGATGTAATGGGCAATGGAAGGAAGTTCCAAGTCGCAGTGCAAGTCGATGTTCCGCATTTACCACGGAGCACCGGTTGCTCTGCCGAACGAACCTATTTTGGATGACCTGGAGTTTGTTGATATTGGATTGGGACGTATGGCCGAACACTGTCGACGCGTAAGTCATGATGGGGCGTATGCAAGTTTTATAAAGGGTTACTTTATTGCGGAGGGAAAGTTTACTCCGCTTGCAGATAAGCGGGTGGAGTCGGCCTAGGACGAATGCCGCCCTATTACGCACTCTCGTGGTGTGTTTGGAGAAGGAGAGCCTGGTGTCGAGGATGATCTCCAAGTACTTGGTGGATTTCACCCACGGCATCCGCTGGTCGAATAGCGTGATAGGGTCTTTAGGCGGCTTAGTTTTGGACGGGTGGAAGAAGAGCGCGGCGCTCTTTTCCGGATTTACTAGAATACGCCATTTCCTGAACCAGTTGCCTAGTTCAGTGATGGCGCGTTGGAGTTTAAATCGCATGCGGGTTTTGTGCCAACCGGTGACGTAAATGGCTGTATCGTCTGCGAAGAGGGCTGTGTTGACAGTCGGAGGGCGTGGTATATCGCTGGTGAATAAAGAGAATAGAAGGGGCGAGAGCGCGGAGCCCTGGGGGACTCCGGCCCTGATGGGGCGGCGGGAAGAGCGCGCGTCCTCCACTTTGTAGCGAAAGCCTCGATTTCTGAGGAAGTCACTGATGATAAGCACTAGGCGGTCTGGGACGCCAAGGTGGAAAAGCTTGTAGATCAGGCCTCTGTGCCAGACTTTATCGAAGGCTTTCGCTACATCGAGGAATACCGCGAGCGTTCCCTTGGGTTTGGTGCGGGAGTTGAACCCTGTGAGAATGTCTTCCGTCAACCTGTGCGCCTGATGGGTGCACGAGTGACGGGCTCTAAAACCGAACTGTTCGTCGGGGAGGAGCTTCTCGCTCTTGACATGATTCCACAGGCGACTCAGAATGAGCCTCTCGTAGATCTTGCCTATAGTGCTGAGAAGGCTGATAGGGCGGTAGCTGGAGGGGGAGGTTGCAGGTTTCCCGGGCTTGGGGATGCCGATGACATCGGCAGTCTTCCAAGCGTCGGGGAAGATGCAATTGGACATGGCTGCATTGAAGATGCTTACGAGTAAGTAGACGAGCGAGGCTGGGAACAGCTTCACCACTCTATTACTGATACCGTCAGCCCCAGGGGCTTTGCGAATTTTAAGGTCTTTAATAAGTGATTCTACCTCTGCCGCCTTTACAGGCGGGAGAGGGGGAAGGTCTGCGGTGGGGACCGACTCTCTACGAGAGACTTCCTCATCCACGAAGGCTATGTGGTCTAGGTCGATATGGTCCTCTGAAGGAGTACACTGAGATTCGAGGCTCTCGGCTAGGCAGTTAGCCTTCTCCTCGTTCTCGAAAGCCGGAGGGAGGTTGGGCCTGGACAGAGGCGGTATCGTGGCCTGGGAGTCCGATTTGAGCGAACGGGCTAGTTTCCAGTACGCTACATGGGAGGGTTGGAGATCAGTGAGGCGGTCACCCCAGTTCTGATCCCGGAGTTCTTTGAAGTGCTCCTTGACGGCACGTTCGTACGTGCGCAAGGTTGCCCTGTTCTCGGGAGTGGGTGCAGAGTCGTAGGCCCTAGTGGCGGCGTTTTTTGCGGTCAGAAGTGCCCTCGATTCGCTAGACAGGGCCCAGCGGCGGTCGTCCGTCGCCGGGACCTGTGTAGAGGCACCGCTTACCGCGGTGCGGAGGTGGCTAGTGAGCGCATCAATCGCGGTGGACACATCGCCCGCGGTGGCGATGTCATCCGGGATACGATCGAGGTCCGGCGAACTGATTTCTTTTAGGGAGTCCCCTAAGAGCTTCCAGTTCACCTTAGTCCTCGTCAGGTTGGCGTTAGTGGGAGTTTCCGGTCCTAGTTCAAGGCACACAGGCCGGTGGTCTGAGATAAGCTCGTGATGAACCAGGATGGAGCGCAACTTTAGGGTTATGCCCTTGAATAGTGCTATGTCGAGTATGTCAGGTCTGTGGTTTTCTTCGTAAGGGAACCTAGTCGGGGTGAGAGGGGCAATGATATCAAAATCGAGCGAGTCCATAAGGCCATTTAGAATGACACCGTTACGGTTCGTTGCGCCACAGTTCCAGAGAACGTTTTTTGAATTGAAATCGCCGGCAAGGATGACGGCATCACCCAAGCCTAGGAGGGCCTCGAGGTCCTCCTTGAGCAGGGTTTTGAGGGGAGAAAGGTAGCATGAAGCGATCGTGATTGCGGAATGACCGGTCATTCCTAGGCGACAGCAAGAGGCCTCCAAGTTGGTAAGAGGAGGGGTGGGAATGGGGATGCAGTGGAGAGATGACCTGTAATAGACAAGAGTCCCTCCTCCCCTGTCGACTCTATCGTTGCGAACTATCCGGAAGTTCGCAACCTTAGGGTCTCGGATGCTAGGTTTGAGGAATGTTTCCTGCAGTAGCATGATATCGATCTGGTGGGCTGTGAGATATTCACGGACAAGGTCACGCTGGGCGTAAAGGCTGTTAGCGTTGAAGAACGCTAACGAAACGGCACGGGGTTTTAGTTTAGAGGTCGTATTATCCATAATTGGGGCGTACAAGTGAAGAGGTGGGACTGCAGTGGCGCTTGATGGCTGCGAAGAGGTCAGCATGGAGTGACATGATTTGCAGGAGCTCCTCCAACGGCCGGGGCTCCTGCATTTTGGCCGCGAGCTCGAGCACCTCCTGGATGTCAATGGAGGTGGCGAGGTCGGCGAGTTTGGCGAAGTTCGAGCGATCTTGCGCCGGAAGGCCCACCCTCGCTGGGAAACCAGGAGGAAGGGCGATAGTGGGAAGGAACGAGGGTCCTTGAGAGTGTGCCGGTGCGGGGCGGACGGGCGCCGTTGTGCTCGTGAGCAACGGCTTAGGAGGAGCTACCAAGCTTGGGGGCTTAACCCAGGCGTTGGTGGGAGGTTGGGTTGGCGGAGGGCCAATGGTGATTTTGGGGCTGATCCCCTGGGAACGAGTCAGCGGTTGCGAGAGGGGAAGCCTAGGGCGACTCTTCGGGAAGCGAGGAGCCTTCGGGCAGCCGCGGTAGTTGGCCGTATGGCCTTGCGTGCCACAAAGTACGCAGCTCGGTGGTTCTGGGTTGTCACGGGTGCGGCTGCAATCCGCCGTCCCGTGGTCTCCCAGGCACTTCACACATCTCGGTTTTGCATAGCAAAAGCGAGAAGCGTGCCCATAGAGCTGGCAGTTGTGACACTGCGAAGAGGCTCCGTTTTTGTGGGGCGGTTCGGCTCTGATGCCTGAAAGCTTCATCACCGACTGTATTGAAAAGATGGCTTTGCCCTCTGAGGAACGATCGAGGATGCATCATAGAACAAGGTTAAACGGGCTCTTGTCCTTGCCGCTGTACATGCGGTGGACCTCCCGAACGGGGTAGCCCTGGGCCTTAAGATCCGTTAGGACTGCCTCAGCGGGCAGCTCCTTGGGAACTCCGCGCAGTACTACGTGGAGGACTTTCTCCTCTTCCAGGGCGAACGTGTGGAACGAAAGTTTTTCGTTCCGTAGGACACGCGTCAGGCGACGGTGGTCTTCCGGAGAGGAGACCTGAATCTTGATACCCTGATTGATGGGCCTAGCCGAGGTGTAGCTGATCCTCAGCTCGTCCATCAATCGGGATACCTTGTCCCACTTGCCCTTGTCTTGCAGGACAAGTGGCGGCGGGGCTTTGGTTTTCACGGGCGCCTCCGCTTGAGGAGCGGGGGCGTCCGGGGACGCGATTGACGGGCGTGGGGCCTGCTTCGGAGTGAAGTGAGGCGCCTTAGCTAACTGAGGGGACTCGGGGGACTCAGGAATCACTCACTTGCGAGCTTTCCTCGCTACGGGAGTGAAACCGTCCTGGTCGGCGGAGTTGGGCGGAAGTGGGGCAGGAGAGCCGCTCTCCATTTCCACGTCGGCCACCAGGGAGGCCTGGTTGATCGGCCCTGTTTTGGACGCGGGCGGCGCGGGCCGCGAGAGAGAGTTAGTTCGGCTACGGGCCGGATCAGAGTGAGAGCTCTGGTCGCGAGGGGAGCCGCTAGGTCCGACGGGTGACTTAGTGGCGTGCCGGGATACCGGGGAACGACTGCAGCTACGCGGGGCTGCGTCTTGCAGGCTACGCGAGCCTGACACGGGGCGAGCAGGCGGGGGCATGGCACTCGTGGCCTTCGAGTTTTTTGCCGGGGTTTTAGAAATCGCGGGGGCGGATGTCTCCTCTCGCTTGAGGAGCGTGGCCGGGATCGCGCTGTGGTCTCCGTGAGTGGTGAGCCATGCTACGACGTTTCGTAGTTGGTCAGATTTTACCCAAGCGGGGTTGAACAGCGACATGATGGTAGATTTTAACGGGTCATGGGGCTAACTAAGGTGGTGGTTACAGCAGCCGGTAGAAGAAGCAAAGGTTACAAGACCCTACCTTAAAAGTCCAGAGTCCATCAGCAGTCGTCCCTCAAAACTGTCCTAGGCACTGTACACTACACTGACACTTCACTGCACTGAGCTGCGGAGCAAAAGTTCCTGGGCAGGGTGCTTAAGGCACAGAGTCCAACGTGGATCCCACGCGGGGGATCGAACACTGCGGCTTCGCGGCACTATCCCTGCGGCCGGTCCGCGCGGGGACCGAGGGCTTGGGAATGAAGAGCGGGATGTTAAATAGGGTTGGAAATGGAGTAGGGATGTGGAAATGAGGTTGTTTACAACTAAGAAATAGAATACAAACTAAACACATTACTTAATTACAAACACTAAATACATTGCTTATTTACTCTTATAACTATCTTATCTAATGAGGGGACGGAGATCACAACATAACAACCGCGGCTAGTGTGTGTGCGCTGCCACATATTTATTTAACAGGTATACTGCTACTTGGCGACGGGCGATTGCATTAAAATATGCGTACCATCAATTGCACCAAGAACTCTTGGGAATCTGGCAATGTTGTAAAAATCTTGTTGGGTATTGCCATGAATGTAAATATAATTTGTATATAGCCTAGTAATAGCTGAGGAGACATCTGCCACAATACGTCCAGAGGATGATTCAAAAACACCAATATAATCTACGACATCGGTCGTATTTCTAATATTGTGCCCAATGCATAAAATCGAAGTGCTAGCAATAATTGATGCAAAGGAGATATGTGTAGTGAGAAATAAGCCCGTAATCGTAGATTAGGCTTTATTCAACAAAATTATACATCGTAGTAATATGACACAAGCAACCCTGACATTGAATAAACTCTTCATATAAGGTGACATTAATATCTATGACCAAGGAAGTCGTGATATTACCACATTCTCCTGGGCTTCGTTAATTAATGTGTCACATAATCCGCGAGATGGAGAGGTCGACGGCGTGCTCTTTCAGGGCGTCGCAAACTCTCCACTGTGTTGGTCTGTGGACTCTGTGGCTGAGCATTTTCATGACTTACATCGATTGCATCGATGTAATCCTCGTCCTCATTCGAATCTCAGTGAGTAATCGTCTTCCGATGAGAACAGTCGTTTGCTGACGCACTCGCGCTAATACGTGCTCGCATAAAGCTGACGCTGCAGATCGCTCCGCCGCGTCTAGCCGGCCACGGTCACCGCGATGACCCAGTTACATAAAGTGAATCACGTACACATTGTGTAATGTAAACAACTATTAAGGCGCAGCTATTATTAGTCCTAATCATGGCTGCAACCAGTACCATCAAAATTAAAACGGAAACAGAAACTCTGTTATACCGATATTACAGTGAAGAAAAGGCAGCACGTGAAGATCTTCAAAGCCTCGTTAAAGACTTAAAAGGTCAAATAGAAAATCTTCAACAACAGCTGAAGAACATCCAGGAGCACAGAATTGCTCCAGACAGTAAAGAACCCGAAAACCAGAGCACTTCAGAAACAGTCCAATATGAGACAGACGAAGAGGTGCTCGCTAAGGAAACCGAGTGGGTACGTCAAAAAAACAGGAAGAAGAGGAAACTCAACTCATCACTGTCCCCACCACCTCAACTGGAATCTAATCCTAGCCAGAACACAAAAGAAAAACAGAAAGAGAAGAAAGTGCAGCCTCCACCACCTATAGTCATCGAAAACATCAAGAACTACCAACAGTTCTACGATCTTCTTTCGACTGGTCTAGATAAAGACTCGTTTATCGTAAAGATGATGAACGGGGAAAGCGTTAAGATCAACGCAAATAACGAAGACTCGTATAGGGCCATAACCAAGCTTTTGCTACAAAACGGTTGTCTCTGGCATTCATACGAGAACAAACAAGACAGACCGATAAGGGTGATGGCAAAAAACCTGCATTCTTCATGCTTGCCGGACAGAATAGTGGAGGACCTGAAATCCAAGGGATACCAAATCCAGGACGCGGTTAATAAGCTGAGCTGGAAGAGTAAGGAACCTCTTAATATGTTTATGCTTTCATTCGAAAAAGGTGAAGATGTTAGTAAAATATATAACATAAAATCCATTTTAGGCTGTAAAGTGGATATACAACCGTTAAAGGCCTCGAAACTAATCCCACAATGCAAAAGGTGTCAAGCTTACGGTCACACACAGAAGTATTGTTCCAAAGAACCCAGGTGTGTGAAGTGTACAGGTAAACACCTCACCAGAGACTGCACGAAACCAGCAGAAGCAAAACCAAAATGTGTCCACTGCGGTGAACCTCATCCAGCTAGCTACAGAGGCTGTGTCGTAGCCAAAGAACTGCAGAATTTAAAAAATAGAACCCTGAAAAAACATGTCATGCCAACTTCTTCTACTCCGGGTCCAAGTATAAACAAAGACAAAAAACCTAGTTACACTAATAATCGTGTAACGAAGAACATTACCTTTGCACAAATGGCAAAAGGAATTAATTCAGCTCCACAGACACAACCCAAACCGGTAATCTCAAATACTGACGAAAAGATTAATAGGATTCTTGACCTTTTAACCTCATTCGACAACCGATTAAAAAAACTTGAAAGTAGCACTAATACGGCTACTCAGAAACAAAAATCACGATGACTTCGCTAAGGATTATGGCATGGAATGCTAATGGACTACTGAAACATCAAAATGAACTACAAGCAGTCCTACATACAACAAATATTGATGTGTGTCTTATATCGGAGTCACATTTCACTAAAGAATCATATATACAAATAAAAGGCTATAAAACTTTCCACGCATTACATCCCGATAACACTGCTAGAGGGGGCAGTGCCGTGATCATAAAAGAAAATATCTACCACCATGAAGAATACAAGCATGAAGAACAGGACATACAAGCGGTAGCTGTTCGTGTCAAAACTAAAAGACAGCCTGTTACTTTATCAGCTATATACTGTCCACCAAGGCACTCAATTAAAGCAGACCAGTATAAGAGCTTCCTGAATAATCTTGGCAATAGTTTTATTCTTGGAGGTGATTTTAATGCTAAAAACACCCATTGGGGATCTAGACTAACAACGACTAAAGGAAAGGAACTCCTTAGTGCCACTAGAGAGATGAACTGTCATGTTATATCAACAGGAAAGCCTACCTATTGGCCTACTGATTCTAATAAAATTCCAGACCTTATTGATTTTTTTATATATAAAAATATATCACACAGCTCTCTTCACATTGAGGAAGGTTTTGATATGAGTTCAGACCACTCGCCAATCATATTAACCTTAAGTGAAACTATAGCACATAAAGAGGAGAATCCCGCCCTTGTAAATAAAAACACTGATTGGGAGAGCTTTAAGTTAGATCTGGACTCCGTTATCGAGCTTAAGGTCCCGTTAAAGGATCCACAACAACTAGATCAAGATGTAAGAAAATTTATAACACATGTACAACAATGTGCATGGAAAAATACACCAGTCTTTAAAAGAAGAATTAGAGGAAACTGCTATCCAACAGAGATAAGAAAACTTATAGCTGAAAAAAGGAAGCAAAGACAGAAATGGCAACAAACCAGATTTCCACCAGACAAAAAAAGGCTAAACAACCTCACAAAAAGGCTAACAAGGGAAATTCAGAACTTTCATGATGAAACTATGAATTCCTACCTTAGTCAGTTAACAAGTGATCGCTCCACTGATTACTCTCTTTGGAAATCTACAAAAAGTTTAAAGAAACCAATCATGCAGACTCCTCCCATTAGACAAGTAAACGGGACCTGGGCTGTAAGTAGCGAACAAAAAGCAGCTAGATTTGCAGAACATCTGGAAATAATTTTCCAACCTAACGAAGAAAACGGAGAGGACAGCCCCTTGGTAGAAACATCGCACGATAACTTAGAAATAAGGCTCGTTACACCAAAAGAAGTCTACAGCGAGATCAAACGTCTTAACCGAAAGAAATCTCCTGGATATGATTTAATTACTGGAGAAATCCTTCAAAATCTCCCACGTAAAGCTATAGTAAAACTTACCACCCTCATCAATGCGGCATTTAGACTTAAATACGTACCAGATGTTTGGAAAGTTGCTGAAGTCATAATGCTGCCTAAACCTGGAAAACCACCCCATGAAACTACATCATATAGACCAATTTCTCTGTTGCCCATAGTGTCAAAACTTTTTGAAAAGCTTCTTCTGAGGCGGTTAAAGCCCATCATAGAAGAGAGAAACTTAATCCCGGACTATCAATTTGGTTTCAGGGAAAAACACTCTACCATTGATCAAGTACACCGAATAACTAGCAAAATAGAAGAAGAAGCTTTAGAAGAGAAAAAAGTCTGCTCAATAGTCTTTTTGGACGTTGCGCAGGCATTTGATAAGGTTTGGCACACAGGTCTTATACACAAGCTAAGAAATATGCTCCCAAAGCAGTTTACAGACATTCTGGAGTCTTATCTATCACAGAGAATGTTCCGTGTGAGACAAGATGACGGATATTCAGAACTGAAGGAAATTAAAGCTGGTGTACCACAGGGCAGTGTCTTAGGTCCAGTCCTGTATTTACTTTACACTTGTGATATCCCAGAGCTAGAAAACAACACCATTGCTACATTTGCAGATGACACTGCCATCATGGCAACGGGAGTTACACAAGCGGAAGCAGCCGAAAAAGTTCAAATAGCCATCAACATCATATTTGATTGGACAAAAAAGTGGCGAATCAAATTAAATGAGTCCAAATCTGCTCACATTGACTTCACAAACAAAAGACCAAGTTATCATCCGGTGTACATAAATAACAATGCGATACCGTACGAAAATACAGCCAAATATCTAGGCATGACACTAGACGCAAAGCTTCGCTGGAAGGCTCATGTCAAAAAGAAACGCGATGAGTTAGAGCTTCGCTACAGGAAGATGTACTGGTTACTTGGAAAATATTCTTCGTTATCAGTGCACAACAAGCTGCTCTTATACAAACAAGTCCTCATGCCAGTATGGACGTACGGTATTCAGCTATGGGGCTGTACCAAAAAAAGCAATACACTGATGATACAAAGATTCCAAAATAAAGTACTCAGAGGTATCGTGAACGCACCCTGGTACGTAAGAAATGATGACCTCCACCGGGACCTCAAAGTGGACGTGGTCACAGATATTGTTAAAAAGTACGCTGAAGCTCACGAACAAAGGCTTCATCACCATGTGAACATCGAGGCTGTCCAGCTCCTCGACAACACGGACATAGTGAGACGACTGAAAAGGACGAAACCTTTTGAGTTAGTTTATCTGAGTGCAAACAATACGTAGTTCAGTGAGTGCTAAAAGTGCTAAAGAACACAAAAACAAAGTGTCTTCCCCTTAATAGAGACAATAAGAAAAGTGCTAATGGACACATTCTTAGTTATACTCTACCTAGCAACTTATGTTATATTTAAATTACTTATTAGCCATTATAGGCTAGATTGTAATACCGTAGAAGTATCCGCCAATAAGTAGAAACTTCATAAAAAAAAAAAAAAAAAAAAAAAAAAATTCGAATCTGATTCGGTGGTGGGGCGTTCCCCAGCAGGAGCTAAGTGCCTATTGGAGGTGACTACCTCTCTCCCACTACTCAACCGCACTAGGGAATGTTGAGGATTACTTTCTAGCATTTCAACTTCCTCAACTAATGGATCGTATTTGTTGGACCGGTGATGGTTGCGCATTAATATTTTCCCCGGAACAGTTAACCATGTAGGCATTGACTGACCATTTGAGGACCTTCTGGCATGGGAGAACATCCGTTCATGAGGCGTGCTGTTGGTAGCCGTGCAAAGAAGTGATCTCACGGAATGCAAGGCTTGAGTTAAAACCGATTGGAGAAATACTTTCCAGGCTAGGCCAGCTTAAACTCCTCCAACCCTCTACGGAGGGCAAGGGACCTACTAATGTGGTCTACCGGTCTGGATTTCCCCTCTCTACCCGTGTGTGATCCACCTATTCCTTGGTCCAAGGTGGCGAAACCCAGGCCAGTCGCCAGCTCTGCAGCATTGGACCACTGCCCTAGTGTGATTATAGGGTAGTCATCCGCGGTCCTACGGACGCTCACCACGTGGTCAAGCGCAGTGACGGCATTGTCGTGCCCGAACATTTCGAACCTCGCCGCATAGTAACCCTGTCCCCTCCAGCATCCACCGAGACTTCCTCTTGCTGGGGGAACCTACAACTGAGTAGTGTGACCAAAGAATCTATCTCAGCCCAATCAATCCGTTGCCCTGAGACCCTCTCTTCGGCCCAGCGGTTCATGAGCACGGTAAGAGGCTCGCTGTGGGCCATTAGCAAGCGCAGACACTCACTAACCAGATATCTGCCGTCTGTAACAATTAGTAGCGGCCAATTATTACCATGGTTTCTGCAATGATAGAATTGTAACTACAACTTGTAACATGTGACTTCAGAACGAACAAATGGTGCAACCGTAAAAATGAAGTAACTTCTCCAGCTTTTGAACTGAAAGCCTTTTGCGCCGGTCATTAAAAATGTATCCAGCTTTAGCAAAAATTCTTTCGCACGGGACAGATGTTGCAACAATGTTGCATTTCGTGCGAAAGGTTTTAGCCAAAACTGGATATATTTTTGAATGGTTTTTCCACCATATGAATTATTCCATTAGTCGTCGTCTGATTGGTCTTGGCAACATTTCGTCATTTACAAGTGTAGTTCCCTTATGGCCTTGGTTAAGGGTGTGCCCTGACTGCGTGATTCTTTAATTGATCTAATTAATTGAAAGCGCTCTTTGAGACGCTCGTTCAAGTGGATGTTCTGATGCTACTCTGCCTCTTCATTTTGAATAATCATCACCATCAGCCTTTACGTTCCCACAGTTGGGATTCTGGCCTTCTCTCAGAGAGAGAGTATGGGCCGTTATCTACCACGCTGGCCCAGTGCGGGTTAGTAGATGTCGCATGCCCTTGAATGTTGTGGTTTTTGGACATGCCGGCTTCCTCACGATGTTTTCTTTCACCGTTTTGAGCGATTGCAAATCCGCACATAACTTAGTCATAGGTGCAGGGCTGAGAGGATTCGAACTCGGTGAGCTGAACTGAGCGATGGTGGCCGAACGGTAACCACGTGCGCTTTTGAATAATGTCGATCATCAAATCTTGACAATGGCCTGTTTGTTAATATATTTTTTGAACCCCAATAACTTAAACCGTGGGTCCAGTACGGTGCAGAGTCCCAAGTGTTTTACTAATTGCGATGTTTTGAAATCCTTTCTCAAGGCAACTCATTAGTTTAAAAAGGACGTCCTGTGTTACATCAATCAAGAATTCTTCATTCTGAAGCAGGTCATTGCACACATCGTGTAGGCGATTGGCTAGGATGATTGCAAGCTCTCCTGTGAGGTATTTTTCCTTACTAATTGTAGGTACTAATTGTACATAAGTAATTATTTGGAACCCTCGAAACCAAGACCTTTGCTGAGTAGGGTAAGACAATAGGTAAAAATAATCAAGTCACTCTTGCTGTTTACGACAAGGTTAGATAAGATATAACACTAACTAATGCTAACCTCTATGTAAAAAACCCTATAAATGATGTTAGCATACTACTTATATACCTCTGTTATTTCAACACGTTTTTTTTCATGTTTCTTTTTTTTTGCGGAATTATTGGACAATGTTTGTGGACTTTGCTCCATAATGCACATTGAAACCTTATGAAGGTACTCCAGAAAGAGGTTCAATGGAAAGGATTTTCAATTACAGGCTGTCCAGAGCAAGAAGAGTTGTGGAGAGAATGCCTTTGGCATTTTAAGCTCCGTTTTTAGAGTACAGAGGAAGCCGCTACTATTAGAACCAGAAAAAGCTACGAAAGTCGTATTGACTACCATAATTATGCATATAACTACTTGCGTAGAGATCAAGCTTCCTCACAAAGGTTCACTCTAGGCATGTCGATTCATTTTAAAAAATATCGATCTCCGATTCGATTCAAATCGGACATACTAGAATCGATTCTTGTTTAAATCGAGCATTAAAAGATCGATTTTCGATTAATCGAGCCAATTTCAAACATGACTAATTGCCTAATAAAGATACAGGACATTATTGATGACCATTTACTGCAAATACAAGTAATTGGATAGAAGTATTATTAAATTAATAAACATATCACGCCTATATTCCTTCGAAAGAATAGGTAGAGGTGGGAATCGAACCCAGGATCTTTTGCTCAGCAGTAGTGCTTGCGACCACTAAACTAATGTGGCAGTGTAAATTTCTAGTCGGTTAATAAATTAATCAAATTTTAAGTTTATAAAATTTTATTAAAGCTAAATACAAATTTAACAAGAAATTATATTTCCCAGTATTTTAAGTCGAGTGACTTTAAAAAAATTAACTTATCTAATCGCTCAGGATCTAAACGACTCCTTTCGTCAGTAGCAATATTTCCCGCAACAGAAAAAAGCCTTTCACATGGAACAGATGTTCCAACTATGCAAAAGTATTTGTTGGCAATCGGCGTTATTGAGCTGCACAACGAATTTCTTTGGTGATACCAATATGTAATAGGAGCCGTCGTTTTAAAGTCGACGACAGGCTGTGTTAAATAATGTTTCAATTCGTCTTGTAAACCTTGTCCTTCAGTTTCTGCTTGAAATAATTGTAGCTGATTTTTTACTAATATGTTATGGAATTCCCAAATGTTAGATTCTTCTGCTTCCTTCAGCTGGCATTCCAAATTATTCTCTGAATCTTCATTACTTAATTTATTCTCCAATTGTTTTTTTGAAGCTACAATCATACTATTAATTTTATCAATAGCTCTGGAGCATGCTATTCTGTCAGAAAAATGAATTTTCTTGAATCTTGGATCCAGTAGTGTGGTGATAGCTAACACATGTACTTGTTCCACTGTACCAAATCTCTTTTTTAATTCTTCCAATATTAAATTTTTGGTTGCAGCACCGACATCTGTTTCCGTCTTCATTGTACTGTATGTTTTCAAAAGACAGGAAACTATTGGTATAATTTTGCTTGACGTTACAAATTTCTCTACGGATACTTCTTTCGTCACAGCTTCCATAGGTTTTAAAATATTTATAAGATCTTTAATACCATCCAGTTGACTGGCTGTTAACATAGGTGGAGCTTTCGGGTAATTGAGTAATATCGGGGCAAGTAACTCAGATAACTTTACAAACCGAACTAGCTGATAGTAAATTGAATTCCATCGTGTGCAAACTGACTGAATCAATTTGAGTGGTACTGCTTTATCATTTTGCGCTTTACGAAGAGCATCAGCTACATTTACATTTTGTTTACAGTATCTAGTTATATCCTTTACAGTATTTAGTAACTGTTTGGCACTTTCAATACCAGATTTTTCTTCAAAAGGTTTTTGAGCTACTAAATTCAAAGTGTGGGCGAAACACCATAAGTGTTTTTGTTTGCCAAATGCAATTGTTACGGCCTTGACGATATTCGCACCATTATCAGTAACAACTGCTGCAACTTTTTCTGGGGTTATACCCCATTTTTCAGTCATTGTTATTAATATTTGACATAAATAATCAGAATTATGGGGCTCAGTTAAATGGGACACACCAAAATTTATACTAATCAGTTCACTTTCATGTATAAAATGTCCAGTTAAACCCATGTAGCTTCTAGTATTATGTGTATCTGTCCATATATCCGTAGTTAAACATATTGACTCTACTTCTAAGAGCTTTTCTCTAAATTGCAAAGAAAGAACATCATATTTGTCATCTATCATTTGTGTAATTGTCTGCCGTGAAGGAAGCTTATATAAAGGCACTGCTGTTTTCATTAAGTATGTGAAACCTTCTTTTTCAACTGTATTTAATGGCAACGTATCCTTGCAAATCATTAACATGATAGCATTATTTAGTTGTCCATACTTCTTTCCGTTTACTGGAAAAAGAAGTCAAAGGTATACATTATCACCGCTCATAAATATACCATGACCATAATCAACAAAGTAAGTAATTCATTACGTAGATAACAAAAATTCTCACCACTAAATGCGTTAATATTATCAACACATGAATCCATAGTTAGCTGATTAAGTTTTGATTTTTTCAGTGATACTGATGATGAAGCTATACTTTCTAAGTCAAAATCATAGTACTCTTTTGAACTGGTCAAACTCAAAGCATCATTTATGCCAAATTTTTCCTTTGATGTCGACGTAGTAGCAATATCTTCATTTGTCTGAAAAGGATTATGTTTTTGTATTCTATTATTATTTCAAATTACAAAATAAATACAATAAAAGGATAAAAAAATGCAAGAATATACAATTTTCAAACAAGCATGCATTAATAAAAAAGGCATATGTTGTATTGTAAGGAAAAGGTACGGGTACACACTCCAGTTTTTTTTTTTTCGTCACCAACACCAATACCATCATTTGCCACCACCAGTTTTCGTTGACTTACGGACTTAATAGCTGGATGTCTTCGTAATAAATGGTTGCGTAAGTTTGTTGTATTCCCGCATGTTTTAACTTCGACATGACAATACTTGCATACGCCACTTGATCCCTTTTTTACAAAGTGATACCATGTATCACTTTTAGTTGACATTTTAGGCTAAAAAGAATAACAATACTTTAACAATAATGCAAACTGCAACGCAAACGCACATTTCTCGATAAATCGATTACAATCAATCTAATCACTTACTATTTTTCAAATTAAAATAAATGCTATATGAACACGATATTATTTATTTCATTACTATAAATTTTTTCAGTAAAAATAATATTTATCCACAGTATATTTTTTATAAATAAACTCACTCACAAGAATAGATAGGTTAGGTTTGACAGCCGGATAGAAAAATAAAATGTTTTCTTAACGCAAGTAACACCACCTTCGGAAGCGTTCATAAATATTTACTCTATGATGCGTTCAAATTATTGACCAAGTACTACCAGTTCCTTTTGCGTCCGACAACAGCAAAAAATTAAAAAAACTAAATACCGCAGCCAATTGAGGAATATTCTCGCTAGTTCTTTGAATGGATCGGTCCGATTCGAGAGGTTTATGAATCGATTCATTGAATCGATGTAGGGTTCAAAATCGATCTGAAAAATCGATTATATTACTCTAAATAATCGATTTTTCGATTAATCGATTTTAAATCGACATGCCTAGTTCACTCCCACAGGATCATTCGATGCCGAAGTTGAAGGGACAGTAATACCCGGCCGATGGCGACAGGATGCAGAAATGTTATCAATGCTATCTATTCGAGCCATACCACAGCGAGGATCAACAAATATAAATGAAATACGTTCACATTTAGGGAGACATTTCATAACAAGCGGAGCAATTTCTTGGCAGAATAATTATCAGTAAATAATAGGTACTCACTTCTTCACCTAAAGTATCTTGTGTATTTCCTGGGTGATATCTCCCAGAAAACTGAAGGCTTCATAGGCATACCAATTCGAAACATATATTTCACCACGACCTGCAGTATAAAATAAAATATTAAAAATTATATAAAAACCGGTGTAACTTTGGATATAATAA
Organism: Opisthograptis luteolata; assembly: GCA_931315375.2. Classification (NCBI taxonomy): domain Eukaryota; kingdom Metazoa; phylum Arthropoda; class Insecta; order Lepidoptera; family Geometridae; genus Opisthograptis; species Opisthograptis luteolata. The sequence continues at coordinate 8,706,798 of OV928053.1, read as the reverse complement.
AATGAATGTTGTTAACCCTAATCATAAACATTAAATAATAAATACCTGATCCTGTGATTCTGCTTTTTTTTTCTCCCTCCTGTAAGACCCTAGTAAAGAGTCCATTTTTTCTTTAAGGTGGATGATCCCAGAGCTCATCACGCTATGTTGTCAAGAGATGGCGCTGATGTCATTTTTTACCTAAATTATTTTTTTACGTCGAAAATAATAATCTTATTCGAACCAAACACTAAAGCGCGCGTTCTATAGCGTTACTCAATTGTAAATTACCCAAATCTTCATTTAATAAACTAATAAATTACTCGTAACGCTTCTCTTACTGCTGGTGTCACAAATTTACGTACTTACACACGCACACGTAGACATAAAGTATGTCATTAGAACGCATCTAAGGTGGTTGCTTGCGGTCCGCCTAGCAGCCCAGCGTCAATAGATGGCGTTGTTTCTAATTAACGCATCTTATTTTATTATGAATGAACAGGTGCATATTATTTTAATAATAATTATGTTTACCGGTAATGGCGTAATATGTTTTATGTATCAAACAATATTTCAGATGTGTTTTAGTTTTCAAAACACTTTTATTTGTGCCAAACAATATCGCGGCGGTAGTGGTGAATGGCAGCTAAGCAACTATTCACGCACTCATAGAAAATGGTTTTGTTGTACACGAAACCATTTGCTAATTTCGTTCTTTCGTTTACTGTATAGGTTAGACCAGTGGTCAAACCTCTCAGTAGTTCTTTACTGATAACGAGGTTCCGAGTTCGATCCCTGCCTCAGATTTTTGGTAATTTTCTTTGATTTGGATGAAATTTAGAATGGAGATGGCCTATACCCTTTATTACCTATACTCTCTACTCTCCTACCAATAAAGACATTGGCTATTGTAATACTTTATTATGAAACAATCAGGATTATTTATTATACATGTACATAGTATCAAAATAAAAAACAGTCAATCACCAATAGTCTTTTTATTTACACATTCTTAAATATTCAATAATTCACAATTCTTCGTCAATATAAAGTCCTGCTGGTCGCACAGTTTTTTTCATTTTTTCCATGAACTATGTTCTGGCCACAGACTCATTGTGTTGGCCATATGCCATGTTATTGGTCAGAACATTGTTTTTATACAAAATGCTTTTGACGTGGTTGTGGCATGGTGTTGTCGCTTTTCGTTTACATATCTGCAACAAAGCTATAATTAAAGTATATTCTAATTTGTATCCCAACCTGGTCATACGAAAACCACGGATTTATGTCTACTAAACACTACTAAAAAACAAACATGACTTTGAAAAACGGTTAGTTTCCAAATCGGCTGGCTGGCCTGTCGCATTTATATGTAGTGTAAACATCATTTTCATGTTGCCCTATGGTCAGAAGTTCAATTCCTTTTATTTCCTCCGTTGTTTTTTGGAAGTCTCGAAGTTTCGAGAGACATGCTTATTTCAAATCTATTTCCACAATTGGTTCATTTGGTTTAGTAGTTACGTTGATACGTGGTAACAAACATTTAACATACACACACACAAATTTTTGCATTTATTATATTAGTAGAATAGAATTTCGTTTATTTCAAGGTGTATCATATACGAAGTAAATAAGCGTAGGAAAATTATATGTTATCATATTGTGTAGTTCAAAGGTATTTGAATACACTTTCAGCTAGGGCAGTTGTAGAACAACGTCCTTGATCCTCCGAAAATTAGATTTGTGGTGTCAGCCAGCTAGCAGGGCTTTTCCGGTTATACAAAGGTACTCTGTGGCAAGGCTGTTGCTGGCCTCAGCTGGCGTAGTGGTGCACGATTGTATCTGCTGATTTCCATCAATAATTTTCCAACGTTGATCAACCTTTTTTACAGAGTAAAACTATAAACAACAACTTGCCTAGCAACGTAGCAACTAGTCAAAAATGCATTTTACGTGAATGACGTAACCAAAAAAACTCATAGAACAGTCTGATTAGTTTATTCTAGCTGCACCCCGCAGTTTCACTCACGTGTCCTACAGTTTATCGCGATATTTTTTTTTATAAAACTATTGAAGTAAAAGAAACACTAAATATTAAGTGAAGCTTACCACTTACCACACATACACATACATTAGTGAAAACCGCACCCTAATCGGTTAAGTCGTTTCTGGAATTAGCGCGCACAAATGCACAGACAAACAGACATACAGTCAAACAGACAAAAATTCTATTTATCATTGTTTTGGGTTCTATTGCGTTGATGATAATGACCCCCAATAATAGCTTTTCTCATTTATCTTTCACTAGTTTTCAGCCGCGGTTTCACCCGCGTCTTCCCGTTATCCCGCAGGAACCTTTTTCCAGGATAAAAAGTAGCTATAAGCTATTTCCATTCCAAATTTGATCAAAATCAGTTTAGTAGTTACGGTGATACGTGGTAACAAACATTCACACACAAAAACTTTCGCATTTATAATATTAGTAGGATAGGATAGGATGTACAGACAGCGATCAGTCACAGTTTTATTACAAATGTAGGTAAATAGATTTTTACTGTAAATGTGGATTTGAATTCCGTCTTCTTTAGCGCTTAGATTGTTTCATTGAAAAATATACCATATTCCGTTTGATAACAATATATATAGCACTAGCTGTTCCCTGCGGTTTCACCCGCGTGGGCTACAGTTTATCGTGATAAAAATACCAAATTTCATTTAAATCGGTTCAGTAGTTTAGGCGCGAAAGCGTATATATTCCGTATACTCCAAAATTATTCCCGCACTTCGGTGCCCCTCACCGCGTTACCTGCTGTAGGTATCCATTATCCTATTTTAATTCTAATTTTTTTTTTGACCGCGCGTTTGTACAGCTAAAGGTCTTCCTGGTTCGTAAATTGCGACCGCAGTTTACCTATTTCATAGAATATTCTCCCGCCTTTCCCGCGGCACTGCGGTGCAGTGGGTTTATTTTTCTACTACTACTTACATTTTTAAACTCGTGATATCTTTCGAATGGAATGTCCGAATTGAATAATTCAAAAAGTTATATGAAGGGATTGAAGCAGTTTTGAATGAGAAGTAATTTATTTTGATAAGGATTAATACCAAGATACAAATAAAGAGCCTTTCCTAGCGGAGGCATTAAAATTATTTTTTTTAAATAAAAAAACACTTATGGTGGCATAACTATAATAGTTAGACATATGCTCTCGCGGACTTTTTTGTAGATCTTAATAGGACCTACAAACCCGTGATACATTGTTTCGTTCTATTGTCAATAGTTTTTGCAGCGCACGCAAAAATAGGTTTTCGATTTCATACCTTGGGTTAAAAAATAGCAATTTTCTTACGGATCCCTAATTTTTTGGGAAATAAAATATAGCCTATAGCCTTCCTCGATAAATGGACTATCCAACACTGAAAGAATTTTTCAAATCGGATCAGTAGTTCCTGAGATTAGCGCGTTCAAACAAACAAACAAACAAACAAACAAACCCTGCAGCTTTATAATATTATATATTAGTATAGATTACATTGATATATATCGGTTGATTTCGGTTTTGTTTTGACGTTTATGTTTTGAAGCGATGATAGCTCAGTCGGTTGCGCATCGAACTTCCGTGCTGGAAAGCACATGTTCAAATACCAACAATAAGTATGAGGTTTCGGTGAAGAAAAATATCGTGTTTATTGACCTACCAAACATTTATTTGGTAGTGCGGTACCAACACACTAGGTATCAAATATAGGGGTGTGACTAGAAGGGGAAAAAATCGATTAAGAATAATCGATTTTCATCTCTTTAGAATAAATCGATTTGTAAAAAACGATTTGATTATTTTTTACTTAATCGATTTTTTACAATCGATTATTTTTGATTTTTACAAATCAATTATTTTATTAAAAATATAATCGATTTTTTATAAAATAAATAATCGATTTTTAATACAATTAATAATCGATTTTTAATATAGTAAATAATTGATTTGTAATATTTGTTTATCGATTTTTTTAAATCGATTAAAAGAAAAAAATGATCGATTAATATAAAATCAATTTTTTTTCTCATCTCTAAACTATTTAACCGTGGTAGGCGACTTGCAAGGGCGATCTACCATTTCTAGTTCTACCGCCAAGTACCTAACTAACTATACATTATTATCAATAGTAGGTACCTACCTACGTAGGTATGAATTTAGAATTACGTTCTAATGTAATTATGTTGTCAGCTGTCTGGTTACCATAATACAAGCTCTGCCTATCTTGGGATCTATTGGCCGTGTGAGAAACTATCGCAATATATATATTTACTTCTTACCTATTTATTTACTAATTTTTCTACTTTGATTACCTGGGCGAAATTATATCACTTAGGTAATCAAAGTGGATTAGACCTCCACGACCTTGACTACCAACCCGTTTTGATTTACGTCTTCGGAACGGAAAGTAAAAATTGCCCCAAAGTCAACAACATCGTTCATGCACGATTTGGCAAGTCGCAATATCGTGGGCCGTGGCGAGCGAGACAGAAAATCATTCTTCACTAGTCATGCGCGATCTTGCAACGTCGCATAATTTTTAGCTATTTTGTGACCGAACCTAATACAAACTATAATTTCTTCTGTGGCAAAGTTGTAGCCACGCCACCACTACATCGCTCACTAAGGTCTACATCTAAATAGTTCATCGAAATTCAGGTAGATGGCAGGTAAAAATCACCTAATTCAAGTCCGTCAACTTCAATGCCACTCACGCACACATGTGTATAAAAATACGATTTTTCCGAAAGTTTTAAAGGTAAAATTTGATGGAAAACATAATTTTGGTAAGAGAAACTGATAGTCCGCGGATGGGTAATTAATTGAACAATTTAAGAAAATTTTCAAACTTCATTAAAATAGTTTGCGTGATCTATATTGCTCGGCTTGAGTTTGTATGGGAAATTGCCGGACCCATTCACCTTAATTCAGCTATTGGAAGGTTCATTTCCTGGCTTATTTTTCTCCATGCATCTTCCCTTAGTCCTCTATTATCAATCAATCAATTATTTATTTGCCAGAATACAACATATTTATAACAAGGTCTTAAAAATAATAATTAGAGGAGTATTCAGCCTGCATGCAGACGTGCAAATATTAACAAGTATTTTTGCACCCTTCCGTTGCCGCGGTCGCCCATGCTCAAATTACGGGCAATCACCGCGCGGTCTCGAGTTCTCAGCTGCGCGGTACTTGACCCCAAACATTTATGTCTCCTATAGCTCTTTGTTATGTTTTACTTTGTTCCAGGTACTATTCTTGGAAGCCAGTGAACTACTTGTTCTATAGAAATAAAAACTAAAACATATGAATGTTTATTTAGTTTATAACAGCCCATTGTTTCGAAGGTATTTTGAAATAACTGCCGTTTGACAATAAATATGTTAGATAAATAAGAAAAAATCATTTTTGTTTCATTGTTTTTATACCCTTTCCTTTAGTATAATATGGTCTTTCAAATGCAATATAAAAATATGCATGTTTTCATATTAATAATTCTAAATTTTCACTCGCAAACATTTGCTACAAATTCGACGAAGAACCGATTTTGCGCCCGCCGTAAGCCGGTTTTATGATTTATTTGTGAATGTATTTTAGCGTGTTACTAAGATTTGTTTATACCCTCATGTAGATACAACATTCAAAAACAAGAATAGTATTATTTACTACTACTACACAAGCAATATATTTCATGTAAAACAGCAAAATGTCTCTGAAGGTAGATAATTCCATAAAAACCACAAGGTTTGGTAACTACAAGTTATTGTATGATAAATCGTCACTTTTCGGTAAACTAAGTCATTTCTCAATAACAATATGAAGTTATAAACTCATTGAAATGAAAACAAATACACCGTTCCGAGCAAAAAGTTATCTATAAACTGCTTACAAGTGTTCGTTTTTTAGGTACAAAGGGTTCGTTTTTTATGACCGGCGGCGGCGCGCTCGGGCGCGCTCGGACGCGTTCGGGTGCGCTCGTGACCGCTCGAGACCGAACACAAATCCTTGTCAGGAGCCTCGTGTTAGCGGAATTCATTTCCAAATTAATTGGAAAATGATTTCCGGGTTGGAGTCGAACAGGACGCTCTCGCCAGGTTGTTGTGCTCGGTGGTCTGCTTGGTCCCGGTAAAACGCGCGGGTATCGGCGCAATAGCCCTTCGGCGACCGTCAGCCTAAACTCCCGTTGAGAGTTCACCTTGTACATGGGGTTCCTCGTATAGACGATGAAGGCATTTAGAAGGCTGGTGTTAAGTAGCCTCCTAAATACCTTCATGTACCACTTCTGATTTCGCTTTCGTTCCATCAGGAACATTGAAAGCTTTTGGTCTTTCAAGTCCACGCCCCCCATGTACCGGTTGTACTCGTCCACAGCGGTAGGCTTCTGGATCGCCTGTCCTGCGCGAGTTCCCGGAACAAAGTCATGTTTGTGGTAGGTAGAAATAGTGGTGACAAGCTTGACGTCCATCCAGGCCACCAACGCTACGTCACCGCTATGTCTAGCTACCGAAGCACCACGCTCCATGCGCTTTGGCTTCAAATCTTTTATTGCACTCGGAACACCTCTACGCTTCCGGTTCATCGTGCCCAATACGTCTGTATGACGGGATTTGAGATATCTCGTGAGGGGCAATTGGTTATACCAATTATCCATCACGAGAACATGACCTGCATCCAGGTATCCATCCACGAGGTCCAAGACAACCTTGGCGGTCTTGTCCTGGAACCCATGAATGGATGCAGGATACATGTCGATCGCTTTTCCCGTATACAAACGGTATTGCAGCAGATAACCGGTAGAGGCTTCGCACAATTCAAAAATTTGATGCCAAACCTCGCAGCTTTCGTACGTATGCACTGCTTCCAGCTTAGACGACCCTTCCATAAGAGCAAGGATTCGTCTAAGCTGAGGTGCGGACCCGGTACATACAGTTCAGAAAACTTTCGGTTGCAGTGGTCCACTACCGGGGCAACTTTTTTGATCTTTCGAGCGTACCCTCTGGTCAACAAATCCTCGTTACTCACAAAGTGCAAGAATTTGTTGATCAGACCGAAACGATTCCGTGACATCAACTGACGAAATCCTGCCATTTCAAAGGGTCCGGTGGTCCAATAATCCTGAATCCTAGAGCGATGGCAAAAAGACATCATAATTAGGATTGCCAGGTATCTGTTTAGTTCTTCGAACGTTAGTTCAGTCCAGTTAGGGTGTTTTCACACGACACCGCGGCGGCAGCGTTTTTGGCCGCCGCGGTGCCGCAGGAGCTGCGGCGTTTCACCGCAGAACCAGCGACACTAACGCGGGCTACGCGGCGCAAATATAGACTAGTCACGCGCGATCCGTCGGACAGAATGGATAGTACCGTGGCGCTGTTCCTTTGTGTTCTGCGTCGTCGTCGTAACAAGAGAAAAACAAGAACTATTTGGATACATCCCTTTCTATCTTCCAGAAAAAGTAACGGAAAGTTTTATTGTGATTATGAGAGTTTGAGAAGAAATCCTAAGAAATTCCGCAGTAGTTTTCGTATGAGTATTGATACATTCGACCAACTATTAGGACGCGTTCACAACGGTTTGCAGAAGAATTGTACGAATATGAGGGAATGCATTTCACCTCCTGAAATGTTAATGGTGACATTAACGTAAGTAAAAAAAAAAACTACAAATACAATCAAGTTTTATATAATTCACATTAAGGCACAAAATTTAAGTAGTAAATTAATTAAATTCGGGTAACGTTTCGTGAGACTCTGGTGATGCGATCTGTGATAGAGTACTCGTAGATGACGTGTTCTGATAATTATCGTATGTCGTTGTATATCCTGTCCGATATCCATAATTAGGTGTATTTTGCCATACTGCTGTAGGGTACTGAATTTCGGTTACAATTTGTAGTACTCTACTCTGAAACTGCAATACTTGTTGGTCATTAAATTTTTCTAGACTTGGCAAAATACTTTTAAAAAAAGATAAATGTCTATTATCCTGTTCTTTTTTTAAAATATTCAAAACTTCGGTTTCGAACTCATCAGCTTTGCGTTTGCGATGTGAGGTCTTTGAAGTACTCGGTTCAGCTTGCTGTGCATTAGTAGTAGGAGTAGGAGATTCCTCACGTGGCTGTTGAGATGATTCTTCTTGATTTTGAGTTGTTGCAATACTCGATTGTGTCTCAGATGGTGCAATTTTTTTCAAGAAAGATAATTGTTCAAACAAATGATATTTTTTGGTAGCACTTGCAGCTGATCCTGATCTCTTTGTTTTTATCTTTGTTAGGTATTTAAAAAAATTGTCCTTCACGTTCTTCCATTTACTAAAGACAGCTTTACCTGACAAAATAATAGTCACTCTAGATTATACTTTTATATTTGTTTTTCAGATATTTGGCTAAAGGACATACATTTACTGATCTGCACGAAAATTTTAAGCTTGGAATATCTACAATAGCTCAAATAGTAAGACGCACATGTAAAGTGATTTGGAAAGAACTATCACAAGAATGTATTCCAGAATTAACAGAAGAGAGATTAAAAGAAATCGCAAAGCAGTACGAGTACAAAGCCAACTTCCCTCACTGCATTGGCGCCATGGATGGCAAACATATCAGAATGATTAAACCAAACAATAGTGGGTCGCTTTTTTTCAACTACAAAGAGTTTTTCTCTATAGTATTGTTTGCTGTAGTTGACGCAGACTACAAGTTTATTTATATAGACGTGGGTGCGTATGGAAAAGAGTGTGACTCAACGATTTTTCGAAATTCTTCATTATTTGAGCATCTAGAACAAAACCAGATACAACTACCGCACCCAGAACCAATATCAAGCACTCGAAGTGTAGATATGCCTTATGTTTTCGTTGCTGACGAGGCATTTGGTTTAAGTTCAAATATCATGCGTCCTTATAGTGGAAGGAACTTGCCTACAGCAAAACGTATATTTAATTATCGCCTCTCAAGAGCCAGGCGGTACGTAGAATGTGCCTTTGGTTTATTATCAAATAAATGGAGAATATTCCATCGACCCTTGAACGTGAAAACTGACTTTTCAATCGACATTGTTAAATGTTGCTGCGTTTTGCATAATTTCGTCAGATCCAGAGATGGAGGTAATTCTAGGGAATCAATGGCGATTGTAGATCATGAAGACGTAATCACAGACATTACACAATCACAAGCTGTAAGAAGAGTTCCATCAGCCAATGCAATACGTGATATGTTCTCAGATTATTTTATGAGCGAAGAAGGGGCATTATCTTGGCAATTAAAATTAATTTAATACCTATTAAACCTGTTATTATGTACCTGTATTTAATCTTAACCTATCTACTTGTAATACAAACAATAAGTGGATAAATAAATAAATCTTACCAAACATATCCTTGTCTTTATCACTGAGCGCGTCGAATTCGGAATACAATATAATGCAAATATCTTTCCATGCTGCATTCGAAATGTTCTTATATTTAAACTCGTCTAAAGATTTATCCCACAAGACTGGCCTTTCACGAACCAGTGATATTAAATTATCGATGTCTATGTTCTTGATAAATTCAGGTATGTCCATTCTGATAAATACTCTTTGACAGGCACCGCGCGCGACGTACTTCCTCTCCGTGTGTAAGCGGCTAACTAAACTCGTACATTAGTTGAAAACTACGGCACCGCTCGCCGCTGCCGCCGCGGCATAAAGACTCGCCGTCGCCGCCGCGGCGTCGTCTGTAAAGCTCCATATAAATCTAAGGCAGACTATCGCAGCGGCGCCGCGGCGGCGACGGTGCCGCTGCCGCTGCGGCATAATGTGTAAAGGGCCTTATCCAGGTACGCCGGAATCCCAGAACCAACACCAGGTTCGGACAACTGAGAGATAATCTCGCAAGCATATTTATTTGTCTCATTGACAACATACTCCAAAAATTCACGATCCCAGATCCTTTGGAAGATCTCAACGGAATCCTGGGAAGAAAAAGTTGGGCCGGCCTCCCGTAAATACGTTTCTTGTTGGCCGGTGAACGATGAAAAATCACCCGACCAAGACGAATCGATATTTACAGGAGCAGCAGCTCCTGCAGATCTTCCACCCCTCCCTCTACTTACTCCCCTTGCGCTACTTGCTCCCCTTCCTCTACTTGCTTCTCTCTCATGGTCCACATCCGCATTTAACACTTCATCCGCCACTTCATCTTCCATTCGCTCATTTCTTTCATCCCCTCTACCATCCCCTCTACCATCCCCCCTACCATCCTCCATACCTTCCTCTTCCTCTGACATACCTGTCTCCTCCTCAACTATTTGTCGCCGCAGCTCCCGTGCGGCTTGACGGAAGAGGACGAAGTTTTCCACATCAACTTCGTCCTCTTCGTCAGCAGCCACGAACCCACCCTCCTCGACCATGGGCTCTTCGTCGCTCCCTGAATCATTCAAGATACTTTCTATATCTTGAAGATTCAGGGAGCGACGGCTGCTTCTGGCAGCCGCACCGGGAGCCGCCTTGCGCCGCCTGCTCGTCGACGAGGCCGCCAATTCGGGTGTCTGCGGCGGTATCCATGCCTAAAACAAACATTGAAGCACATAAGGAAACAATATATATAATAACAATATAAAACGCACAGCGTTGAGCAGCTATTTGTACTTACAGACAAGCGCCCTCCAGGCGTCACCTGGAGGATCGTGGCATCATGTGACAGCAGCCGAGTCGATCCCCCAGGTGAGCTAATCACTGGAAACGCCGGCACCAAGCATCCAGGTCCAGTGATGATAGGAACGCTTGGGCCGGCGGCAGTGATATCCATCTGTTATTAGAAACAAAACATTATTTATTACTCAAAAATAGTAATAATCCTGATTTTGTTAACATTTTACACTAGGTGCTTACATATCGTCCTTCGTTAGACTCTTGTGCTGCTGCAGTAGCAGCAGCAGCAGCAGCAGCAGCAGCAGCAGCAGCAGCAGCTGAAGCATCAGGAGTATTGATAATATCTCTCTCCATCTGTTATTAGAATCAAAACATTATTTATTACTCAAAAATAGTAATAATCCTGATTTTGTTAACATTTTACACTAGGTACGGTCAACGACAAAAGTCGCTGAACAATAGCAACTTTTCCGATCGCCTACATCATCGTAAACACCAACCTTTGACCGCATCATCACTAAACATCAGTTGTGTTGTGTTATGGCCAAACGCCAACTTGTAAGTTGTAAAGAAAAACAAAACATTACTGATCAAAAACATACTTGGAAAATCAAGTATGATCAGCTACTTTTGTAGCTGACTGTACTTACATTTTTTCCTTCAAGTAGCGATAGATTCAGCTTCTAATTTCTCGATCTGAAAGAGAAACAAAATTTTTTTATTTTATTATCAGCGCCTGGCTAGCTACCACCCTCTCGTAAAACGCTATACAGGTTAGCGTAGTAGTAAAAAAAAAAATAAAAAAAAAATAGATCACTCTATCAGTCAGTCAGTCAGTCAGTCACCTTTGAGCTATATATATTTAGATGCATAATCTACTCTTACAGGAAATCTACAAAACCCACACACTGCTAGTTGAAATAACTTGCAACCAATTTCTAAAGGTGATATCAGACATTTCACTCGAATGAATGCTTCATTTTTCTTTCATTCCATGTTCACACCACTTACTGCGAATGACAAAGAAAAGAACGTTCATCTGTTATTTACTTATATGTCATCGAGTGAAGTCGGTGCGTCTCGGAATCCGTTTAATTTGTGACCATTTAATCCAAGAAGCATAGAAAACGTCGATGTTGGTGGGTGCGGCCATGGATTGAAAGAAGAAATCTGCTTGGAGCTTCGAATACACTGTTGAGAGAACTAGCTGATGAAGATTCTGAAGCGTCTTAGAAATCTCGTCTACTCTGAACATAAGGAACTTGTGTTTTTTTCTGTCCTAAATGAAAAAGAATTGTAGCGCTTAATATTAAGACTGATCAGGATTTTAATTCAATATTTGAAAAGCTACATGATTTTAAAGCTAAAACGGTAGTTATTCATAAGTAAAAGCCGATAAATTACCAATTAAAACCACCTGAAAATTCAACAACGTCAAAATATTACTATTGTATGAAAAAATTGAGAATAAAATTTCCTACTTTTTCTACACACGCGGGTGCGGTGCGGCTGGTATGGCTAATTTCGGTTGTTTTTGAAAGACAATGGGAAGAGGACACGGAAAACACCTAAAGGCCAGACGAATGGTTCCCAATTGACACACAATAAATCTGATGCAAGTACATACCAATCTATCGTCCATCCAGGCATCCAGGGATTGCAATCCACAGTCCAACACAATAGCGTTCGAGTGCACTTCACAAGTTCACAAATTCACAATACAGTTCTCCAAATATGCGGGGGTGCGGTGCGGGGTGAAAATATATGCGAAAAAATACAACTGACTCCTGCGCCGTTCGATCGATCACTAACTGGGGCGCGCGGACTTCCGTCCGGAAATCCATAGACGAGACATAAATTGACATGTTTACGTCTTGCACAGATTAAGCGCAACAAAAAAGAACCAACTATATAGTAATGGCAAGTAATAATTGATCAATTACCAATAACTGAACTGTTATTAATAACTGAACTATTGTTAATTTATCAACGGCCATTTTTGTTTGCGAGCGTACTCCAAAACAAAGTTAACACGGATTCTTTTTGAGGACGGAAGTTTATTTGAAGTAGTTTTTCGCTACAGTGGAAAAGCTTTTTCAAAGTACCACCAAAATCAATCAATCAGAATCAGTTAAAAGATGTGTCAAGTGAATTGGATTTTTCGCGGTATTTAAGATTTTATCCAGGTCAGATTTTGCGATATATATTTTGCTATTAGGCATCAGCTCAATGATTTTTATTACCAGCTTATTTTGTATGTCTGTTTGATCCTCTTCAGCATCCGTTTGATTCCCGCCACCATCCATTTGATTCCCGCCAGCATTCGTTTGATTCCCGTCAGCATCCGTTTGACTCCCATCAGCATGTTTGATTCCCCTCAGCGTCTGTTTTATCCTCGTCCGCATCTGTTTGATCCTCTTCAGTATGAAATGAAATGAAATGAAATGAAAATACATTTATTGCTGACACACACAATTATCTGTCACACATAAGTATCTGTTATATCCCCACATAAATCATGAACGCCTTCACTTGTATAGGTGTGCAAATTCACGGGGCCCGATAGAAGAGTGTGGCATGGAAGGCGAGGGCATCGGGAAAGCCCAAATCTGGATCAAATACTTATTCGAAATTATTTGTAATGGAGTTGCATAAAAAGCCATTTAATGGCTGAACGCCATTTTGTTGTTCATTTGAAGGTTCGTTAACGCCAAAATTAAAGAAGGTCTCGTCAACGGTACGGTTCTGGAGGCTGCTGGACATCAAGTTAGGATCACAGATTTTACGCCACAATTTATATTGCACCGCATACTGTAACACGTCTTTGAGGTTATCTAAAAGAAATGAATTGAAATAAATGATTGGAACTAATTACTTTGCTGTACTTCAATTAGTAACAAACCTCGTGCTGACCTGATTGGTACTATTGCCATATACGACTTCCAATGGCTAAACGGGTAAAAACTGTAACGAAGAAGCATTTTTATGTATTTCACCTCGCCTTCAGGCGGGTAACAAACAAATACAATTTTATTTGAAAATGTCATTAGCCAACTACTCCGTACACAGTTCAATCCATGGTTTTCTAAGCTGCCTAGGAATTTCACTACTAGGTAGTTTTTCAGTTCCTTTTTACGTATAATCTGAAAGGCCCGTATTTATTTGAATATTATATTATAAGTACACAGAGGTCATAATTTTGCGATAACAGGTACTAACTTTATTTATTGGGGCCGACATTTTGTTAGTTATATCAAACGTCCACTTCAGTGTAAAGATAAGGAATACGACAGTTACCAATTATTTATTATTATATTATATTATTTTTTAGAATAGATAATATGTTTTTTAGCAACAGGCGATTCTTACAAGTCTTGTTATTCCAGAAGTATGCGATGCCATTTCTGAGACGTTAGTCATTTATCGAGGTAAGTGGTTTATGTAGTAATTTGTTTAATGTAGTTAATGTAAGTAAAACAATAAAAAATTTACAATCAATATAGTTTCAAAATTACGATACATAGGTATTATGAATGTTGGATCGTTTATAGAAATGATCTTAAAGCTAATTGATCATGCATTTTGAGAATCTTCTAGGTTCGAAAGAACACCAATCACATTTGAGATAGAATCGTTGCTTGTATTTAGCTCTATGTTTTCAACTGCTATGTTACTTTGGCTACTAGTACTCGTAGTATAATTGGGTGTGAAATATTCATGTACTGGATAATTACTTGTAGTATGTGATGTTGTACATTCCTCAGATAAAATCCTCAACTCTAATTCTGTAATAGTTTGTTGGATTATTGATTTTTCTGAAACAAAAAAAAATCAGTGTGCTGGTTGGTTGTGTAACAACAGGATCAGTGAAATTACTCATTGGTGCCGATTCGGTTTTGCATTCTCTAAAACTAAACTAAGTTTGACATATCTAAGAGGAATGCGGTCCTTTTTTTACTTCAGTGGTTAGAAAAAGACAGCAATATTATTAGACCTGTCAAATTTAGTTTTTTTACTTCAGTGGTTAGAAAAAGACAGCAATATTATTAGACCTGTCAAATTTAGTTTAGTTTTAGAGAATGTAAAACCGAATCGACGCCATTATTTGTTCATTCATAAACTACGTAAAAATAATGACAATCACTTGAAGTAATCATTGATTAATTAGTTAAATAAGGATTTAACTTACTATTTCCTCGAGTAGGCGTCATGGTTCCGCGATCTTCACGTCTGTTTCTGACAAGCCACTTTTTTTTTGGTTGGCAGCTTTGAAATCATAAAGAAAATAAAGTAACCAATCATGCCTGGCTTTCAAAACTAAGCCCGCGAGATTTGAAATTTAAAGCAAGCACGTGAAATAATAAGTGCAAAATATTGATAATATTCACAGTACAAACAGACACCGGGACGGGTGTGCAACTAAATAAAAGCTAGTAATAAGCAATTGATGTACTCTGCCGTGGGAATCGTGGGATACAAACACTGCTTAAAAATTCTGCATGTTTAAACCAGTGCAGTGTATATATCGTCAGAAGAGCAACCCCTTTTAGTAGACTGCTTTATTTTTGTTAATTCAGTTGTAAAGCAGGTCCTTATAGTTTTTATTTTATGTTTGATGTCTTCTTCAGTAACCTCGAGGTTTAAATCACTAATTAGGGATTTTATAGCGTTTCTACGTAATGTTCTATCTTTGTATTCGTCAAGTTTGTGGTTCCATAAACATTGATAATTTTTAAAATGTTCCAAAAACAGCACCGTACTTTACTCATTCCACTTGAACACCATTTTGCTGCCATATTTCCGTGACGCAACGAGACGTACGTCTGCTACCGAGCTCGAGACGAAATGGCCGAATCCGAGTGAACGTTCTCTCTGTGTGCAGATCGTTAATTTTCCGTTCATTCGCAGTGGGACGTATGAAAGGGTTTATTTTTAATTGGGAAGATTTGTTAATTATTATTATTGTTATTGCTATTTTTATATTGACTAAGATTTTATTTTTATTGTATTGATATAATTCGTATTTAGTTCGGTTTAACTGATGAATTAATGATAAATAGTGATGAATTAATGTGATTGGGAGCCTGATGTAACAGTGTCGGTTACATCAGGCTGTCAGTGAGCCAACCTGGGCTAGGTCACCCAGGCATTCTCCTCCACTACGAGGGAAGTCAGTCGCCGGGAATCAACCCAATTCGGCCTCATCACAGCGCAACATGGGAGCGTCGCGCAATACTGGCCCATCACGCCACTCATATCAGGTGACTTCAATAACATGTTCTTATTGTCAAGGGTCAGACAACACATTGTACAAATGTGCATCATTTAAACGTATGACAACTAGGGAAAGGAAGTCTTGGGCTCGTAAGTCAGGGCATTGTTTCAAGTGCTTGAGGAAACATTATGCCAATGAATGTCAACACACAAACTGGTGTCTTCATTGCAAATCTCAAGATCACAACTCACTCTTGCTTGGAAAGAGAATCCAAGATTCAAGGGGACTCGGGTGAGCATCACAAGTCGGAGGGCCATTCAGCATCACCTGTACCAAGGGTCGGTCAAGGTGTTCGACCATTATCACCACGACCTGTACAATCAACTACTCATGAGAGTAATCAACCTATTCACTCATTTCATTATCAGCGATCAAGGCCAAAGGTTGGTGAGAGAGCTGAACAAGCTCAGTTACGGTTCAATGACCTACGTTTCGGGTCAAGCTCAGTTGATGAGAGGGACTGAGATCAACTGGCTGTTGGTGCCATCAAAGGGTCGTTGCCTACTACCATATGCCCCACAGCGATGGTAGCAATCAAATCAGGCACAATGGACAATACATCAATTGTAGGGCGTTACTAGACACGGGTGCTAGCGTCACAGTTGTTATCAAGCAATCACTAGTCAACAAATTAAACTTGCACCAACAGTCTAATAATAACAATATATATGGAATCGGTTGTCAAAGGATCAAATTACCGGGTACTACAGTCAAGTTCATCAGTACTGTGGCAGTCGTCATGTATTCATTAACTGGAGATATTCCACCATATCAAGTCACTTGCCAGGATAAAATAAATTCATCAATTATCCTAGCCGATCAAGGTTTCTATCAATCACAAGAAGTGGATTTAATTCTAGGGACAGATATAATCAATTATATACTTGATGGTTCAAAATTATCACTTGACATTCCAGGATTAGCAGCGTATGGCACCTGCTTCGGTCATGTTATCATGGGAATAGTTCCGGCTCAGTCAACAATCAACACATCTCAGAGAGAGAACAGTTTATCCATTCAGGACTATGGATTACTCATCACACGACTCGAGGAAGTTCTTGAGAGGTTTTGGAAGATCGAGGAGCCACCTTCGAAACCTGCTCTTCATCCTGATCACTTGGAGTGTGAAAAAGTATATATATCACACTACTACTACACGTATGCCAGATGGCAAATATTATGGTACGATTGCCATTACTATCAGAACGGCCAGCTCTAGGAGAGTCAAAGGGTTTGGCAATTCAACGTCTCAAATCACTTGAAAGGAAAATGGATAGAGATCCAGTGTTTGCAAGGAAATATAAGGAATTCATGAAAGAGTATGAAACTCTTGGTCATATGTCAGAGTCACACTTTAAGTTCAATTCAGAACACTACTTTGTACCTCATCATGGTGTCTTCAAGAACGGATAAAATCAGAGCTGTCTTCGATGGAAGTGAGAAATCTTCATCAGGAATATCAGTCAATCATTGTCTTCATATCATGTCAACATACCATCCGGTCAAGCGATGACAAAAAGAAATATACTCAGTACTATAGCTACGCTATACGATCCATGTGATTTGGAAGTTCTCACTCCTGGTCATTTTGTCATAGGTCAACCATTAGTAGCTTTTCCAGAAAGTCATTGGAAGGATACTAAAATGTCAAGATTATCACGATTTCAAGTTATTCAAAAGATGTATCAAACTACATATTTGGTCACGTTGGCATCTTGAATATCTCAATACTTTGCAGGCTCGCAATAAATGGTATAATCATGTAAACAATGTTCAAATAAACGATTAAGGGCGGCTTGCATAACGTTGTGTTAAAATCGTTGTTAATTTTATTTAGCTAATTCAGTTTTAGGCGCTAAACAAGTTTATTCTAATCTAATTTAGGGTTGTCTTGCACGACGCAATTTCCGATGCCATTTAGCTAAACGTAATTAGCGCGTTGGTCAAACAGCGTTATACGTTCCGTATCACGCGCTCCTTGTGTTTTTTCGTCAAGCACGGTCAAGCCCATGTCATTTGATCAACATTGGGGTTAAAGATTTGCGTAAAATGGAGTACTGCCTACTGCGTGTCAGTGTCAAAACTGTCAAAGCATAGTTTTCGCGGTTTTCAGTCGAATGTTGATTGATAGTTGATAGCTTTCTAGTTTTGTTTTGTGTTGATTTGAGTGAATAATACGAAAAAAATGTCTGAAAATGTCAAAGGAGTGAGAACGCGTGCGGCAAACTTCACAAAACAAGAACAAACGCTGCTGTATGAGGCTTTGAAACCGTACAGTCACATTATTGAGTCCAAACAGACCGATAGTGTAAAACAAGCCGACAAGCAAATTGCTTGGGCAAAAATCACCGAAGTTTTCAACTCAAATGCTGTTGGCCAGCCAAGAACCATTGAAAATCTAATAAGCTGCTATAGAAATGTAAAAAGTAAAATAAAAAAGCAACATTCCGAGGCAAAAATGTTGCTTGTCGGTAAGTATCGTGGTATATACCTAACTATTTTCAATGATAATGCTTCGAGTTTTTTAATTTTTGTTAAAAATAACTATGAATTACTTACAATAGTTTGCTTGTTAAATTTCAACAGATCCTTCTCAAAGAGGAGCTCTTTTAATTGCAATTGAGGAAGACGGAAAAGATTGGCAAAAAGTGGCCTCTACATCGAAGTGGAATGATTCCAATCTCTGTGAGCAAGGTTTTAAACTGCTTGAGAAAGAATCTTTAAAACAAGATAACAAAATAAAAAAGTTTGCGATGGGAACAGGTAATAAATATCATAGATCTTACTTACTAGCCTGTTAAGTTTTCTTATTTCACTAGTATGTATTATTAGATCCACGAGCACAAGCTTATAGTGTCATATAAAAAAATTAAACTATTAAAAAACAAACTTGTTCAGTATTCAACGGCATCTATTTAATTTATGTTTTAATACTCCACATCTATAACTATGTCCAATGATCTCACAATTTTCAGGTGGTGGTCCTCATCTTCCAGATAAAGAAGATGAACTAGCCGGCATAAAAAAATTGATCGAACCACAAATAGATGGTTTGTTTACCATGTACGATAGTGATGCGAATTTGATGGCCCAATACCATCAAACAAAGCCAGAGGTTGAACAAAGACAACCTATAGAATCGTCTTTTATAGAAAGTACAATTAGTAAGTTATCATAATACATAACAACATTATTAGTATGTACTTATGTTGATTTACCTTTCCTATTAATATTTTTGTTTACAGCTAGCCAGGAGCCAATTGCATTGCTAGTTGCCACACCCAGAACCCATGAACCAGAGGTGGTTAGAACACCATCAAAGTCTAGGCTTGAAATTCTACGCAAAAAAAAAGAACCTGCTCTATCTCACAATGGTAACTACAACTAATACTAATTGACCAAGCAAGTGAAGTGTCCCTACATCAACTAGGCAAATTTGCTGTTTATAGATTGGAAGTTTTCTGTGGTACTATTTACCGGCTGATTTTGATAATAATTGGCTAGTTATTTATTAACCCTGCCATAAAAATCATGAGTAAAGGTGGCTAAGATAACAGCTAGCTGAGGTTAAATAATGTGACTATGTAATTAATTGATGTTTGAGTCTTCGTTACTTGAAATAAATTAAAATTACTCAGAACAAAGTAAGGCTAAAAAAAAATTTTTTTTTTATATAGTCTATTTTTGTTAATTTACAGAGACCACCTGCAGGAAGGCAACCGTCAATGAAAGCTTTAAACTGCTTTCTGAGGCGAAGTTGGAGTTGGTGCAAATGCAGAAACTTTTATTGGAGAAGGAGTTAATGCACAAACAAAAACTGCAAGAGCTTGAAACAGAAAACATTATTGCGGAAAATAAATTTAAAATAAAAATGAGAGAAAAAGAATTGGAGTTATTGGATATAAAAATTCAAAATGCTAAGAATATTTAAAATTAATTGTAGTAGTAATATAGTTCTGTAGTTTTGTTTGTTTATAAATTAGTAAATAGCTTTCAGGTTTGTAATATGTTATTGTGAGTTGTACTTATTATAGGTTACCAATCAATAGAATTTTGTTTTATTATGATGATGTATGTCTTTTCTATGTATAAGCATGAACCACATAGGTACAAAAACTAGTAGGTAAGTAAATAAGTAAAGTTTATTCAATATTAATATCACATAGGTATACTATTCTCATAATAATTCAAAGTAATTAATTAACATTTGTCTTTCTAGATTCCGGCTACCTCTTTGTTGTTGACTAACTACTGTTGTACTATTTATTAATGATGTTTCCTGTATAGATGGGAAATCTGGGTCTTCAGGAGGCATAATCTCATTTTGTATTATTGCCAAATTGTGCAATACAGCTGTAGCTATAATTATTCCTGGTACCCTATGTAGGTGAATATTAATACCTCGAGACAAGATCGGAAATCTTCTCTTCCAAACACCAAAAGCTCTTTCCACAACATTTCTTGTTTTAATGTGAGATTCTTGATAGAGAATTTCTCCTCTCGTGCTGGGGCTTCCATCTGGTAGTGGTGTCATCATAAATTTGTTCTGAGCGTATCCACTATCTCCTAGTAAATGTTTGTTGGGATATTTACTCTGGACAAAATTTCGTTTTAAAGCACAGTTATCCCAGATGTTTGAATCATGGGCAGAACCATGCCATCGTGCCACAACATCTAAGAACGTTAGGTTATTTGCAGCTACACATTGTGTGTTTATTGAAAAATACCCTTTCCGATTCCTGTAGATTTCAGCATTGTCTCCCCCAGGTGATATAATTCGTATATGAGTACAATCTATGGCACCAAGCACTCTAGGAAACTTAGCAATTTTATAAAATTTCGTTGCTGCCTCGTTTTGCTGTTCTTCTGAACATGGAAATTGTATGTACATGTGTCCCAAACTTGCTATAGCATGAGTCACACGGTGCACAATTCTGCAAGCAGTGGACTCGTGAACGCCAATCATATCACCACATGTAATTAGTTGGCTACCTGTGGCATAAAAACGCAACGTACATAGAAGTTGGTTCATAGTAGTCACACCAGTCACTCTGAAACAAACGGTAGATACAACACGTTTAGTTGGTAAATCAGTAGGTAGGTACTCGTAGTTACCTATCTAGTTAGATAGAATATACCAGTACCAGGCCTTCATTAATTTAATTACTTACCTATCTATCCTGGGCTTTAGATGTGTCTCTATTTGTTGTAACAAAATCACTGTGGTGGCTTTTGATAATCGAAATCTCCGCAGAAATTTCTGCTCTGAAAGTTCTTCGAACAATCTTGACCTCGGGAACAGTTGTCTTGGTGCAATGGGTCGCCTTAGATACATTATAATTTCGTCGTCATCGTCTGAGAAATCCCACAAATCCATTGTAGTTGTATAGGTAATTTTAATTTTAATTTTTAAAAACTGCTACCAATCCAAATCAACACGGCTCGCACGAAGCAAATAAAAACTAATATACAAAGACCTAAAAACCATTGTTTTTGAAACAGATGGTCATTCAAAATGGCGCTAAACAAAATTTAACTTTCTTAAATAGCCATTCCGGGGTGTTTAATTTTGACAGCTTGCTAAACACGTTTAGGAGCTAATTTTTTGTTGTGCAAGATGCTAAACGTGTTTAGTTGCCTAAATGCAATTAAGGGGTTCTTAAATACGTTTAAGGATTGTTGTGCAAGCCGCCCTTAGTACTCATTATAGATGAGAATTCACCACCGAAGTGGAGAATTGGTAGAATCATTGAATTGTATAAAGGTTCAGATAATATTGTAAGATCAGTTTAGTTAAAAACTCAATTGGGGGATCTTGTTAGACCTGTCGTCAAATTATGTAGGTTACCTATGTTAGATACTTAAATCTAGGTTAAGTTTAATATAAGATTTTAATTCATTTATTTCATGTTCAATGTTATTCATATTGTATGGTCATTCAGATCAACGATGATCTTTCATTCTTCCTTGCGCTAAGGTGTTGCAGGAATGTTAATTGAAAATTAACATGTTTATTTCTTATCATTCCAAACTATAATTTTCTTCATTCCTTTTTGTCAACTCATTCATTAAGTCAGTCACTTCAGTCTCCCAGCGTCGATCAACCGCGATGGCGGAACTCGGTTAAGAAGTCAGTGTAATCAAAATGTCAATAAATCGGTGTGTATAAACTATAAACTCATAAGTGGTGTATCAATCAAGCATCATCAATCCTCATCATCATCATCTAGGCGAAAGCTGCGGACCAGATCAGGCCATCTTCACATCAAAAGCCACCCGTAGCGCAACCAGTCGGTTACTCCATCAAGTTTAAATCGGGTACAACGACTGACCCTACTAACTTTAGACCAATATCAGTATTACCAACATTTAGTAAAATATTCGAAAAACTTATTCTAAATCAATTGCAAAAACATTTCTCAGCAAACAAATTACTTAATCAAAAACAGTTTGGCTTTACGCGTGGTCGCTCTACTACTGATGCTGGTGTCGAGTTATTAACTCACATCTATGATGCCTGGGAGGAGTCACGGGACGCTCTAGGCGTGTTCTGTGACTTGTCCAAGGCATTTGATTGTGTTCACCACGAGACACTGATCAGGAAGCTCCGGCACTATGGTATTCGAGGTGTTCCTCTGGACCTTGTAACCTCATACCTTAGTGATAGGATTCAGAGAGTTGACGTGAACGGGAAGCGATCCTCGGGGTCAGTAGTCACAATGGGAGTTCCGCAGGGTTCAATACTCGGACCTTTTCTGTTTTTAGTTTACATCAATGATTTGCCCAGCCTTGTTAGTGACAATCACGAAATAGTATTGTTTGCTGATGATACGTCGCTTTTATTTAAGTTAAAGCGTCAACATAACATTTCTGACGACGTGAACAATGCTCTCTCCAAAGTTACAGACTGGTTTGATGCGAACAATTTGATGTTAAATGGAAAAAAGACAAAATGCTTGAGATTTGTGCTGCCCAATGTCAAAGAAGTACCAACAAATGTAAAAATTAAGGACGAAGAATTGGACCTTGTCAAGACTACAGTATTCTTAGGCATAACTTTAGATCACAAATTGCAATGGGGTCCACATATTGTCAGTCTATCGAGCAGACTTAGCTCTGCAGCATATGCTGTAAAGAAGATCCGTCACCTTACTGACGTTGATACAGCCAGACTAGTCTATTTCAGCTATTTTCACAGCATTATGTCCTATGGAATATTGCTGTGGGGAA
Organism: Opisthograptis luteolata; assembly: GCA_931315375.2. Lineage (NCBI taxonomy): Eukaryota > Metazoa > Arthropoda > Insecta > Lepidoptera > Geometridae > Opisthograptis > Opisthograptis luteolata. The sequence continues at coordinate 8,683,648 of OV928053.1, read as the reverse complement.
ACGCTGCTGATATTAACACCATATTTGTATTGCAGAAGAGAGCTGTTCGTGCGATTTATAACATGGGCCCCAGAGAATCTTTAAGAATTAAGTTTAAAGAAACCAAAATATGACAGTTATTTGTCAATATATTTATGAAAATGTAATGTACATACGGAAAAATTTAAATAGCTTCAAAAAGAGAAGTGATTATCACAATTTTAATACTAGAAACAAAGATAAAATTGCTGTACCCACCACTAGGCTCCATAAAGTTAGCAACTCGTTCAAAGGTCAATGTGTACGCTTTTTCAACAAAATCCCAAGTGAAATTCAAGACTTGTCTATAACAAAATTTCAAATTCGTATAAAGAGAAATCTCATTAGTAAAGCTTATTATAAAATATCGGACTATCTAGATGACAAACAAGCTTGGGATTGTAGTTAATCTATCTATCTTTCTTTCTATCTATCTATTCTCCCTATTTCCCCTATTCTAACCATTTTCGGTAAACAGCCAAAACAGTCATGCTCACGAAAGTGACTTTGCTTGCAGCGGCGTCATGTGTCGGGTCGCCCTCTTCCCTCTCATATGGTCGAGGAGAGCGATGGCTGGCACATGCGTCAACTCGTGAACGGGTGCTGCTTGTGGGGTCTGGTCTGCTTTGGTTGTGATCCCGCAACTCGTTAATATTCATGTTCCCATATCCCAATGTGTACAACCAAACAAGAGAAATCTTCTTATTAGTAAAGCTAAATAAAAAATATCGGACTATTAGATGACAAAAAAAGCTTGGGATTTTAGTGAACTTGCTCCAATTCAATCAATTAGTAATAAGAATAAAATTGTCAATGTGATCGCGCCAAAAAAATTACCTGCCGGGCGTTTCTTGCCTGTTCTTTTGCCGGCGTAAGGAGGTTGGAACAGGCGTAGCTAGTTTTAAGTTGACGTTTTAAAGTGATCACAATGTATCCTATTGAATAAACATATTTTTGAGTTTGAGTTTGAAAGCTAATCGCCAAGGCCGCCCCTGAACCCGCCGTTCTTCGGTTGCGCATACAATCTGGAAGATGCAATAATTAACGGATTCCGAAAATGTGGATTATATCCTTTGAATGAAGGTGCTGTCGATTATACGAAATGTGTTAAAGACATTATACGGAAAATTCGTAATTCTAACCAATACAAAAAGACACCATCTGCGAAGGACTATGACACTACCACAAATGTTATTTCGTTCCTGCGGGAAAATATATCGAAACACAACGAATACGAACGTAATTTTCAGTGAAATATACAAAGCTAAAACTAATCTCCTTGTATATCGTCGTTCTAAATCCAAGACGCCGCGAAATTCTGCATCATCTAACCTGAACAACAGTATACTTGCTGAAGAAATTACAGTTGAAGCTCACACTGCTACATTGAATACCGCGGTCACACCAGAACATTTAAATTTCGAGGAGCCTCTCACCTTGCAACAACTGATATCCCTTCCTGTCAAAACTTAGATATCTTGACTGCAGAACTAACAACCGATGCAACGCTGTACAATTCATTACCGAAGAAAATATTGAGAATATAGAGGCATATAAAATCAAACCTGGCAATCTCCACTAACTGTGAAAATTGAACTATGAATGCAGAATTTTTTATCTATAGCTTCCTATTACTCACAAAAAAATTTGTTGTATCAAAGTCGTCAATATCCAATAGATAGGTGCAACTAGTTATTGACATACATTAATTTTATGATCTGCTCATTTATTGCCTCTTACGCGGAACGAAGTTCGCCGGGTCATTCAGCTATTATTTAATTTAACTAAAAACAAAAGTGACAACCCTATGCATCACCGCAAGAGTAGGCAATTAACTCGTCGAGCGGCCATAGCATTAGTTTAGTTTTTACCTCTGCGACTTTTGGAACCCACACTAAAATGACCTTTATTGCTTCCTATTGCTTCATACCTTACGGCCAAATTCGCTTGCAATGGTGTAGCGCACGAAACGGCAACACGACGCTCGGACAAGTTTTAGAAATAATTTTGAAATTTTTGGCGGGGAATCAGTTTTTTGCTTTTTGCACTGAAACTACTGGGTCTATGGTGTTCAAAATTTTGTTGTCAAAGTGAAAAGTTATGACCTACATTTTGAGCTATTCAGCGAAACTCTATCTTCACGCGTTTCAGAGATACAGATGTGTAAGCTGGTGACACGGGTCGCCGGCTTACACAGTTGTTATAGCACATAGCTCAAAAAGTATTCTAGCTAGAACCTTAATTTTTTTATTTTATTTGGCAATCATTTTTTCTTCAAATTTTGAGCTATAATACTTCACCGTAGCCTCATTCGTTCCGAAGATACAGATGTGCGAGCTGATGACCCGTGTCGTCGGCTGACACACAGTTTATGGATCATAAAATCGAAGGCTTTTTGGCACCTAAATTAGGAGTTGAAACAGTGAGGCAGTCAAATCGACACTGAAAGTCGTCATATGTAGATTTCACTTTTTCGCATTGAGGAAGCTGTAGACATACACACTATTATAAAACAGACAACATCTTGGGGTATAAGGTTGAAAGAATGTAAAAGATTCGTACTGAAACGATCCAAGAAAGAAGGTAATGTTCTGGTTAGAGGAGAACTCCATTATAAAAGTGATCTTGCCACTTCAGTAAATGTATGTCAACGGCAAAAACAAATTTCAATGATTAATCCGCAGTAAACAAAAATAAATTAGATTTATTAATTAATCCGCAAGCATTACCTAATATTGTGGCAGTAAACAAAAATAAATTCACAGATTGCACTCACTGCTCCATCACAGGAAGAGGAAGAAAACAATTTTTGTATGGAAGCATTGGATGATGTTAGTGATTTACGTATCTGAACATTATTAAAAGAAAATAAATATTATAACGCAATTAAAATAAACATTATTACAGAATGCTTTTATCAGTTTTATTGTATTTTGACAACCCTATTTCCGATATTGAAACTGTGGAATCAATTACGGCAATCTTTTATTCCTTTGGGATCAAAGCCATCAATCTACATTACAATTGGGATCAAATATGGCAATCGTCAAATGTTAGTATCAAAGACAGTAATCTGAAAATTTTCAACTATGATTGTAGCTCCAATTCAAATTTTTCGTTTAATATTATAATTACATCGTGATATCTTATCTCTAGTGATGCCATAAAAAGTAAGATTTACCATAAACAGCTATATACCGAGCAACGCGATGTTTTTTTCGTTTTCTCAAAATTTTGTCAAATGTCAGATAGCCACTTTTGATACTATACGACTCGCATGTCAGTTTTGTGAAATAAATTTAAACCTTTATTTGTTGTTCTTATTTTCGACCTTAAGATCATTCAGGTAACGCTCTTTTTTCACTGGAATGTACGTGGACGCCAACTGACTAAAATGTCGGACGTAAACTGCGGCCCGATCGCGCTAATTTTAAACAACTACGAACGTCAGTTCCAGCTGTAGTTACGGTGCGCTTGGGGTTCAATTCCGTTACAGTCCAGTTAATATGGAATTCGGTATCGGTCGCGTTAAAGTTTAAACGCCAACTTGAGATGCACCGCAACTGGACCGTAGCGCTTCAGCGATCGTTGTTAGCAGTGGTCTCGAACGTCAAAGTGCGAAATCGGTAGAGTTGCCCTCCAAAATCGGTAGTATATAAAAAAACAATATAGTATCAAATTCGTTTATATATTTCTACATTACCTACATTACATACATATTACAAACTATATTATTTATTTAGTATCAACTTACAGGCTTAATATTTTTACTTTTTTTTGAAGTAATTTTTTTTAAATCTAATTTATGTATAAAGATACAAATAAAGAGTCTTTTCTAGAAGAGGCATTTAAATTACATTTTTAAAATAAAAAAAAAAACACTTATTGTGGTATAACTCTAATAGTTAGACAAATGCTCTTGCGAATTTTTTTGTAGACCTTAATGGTACCTACAAACCCGTAATACATTATTTTTTTCTAGTGTCAATAGTTTTTGCAGCGCACGCAAAAATAGGTTTTCGATTTCACACCTTGGGTTGCAAAATAGCAATTTTCTTACGGATCCCTATTTTTTTTTGAAATGAAATATATCCCTATAGCCTTCCTCGATAAATGGGCTATCTAACACTGAAAGAATTTTTCAAATCGGATCAGTAGTTCCTGAGATTAGCGCATTCAAACAAACAAACAAACTCTGCAGCTTTATAATATTAGTATAGATTAAACATAAATGAAAAGGGTTGCCAATTTATAAATGTTAAATCGCCAAAATCGGTAGAAAAATCGGGAGAATTTCAATGTATTCTCGGAAATCGTGGAAAAATCGTTGCATTTCGGTATTTCGGTAGAACAGAGCTCATATCGGTAGAAATACCGAAAAATCGGTAGGTTCGAGACCACTGGTTGTTAGAGATGAGACATATTAGCAACTATTTGTGCTATTAGACTGCTATAATCAACTAATTGCACAGAAAATTTGACTTCACTACTCTAGTTTTGACAGATGCTGAGATGACAGCGCGACATTTCGTTGACAAATGTAAAATAATAATAGTTTGAGGAAAGTTTTTCCTACTTTTACAAGTATTTTAACTATTAAAAACTGAGTTATTGAACTTCCGCATCAAGTATTTGGTTGGTGCTGTGATGAAGTATATTTTTGTGCCGATACTAACCTATTTTAAGCATAATAGGCTCAGTATTTCACCTATTTGTGATTGTGAACACATTGGACTTTGGAAATGGAAGAGCGCTGCTGATGCATAGCTGCTACTGATAGAGTTTCTGGGAAGCCACCGCCACCTTGCTTCTGGGACGGGTACGGTCCAAAGAGGCTCGCCTCTTGCAGTTGCGGCACGAATATAGCCAGAGTGCGCCGAGGCCCATAACAAAGCGGAAGGTCCTGCCAGAAGAGGGAAAGAATGGGCGAAGGTATTATTTACCTAGTTACTTAGAAGTAACAACAACACAGTAACAGTAACTTTGCATAGATGCAAAGAAAATATTGTTGGATATGTGGAAGACCACAAATGCAGAGCCAGGGAAAAATGATGAGCGTAAATGCTAGCCAGCTTGGACCCAGCAATATCCCTACTGTACTACTTAGATATTGGCCTTCTGCTTGATCTGAAACAGAATCAATTTACCTCAAATTATGATGTAAGTATATTTGTCATAGTAAAATTTTTGTGTATATAATACTTTACTTTATTATACCAATTCTTGTAATGTAAATGTTATCAACAAAAACAGTCTGACATGGATGAGAAAGCCTTAGGATAGACAGACAGTACCTTGCTCAACTACATTGTAAGGGTGATGATCCTCCGCAGTTATGAAATGCAGGCAGAAGCTGTATAAACAAATGTCCAAGCTGTCATGTCTTTTTATATTACATAGTTTGACCGCAGCTCATGATTAATTAATTAATGATGGCCTAAATGGGCCTAACCTTTGAAAACAGAGGCTGGCGACTGATTTTTTTTTAACTTGTGGGTGGTAGCTAACGCTAGCACCACAAACACAGCTCGCACAGCTCTATGATGATGCTCAAATTTATTGTTTTAGTGTACCTACATAAATTATGTAGTAAAATAACCAGCAGTATCCTTCCTATCATAAATCTGCCTTTCAAATATTGATACTCATGGAACTCACTATCTGTTATCTGTTGTTTCAGTACCTATTGTCAACCACCACAAGGCCCACAACCCCAAGTCATCCTGTGAAGTCGGAAGATGAAAAATAGTTATAACCTTATAACTATATTATTTTATCTCAGAATAAAAACATGTTTTATGTAAAGTATTTTTTATTGTACCTTAAGTGTTTTATCTTGCTTCAAATTCCTCTTAAAATATTCACACATTACTCATATATTATTAACTTATTACATAAAATTAATTAGCAGAAAAATTAACTAAGGGATAAACCTAGTAGTTAATGTAATGAAATGACACGGTGAATTATTTAACATCGTGTCAACCAAAAAGCACCAGCAATGAAAAACCTTTTTTACAACACTTTTATTAATTTAAATATAAGAATAACCTAAAATACATTTTATAGCGGAGTGATAAGAAATAAAAAAAAACATCCACATCCACTATAAATCTTTCTTTAATTTTAACACAACACAGAGAGTATTTTAACTTCCAACGGTAAGAGAATATAGAGATATTAGGTACACATTTAACACAATAACAAGAGGGTCGCGAAAGCGTCGGCGCACGACAAACACGCGGCGGTACAGAACGCGCGTGAGCCCTCACGCAATGTAATTTGACGACTTCTATCTCACACTCTTGCGGTTTCGGATGCGCTGCGAGCGCCGACACTCCCGAGCGGGGGACCGGGTGCGAGGAACAGTACCGCTCGCTATAATTTATTATTTTATTAAATGCTATGTTTTGTTTATTACATGGTTAAATTATACCTGAAACAAGCTTTAAAACACTTCAACAATGTTCAGCAACATTTCTAGTTTTCAAGCATCTATCTTGATAATGTTAGCCCTCAGCCTGGATCTGAGTCTGAGATAGGTGTCCTAATTGTGGGTCTCAACTCCTCAATGGATACCCTAAAATAACAAGAACATAAAAAATTTAATCTCAAGAAAAATGACACATCACATATTTTTTTTTACAACAGAGGCTAGGCTAGCGTTTGACCATAATCTCACCCGATGGAAAGTGATGATGTGGTCAAAGGTGTAGCATATTTGCCCAGTAAAGAACCAGTAACAACATAAAATCTAGATTAGTTTGCACATACCCAAAATTTACAAATCATATGCAGTGATGGTAAACACATAGGAAAATATTTTTGAATGATTTTAAACGAGATAGCAGGATGTCAAGCGAGTTCAAAAAATTTGTTACATTAGACTGACTAGGTGGGCGATAGATCCCAATAACACAAGAATCTGAGTTCAGTTTAAGCAAAAGGCAGTTAGCGTCACAAAGTGTGGGTTCTTCGTACGATATGTTCCTAAGTTCGTCCCTGTAAAACATGACTATACCCTCGTTTTGCGTTTTATGGGATGTTGTACTTATGTGGTTGAAGCCTTCTAAGCCTGGTATCTGTTTGGATGCCTTAATCCAACATTCTGTTAGTATGATTACATGCCAATTTATTTGAGAACGAGAAATGAGAGTGCTGAAGCTGTCCATATTGCAGTTTATACTTCTGATATTTTGTGAGATGAGATTTAGAGTGCAGGGATTGAAACTCGGTATATGATCCTTTACATTATCGACAACGCACATTATCGATTTAGCAATCGAAAATGAATCCAGACCTAAGTTAATAGATTCTATGTCGTTACTATCCATTATTGATCACCAGGTGGGAAAAAGTTTGTTTAACCCACCCCGCGAACAATATAATATAATAGTAAAAAATATTTAGGTAAAAAGTTAGATAACCTAGGTCTGAAAATCGTATCAGTGCTGATCGATTAGTAGTGAAGATCATTGTTGTAGCTAACGACATTTTGAGTATGTTATAAAATTGAGTTTGTTGTTCAACATCATGTTTGTGCGGACCAGAGAGTGTACGATGAGTGCATTGTGTGATGAGTTTGTGTGAGAGTTGAGTGTTGTATCCATTTCTGGGAGTGCATTGTGAGAGGTGTATGTGTGAGTGTTGTGTGATGTATTTATCTCCGAGAGAAGGACTGCGAATTAAATTAAGTATTTTATAAAATAAAAGGTATAAAAAATGGCATAGGCTAGGGAGCTTACAAGATTGAACAAGGTTGCAGATAGTCACTTGAGCAGGTCTTCTTCGTCGACAATGCAAACTGGTGGAACGCCTTCTTCCCGTTTAACATATAGCTTGCCGAACGAGGTCCACGCAGCGGCTAATTTTTTATTTTTAACAGCCTCACGAGCGATATAAAATAGCCGGCGAGCCTGGTAAGTGACTCAGAGATAAAAATGGGCTGGACGGTTCCGCCCATTTGGATATCAGAGATACTGAATTGAGGTTCCTTATTTGCACGGCGTAACTTGTTTAGTTTTTTATATCCAGAAATCAAGGATTCTTTCTTCGTTGAGTCGGCAAAGTCGACTATTATTGTTTCCGACTTGTTACGAAATATATCTTTTATTTCCAGGTCAACATTTGGAATATCCAGCTCAAGGGCAACCCCGATCTCCTTAATAATTTTGGATAGACTTTGTTTGTTTTCATTGGTTTGTTTGGGAATGTTTCGTACCTCAACTGTTGTGCTGAGCGACTTTCTTTGACATAACTCCAACTCATACTCAAGAGTTGTGACACGTTTCTTAAGTTCACTATTTTCAAGCTCCAGGAAGGTAGTTTTTTTCGTCAGCTCTTCATACTGACAAGATATAGCTTCAACAGTATTTTTTATACCCTGGTTCTGTGTGATGATTACATTCATCGCACTGGATAGCGATTCCTGCTGTACTTTTAGCTCATAGAACATCGCTTTTACTTCAGAGTCAGTCGATCCCAATTCTAAGCCAGATTGGTCTACGTCGTAGAACGTACGTTTGTGGCGCTTTGTGACGTTCAAAAAGCCTTCCGAGTGGCTTGCACAGGCACTGTTATGAAGTGCTGGATCAGAGCTAGAAAGCATCATGGTTGTAGGTGCTTTTAATAGCTGTTTATCCGAACTAGGCGGCGAGCGTTGAACCGACATTATTACGATTAAAAACAGCTGTTTACCAGTGTAGGCCTAAATGTTCCGTAGGCAACGCGCAGTGGCAGGGGGCGTGGCTTGCGCACACGCACTTTCACTTTTGTGGGCGGGGCTTACGGCCGGCCGGAGCTCGAGGAATTTAACGTACAATACGACTGTATGAGACCGCGTCCGCGGAGGGAATGATGGATGGTTCAAAGACATTGAGGAATATCTAAAAGAACAGAATCTCTTTGAAATACTGCTAGACCCTAGAAGGGTTTTTAATGGAGACGAAACTAATTTTGTCCTTTGTGCAAAAACTGGCGTTGTTTTAGCACCAAAGGGTGCTAAAAATGTCTATGAAGTAGACCACGCTCCAGCAAAAAACTCACTAACAGTGATGTTCACTTTTGCTGCCGATGGTGAAACTACTCCGCCTATGGTGATTTTTCCATAAAAACGCTTGCCGAGTGAAATTGCATCAAAAGTGCCATCGGATTGGGGAATTCGACTAAGCGAAAATGGATGGATGAAAGCAGAAATATTTTCTCAATACATTGAAAAAGTCTGCATCCATATCTAATAAAAAAAGGAGTACCATTCCCAGTTGTATCTTGTGCCCAGGCACAAGATACATCTGACGTACGTTGTTAGCGAGCTTTGCTCTGTATTAAATATTGTGCTTGTAGCTCTGTACCCCAATTGTACGCGATTGCTGCAGCCTGCAGACGTCTCGGCATTTAGACCTCTTAAAGGAGGATGGCAGAAGACAGTTTTGGAGTGGCGTCGTGATAATCCCGCAAAAGCATTAACCAAAGCAGATTTTGTGCCGCTTTTACAGAAAACGGTTGAAAAATGTGTAAAGCCTAACACAATTATCAACGGATTCCGTACCACTGGCCTTTATCCATGGAACCCAGATGCAGTAGATTACACAAAATGCTTGGGAAAAAAATTCAAGACCAACAAGACGGTCAATGAAGACCCAGAGACAGAGAGTCACAGGGTACTGATTAAACGAGATTTTTTTTTAAATAGTTGGGACGAGTACATTAGAGGAAATTATTGCAAAAAAGAATATGCCAGAGATGATTTTGAAAAAAGTGTGGTATTACTTCAATGAAAAGAAAGACCAACAGCAGAGCTAGACTCGGTACAGACAACCCAAAGCGTTGTTAATTCAAAAAAATAAAGGTGAAACGTATATACTGCAACCGGTTTTAAAACTAGGTTTCACCCTTGTACTCGCAAGACTAAGTCTCTCTTGAACGTACAAACGCGTCTCGCGTCTTTAGAAGTATAGAAGTATTACTAGTTTCGACGCGACGTGCGAGCCAAGACGCACACAGACTCATACTTTCTGGCTGCGTTCTCGAAAAACGAACTAGACGCGTACGCGGACGCGGTGAGACGCGATCAATTTATGCATGTGTGAATGAGTTGGAAGTCGATGTCATCCGAAAATCAGCCATATTGATTTGAGCTTAGACTGTTTTTTGAATAACGTACGCGTTTGAAGGCGTGATCAGAGACGCGATTTATTTATGCATGTGTAAGTGAGTTGGAAGTCTTCCGAAATTCAGTTAGGGATGTAACGTATTTACGTTACTTGCAAGACCAAGAAGAGTATGGGTTCGAAAATGGATTAATAGAAGACCCATTCATGGCGCAAGCTACCAACTCTTTACGGAATTGGCTGTTGAAGATACGACGGAATATTACTGTGCTCTCAGGATGACCGAAGAGTCGTTTAATATACTATTAAACCTTGTTGCACCCGTCATACAGAAAAGCGATACATTTATGAGACCTGCTTTGCCGGCGAAAGTGAAATTGCACGCTATTTTATACTTATTGGCTAACGGAATTAGTTTACGCGTCTTGCAACACCTATTCAGGGTACCAAGATCGACAACTTGTAACATCATATCCCTTATGCGATGCTATTTACAACGCACTGAGAGATTACATAAAGGTAGGTAACATTAAAAACATATTTTTTTTGTATTGTTTATTTTCAAATCAACATACATATTTGCAATCAACTTATTGGTATGGTGGTAGGTAGGTAACATCAATATTTTTTTTTCTATTATTAGTAAATACCCGAAATTGCCCGAGCCAATATGTCATCCTGGTCTGCAATTGACATGCATTGTTTTCAGATTGTATAGTTATTGCATTGTCGTTTAGAGAGTGGTCAGCATCAGAAATGGCATCTGGTGTAGAAGATTGTAGTGGTTGTGTGTAAGGAGAGTGTTGTGTTGGTTGTATGTATGGAGAGTCTCGTGGTGTTTGTGTGTAAGGAGAAGGGCTATATGCGTAGTTAGATGTTCCGTGGCCCATTTGTTGGAGACGTAAATTACTCAGATAATTTTGAATAAACATCTGTCCTTCTACTGCTTTGTGGATTGGCAAACTTTTAAGCTGGGCAGCAACACTATTCCCGAATATATCGAACTCTGTTTCTGTTTCTGTTGGCATGCGTGTGTTAATTGAGTCTGCCACGTTCTTCACTTTATTGACCAAACGACTGAGGTCCCGTACTGTCCTCTTACGAGGAATCGGCGATTTTTTTTGAGCTTCTTCATCTTGATTAGGTTGAGATTCAGGTGTTGCGTCGGGGTTATTTATTTCAGCAGATTGATTGCGTTGGGATGTGGAAGGTTCCTCTCCATCAAGTTGTTCATGTTTAGAATCCAACTGCTGTAAAACAATAAATTTAGATAAACAAAAACCCAAAGCAAAAAGAAAAACATATAGTAAACCAACTCTTTAAGTAAGAAATTGAAAATTTTGTTGATGGACTCAGTTGACCGATTCAAATATTGATAAGGTCAACTGATCCCGCGGACTCAGTTTGGAGTGGGCTCAGTTGACGTAAGAGCCGAAATAATATTCGCATTTCACTACTATCAAACTTTTTTTTGTTTTAGGGTCCTATCGGCGACGAATGGAAAATGATTGAAAAAGGCTTCAGAAATTCCTGGAATTTCCCTGGTTGCTCAGGTGTATAGATGGAAAACACGTTACCGCCAAAGCTCCTCCAAACGCAGGAAGTTATTACTTCAACTATAAAAAAAATAACAGCATTGTTCTCATGGCAGTGGCAGATGATGACTACTGTTTTTCATATATTGATGTTGGATGTAACGGGCGTGTATCGGATGGTGGAGTTTTCACTCATTGTGATCTTAGTCATGCCTTGGAAAATAATTTACTGCCCGAAGGTCATGTTCTAGTGGCCGATAATGCGTTTCCTCTAAAACCATATATGATGAAACCATATGGTGGAAACCAATTGACATTTGAACCAAAAATTTTTAATTATAGATTATCACGGGCAAGACGAATCATCGAAAATGCTTTTGGCATCTTAGTAAGTCGATGTCGATACAGAATTTTCGAAAGGCCCCTACCCTTTTTTCCCAACAAGGTGGAAAAAATCGTAAAAGCCTGTTGCGCCATGCATAACTGGGCGAGAAAAACCAAAGTACCCGTACAGGTCACCACGGTTGATATCGAGGACACAGAGAATGGAAATTTGATTGAAGGATCCTGGAGGAAGTGACATCAGATCTCAAATTGCACAGAACAAACGCAACAATTATGCAAATTATTTTGTAGGAGAAGGTGCAGTCTCTTGGCAGTCTCGAATGATAAATTAAAGTAAAACGCGATTCAATGTCATGTGGTTATGTGTTATTATGTAGTCATGTAATAAAGAATATAAAATAAAGATTTTTTTTTTTTCCCAAATTACTCCCTGAGTCGCTGCACTGTATATGTACAGCTGGTAAAAAGCCCAAGTCGCCTTCTCAAGATATGGCGATTATGGCTATTACTCCACACGATTTTGATGTGGAATATAACGACTACGACAGTGATGCAATAAAAACCGTGGTAAGCAAAATAATGTTCTTTATTTAATATTATAAGACACTGTTTAAATTATTGTCTATATAGTATAATTTAAAACAATAGTACATTACTGCAAAGGCCACAAACGTAGGCATTGAGGGACGAAGGTTTAAATGTGGGCCGAGGCGAAGCCGAGGCACACATTAGTTGTGGCCAAGGCTTGTATAGTACTTTTCTCAAATAATGCGCGGAAATTAAAACTAAGTAGTGATGGGCAGAGATTTTTTCTTTCGATTTTGGCAGTAACATGTTTTCTATTACGGCTCTTGCTCTTGTCTCCTGAGTTTCAAGTGGTGTTAAAGTAACTTTATCACACTTCACTCATTGTCTTCACTTGAACAAATTTTGTCAAATAACAATTATGTACTTCTCAAAACCTATGACGAACAACAAAAAAAAACCCTCGTTAAAGTGTTCATTTGTTTTTTTTTTTCAATAAACAGTTTTCTATGTGCAAACCGGTTCGGATTTGAAATAAAACCTTTGATAAGTTACCTCCTTTGTTGGCATGTTTCGGAGCAAAAATCGTTCCATTTTTAAATAATACCACAGTTAATGTAATTTATTTGGCCGCTAAACACGACAGATATGAGTTTACTATGTAATTTATTTGGTCGCTAAACACGACAGATATGGATTTTCATACAACTTTTGCCAGCCGCTGCTCGCATATATTTGGGCAGTGCAGCTAGTTCAATTTATCTCGAAGAAGGTTGTCAAAATAATGCTCATATTTCGAAGCATGTTGGTGAAAAATACTTTTAGGTTGAAGCCACCAGAAGATATTGAAATCTTGTTGTGTTGTGTTCGCATCTAGTAGGTCGTGCAGCCGCCATGACGATCATGTTTATATTCGGGTACATTTTAAGTTGTCACGGCCAGTTTGCGAACCTAAAAATAAAAAAAGAAAAAAAAAGAAAAAGAAATAACAGCTGGGCCTAGAACAGACTATCCAATATTTATAACTCCTGAATCCAATGATGTGGTAGAAGTTATACTAGACGAAGGTAAAAATAATAATTCTTCTTTAAATTATCTATAATATAGTAATCTTTTAATTTGACCATATTTTGAACATTAAAAAATATTAAGTACTAGTTGCGCTCCGCGGTTTCACCCGCGTCTTCCCTTTTTCCAGGATAAAAAGTAGCCTTTGTGTTAATCCAGGGTATGAGCTATCTCCATTCCAAATTTAATCGAAATCGGTTTACTAGTTACTGTGATACGTGGTAACAAAGGGCCGGTCCTCAAAACAAGTAAGCAAGATTACATTTGAATATATTTTGATTGTTATGTACTTGCTTAGTATATAATACCTAAATATTTTACAGAAAAGAAGCAATGCAAGAAACAATTTCATTTATTTATTTAATAATCAGTACGGATAAACCACTTACACTAATTATAACAATATAGCTTCACGGCAAAAAAAAGTGTCATAACACAAAAACATCTATTTCGAGAAAATACAACTTTTATGATTTTTCATAATTTTCGATACTGATTATTCAAAAACTATAAGAGTTGCATTGTTGAAATTTTACTCACATATAGCTTATTTATGTATATTTCATATGGAATAATATTTACGTTTTATTATATTCTTTTTCTTAAATAAATTTCAAGAAACTCTAAATTAGGCATATAATATGACTCTTTTTTTTGAAAATATTGTCTGAAGTTTGGAAAATAATACACTTTTAAATAGAATCGTCATCGTTAGTTTTATTGAAGAAATGTATTTAAACTTATTATTACAACAAAAACAAAATCAGAAACTTGCTTTTAATTTATGAAAAAATAACAAAATGGTAAATTTCTTATCAAAACAATATTATTTTTCTAAACTCAAATCAGCTTATTTGACAGTTCACAATACAAAAATTAAATCTAAAACTAAAACAGGAACTTCTAACCCTAATATTATTATTCCTACTAACGCTAGGTTTTATCAAAATATAACGTATAAATAACTGTAACGCCTAATGTTCTGTTTTGCATAAGTTTATGTATGTATTATTTTGTTCCACTGTTGTTTTTTTGCTATAATTAAAAATATTGTCTATTGTTTATTTATCACTTAAAGAAAACTGAGTTAATTAAAAGTCTATCCATCAAAATCACTTTAAAAAAAGATTATTTACTTAAGAGACTTATAAAAAGATTCATAAAAATGCGGAATATGATTGTTTTGTAATAAATCCAGGAGATCCTTCATTTTATTCTCCTTAAGTTTCGGTTTGGATCGATACGCGTGCTTGAGTGTGATTTGATGCAGGTTTTTTTTTCCGCGTCATAACTGTTTCAGAGAACTGGTCATCTTTAAAAGAAGTTTAGAATAACAACTTGGTAGGATCGTTTTGCAATAATTTGAAATATATTTGACCACCATCTTCACTTAACTTTATTATTTTTATATGAGTACAGTCAATTGCTCCAATTACTGTAGGGAAATGTGATATTCGGGCTATGGCTTCTGCAACTTTTTTGCATGTCTGAATTATAAAAGGTTGTGAGACTCCGTGCAAATCGGCGTGTCATCCTGGATCTATTAAAACAATAACAAAACATTACTTTGGAACATAACAATAAAAACTTTGGAATCTACTTACTTCATGTCGAGCCCAGCTTCTTAATGCGCAAACCACTTGTATTTCGGGAGACACAGGGCATCCTCGAGCGTCTCTAGCTAGGTCATCCCTCAATAATTCCACTATTTTCATAGCATATCGTTGAGTAAACCTATACTTTCGCCTGAAATCTTCATCGGATAATTCCGAAGGGATTGATTCGATGACGGCGTAAGTTGTGTTGGCGTGGCGTTCCCAACAACTCAGCGGCCAGCGGCTTCATTATCCTCAATGTCAATGAAATCGATCATGTCTAAATCCATTTTCAGTTAGAAACAACACAACGCAATGAAAATGATGCTATAACCTAAAAGACAAAACTTTGACAGATGCGACTTAGACCCCGCTGTCATAGCGGGCGGTCGTCGTTGGGGGGCTGGTAGTTGAGGCTGAGCCAGATACCCAGCCCCTCCACATTAGACGAGGCGGAGTAGTACCCCGGGGTTTTAGTGAGGTATGGCGCCTTTGTACAGCGCGAGTCCCACACTCCCTCCCTTTCGAGCCCCTCTCCTTCTGGGGGGGCATTGCACCGGAGGGGTTAGTGCGTAAGAGCATTTCCCCGGGTCAAAAAAAAAAGGGGCCGCTGAGGTTTAGCGTTAGACCATGACATAGTCTATGATTTTTCGAAAAACCACGTTTTGTTTAATATCATTTTTGTCTAAACCCTGGTTTAATAGAGGTTTAAACCATGGATTTTAGTTAGACCACGTTTTGTATTAGGCCGCCTATGTTTTAGGAATTATGTGACTTCGAGGATCACATGTCCACTAAGTGGTCGTGAACTGGCCAAGTCACCCTATATTTTTTTTTTAGGTTCATGGAGTTGCATGGATTTCCTGGGGTGTTGGGGTGTGTGGATGGGATACATATCGCCATGATACGGCCTCATCATAACGAAGAGGCATATTTCAACCGCAAGCTGTAATCATTCAATAAATGTTATGGTTGTAAGTACCTATTCATTACGAATGTATGCTATGCCTACAATTTCAATTAGTAATTTTATTACACTTATTCATTGATTTTGCTTCATTCTTTACAGTTAAATGTGATGCAGATCTGCAAATATTGCATGGGGATGCATCTGTTGGAGGTGCCTCTCACGATTCCCATATTTGGAACTTATCGCCAGTGAGGGCACACCTGCAACAATTGAACGAGGAAGGGCAAAATTGCTGGTTATTGGGTATGTAAACATTAATGCCATGGTTTTTTGAAATGGTCACTGATGAATTAACATTTGATCTCCTGTTTATTCTCGTGTAAAGATGTTAATATTTTTTCAACAATATAAATTCTAGTCTCTTTACTGTCTTTGTATCTATATTGATCGAGCAGATGCTAATCAATTGTCAAAAACCTATTTTGCATCTGAGTGCATTGGTAAATCTTGATCAATGAATGATAACCCATTTATGTGAAAGAATCTGTGAACAGTAAGTAGCTAATCTATACTTAAATAAGCGAATTACCACTTCACATGCCATGCCACGTCAGCTAGTTATTTAAATTGTTTCATAACTAATGGTAGTTTCAATTCTTTCAGGTGACTCCGGGTATGCTCAGAGACCAGTTTTGATGACCCCAATACTGCATGCAGCACCAGGGTCTCCCGAGGACTACTACACCAAGAAGCACTGCAGTGCTAGAAATGTAGTACAACGCTGTATTGGGATCATGAAAGCGCGGTGGAGATGTTTGTTGGCACACCGTACACTGCATTATACACCAATAAAATCAGGGAAAATTGTAAATGCTTGTACGGTGTTGCACAACATCGCCAACCATGCCCGCCTTCCGGTGCCCCATTTGGGAGAAGTCGACCGGCGTCCTGACGTTTGGAGACAGATCGAGGCAGATGCGGCGGATCGCGCGTCGACAGGCAGAGAGGCCGTTGTTGCGCGGGAGAACAGCAAACTCAACACTTATATGCAAACGTTGTATCAGAATGGTGAATCTGTTTGGCTTCTAGGTAAGTAATTGACATTTCACGTTAAAAAGTAATCACATGTATTCTACTATGCTATATATTTTGAGTCTTGACTTTTAAAACATTTTGTTTCAATATCACCTATTTGAAATAATGTTAGTGATGATGTCATCCCACCCGATTACAGCCACAGCAACTAAACTTGTAATGTAATAATGTTATAAATTATTTTTTTATTTTTTCGCAAAATTTCTAGTGTTTTTTTAGCGGCGTTTTTGTCCTCTGTCCACAGTACCGTCGAATCTTATATATAAAAATCAATGACTGTTCGTTAGTCTCGCTAAAACTCGAGAATGGCTGGACCGATTTGGATAATTTTGATCTTGAAATGTTTGTGTTCAGGGAAGGTTTAAAAGGTGACTTTTATTGGCGATACGAAGTTCGCCGAGTCAGCTAGTTATTCAATAAAATTGTTGCTGCCTCAATTGGCAATGTCCCAGTGCGGTATTTGGTCGAGGCCAGCGACGCCTGGAGCATGGCTTGCCCGAGCGAGATTCGTTCGAAAAACCCATTAATTAGAGATGGGTCTAAAATTAATAAGCTGCTAAATTAACACTGCTAAATTTTTTTAGTGTCAACACCTGTTAAATAAGTTCTGAGATAGCTGTTAAATTTAGCAGTCACAACTCAGTACTCACAACAAAACAATAATGGTCGTGCTGCTGGCTAGACCAGTGCTCCCACCCGCACCAAACACGGACGCCGGATATATATTTGTCTCGCTTTATCCCATTACTGCAGGCTGCAGGCTGACGCGACGGCAACAACCAAGAAAAGGACACACGATACACGTGTTCCGTTTCCGTCTTTATTGAATTGTTTTCAACATAGCGATTTATTTAGCAACTACTAATTTTGTGTTTAGTGTTCAGTCACAGTTAGGGCTAGCGCTTACATACAACTTTTAGTTGAACAACTATTTTGTTGTGTATCATATGTTTAAAAGAATATATTTAAGCGCACATACAGTCAACTCGATAGTTGTTCGACAAAAAAGCCAAAAAGCTATATCGATTTGCTTTTGATTTAAAAGTTGGACAACTATCGATCAAGCGCTCAGTTTGTATTGCATTGTATTGATGTGCGCAGACCATCGACTAAACAGTCGATCCGCGACTGACCGCGACTGCCAGTCTCGTATAAGCATTTGAAGGCGGCGCCACGTCTCTTGTCGCCATGGCGGGAACTATTACGGACGATACGGAGGAGTTCATTAACAGCGTAGAAAAAAGGCCTGCGCTTTACTTAAAGAGTCTAAAAGAGTACTCAGACATCAATCTGAAGAAAAAGCTATGGGAGGAAGTTTGCATGGAAGTCGTATCTGGATGGTTGGAATTAGACCCAGAAAATAAAAGAAAACGAGGTTAGTTTCGTACATTGTATTATTTATTTATTTAAAAAATCATTTTATACTATATCGTATTGCCATGGTACAGAGCCTTGAGGAGAAACAAAATAAGACGTAAGTATTGTCGGACATTTATACCTCCGGTGAGGTTTCTGCCTCTGTTGTCACCATGAGATATTATATTTTCTAGTGGAGCGTCATAGAACGTGTCTTTGAATTGTATTCCATCTTTCATTCGTACGAGGTTATGTCGTACACAACATGTTTTTATTATAGATTCTGCCAAATCTAGGTTTACATCGAGCCCTCTATGAAATATGCGCCATTTGTTGGCTAAAATACCAAAAGTGCATTCTACCATCCGGCGAGCTCTTGTGTGTCTATAATTGTAGACTTTTTTTTACATAAGATAAGCCCCTCTTAGCATAAGGACGTAAAATAGTATTGGAAAGCCCAAACGCATCATCAGCCACAAGATAAAACGGCATATTTATCCCATTATCGTCATGGGGCAATATTCTTCCATTCGGAATGTTCAAACTATTTTCCTCTAATCTTTTTCCCATATTTGAGTTTTTGAAAACACTTGAATCACAAGAACCTCCATATGCACCAACATCAATATAAATAAATTTGTAATCGGCATCAGTCCAAGCCATTAACACCATAGAATGGTATTTTTTATAATCAAAAAATGAAGATCTAGAGTTATCTGGTTGAATTAACCGAATATGTTTGCCATCGAGGGCACCAATGACATTATGACATTTACCCTACTTTTTTTAGGTATGCTTATATGTACCTATGTAAATGTGACATATTGTGATAATTGAATCGAATTTATTTATTGTTATTATTAATTTGTTTGTCTGTGTTATATTGTGATTTAAAATGAAGATTTTATTTTATATTATTATTAATGATTATTGCTTGTGTTTATTATTTGATTGAATTTTTATTATTTATATAACTTTTTTTTTGACGTATTGTGTTTTGGCGTATGCTGTTAGCAATATTGCATTTCCTATGAATAAATGAATAAATTAGGGAAATTAGTTCGAGCATAAAATTGATCTGCAATTTGAACCCAATCTTCTTCTGTCCTTTGAGGCATGTAAACTGGTTGCATTGTTGCCCAAATTTGATCACACGTATCTCTTACGATGTTTCTTACAGTTGTTGCTCCTATTCGATATGTAAATGAGAGGTTATTGAAGCTGTTGCCAGTTGCCAGATATCTGTAAAAAATATACCTATTACATAAAAATATACAGGGTGTAACGGAAAGGGGGTATACACACCAACACCAAACCATACATCTGAAATTGATTTTGATGATGTAAACTGTGACCACATCTTTGTAGACCTGGACCAAAAAAGGGGCAACCCAAAAATAAGAGCACAATTAGACTATGTGACAGGATATGTGTTACGAAAATTGAAAGTTAAAAGCTGTAACATATGCAAAGAATGCTTTTATAGCGATAATAAGGACGAAAGCGTCATAGCAGTTGAAGAGTACTTCAAAAATTAAAGTTTGCTTACATATCCATCAATGCCCCTAATAAAATGCTTCTCACAGATGCAAGACCTGGTCATCAGTATAGTAAGAAAAGTAGTATTTTCTGTTGTCATCAATTACAATTTCATCAAATGTAATACACATAAAAGTGAAATAATAGAAAAATTAGAAAATTTGATTATTAATTTATTCTTGTATAACTAACTGGTGTTAAGACACCAATAAAATATTAAACGGGAGCAGATCCGACTTTGATCAAAATGATAAAATACAAAAACTAGCATATACCTATTATAGAAAAAGATGTAAGCAATAAAATATGTACATATTATTATTATTTTATGCGTTGATATTTTTTCCCCTTTCCTATAGAATAATTAGGACCTTTTTTTTTTTTTACTATTTACAGGGTAGTTGGACCACAAGTCACCTGATGTTAAGTGACGATGTGGTCGACACCACAACATTTAAAAGATTTGACTTGTGGTGGAAGCGGAGAAGCTGGTGAGTCGCTTTTGAGAGGCTTGACGGAGCTGGTCAATCTAATGCTGTCGGGCCGGGTCAATGGTGACATCACTGAAGTCCTCTACGGTGCCAATTTATGCGCTTTAAAAAAGAAAGACGGTGGCATTAGGCCTATTGCGGTGGGTATTACGTATCGGCGCCTTGCGTCCAAAATCTGCTGCAAACATATAGCACCGGTTTTAGCTAATCTATTTCAACCTGTGCAGCTAGGTTTTGGATCGCGAGGTGGCTGCGAAGCCGCCGTCCATTCTGTTCGAACTTTTTTGGATCAAAATTGTGGGGATTTGCTGCTGAAGGTGGATGTGAAGAATGCTTTTCTGAGTGGGAATCAGGTTTGTGGCTACAGGCCCTTCCTTCATCAAACACTGGAACTCAGCTTGATTCCTCATCTTTTAGAATAGCGACTTCCCTCCACTTGGGTGCATCGTGCTGCGCTCCTCACCGCTGCCAGTGTGGCAGTGCCGCCGACCAGCTCGGTCACCACGGTCTTTCCTGCACAAGAAGCGCAGGTAGGATACCCCGCCACACCGCTCTTAATGATCTCATCCGCCGGGCTCTTACCACCGCCAACTGCGCGGCCGTTTTAGAACCAAACGGCCTCGTTCGTAGCGATGGTAAGAGACCGGATGGTATGACATTAATCCCGTGGAAGATGGGGCGGCCTTTGGTGTGGGACGCTACTTGTGTCAACACCCTAGCGCCGTCACATCTTCCTATAACTAAAAATAGGGCTGGTGCGGCGGCTGAATCTGCAGAGGGCCTCAAAAGGCGCAAATATGGTAATCTCGAAAGTGGATACATATTTGAGCCTTTTGGGGTCGAAACGGTTGGACCGTGGGGACCGGGAGCGAAATCGATATATAATGATATATCAAAGCGACTGGTCGATGCTACCCGTGACCAAAATGCTGGCCGTTATTTTGCGCAACGAATAAGCATTGCCGTTCAACGCGGCAATGCGGCCAGCATTTTGGGAACGTTGCCAACTTTTAGTGGTTTATTAGATTAAGTAGTTTGTTAAGTTAAAACTACCTAAGTGTTTTTATTTTGATTTAATTGAAAAAAAAGATATTGATTTTTTAACTTCGTAGTTTCTTAAGAATTTTTTAACTCACACGATACTTAGATGTTTTGAGCGCACTCCGCAATTTATTTCCGTTTCACGCTTTGGAAGTCGGCCCTACTTAAATTAAATCATTAAAATCAACATTATTTATCAAATATGAACAAAAACTAATCTTTTTAATCTATGTACTATCAAATCGATTGTCACTAAGTGACATTAACAGAAACGACAAATTTTATACAAAATATATTGCGTTCAGGTCCAAGGTAGTATGAGAAGTAGCCAATGTTCTTTGTGTTAAGAATGCATACAAGTCGTTGTGAAATTGCGCATAGGTTCTCCGTCTCGTCGTTTTTGACGAAACTATTTTAAGTCCTAGCCAACACTTTGAAATTTCAAAAGTCATGCATTTACTCTAATTTTAACACTTCAATGCTATAACTGTAGCGACATGCAACGCAGCATTTTTATGTTATTGTAGAGCGACAGTCCGAGTGCCCCCCTCCACCGGCGGCGTCTCCCAACCGTTGGCCTGAGCCATCAGGTGTAATAACAATAGTAATTCGACTTAATACATTTGTGATTCATAAAATACACGTTTTCACATATGGTCTTTCCCTACAGTTGGTGCTACAATATAGGAGACTAAAATAGGATTAGGTAAAATAGCAACATCAGTAGGAACGGAAGGAACATTGGTGACCCCGACGTGATTCCCAAAAAACGAGGTAGTTCGGCCACAGTCTGCGGTTTTGGGTAATTTTTGATCGCTTGTACCTTGTCTTCCAAAGGTCTTATCCGCTTTTTTTTTTGATAACGCTGGGTAAACCACCATGGTACCCCCCTTGATCTCACCCCCTAGTGGGGCGGGAGGGGGGTTATGTGGGACTTTAACCGCACTAAAACCCCAGCGTGTGGCCGACGGCACAACAACGCACGGAGTTACGAGCCCGCTTTTCGCATTTAACTCCGCAACTCTGCTCTGTCGACATCACCTCAGGAACACCAAAAGCATGTTCTGTTCATTCCAGGCGCAATAAATAGATACAATAGACAATACCAAATAAACACACACGACAATATCAACACAAACGTAAATACAAATATACACACAAATAACACATATAACAAACAACAATAGAATTACACAACAAAAAATAACACACATAAAATACAATACAATAGCGCCACACTACGAGGGCCCTGGCCCTCCAAGCGGAGAGGGAGTGCGAACTCTTCTTGGTCGCCCTCTTATTATCCGCGCTCTCCTGAGCGGCTGAGAGAGGATTTCTCTCCCTTTCCCGCTCTTCCGTCTCCCTCTGCAACATCACATCCTCGCAGAAGGAGACCACAGCCACCCATGATTCTTCGCTGTCGACCATCAATGGAATGATGGTCGACAGGGAGAGGGTCATTGCCAATTGCCGCGACCAACGTAAACCGCGGTCCTGCGGCACCCGGGCAACTTTCTAAGACGTGTTGCGCCGTCTCCTCCACATGTCCGCATTGATGGCAGACAGGGGTCGCCTCCCTTCGCGCAACGTTACACAGGTACCTCCCGAAGCATCCATGCGACGTCACCAACCGTGGGGACAACTGCTCGAAGTGGGCACGGAATGTACATCCACTGTCGAGAACGACCCCAAGATATTTTAGGGTCGAACAGACAGTGATAATTGTGCACCCTACAACGATAGTTGTGCCGGCACGCGGCGCTCCACGAGGGCCATGGAATAGGATGGCTTCCGATTTGTGGAGCGCCACCTCCAGTCCCAGACGTCTGATGCACGCCGCTATTGCGGCCACCCCTGCAGTGGCTAGTAGTGTCGCCTCCCGGATGTTTCTTCCTTTAGCGGTGACCAGTGTGTCGTCCGCGTAACAGACGACGCTGACGCCGTGACGACGTGGCGCGAATCTGACCGGCGCGCCGGTCAGATTCGCGCCATGTAGCACCCAATCATATCCGATGTTCCACAGGAACGGTCCGAGGACAGACCCCTGTGGAACACCGCGCGTCATGGAGCTCCTTTCTTCTCCACCCATCGACGGGAAGACCACCTTCCGCTCCGACAGGTAATTAATTTCCAACGAGGCGCTGGAGGTACTGTGGGATGTTCTGGTACCCCATTGCCCCCAAGATGGTAGTCCACGGCAGGGTGTTGAAAGCGTTGGCGATGTCTAAAGACACCGCCAGCATCACCCCGCCGTTGGAGCACGTCTCGCTGGAAAGATCCCGTACACGGGAGATAGCCTCCACCGTGGATCTGCCCCTTCGAAAGCCGAATTGGCTGTCAGCCAAACCGGGCCCTACCGACTCAAGATGCTCGACGAGGCGGGCAGCTACAACTCGTTCGAGGAGCTTGCCGGCCTCGTCGAGCAGGACAATCGGGCGATATCCTGCCGGCTCGTCCGCCGGGTGCCCGCTTTCCTGAGGAGGACGAGTGGAAAGGTCGTAACCGCTTTTTTTTTTTTTTTTTGGTTTACCCAGGGGGAGGGGTGCATTTACGCACCGGCCCCCCCTGGTGCAATGCCTCACCCAGAAGGGGAGGGGCGTCGAGGGGGAGTGTGGGACTCGCACTATTTAACGCGCACTACTCCACTAAACCCCTGGAGGCCAACCACCAACTTTTACAAAACCATCATGGTTCCGGGCATATTGTTTTAACCTTAAAATAATGTTACTCTTAATCATACCATGAGCTATATGAAACAATGTTGATTTATTCCTGCCAAAGAACGAATGAAAATCTATTACTGCTATATGATAGAACGAGACAACGCTTCATTTTCATAGAGCGTTGTCACTTTCGCACGTCATTGAGACAACGTTCCGGAACACGCATATAAATTATAAGTTTTCTTATGTTGGTACCATAGTAATGAGGGGTATAGATTCAAAAGCGCCTCTGTCCAGTTTTTTACCCAACACGTTTTTAGATTAATGGCAACACATTGCATGTTTGTCTATGACCTCGCATAATTACATACGTGCAAAGCCGTCTCTATCCCATACTAAATTCAGTTTAAAATTCTCGGTGAGGTGCAAAAACGCCTCTATTATTTAATGTATGTAGTAACAAAAGCGCTTGTATCCCGCGGCGACCAATCACAGAGCCGGGCTGTGTTAGTTAGCGTAATGGCGTCCACGTGTTGTTTCTTGAACATTTCGTCCCGTTATTTTATTGATTTTTAATAGTAAAACAACGCAAAATGGAAGTTAATATTGCCTCAGTGCAGCATAATAAAGGAAGAAAACGGATCCACAATGAAAAACAATGGAAACGTAACGTGCAAAAGCGTGCAAGGTAAGTTTCCCCGACCATGTTTTGTATAAGAAGACGGTTAATGGACGGGTCAATACGTGATGACCAAGCAACAATATTGCGGCGAACACACCTCTTGCAATAAGATTTCTTATGATGATTGTTTAATTTTACGGAAAATTTTACTCTATTTAAATTACATATTTTATAGATTTTAAAAAAAATCACTGGCAAAAGAACTAAAAAATATTTTTTGTAATAAGTTACTTTTAATTAAAATATTATTTATTAAATTAATGTAAAAACTGTAGATTTACATTAACCTAATTTGATAATTTGATTTGATTTGTAGATGTAGATTTACCTAAGTTTCGTAAGTTTGATTCGCACATGACCGGTTTTTTTTATCTTACAGGTATTCTGCTAAAAGACCACCGGATATAACTGATATAAAAAACTGTGTACACAAAAAATTGGGCAAACTTAAATGCAATGATTTAAATCCTCAAGACATAAGAAAATTTCACCAAGCATTTTTTGCCAAGGCCGATAAAGTGTATCAAGACAATTTCATTTTAAAATTCATAAAAGTCAGTACACCACAGAGACGAAGACGTAAAGTAAAGAACCGTGCTGAAGCTGAATTTTTTACGAAATATTATATTCGTACATATACAAAACCGTACAAATTAGTGAGAGTTTGTCAAAACGCTTTTAAAAAAATATTAGGCGTCGGTACGCATAGACTCCGAAACATAGCAAAGAAATTTTTAGTATCAGGCCACATTCCTCAAGAGCGTCGAGGTGGAGATCGAGTATCTAGGAAAACTTTAGCTAAAAAAGAAAATGTGATGAAATTC
Source organism: Opisthograptis luteolata (assembly GCA_931315375.2). Classification (NCBI taxonomy): domain Eukaryota; kingdom Metazoa; phylum Arthropoda; class Insecta; order Lepidoptera; family Geometridae; genus Opisthograptis; species Opisthograptis luteolata. The sequence continues at coordinate 8,657,852 of OV928053.1, read as the reverse complement.
ATCGAGACATTTCAATGTATTGAATCTCACTACTGCAGATCAGCCACGTCAACAAGAAAATATGTATCTTCAGACCTGAACATAAAAAAAATGTGGAGACTTTATCAAGAAAATCAGACAGATAAAAATATTAAAGTGCGACATTGTTTTTTTAGAAGAATTTTTGTAGTACACTATAATATTGGTTTTAAAACACCTAGAGTTGATATTTGTTCAAAATGTAGTGAGTTGTCGGAGAAAATTAAAAATGAGAAGGTGGAAACTGAAAAAGTGGCTCTCATGACGTCATTACGCATTCATAAATTGAAAGCCAAATGCTTTTATATGTTTTTGCGGGAGCTTGATGATGAAACGCTTACAATGTCGTTTGATTGCCAAAAAAATCAGGTTTTGCCTAAAGTTGCAGACCAGATTGCTTACTACTCTCGGCAATTGTATATTCATAACTTCACTATCGTGATAGGTGCAAGTATAAATAAATTTCAAAAAGAAAACGTCCGCATATATACGTGGACAGAAAATGTCCACGCTAAATCTTCAAATGAAGTTGCATCGGCAGTTTTTGATCTACTCTCAAAGGCAGATTTGACAGGGAAAAAAAAGATCCGAATGAAGGCTGACGGATGTGGGTCACAAAATAAAAATAGCACAATGATAACAATGGTTGCTCATTGGTTATTAATGTATGCTCCAAGACATATTAAAACTATTGAACTCATTTTTCCTGTTCCCGGGCATTCTTTCATGCCGGCAGATCGAGTGTTCGGGTTCATTGAAAAGGAAGTAAAAAATAAGGAGGTCATACTCGACCCATCTGAATATCAAAATATTTATGAGAGATATGGGGTTGTTACAAAATTGGGTGAAGACTGTAAAGTGAAAGATTGGAAGACTTATGGTAGTGAAGTGATGAAGCCTCCAGCACAATATCATTTTAAATTTAACGAATGCAAGAGATATTATGTGACAAGAGTAAAGAATAAGCCGGGGCGGTTTTTATTAAGAGGAGAAGTAAATTATAAAAATGATATGGGTGTTTGCAAAAGTGTGATGAAACGAGGTGTAACCTCGATGTCTGTGTTTGAAGTAAGAGACGTACCACCGTTGCAAGTGAGTGTGTCTGCCTTAAAACTAAGAGACGTGGATAAATTGTTATGCAAACACTTCGGTGATAACTGGAAAACAGAACTTGGTACTAGTCAGCTAAAATTTTACAAAAATGTTTTGGACGAAACTACTCCTGGTGAAGGCGAAAATGAAGAACCCTGTGAATATATGGAAGAAATCGGAATTTGGGTCTAATTTTTATGTTAGACGCAAATTCCGATTTTTTCCACTAGGAGTAGTTTCGTCCAAAACATTTTTGTAAAATAATTTTTGTAAGTTCTGTTTTCCAATTATCACCGAAGTGTTTGCGAAGACAATGTTTCTATTTTAGAAGGATAATTGTAGAACATTTGAATATTTTTTATTACTTAAATAATACTTTTATTAAAATTTTAGACTAATAAAAAACATTTATAAAATGTTTTCTGATTTCACACCCGTTTGATTACTTTAACCATACTAGTACTGCTTGACAGTCTCGCATAAAACCGTCCACAAGGTGAGGTTATGTAACACCAAAACCGCCTCTATCCATAGTAATGCAATGCAAAACCGTCTCTATCCAACGTTTAGACGCAAAACCTACTCTATCCAAATTAAAATTAAAAATAATAAAGAATAACGTTAACTATGCTTTCAGATAATGCAATTTTGTTAAAGTTTAGATTATTTAACATCAAATGAAATCTAATTATTAAATAAAGCCTTGCTGTAGTAGCCGGAACAGGTTTTTAGTATATTGTGAAAAAAATAAAAAACTGGACAGAGGCGCTTTTGAATCTATACCCCTCAGTTATTAATTCAATGTAATAAAAGAAATGCTTAATTAAAACAAAAAAGAAACATTTATTGCATTTAAACCTAAATATTATATTGTTTTCTCAATATCAATGATAAATGAAAAAGAAACATGAATTCTAACTGAATGATGATCAAATTGAATGATATAACGGAATGGTTTTCATGCTCGGTATCTACCTGTCTGTGGTGGTGAAATTGAGACGTCAGACGAAATATACGCAGCGCGTTTGAAATTTAAGAATTACTTTGTTAATTTTATAGAACTTTATTTGTTTATTTTAATTATTTATTATTATTAGTGTCAAATGTCAAGCAGAAAGTAAGTAAAATAAAATGTGATTTCATTGGAACAAATAAATATACATCATACTAAAACTTCTCGACGCTTTCTAAGTAATTTCAAGTGGTTCAAGTAGGTGTTTACGATTTTTGCAGTATCAGAACTCGTAGGGTTTCGGGACGGCAGCTAGACTTGCTATGGGAGTTTTTAAATTCCCATAGAGACGTCGGTACTGGCCACAACCGATCCCTGCAGGCCAAGGAATACAACAAGAGAAGGTGGAGGGATGTGACTGACACGCTAAATGCCCAAGGCGAAGGTGCTCACAAGGAGTGGAACGAGTGGTCTAATGTAAATGAATTAAAGTTTTTACGTTTTAAAGTTTGTGTGAATTTGTATTAAAACACCAATATTTTTTTAGTACTTGGTAGACTACAAGGCCAAAAAAAAGAAAAGAGTGAGTGCCTTACGAACTGCTCAGTTGGCAACCGGAGGAGGCCCTTCCAATGTGCAGCCACTGGCAGAAATTGATAAAAAATTTCTCCAAATTCTTGGAGAAGATTTTGGTCCAGGATTAACAGGTGTGCGGGTTGAACCATTTCCTGAAGTAAGTGAAAATATTTATATTCCAAAATCAATTTTTATTCTACATCACATTATTATTTTGATATAACTAAAGGCAATCTACTTTAATTTAATTTCATTTTAATTTCAACTAGAGGAGCTTTACTACTGCAACATTGAAGTAGGACAGATTTGTAGGGCATACAATAAAATACTCTCTTATTATGACAATGATACATTATTATTTTTGTTAAAGCATCCAAGTAGTGTCGCTGTAGAGGATTCTCCAACCTCAGAGTCAATTTTATCAAGGGAGCCCCTAGACTCTACAGAACCAGTACATTCTCCTAACGCAACTCCTTCCCTCTCCCATGAACCTGCACCAGCACCTGCTACAGAACCACATTCCCCAAACTCTACTCCTTCCCGCTCACATGAGCCTGCACCAGCACCAGCAGCACGCTCCCCGCGGCGCCGGCGCCGCAGGCGGGAACCGCCGATGTCGCAAGAGGCCGCGAGACGTGCTCTCGTAGAATCTTCAAGGTTAAGAGCTGAAGCTGCCGTGAGGAGTAGCCATGCTCTTGTAAATATTCAGAACACCTTACAAAGCATTAAAAGGTATTTTAAAATCAACATAGTAGCCGTTGGTAGGAACCAGTCGCATAAAACGACAAAGCAGTCAGTACCTATAAAATGCGAGAATAACAAACTTGTATTGATGCCACATAAAATATAGTAATATTTTATAGGTTAATCAATATAATACCTTTGTTTCTACAGACAAATCTGTTAATTTTGTAGGTTCCTTTAGGAGAGGCCTAAGCTCGTCACATAGATTATGCGTCAGCTCTTTCGTTAACCTATATCGCTTAGTGAACTCCGCTTCGTCCAAATTGAACGGATCACACTTGTCACTAGAGGTGGGCGTTTAAACGAAAACGGTTTAAAAACGCCGCTTTTAAAAATAAGCACATAAGCGGGCTTATTAAAATAAGCACTCCGTTTAAGCGTTGACGGTTTTTTAAAAAAACAAATGCAAACCTTATTCCGAAAGGTATACATTTCAAAATAAAATCTGATTGTTATAAGCGTAAGACAAAGATAATAAAGATTTTTAATTGGTTTGGATTCACATTATTTCAACCTTATTTCTATGCACTGAAGGCGTAGTATAAATTGAATTAGTTGGCATATTACGCGGCTAAATTACGTTCTGCTTATTTACGTAATATTTGTGGGGGACTGGCAACGCCTTGTGTTTGGTTGGTTAGTGTTTTACAACGAAACCGAAATGTTCCTCCGTCTTCCATTTAATTTTCTCTAGTTCGCTTTTTGTTGTTGACAAATTAAGTTCAGCGAGGGCTTATTTTGTTTATTTACAGTACGCGCGCGAATGAGCTTCGAGACTTATGTGTTATGTAACAAAAAACAACTTCTTCTTCTTGCCCTGGTCCCATTTATTTAGGGTCGGCGCAGCATGTTTTCTTCTTCCACTCTCCCCTATCAGCCGTCATCGCTTCATTCACTCCCCTTTCATTCATATCGAAGGCTTTAAGAATGATGGAATGTTTGGAACTCCTGGGAAACATAGGAAAGGCCGGCCAAAGAAAGAAATGGATAACTTTAATATTTGTGCTCTGCGCCAAAAAATCCAATTCTTTTACACAGTGCTAAAAGAGGTAACATTGTGCGCATGTTTTTGTGTGCATGACTAAAAAGGCAACATTTATCATACCTAAGCGTATTATTTAAAACAAATATTAAATTTACGTACTCGCTTTTTTGTTCCTTTGTATGATTATAATAGTTGGTCATTACTACTAATATAGTCAGCAAGTATTCTTTTAAAACGTGGAATGACTTTATACTTTAAATATCCGAGGGTAATTTGTTGTAGACTTTTTGTAGCTACCAATCGATATTAAACTTATTGTAGGTACAGTCAGATGCACAATCAACGGAATCCTTTGACATTTCAGGTACCGACTCTCAGAAAATTGCAGGTGATCGCTAGAACTGACTTGGATTTTGATTGTAGTCTTGAAGTGCTCCGGAAAATTTTAAAAGCAATAGGATTTACCTATAAGAAATGTCAAAATAATAGAAAAGCTCTAATCGAACAATCACATATTGCTGCAAAGCGAGAAGAATACTTAGCGATCATAACAAAATCGAGATTTGCCAGAAGAATTAAGAAAAAACATAATTTATCTCGATGAGAGCTACATTCACTCTTCATATAAGGTACAGTCTTTGTTCTTATTGTGTACGGTGTGCGTACCTATAATAGATGTTTTATAAAATTTTCACGATCTTCCTTTATTTCACATTATATATCCTATCCTTCTGTAACGTACTACGTTACTTACCTTAATTTTTGCTTTTAAAACATACTAATTTGGCAACATCATACATGTAAATCATTCCTCATGATTACAACCTGGGTTTATCGGCAGCTTTAGCAACAATTACGCGCTTTTTAATTGTTTTTACACAGAAATAGTTTTATCAAAACAAAATAGCAATGATAGTTTGAGTTTATTGTTCGGTGACATGACAGATGTCAACTTGAAAGGTGAAGTTGACAGATGTTTCGGGACACTGACATAATGCTAGTCTGGATCAGACTCGTGTGTCTGATTGGGATCTTGTAGATTGGAACGAACGACGACAAATATTTCGAATACAATTTTATTTTACAACTAAACACATTTTTCGAGAGAATAATTTGAATAGGGAAACGAACAACATTCTCACGTGACTGAATAATTAAATTGGGAATAAAATCAAAATATAATTTTACGCGACGAATGCATTGTGAACTACGTACATCGGAGCGTGGAATGATCGACGTCTACATGATCTATGAGTTAAATTCGTGACATTCTTGGTGAAAAAAGATGACGAGGCCTTTCGCTAAAGAACCTTCGTCCGAGACGCTGCGTAGGCGGCGATCTCTATTCGACATTTTGATATAAAGTGCTTCAAAAGAACCCGTAAAAAGGTAATCATATTAATTTTATTGGCAATCCTCGAAAAAGCAATTTGGAATTCCATCCTATTGCGTCAGCCAGTTGACAGCTATGAGAATCCCAATGTAACACGCTGTTTAATTCTTTCACAGCGGGTTCTTTTTCTCGGGATAACCTCTCCGCCCTGAACCAAGCCTTTCGAGATCCTGTGCGCTAATTTTGACACCGAACCGAAGTCCCCTCGGGGCTCGATCTCATCTTCGTGCCGGCAACCCGCCGCTTGGACCAGACCACGTTGTAGCACGGTATCTTTTCTTTTTGTTTTTTCCCTGGAATATTATCCACGGTTATAGGCAAGGTTTCTTAGCCTTTGTTGCGAAGCGCACTTTAATCGACATAGTTTCGGCATTCCCGGTCCGCTTCACTTAAGCCCCGTCGGAAAATACAGTTTATTAAGTTTAGGTTCTAAGTCGGATCTACCTTTGTAATTTTAGATTTAACGTGTTCTATGTAACTTAGCATTATCTAGATTTTAGTAATTTAGTCTAAGCTTGGAATCTCAATTAGAGATCTTAATTAGAGATTTAGATAAGTATTTCTGGAACCGCTCACCTATGTACTAGATTCTTCAATAAAATATAAGCACTATTCTGATACTAAAGCTAAACGTTTTATTTATTTTCACAACCACAACACAACAGCTCAGTCCGCTGGCACGACCCTCGAACCAAAAGTCCTCCCGTTGTGCCGGCTTGATCTATCCAGGTACTTTCTCCTACCCTCATTCCCAACCATCCATCCCAATTATCAACTTTAGTTTTTACAATGTTACACTTCTTAGTATTATAAATGTGCATGTTTTCTCTCTGTCTATTTGTTAGGGTGGAAACATTTCGGATGTGCAGCACACACAATAAATTTGATAGTGCAAGAAGCGACGGAAAAATCTGTACCCATTAAATCTGTGATTGAACGTGTGAAGCTCATCGTCGCTTATTTCAAGCGAAGCACTAAAGCCACTCAAAAACTTGATGAGTTTCAAAAGCAAAATGGAGCAACACAGCCAAAACGACTGCTTCAAGAAGTCCCGACGAGATGGAATTCCAAATTCTACATGCTCGAAAGGATCGTAGAAATTCAAGATGCCGTCAAGTCATCCATTGCCATTTTGGGTGTTACAAGCTTACCGAATTTAATGCCGGAAGACTGGTTACTTTGCAAAGAAACTTGTAAAGCCCTGAAATGTTTTGAAGAAGCATCAAATTATCTAAGTGGTGAAAAGTATTTGACGGCCAGTCAACTATTAATAATCATAAGGCATAAAGAGAGTTCTCAGCGATATTTTAACCTCGGATTCTTCCGGTTATCACTATCTGCCGATAACATATGATTTTGTTCGAGCTTTGTTAGATTTAACTCATAGTCGTTTCGAAAATATAGAAAATAGCAACACGATTGGGGTAGCTACTTTTTTGGATCCCCGATTTAAGTTACAGCCCTTTACATCTTCAAAGCAAGCAACTTTGAGGGAGAACATGATCAAACTTGTCGCTCAAGAAATTAATCGAGAAGGACCATGTGAAAATATTGAAGTTAGCAAAAGTTCGCTTGATCCCACCTCAATATTTTACGACTGGGATGCTAGGGAGGCTGTACCGCAATCAATTGAGTCACCAACTGCACGAGCAATAATAGAAATAGACAAATATTTAAATGAAAAAGTGATTAGTCGCAATAATTTACCGTTGAGCTGGCGGAAGCAGAACCAAGGCATTTTTCCACATTTGGCCAAGTTGGTTCGAAACAAATGTAATGTACTTTGTACTTCTGTTTCTTGCGAAAGACTTTTTTCGCGAACTGGGTACATAATTTCACAACGAAGAACTCGCCTTGGAGTCCGAAAAGTCAAACAATTATCATTTTTAAATGGAAATAAAAAATATATAAAATTTTAAGATATGTTATGTTACTAAGTGATAAGTAGATACAAAAAAAAAACCAAGAGATAAAAAAAAACGAGAAAAAAAAGATTATTATATAAAAATTACGAACATTAAAAAAACATAAGAAAAAAAATATGTAAATAAATTGATTCTCACTATAAACACGCCAACAGAAAAAAAACGGCGCTTTTTTTTCCTTCTTCACAATAACAATAACTGCATATTCACTAGCGTACTTGCAGAAGCACCCCACAACACTATATCCATAATAAAGAATTATTTTATCGACTGAGACACTACTTATTTCGCTCTCGTCTGGCACATAACTGAATTCTTTCTTTCACAACGCGTCGTCAAGGAAACGCGGCGATACCGTTACGAGTCGCCGCGGAAACGCGGCGAAATTATCGCTCGTTCGTGGAGATTCTCCGACGATATGAGGGCGGACTCGTCCCGATTCTCTCGCTCGTGGAGACAGCGCCTAATGATCACGCGCAGCCGCCACGCCACCAGTCGTCCGGCGCCCGCGCAGAGCACGCACGTACTAGCCTTGCGCACCACCGCCGCTTTAGGCTGCGTTTCCACCAGAGATGTGCGATGGAAATGTGTCGTGCGAGGATGTCTAGCTGTGCTGTGAAAATGTGTGGGTGTTTCCACCAAAGCTGTGCGATGATAATGTGCCTACGAGGATGTGTAGCGGAGCTGTGAAAATGCGCATTAATGTGTGGCGCGAGGATGCGTTGCGAAGCTGTGAAATGTGTCGACGGGGGTGCGGTGTAGTGGGAGCGGATGCCTGCCGCTCACCGCGCTGCGCTCACGTCTCACTTTGCTGTCGTAAGCGCTTGTAGTCGTACGCATGTCGTACGGTTGCGTGGCATAATGGACGAAAAATTAATTGATGCCGTTCAAAAGTTTCCGTGTTTGTGGAACACTTCTTTCCCATTTTACAAATGTAATGAAACTAAGGACGCTGCGTGGGAGGAAATAGTCAAAGAAATACAATATAAAGATGGTAAGTAATAATCATGTATTAAAATCAGGTATATTAAAATACAAGTTACAATATTTGGGTATTTATTGTGTGCGATGAATTCGTGACGAAATACGAGTATCTTGCCATGACACTTTTCCTTGATTATTGAAATAAGAGCAGTATTTCTCTCTTACATCATAACTATCACTTGACACGACGACGGAAATGCTAGGAACCGATACAAGAGTACTTGTATTTGTGTTATCAATGCAATCCAAATAATTACTTTGTCTTTCAATTAAAAAATTATGCATTACACATGTGGCTTTTACGATTTTGTCAACCGTTTCCACTCTGCATTCAAAGTCTTTACGATACACATACCACTTTCGTGCCAATACACCGAATGTAGCTTCTACAATGCGACGTGCCCTCGAAAGTCTATAGTTAAATATACGTTTCTGTTGGTCTAACTGGTCCCGCGGATATGGGCGCATGAAATTTTCCATCAAAGGAAAAGCCTCATCTCCAATGAATACAAATGGTACTGGTTCACCTCCTTCATATAATGGTTCAGGTTCTGGAAGATTCAATCTTTTTTCTTTCAAATATTTTCCAAAAACACTATCATCAAATATTCCAGCATCACTAAATCTTCCCATGGATCCCACATCAACCATTATAATCTTTCTCCTAGCGTCAGCTAAGCACATAAGCACTATAGAAAATCTTTGTTTGTAATTAAAAAAAGAGGACCCAGTGTTTGCAGGACACATTATATAAACATGTTTACCGTCTAGAGCCCCCAAACAATTTTTAAACTGCCATAGCTCTTGAAAATCCTTTGCTATTCGCTTCCAGTCGTCTTTGGTAGGTTTTGGAATAACAAGAGGTTGTAAAACAAGCCAAAGAGCATTACAAACTTCTGCCACAATTCTCGACACACTTGCTACTCCAATCCTAAAATTTTCTGCCAATCGTGTGAACGACGAGCCCGTGGATAAATACCTGCAAAAAAAGGAATGTTTATAATAATAGTAAGAAAAATAATTAACAAATAAAAAAGTACTCTTTACCTGTTACTGATTTTTTGCGATCTGTAAGACAACATGCTTGGTATAAAAATGTTATATTCCTAATCATAATTTTCTATTATTTCAGTGAAAAGCGCTAAGTATCGTTGGAAACAACTACGGGATAGCCATCGGGACGCGCTAAAGAGGCAGAAATCTAAAAAAAGCGGACAGGCTACAACCAAAACACGTGAATGGAAATACCAAAAATTGATGGAATTTCTTTTACCGTACATGGCCAACAGAGATAGAGAGTCAAGTTATAAAGAGGATATTTCGTCACCAAATAATGAAAATGACTCTTCGCAAAGCACTCAATATTCATTAAACCAAGATGACTCTTCGCAGAGCACTCAATATTCATTAAACCAAGATGACTCTTCGCAGAGCACTGAACATACACCAAATCAAGCTGACAATCCCAACAATCTTTACGAAATAGCCTCAACTTCAGGCATTTCAACAGATTCGGTCACCCCGTCATCATCAAAGAAGAAAAAAGGCGATGAATTATCAATTTTAATACAAAAACATATGAAAAATCAAGAAGATTTTCGAAAAGAAAGGCAAGAATTAAGAGAACTTTTAAAACCAACGGACTGCGATGATACTGATCATTTTTTTCTTTCAATGGCGAAAACATTTAAAAAATTACCAGATTACATGCAAGTTCCTTTAAAAAGGAAACTTTTTAATATGATTGGCGAAGCCGAAGAATCTTACGTGCTGACGTGGTATAATCAAAATATTGGTTATTCTTCAAGCTCTGGTAGCAGTATAGCAGTAGGTAGTAATATAGCAGGCCAGATGGATTTGCCGCCTCAGCTGGATCCTGAACAACTTGGTTATTCTTCAAGCTCTGGTAGCAGTATAGCAGTAGGTAGTAATATAGCAGGCCAGATGGATTTGCCGCCTCAGCTGGATCCTGAACAACTTGGTTATTCTTCAAGCTCTGGTAGAAATACAAATAAAACAGTGGGCCAGATGGATTCATCTTTCCAACTGGAAGCTGTACAACCAGCATCTCCGGGAACACAACATTCAGACCTACAAACGCCAAATACTTCAAACAAAGTAGGAACAGAGCCTAATTTGCCATGAAAAAGAGGAACTTGTTGTCTACTTATTTTGCAGATTATGATTACTTTTCAATTAATATGTTTAATAAAGACAAAATTGATTCAAACTATTTTACTTACTTTAAACATACCGCCAATTTTTCCTTGGTGCTGATGCATTCTCTGTAGTGAGTGTCTTCTTTCTTGATAATGTTCTCAATCAAATTGTGTAACTCATAAAAGTTACTTCTAGATACTCGATAAGAATTTTCGAATATTTCATCATCAGCCGTATGAAAAAAGGTAAAGAATTCTCCATGTAATCGATGATATTTAATATGGTTACGTATCCAAAACCTGTGTGTTCTTGTATTGCTCAAAATTATAGAACTAATAAACTCCGTATCTTCTGCTTCCATTTCTTCATCACAAATTGTTAAATATAAAAGTATTTTCTTTTTCCAATTATCCATATTATTATCTATTTTGCGCACTTCTACTTCCAACAAACTCCGTCTATGGACTGGCTGGTACAGTATGCGCAAACCTCGCAACACATCTTTCTCAACACACATTCCTCGCACACTTCCCTCGTACACATCCCTCGCACACATCCCTCGCACACATCCCTCGCACACATCCCGCGCTTGTTTTGTATGCGCAAAAATCTAGCTCCGCTGAGCCGTTTCCACCAGAGCTGTGCTGACCGAGGCAAGGTAAATGAAGCGATCCTATTGGTTCTTTACAAACACATCCCTCGCTATGCATCCTCGCACATCTCTGGTGGAAACGCAGCCTTATAATCACGCAAACTCATACCTATCTTCTATCCTTGAATTCTGTATCGTTTTCATACTTAGCACCTTCTGTACTGTCTATAACTTTCATTAAAATACGTTCTATCCATTTCACTGTTTCCATATCGCCGCCTGCTGCCTACCCCCCCATCAGCTGAGTTACTTAGGCATTTGCACTACCATAAATATATCAATGTATGTGAGTTCTAGTAACTGAGAAAATTGTTTATTATTATTAATTATATGAGCAAAATATGAAATTTGACCTTTTTTCTTTACCTGCTGTTTTCTACTGTTTTTTTATAGGCGAGTTGTTGTTTTTTTTAGTTTTTTGAGGTTGGCAACACTGGTTCATACCTACCGTCATGGTGGTTAGTAAACTAACCACCTTATTCCTCAAAAGCCTTTTGTAGGATTTCGCTAAAATATTTTTTTTTTTTATAATTAAACAATAATCATACCAAATACGCGTTTGTTTTATTTATAAAGTACATAAATAAGAACTGTGCACAATAAATTAAAGTACACAAATAAGAGCTGAAAGAGTTAAACAATTTACATCGCGAAGAGCCTTACCCACCGAGGTCTTCTGTGACAACGGGGGTTCCTTCAGATCGGCAGCCACCCGTCTTGTCGAATTGTATAAGCTGAATAGCTCCACAGATCATCAAACATAGGTGCAAAATCTCACAGCTAAGCAAGGCGTTAAATTTCACTTTACAGTTTACACCTAGTTACTCTCCTATGTTTGTCGGTTTGGCAGAAGCTGCTGTAAAAAGTACAAAGTATTTCTTAAAACGGTCAATTTTTAAATATGTACTTACTGATTGTAGTGTATGCGTTATAGCATACATACGCTGTCTCGTGTGTCACTGTATTGGTTAGCAAAACCGTCAGCCGCGAATACGTGGGCATTGCCGAGCCAGTGTAAGGTATTGTAGACGGGGTACCAGCAAACCCTACACTGATGAACAGCTAAACACTGTATTATGTCAAATTGAAGCTGTATTAAACTCTAGGCCGCTAATGCCTGTGTCTTCCTCCAACATTGCTGATGTCAGTTGCCTGACCTCAGCTCACTTTCAGTACCTAGATGTACCGCTAACTTATTACCCAGAAAATGATATCACAGAGGTTCCGGTGAATAGACTCAATTTCTGGCAAACAGTAGATAATATAAAGCAATGTTTCTGGAAGACGTGGCAACAGCATTTTTTAAATGTACTTCAATCTCGCCCAAAATGGCGCAACGCCATGCCGAATTATATTTATAATATAATAAGCTACCACAAAAACTAACAACTATACAAAATGACAGGAAATGTATGCGTAGATTAAAACAATTTTTATATGACAGTGCCTACTATTCAACTGACGAATATTTAAATGAAAATAATAATTAAGAATTGTATTGACTATTTATGATTTATGACATTAGGGAATTAAACGTCCTCCTCCCTTCTAATTTGTGCTGTGCCCGTCGGGGCCCATTCGGACTAAATGTACCCTTCAAATTTATAGTTTTTTTAAGTTCTTTGTACAGTATGGTTGCAATAAAATATGAATATGAATGTTAAATTGGGTATGCTATGTAGTATTGTTAACGAGAGCCAAACTCTCCTTTTCTTAGTTGGCCATTGGCACGGATAAGTGTTTCCAGGCACTGATAATAAAGTGCGTGCCTTAGAGGTCACAGTGCCCAGTGGCAAAGTATATACACTCGCGTGCAAGTAAATCGACTCAAGCCTCAAGTGCGCATAAAAAGTGATTTATCTTAACAATGACTCGTTTTACTTCTATATAATGTTTTACATATTTAAAGCCTATTAATTGGGCTTTAAATTGGTAGCATTATTTCAGTAATTTAAATAAACACTTGTCTTTAGAATGCAACTGAACGCAACCTTCGTAAAATGCTCTACGCTCTATACACAACTGGCTCAACACAACCCCCTATAAAATCCCCCGTAATCGTTTTTTCTTATCAGTCGCTCATCAGACGTTGACCTGAACACATCTCTGCAAATTGAAGCCATTGTTTGAATAAAATTATGGACACTACACCTGAAGAAGCCGCTCAAGCTGTTGCCCTGTTGCAAGAAGGGTTAAACCAGCGAGAAGTCGCTCGTCGGTTGAATATGAGTCAGTCTGGTGTCTCGAGAGTGTACAGAAGGTTTCAAGAGACTGGTGCCTTCACTCGGAGGCCTAATACCAGCCGACGCCGGTGCACCTCGGAGCGTGACGACCGGTTTTTGGTCTCGACCTCTCTCCGAAATCGACACCTTACCGGTGTAGATGTGCAGCAGGAGCTACGTCAAGTTCGAGGGGTGACTGTCAGTCAATGGACAGTTAGAAGAAGGTTGAAGGAAGCCAACCTTACTCCCAAACGACCCGGTACAGGCCCGAAGTTGACCACAACTCACCGTCAAGCACGCCTTCACTTTGCTCGATAACACTTGGATTGGAGCATAGAGCAATGGCAGTCAGTCTTGTTCACTGATGAGACGAGGATGTGTCTCCATGGCAGCGACAGGAGAGGCCGGGTGTACCGGCGTCCCGGTGAACGGTTTTCACAGTGCTGCTTTGCTGAAACCGTTGCATATGGTGGCGGTTCTTGCATGATGTGGGCTGGAATTTCCTTAGAAGGAAAAACGAATCTTGTTTTCGTTCTTGGGGGAGGCCGGGGAGTAGGTCTAACCAGTGATCGTTACATTGAAGATGTTCTACTGGATCAAGTTGTCCCTTATCAAGGCTTTATTGGGGATAATTTCATCTTGATGCATGACAATGCCCGATGTCACACTGCTCGGGCCACACGTGAGTTCCTGAACGAAGTTGAAATTGACACTATGGATTGGCCAGCGCTCAGCCCCGATTTGAATCCCATTGAGCACATATGGGACGAGCTCAAAAGGAAAGTTAGAGCGAGGAATCCAGCTCCTACAAACATAAATGAGCTCAAGACTGCGTTGGTAGAAGAGTGGGGTCTAATACCACAGTCATCAATAAAAAAGTTAATTAGGTCTATGAAGAATCGCATGAGAGCAGTGATCAGGGCTAGAGGAGGGAATACCAAATATCGACACGAATAAATTTTTTTTCTTACTCACATTTTATTTCATTTATACACAATAACCTCATACTGAGAAATTGTATAAATTTTCAATATTTTTTACAATATCATTGACATACTCCTTTTTTACTAAACTACTGAATCGATTTTCATGCAACTTACACCATTTTAAAGCCCAATTACTAGGCTTTAAATATGTAAAGCATTAATATAGAGGTAAGATGAGTCATTGTTAAGATAAATCACTTTTTATGCGCACTTGATGCTTGAGTCGATTTACTTGCACGCGAGTGTAGATGATCACTCTCTGGGATTTGTGTTTTGCCCCTAGATGTTTAAGAAATTTTATTCATTACATCAAAACACATTGTATAACAACTAATAGCGTATAACAACTAATTTAAATTAGCTCATAGTATAATATAATTATATTTAAACGCAGAATAACCTAATTATCTTAAAAGAAAATGTGTTGACAACAGTACGGGCCTCGAGCTTGTGGTGGAAAAAACTTGATCAAATAACAACTAATAGCGTTATCTTGGTTTCCAATTTTAGTACCGATTTAAAACAAAAGAAATACATAATTAATAAATAAAAAACAATATAAATAAGCTATGGTTGATTGTACCCATCGACGTCGTATTTCATTACCAAAAATATGTGAACTCCGTCTGATGGCATGATTATCACACATTCACACCCAAGTAATTCTTCCTACACTGTTTTGGCAAGAGCAACCATCAGAGGAGTCGTTGGTAGACCATTTCTTTACCACGCCGGATGTTAATTCCAGGGTCCAAGAATCCGGGAAGGAAGCCTCATTTCTCACTTCTCCGTTTACGGTGAGTTCAGCCAACCACGAAAGTCCCGTGCTCCTCTCTACTCCAGTCGTCGAGGCAGAGTCAGGGAAATTCTTGGGCCGACTGCCTTAAGGAAGCGAAACCTCAATGTTGACCCGGCAATTTTGCGAACCACGATAATCAAAAAATGTTGTAACGATTACCTTGCCGTTTTTCTTTAATTGGCCCATCTAGGTAGTCATACGACCTGAGTCCCATCCTGCCACTTTTGTAACGTTGCGCTTCTTTTGAATAAACCACACTTACTTCAATTAATAAAACTGCTATTTTTTTAAAAGTGACTCCTGGCCTGGACTGTCCCAATTTGACTGGCGCAGCCGGTAGGATACCTAAATAGTACTGCTGGCCGTACTGGCGCTTTAAAAATACCCTAAAATAGGTGTTGTAGGAAAAAATTTGGAACGTGTTTAAAAAGAAACTAGGTCTCCATGTAGATTTTCCCAAAGCTGGATTCGGTTATACGAATGACGGAAATACCAGCCGAAGATTTTTCGAACATCCTGAGTTCGCAGCTGAAATAACAGGCCTAGATATCACTTCCATCAAAATAAAATTAAAGGGATTCTTGAATGCATATCAACTTGGTACAAAACAACGCAGAAAATGAAAAGAAAATTACTAGAGACGGCTGAACTGAACTTTATGTTGCACTGAATAGTAGGCATAATATGACGCCTATAGCCTATACTATTAATAAAATTGTAATGCATGGTTCTATTATGCATAACTGAAGCAGCGCTTTTACCAATAGGACAATTATCTGAAGAAGCAGCATAAGCAAGAAAGAAATAAACATTTCCGTTTATATAGACAAAATTTCGCACGAAAGTTTAATAGTGTTTTAAATAGACTGTATTAACATCAGATCCTCTACAGGTCGTGTCATGTTAAAAGAGCGCTGGCGATTAGGCTGCGCCGTAGGCGATTTATCGGTCTGTTTGGTGGTATGAGGCGCGGTGCGGGGCGGGCGGTTCACTCGCCGCATGCTTGACGGAGCGCAAGCGCTGCGTCCACGTTACGTTTGCTCTCAAAAAATACCATCGCGCACAAATTTTTTCATTCGAAATGTTTTACATAGAAAAGTGAGAAAAAATTTATGACGTTTATTGTTTTATGAAGAGAGAGAGAGAGAGAGGCTGATAATAACGCAGTTGTTAATTTAAAACAATGTATGAAACGAACCGCAGTCTACTGCTAACTCGGCAGAGGCAGTTGTATTGGGTGGGGGTGGGCTCTGACCCGTCCGTGTCGCCCGGGACAATGACCCCTACGGCAAGGTGCCAACAAGTAGTGGCTGCCGAAAGAGACCCCGGTTCAAGGGATGACCGGGTTAACCCCTCTAGCAGCCGAAGTGTTTGGAGCTACATTGCCGGGGGGGCAAGACTGGAGTCCGCAGTCGCTAACTCGGTGGCTGTACTTAAAGCGGATGTTAGGATACTGGCTCTGAAGGTGAAACTGCTGGACTCTCTTCGCAGCTACGGGTGTCCTTTCCCTACAGGGGTGAACTGGTCGGTTCCCGTGCGCGGTGATATTCCCGCCGAAATCGCATTGCGTGACGTAATTGATGACTGGAATTATCAGTTTATCGTCATCACTCCACAGGTACTTGATACCGCAATAAGGCACGGATCGGAGGGTGACCTCGAGGTCGGAGGTGAGGTGGGGTCTCTCCAAGACCCGTCAGTGGCGGTGGTAGTGCTCGACCGATGCCACTCTAATGCGGGACCGCTTTGGGCACTACAGATCGCAATGGCTTTGCCACACCCATTGATTGTGAGAACTGAATGGTATATCACCAACGACTCCACAGGACCATACAACCTAGATGTTCATGGGTTTGTGAGGAATGAGGGGTTAGTGACGGTACGGAACAGCGTAACAAAGCTGGTTTTGGTTTCGTCCCAAGCAGGGCCCAGAGTACGTCTGGGGGGCCTGCAGCTCGACGTCTCCGAAATGGGGCGCGGAGGAGAGAGGCCTCTACTAGCAGCAGCGGACGGGAGAGACTTGGTCGGCGAGTGTGTGCGCTTACTAGTCGCATATGGCGAACCACTGACAGGGCTTATGAACCGGTGGGCGGAGGAGAGAGTCTCCGGACAAAAGATAGACTGGGCGGAGATAGACTCCCTGACAACATTGCTCAGTTGCCGCTACCCGCAGCAGGAGGAAGTATCGGTCGACGCCGGTGGAGAAAGGGTGATGAGGGGCCTATCACCGGCATTTAGAGTCGCAGACCTTGGTACGGCGGGGCTGCCACCCACTGGGGATGATGAAGACGTGGCAAGATTCGAGTTGTTCGGGCATGATAACGCTGTTACCGCCCTTGACCACGTCGTCAGTGATCGTCGTACCGCAGATGACTAGTTGACTACCCTGTTGTTACGTTGGGGCAGTGGTCTAATGCCGCCGAATTGGCTACTGGATTGGGCTATGTTAAAAACCTACTCTTTTTTTTTAAGTAATAAGAGATAATGTTTGTATTATTGAAGATTAAACCAATGTGTAGCCAAACAACAAATTTCAATCGATGTTTGCAGTTATGAGTTACTTTAGGTAATTTTATTACAATATCCAAAAAATGCAACTTTTCGAATAGTTAGAAAAAAATTATTGAATAAATATCGATTATATAAAAAAATCGATTATTTTTTATTTAAATAATCAATTTTTTCGATTATTTATTAATCGATTTTTTTATCTCCTAGTCACATCCCTACAACTCAACACTTCGTTACGATGCCAAATAACAATGCCCGCATCGGATGCCGGATCTCCGATGCCGGTGCGCATCGATGTCGAAAATATCCGAAAACGCCCATCGCTGCATAGTTATTAGGTACATATAAGTAGGTACTGAGGTATAAGGCTTTTTAAGGAAATAGCAAAAAGGTTAGTCGACATCACAGGAGACCGAAGAGCTGGCAGCTACCTGGGACAAAGAATTAGTCTAGCTATTCAAAGGGGGAACGCAGCCAGTATCTTCGGAACCTTGCCTAAAGGGACTCTTTTTAATAATATATTTTATTTTTAAGGTTTTTAGTAGGTAGGTACTTCTATTTTAATATGTAAAATATTAGATTTAATTTCGTACAAATTATGCTATATTATTTGATTTCATGTTGCGAGAATTGGTCTGTTTGTTTCTGTTAACATAGACAAAAATCATCTAATGCTATTAAAAATATATACAGTGTAAACTCCATGTAACGTCACTCTATTTAACGACAAACTCCCTTAAGCGTCGAAATCAATTGGCTTTGGTTGGTTTAGCTTGTCTTTCATACAATGTTTCACTCTACATAGCATTACACCCACTCTCAATAACGACAACAATTGATATACTGTTTTAAACTACCATGGTCAAAATCATTAGAATTAGGTTTTATAACGGGATAATTACCATGTATTTGTTTTTGTTTGAGTTCTCGATATTTCGGCACTGTTGCAAGCGCCATGATCACGAGAATACTAAAAGTTTTTGCGGGTAGGATTGTTGATGTTATAACGGGCAGACGTATCTATCTACCCGCTTCCTCACACGTTTTTTGCTTACGATGACATTACCATTTTCACACAAGTCACTCGCAACTCGATTCAAATCTCGACACACAAAACTCACGGTATCACGGTATTCTGACAACAATTGAGTAATAAAAAGTACCTTTTAAGTTGCTAAAATTAGTAAAAACTGCGCAGCTGTGTACGATCTATTGTCGCTTTATTATCCTAGCCCGCAATAAACTCGACTGTCGGCATCATGCATACCGAACTTTCTAAGAAATTCGTTCTTTTGTTTACAAATTGGGATTGCTTGTACGTGTAGACTGTTGTTGACCATGACTCATAAGTAGGAGTCATGTATTATCTATACCTTATCATATTCTTAGTTGCTCACAAACTTTCAAACTGTAAACATGGCTAATAAAAGAAAATCACTGTGTATTGACGAAAAAGTTTTACTGATACGCGCAATAGAAACGGGAGAGAAGATAAGTGATGTTGGCAAACGCTTTGGATTTAGTCGCTCTACCGTGTCCATAATATGGAAAAACAAAGAAAAAATCCTCCACGCTGAAGGCGAGGGAAAATCTTCGAAAAAATTAAAGAAACCTATATACGAAGATTTGGATCAAGCTGTACTATCATGGTTTCACCGACAGCGCCAGAATAATATGCCTATCTCGGGGCCGCTCGTGAAAGCTAAGGCGGAGAATTTTGCTGAAGAACTTGGTTTAACTTCTTTCAAAGCATCAGAAGGATGGCTCGGAAAATTCAAGCAGCTTCATCATATCAACTATGGTAAAATAAGTGGGGAAGCACGAAGTGTTGATACAAATGTGACTCATGATTGGATTAACAGAGTGTGGTCAAAATTCATAGAAAAATACGCCCCAAGTGACATTTTCAATGCTGATGAAGCAGGAATTTTCTATAAGTTGACTCCAGATAAAACTCTGAAATTTAAAGGGGAAAAGTGTGTGGGAGGAAAGCTTTCCAAGGAACGTATTACGGTGCTTGTGGCTGCTAATATGGATGGCACAGAAAAAAAAAAGCTAATGATAATAGGCAAATCGAAAAATCCGCGCTGTTTTAAGAACATTAAAAAATTGCCAGTGACTTATAAAGCTAATAAATCAGCTTGGATGACCAGTCAACTTTTTGAAGAAGAAGTGCGAAAGTGGGATGCAGAATTGAAGGGACGAAAAATTTTACTTCTTGTTGACAACTGCCCTGCCCACCCGTTTATATCAAACCTTCAAAACATAGAGTTGGCATTTCTTCCTCCAAATACGACTAGTGTCTTACAGCCAATGGACCAGAGTGTGATTAAAGCCTCAAGGGTCACTACAGAAGGAAATTATTGATGGAGCTAGTCGAATCTGAGGGTAAAACTTCTGTTAATATGCTGCATGCAGTAAATTTTTTATCTAAAGTCTGGGAAGAAGTGACACCCACAACTATACAGCACTCTTTTCGACATGCTGGACTTTGTACCAATTCTACGAGTGATGAGGTGGAAACAGAACCTGAGTTTGTAAGCGACGACGACCTTCCATTAACTGAGTGGATTCAACAGTTCAACATGACAGGAAATACGGTAAATCTTCAAACCTACATCGAAGTAGACGACCGCCTGCTTACAACGGCTTCACTCACAGACGAAGAAATTTTGGATTCAGTGAGAAAAACTGAGGATCAAGAACAAGGCGATGAAGAAGATGAGACGGATGAGCCTGAGCCTCCGCCGAGCATTAAAGAAGCTCTGGAAGCAGCTAAATTATTGGAAAAATACTTCCTTTATAACCAAGATGCCTCAATATTGCTAAATATGAATAAAATAAGTAAAAAAATACAACAAAATTACTGGTGCAGCAAAAGACTTCAGACAAAAATAACAGACTATACGCAATAGCGTTCAAATAACATTCTTTTTTATGCACATAACTACTAACAATAGTCGGAAATATACTTTTTCTATTTCTAATTCTGATGTTTCTTCTCTCCATTTAACGACAACTCTCTATAACGCCGTCGCTATATAGAGTTTACACTGTTAATATAAAATAAAAGTGGTTTGAATGAAACGTTTTTTTTTTATTTCACCATCCACACCGATAGAATAATCATCGGCGCACATCTCTAGCACTTTATATTTTTAGTCTCATTGATACCGTGACACATTTGTAGCTAATAATAACAAACAACAACAATAAAGAAACAAAATTTTTGACGACCGATGTGGCGCAATGGGCGGATAGCCGACTGTGAAGCGTGAGGTCGCGGGTTCGATTCCCGCTACAGGACAAATATTTGTGCATTGAAAGAAAAAAGCGCAAGTATTTGTTGTGTCTGGGTGTTGTGGATCCCCGATCCTCGTAGTATCTGATACCCTAGATACAGGGAAACCTAGTTAGGGGTCAGAGCCTATGTATGTGATTGTGCGGGCATTATTATTATTATTATTCATAAAAAACGTTGATTTTCAAGTCGGTAAAGAAATATTGTAGTGTTTAACTGCATTAAAAACGAAGTAGATACTTATTTATCGTTCTACAACCAACCTAGATAGACCAATTCAAAGAAAGGATTGACGTCATGTCCGTACCAAGAGGTCAAAAGGATGGCCGGGAACAGAACGGGATGGAAAGTACTCCACCGACAAGAGCTCTGCTCTTTTGTACAAGTAACTTTTAAGCAAAAAAAACAGTCTTCAAGTTTTTCTCATGCATGCCATTGTCAGAACTGGACCAAATTGGGACCACACGGAAAGCCAGCTTTAAGATAAAAAAAAGAATCTTCAAAATCGGTTCACCCCGTCAAAAGTTCTGAGGTGACAAACAAAAAACAGTCAAATTCAGAACCTCCAGCTTTTCTGAAGTCGGTTAAAAATACAGTCGAATTGAGAACCTCCTCCTTTTTGAAGTCGGTTAAAAATACAGTCGAAATGAGAACCTCTTCCTTTTTGAAGTCTGTTAAAAATACAGTCAAATTCAGAACCTCCAGCTTTTTTGAACTCTGTTAAAAATACAGTCGAATTGAGAAGCTCCTCCTTTTTGAAGTCGATTAAAAATACAGTCGAATTGAGAACCTCCTCCTTTTTAAAGTCGGCTAAAATACAGACGAAATGAGAACCTCCTTTTTGAAGTCGGCTAAAATACAGACGAAATGAGAACCTCCTTTTTGAAGTCGGCTAAAATACAGTCGAAATGAGAACCTCCTCCTTTATGAAGTCGGTTAAAAATACAGTCGAATTGAGAACCTCCTCCTTTATGAAGTCGGTTAAAAATACAGTCAAATTGAGAACCTCCTCCTTTTTGAAGTCGGCTAAAATACAGTCGAAATGAGAACCTCCTTTTTGAAGTCAGCTAAAATACAGTCGAATTGAGAACCTCCTCCTTTTTTAGTCAGCTAAAATACAGCCGAAATGAGAACCTCCTTTTTGAAGTCTGCTAAAATACAGTCGAATTGAGAACCTCCTCCTTTTTGAAGTCGGTTAAAAAAGAAGAAACAACAACAGCCTAGCATATAATCCAAAGTGGGCTAGTATATATACAAAACGACATCAGTGACGTATGTACTCGTATTCTGATATTGCTGTTTTGTAGATATATCTCTATTATATAAAAATAAGTCGGGTTTTCCTTCCTGACGCTATAACTCCGGAACGCACGAACCACGGTTTTGCATTCGTTGGAAAGGTCTCGGGCTCCGTGAGGTTTATAGCAAAGAATATAACAAAATAACAAAATTCAGGAAAAATTTCTTATTTCTTATAACAAAATTCAGGAAAAATTTGAACAGAAAAGCGGGAAAATCTTACATAAAACGAAGCCATCTGGTGGCGAAACAGAGTTCGCCGGGTTTGCTAGTCTTGTATGTAAATTAGATGTAATATCAAGCTGTCAATATTACAACTATTCTATAACTGTGTGAAAACTTACACTAGATGTAGCCACTGTCACCTGTGGGACAAAAACAAACAAAACATAACACAAAAATGCCTTCAAATTTATAAGAAAAACATTTGCACAGATGCACGAATAAATTGAATAATTTACAATCAAATTCGAAACTAAACACTTTTATTCGTGCATCTATGCTTTTTAAAGTGTATCAAAATGCTTTATTACAACACAACTATTTACAAATTACAATAAGTTATTTCATCACTGTACAATTTCACAATACATTGAGAATGGGGGATAGCAGTTCATCATCATCATCAACAGCCAGAAGAAGTCCACTGCTGAACATAGGCCTCCCCCCTTGAACGCCACCATGAACGGCTATTAGCCATTTGCATCCATCGGCTTCCTGCGACTCTTACAATGTCGTCGGTCCACCTAGTGGGGGCCTACCTACAGAACGTCTTCCAGTTCGTGGTCGACACTCCAGAACCTTTCTTCCCTTTAGCAGTTTGGATAGCAGTTACAAATCTTTAATTTTCTAAAGTATGGAATACATTGTTTTTTTTAAATTTAAATGTTACATAGTAGCATTAGAGTACAAATATACACTACACATGCTAAATTTTATCCCTGTTGCTCTAATAAATTTATACAATGTACTTATTTTATAAGTTTATAACAAGTTAACAACAGCATAATAATTTTGCTTGCAACACTTATCAGCTTGTACAGCTTCGTGTCACACACAGGCGACCTAGCGGAGACTGGCGTGTGATTAGCCCTCTTTTCTCGTTTTAGACCTCTTTTGGTTCAGACGCTTTTGAGCGAAGGACCCGACGTCCATGTGATACGTCATTGGTGTTGATTCGGTTTTGCATTCTCTAAAACTATACTAAGTTTGACAGGTCTAATAGTATTGCTGTCTTTTCTAACCACTGAAGTAAAAGAAGGACAGCATTACTTTTAGACCTGCCAAACTTAGCTTAGTTTTAGAGAATGTAAAACCGAATCTACACCATTGACGTATCACATGGACGTCGGGTCCTTCGCTCAAAAGCGTCCAAACCAAAAGAGGTCTAAAACGATAAAAAACGGCTAATCACACGCCAGTCTCCGCTAGGTCGCGTGTGTGTGACACGAAGCTGCACAAGCTGATAAAGTATTGCAAACAAAATTAAATTACGCTGTATGTTATGGACATAAAAAACGTTTTAGTTAGTTACTAACTAAAACATTTTTATCATTTTTATTATAAATACGAAAGTAACTCTGTCTGTCTGTCACGCTTAAACTACTGAACCGATTTAAATGAATTTTGGTACAGAGGTAGTCTAGAGCCTGAGAAAGGACATAGGCTACTTTTTATCGCGATAAACTGTAGCCTACGCGGGTGAAACCGCAGGGAACAGCTAGTAAGGTTATACATGGACCCTCTTTTATACGTTAACTCGTTACACACTCAGCCACTTGTCTCGTCACATTTGTACCGACGTCTATCCCTTTGTAAGCTAATGATTACAAATAACTGAAATAACAAATGTTTGCATATTATGCAAATCACAATTCTTTCCTAAGCAAGTCACGTGGTTCAAAACGCAGGCAGCCATGTTTGAGAACTACGTGACGTCACTGCACCCGTTAAAAGTCGAACAAACTTATCTGACCCGGTAGGCAAAATTGGAACGACCACTAAACTCGCACACAATGTGTGGCGCAGTAAAGGCCCGTATTCAAGAATGACGCTCAAGTGTTGATCTATGCTTGAGCGTCATTCTAGAGTACCAGCTTAAATTGAGTGTCACAACAGCAAATGAACTGTCAAATTCGATTTGTTCTCACTCTGTCACTAGTGATAGATTTATCGCGAAAACAACGCATACAATGACGACCGATGTGGCGCAATGGGCGGATAGCCGACTGTGAAGCATGAGGTCGCGGGATCGATTCCCGCTACAGGACAAATATTTGTGCATTGAAAAAAAAAAGCGCAAGTATTTGTTCTGTGTCTGGGTGTTGTGGATCCCCATCCTCGTAGTTTCTGATACCCTAGATACAGGGAAACCTAGTTAGGGGTCAGAGCCTATGTATGTGATTGTACGGGCATTATTATTATTAATACATTTAACATATTTAGCTAGTTTTTGAAGCACTTTTTCCAATCGTCCCGTGACCCAGTGCCAACGTTGCGGTCGCGTACAATGCCGTCGCATCGTTCAGTAACGTCGCCAATGTCATTGCTTGCCGCGCTTGCCGGGCGGCCTCTGCAGCTGGAAACCGACGCTGGTGTCGGCGGAGGTGGAGCCGAAGCCGCTGGTGCTGAGAGACGTGGTGAGCGCAGGCGCAGCTTGCGGCTGCCACGAGGGTGCTAAAATCAAAATCAAAAGTTGTTTTTTTCAATAGGATACATTGTGAGCACTTTAAAACGTCAAACTTAAAACTAGCTACGCCTGTTGACAATTTTATTCTTATTACTAATTGATTGAATTGGAGCAAATTCACTAAAATCCCAAGCTTTTTTTTGTCAAAAGTCAATTTTTCTTTATTCAATAGGATACATTGTGATAATTTTAAAACGTCAAACTTAAAACTAGCTACGCCTGTTGACAATTTTATTCTTATTATACTAATTGATTGAATTGGAGCAAGTTCACTAAAATCCCAAGCTTTTTTTGTCAAAAGTCAAATTTTCTTTATTCAATAGGATACATTGTGTTCACTTTAAAACGTCAACTTAAAACTAGCTACGTCTGTTCCAACCTCCTTACGCCCGCAAAAGAACAGGCAAGAAACGCCCGGCAGGTAATTTTTTTGGCGCGATCACATTGATAATTTTATTCTTATTCTAGCTACGTCTGTTCCAACCTCCTTACGCCGGCAAAAGAACAGGCAAGAAACGCCCGGCAGGTAATTTTTTTGGCGCGATCACATTGATAATTTTATTCTTATTACTATTTGATTGAATTGGAGCAACTTCACTAAAATCCCAGCCTTTTTTTTTGTCATCTAATAGACCGATATTTTTTAATTAGCTTTACTAATAAAATTTCTCTTGTTTGGTTGTGCACATTGGGATAAAATACAAAAGAATAATAAATAATGATCCTACTAAAATTATGAATGTGAGACGTAAGAATGGATGTATGTTACTCTTTCACGCAAAAACTACTGAACGGATTTGAGTGAAATTTGGAATGAATAGTTCAAACACTGGAGATGAATATCGGATACTTTTTATCGCTATAAAATGTAGTCCACGCGGGAGAACCCGCGAGGCGTAGCTAATCCTACTAGTATTATAAACGCGAAAGTTAGTGTGTATGGATGGATGGGTGTTAGTTACTCTTTCACGCTAAAACTACTGAACGGATCTGAATGAAATTTGGAATGGAGATAGCTTATACCCTGGATTAACATATGGACTTCTTTTATCCCGGAACAAGGTTCCTGCGGGATAACGGGCAGACGCGAGTGAAACTGCGGGGCGCAGGTAGTATTATAAATGTGAAAGTTGGTGCGGATGGATGAATGAATGTTACTTTTTCACGCGGTCAGCGTATGACCACAAGTCACCTGGTGTTAAGTGACGATATGGTCGAAGGTGTCACCATTCACCACGCCACACCTAGATTAGGAACTGGCTGATACCTTAAATGATTTAGGTGTACAAAAAGAACAGATTCAAAATGCAAGTCCTAAGTGTGTCAAATGGGGTGTATGGTAAACAGAGTTTGTCAGTATATTCATATTCACATTCAATCGTTTATTGCATTCATATGTTAGTATACAAGAGATCTTAGTGGTTAAGATTAGCGAACATATGGACCCGAATAGGGTATAGCAATGTAGGAGCGGACCGATCCATTCTGATCATTTCGAGAAGTCGTCGTTGAGGAATTCATCTAGGCTGTAGTAGCATTTGTCGATTAAAAACGTTTTTAAGTTATTTAAAAATACGTGATTTTTTTCTTCGGATTTTAATTCGTCGGGTAGTTTATTAAATATTTTTATAGACATTATGTTTGGTCCGGAACTGTGTAATTTTAATTTTGACGGTGGTAATTCTAGTTTATACATATATAATTATATACTAAGACTACTACATATACTAAGCAAAAAAAAAAAAACTGTTACAAACCATTACTATCAGCTAAGGGGAAGGGCGACAGTCCGCCCGCGTAGCCAAACGGCGAAGGACCAGCCAGGTTGACGTTTCCTGCAAAAAAGGAGGCTGATAATTCTATACTTTTTAAATCTCACAGGGCAGCGTTTGACCACTACAATTACAATACAATACAAGTCACCTGTAGTGCGCTTCTAATTCACTCGGAAAGATTCCGTGTCGGATTCGAAGTCGATAGATTATTAATATCGGCCGCATATATGCACAAAACATTTCGAAAACTTCGTCGAGTCTTCTCGTTGCGCATACCACAATGTCTTAAGACAAAGGTCTTCAACCAGTGCGTCCTACCCGTTATGACATACGGAGCCGAGTCATGGACACTCACGGCACGACTAGTCCACCGATTTAAGGTCGCTCAGCGAGCTATGGAAAGAGCTATGCTTGGGGTTTCTCTGAGGGATCGAATCAGGAATGAGGTGATCCGTCAGAGAACTAAAGTCACCGACATAGCTCACAGAATTAGCAAGCTGGAGTGGCAGTGGGCTGGTCATATAAGCCGCAGAACCGACAACCGTTGGGGTAGACGTGTTCTTGAGTGGAGACCGCGACTTGGCAAACGTAGTGTAGGACGTCCTGCGACAAGGTGGAGCGACGACTTGCGCCGAGTGGCTGGCAGTGGTTGGATGAGAAAAGCCGAAGACCGGGCTCAGTGGCGTATCATGGGAGAGGCCTATGTCCAGCAGTGGACTGATACAGGCTGATGATGATGATGATGATGATATGCACAAAAATTTGAGATTACTTCTATGGAGCTTGTGTCAAATTTCTAATCTGCCCTACCGCAAACCGGTAGCCGGTACCGGTGCGGTAGGGCAAACCGTGGATGGATAGAAACTGGCCGCCAGAGTGGTGTACAGTCAGCGACAAAAGCCGCTGAACAATATCACATTGTTCGATTCTCTTAACTATCTGTGAAACTATTTTACTTACCCAATGCCGTTCTAGGATCTGTGACAACTGCGCTCCCGAGTGTGCCATCAATGGTGTTGCCAGATTTCATCTTCTTTCTGCCGCCGTCTAAGTCCTTCAGTATTTGGTCCAGGCTTGACGTTGCTGTAAATTAATATTTTGTTAATAATTATAAATTATTTTGTTCACAGTCCGACCAGACAGAGATTAAAATCGCATTGCATTTAGTGTGGTTTTACAGTGACGCTTACACCAGCGCGGTTGGTAAGCGTCGCATCGCAGGCCACGAGCTTCGCGTCTCTAGGATCGTTACATAGTATAACCAACACGCGATCGTAGAGACGCAAAGCTCGTGGCCCGCGACGCTTACCAACAGCGCTGGTGAAAGCGTCACTGCAAAAGTTCTGAGTATGGATGGATGGATGGATGTTTGTTACTCTTTCACGGAAAAACTACTGAACGAATTCTGAATGAAATTTGGAATGGACATCGCTTATACCCTGGATTAACACATAGGCTACTTTTCATCCTGGAAAAAGGTTCCTGCGGGATAACGCGAGTGTAACCGCGGGGCGCAACTAGTTCATCTATATTTTGACTTTGACTTGTGGTGTAGACGTGTTCTAATGCCCATAATTAATAAAATCGATCCTGATTCGTTATCCTCTGTTTTGGATCGATATGTTATGTCATAATATGTCAAGCCTTACTATTAAAATGACATTACGACATGACATATCGATCCAAAACCGCGATAAACGGATCAGGATCGATTATTAACTTCGGTCGTAGGTGGCGATGCGAGGAGAGCGATGGCTGGCACATGCGTCAACTCGTGAACGGGTGCTGCTTGTGGGGTCTGGTCTGCTTTGGTTGTGATCCCGCAACTCATTAATATTCATGTTCCCATATACCAATGTGTACAACCAAACAAGAGAAATCTTATTAGTAAAGCTAATTAAAAAATATCGGACCATTAGATGACATAAAAAGCTTGGGATTTTAGTGAACTTGCTCCAATTCAATCAATTAGTAATAAGAATAAAATTGTCAATGTGATCGCGCCAAAAAAATTACCTGCCGGGCGTTTCTTGCCTGTTCTTTTGCCGGCGTAAGGAGGTTGGAACAGGCGTAGCTAGTTTTAAGTTTGACGTTTTAAAGTGATCACAATGTATCCTAATGAATAAATAAAAATTGATTTTTGACTTTTTTGACTTTTGATGTGTACGGGGTACTGACTGGTGGGCGTGTCGAAAACGTTGGTGGGGTCCTTGAGGATGTACTTCCTGAGGTTGAGGTACTGCTCCTTCTGCGCCTGCACCTGCGTGTGCACGCCCTGCAGCCGCCCCGCCAGCGCCACCAGCGACTCGTGCATGCAACGGAACCCTTGGTTCAGCTCTGGGGACCAACAATTAACATTCAATTATCTATTTGCTCTAAATACTGGTACATAGGTGAGAGCGATGGTGGCCGAACGGTAACGCGTGTGACTTACAAGGCGCCGACACCGAGTTCGAATCCTCTCGGCCCCGCACCTATGACTTGATAAGTTATGTGCGGATTTGCCATCGCTCAAAACGGTGAAGGAAAAAATCGTGAAGAAACCGGCATGTCCAAGAACCAGAACATTCAAGGGCATGGGACATCATCAAACCAGCACTGGGCCCGTTTGGGAGATTACGGCCCATACTCTTTCTCTGAGATCTAGTAATTTTGCTACCCGGTCTATTTGAGATGTGGTCTGATTAAAGATGAGGTCGTTTAAAGGACCAGTCGTTTGGCTACAAAGTCAAACTCAAAGGTGACTCTGACTGACTGACTGACATAGTAATCTATCAACGCACAGCCCAAACCACTGGATGGATCGGACTGACATTTGGCATGCAGGTAGATGTTATGACGTAGGCATCCGCTAAGAAAGGATTTTGATTAATTCTACCCCCAAGGAGATAAAATAGGGGATGAAAGTTTGTATGAAACTATGAATTTTAAACCGATCGGCTGAGACTTTGCATGCATAAAGCTGTAGCCCACACTGGTGAAACCATGGGGAACAGCTAGTTTGGAGATATACCAGTACGCTTTCTGCAGAGATGGTCCTTCTGAGATCTGGACCTTATGATGATTAGGTTGTTTTCACAATGTAGTCGTTGTGATACCAACCCAAAAATTGTTAGTGACTATGTCAATTTATAAACTGTACCTTGTTCAGTGAGCAGTTTGGGCGAGGACTGCATCTGTTTGTCCGCACTGTCCATATGCGAGCGGAACGCGATCAGCCTCTGCTCCAGTTCCGCTATCAGCTCCTTCACGTAGGGCGGCGGCGCGGACCCCTCCAGCTCGGAACCTGCGGGGTAACAATCAGCATGATCATCAGTCTTTTTTACGTTCCCACTGCTGGGACTCTGGCCTTTTCTCGGAAAGAGAGTATGGGCTGTAATCTACCACACTGGCCCAGTGCGGGTTGGTAGATGTTGCATGCCCTTGAATATTGCAGTTCTTGGACATGCTGGTTTCCTCACCGTGTTTTGAGCGGTAGAAAATACGCAAAAAAACTTATTAAGTATACGCAAAAAACTCGTTATCGGCATCTTGTAAGTCGCAACGGTAACGCACCCTTCGGCCACCATCACTCTGAGCGGAAACAATAGTTTTATTTAAATACTAGATGTGCCCCGCGGTTTCACTCGAGTGGGCTACAGTTTATCGCGATAAAAAGTATTCTAGATCAATCGCCGGAGTTCAAACTATGTCCACATCAAAATTTCATTATTTTTATATTATCCTACTAATATTATAAACGTTAAAGTTTGGGAGTATGGACATTTGGATGTTTGTTACTCTTTCACATAAAAACTATTGAACAGATTTAAGTGAAATTTGGAATGGAGATAACTTACATCCTGGATGGATGGATCGATGTTTGTTACTCTTTCACGCAAAAACTACTGAACGAATTCTGAATGAAATTTGGAATGGACATCGCTTATACCCTGGATTAACACATAGGCTACTTTTTATTCCGGAAAAGTAGCCTATGTGTCGCGTGTTGGTTATACTATGTAACGATCATAGAGACGCAAAGGTCGTGGCCTGCGATGCGACGCTCACCAACCGCGCTGGTGAAAGCGTCACTGTAACCGTGGGGTACAACTAAATTTTCAGTTAAAAAAATGCATAGATTTTCTAAAATGTTTATCTGTCAGATAGATACCTGGGTGCGCGTGGTCCCTGGCGGCTGCGTCGGCGGCGCCGATGGCGGCCACGGCGGCCTGGCGCTGCAGGCGCGCCGCGGCCCGCGTGCGGAGCGCCGCGCCCTGCAGCGCCACGGCGGCCCGCAGCGTGCTCTCCGCCTGCCGAGACACCTGCACACAACGCTACAATGGGAGGTGTTCTCACAGAAATAACCGGTAGATGGCGTTAGCGACACAATGACACGATGATGGCATCATAAACGACTGACCGTCATAGCTAAGTACACTCTCGATTATGTTCCCTTCCAAATAAATAAAAAAAAACCGACCATTTGCAAGTTGGACTTGCACACTGAGGGTTCCGTACAAACATGTTTTTTTATTATATTAAACTACATAGATAGATGGATAGATAGATAACGCTTTATTGTTTCACCACAACAACAGAAAAATAAAACAACATAAAAGGAGAGATCTTAAAACTAGTGTTACAATGGGCGGTCTTATCGCTACATATTTACGGTTTTCAGACTTTCTCCTTTATATGTGCTGTAAGACCTTGATCCGTGCCAAATTTCATGGTTCTGGGTCAATGGGAAGTACCATAAAGGTTTTGATTCTCTTGTGAAATAGCATAAAATGCGAAAATATTCGACATTCAATGGTCATATCTTTTGATCGCATTGACTTACGACTACGCACGTCACTCAATAGGGTCTTGGCTAAAAATCAGCGCTGTGGATTCGTCCATAGCATATGCTGAGAGCCAAGTCTTTTTTGGGAGGCACTGTACACAGCAGCAGTGTTCGCACCATCACGTAATATACTATACGTATCTAGAATTTTACTGTTTTTTGTGCATTTCTTTATTTTTTTTTCTTTATTGTGTCTTTTCCTGAATAAATTCTTTCTCTCTCTCTCTCTCTCTCACTTACAAGATTGATTTTATCTAGGTGTTTAATATAAATTTCAACTTGATACCTCAACGCGATCTTGAGAAAAAGGGTCATGACTCATGACAGACAGACAGACAATAAAGTGAACCTATATGGGTTCCGCTTTTCCTTTTCAGGTAGGATACTCTAAAAATAAAATAAAATAACCAACTCTAGCTATAAAATTAAAAGGTTTTAAGAAAACTTGAGGCGGTTACATTTTTTACCCACCTGTACAAAGCTAGGGCAAATTGCCAGTCTATTTTCTTACTAATGTGTATGAAGTGGTAGTACTTACCGTATGCAAAGGTTTAACGGACACCCGCATGACCTCCGAGCTCAACGACTTCTGCTTTTTCACGAAATCCTTGAATGTTTCAACCGTAGTTGATATTTCGTTTGGTAACTTCTGCTGCTTTGGTGGATCACCTGCAACAAAGATTAATATGATGAACGAGTTTTGTGACTAGACACAACAATAAAAAAACAAAGTTAATGTTAAAAATATGTTCATGATGCAACATTAAAAAGATAAAGATCATAAAGACATCATAAAGATGGGGATTTTTAAACACACAAAACCAAGTTGCCTTAAAAAAAAAAAACTTAATCAAAACCAGGGTCAACCGTTTAGAAACAATAACACAAGTTAAATTTATAACACTCCTCTTTTCGCGTAGGGGATGAAAAACGAAAAGTCCGGCAGGTAATAGATAGAATTGGAGCAAAAAGTTCGTAGATACTGACTAGTTTTAAGCTTTTTTTAGGATGGACCACTCATTTTGTTTTTTTTTTCCACCCTAATATATATATATATATAATCTTTCTTACTATATTATAATTATAACTAGAAAATGCTCCACCACCAAGCTATAATAATACCGGCTGTTCTCAGCGGTTTCACTCGCGGCTAGTTCATCGCGATAAAAAGTTTTTTATGAGGCCACCGGACACTGTTCAAACCATCTCCGTGCCAAATTTCATTTAAATCGGTTCAGTAGTTTAGGCGTGTGAAACCGTGGGGAACAGCTAGTTTAGGATAAAACCACAGACATAGTTACTAACTTTTAGTATCAGCATTAGCGTTGGTAGGTCCAATGCCGCTTGTAGAATACGCAGCCCCGCCTAGTCCGACACTTGGTGTTACTGTAACAAAATTGTTTTGATATTTTGAATCTTACAGGGAACGTTGGACCTTAAAGTCACCTGATGTTAAGAGACAATAGCCATGCTGTGCTTGGATTGAGAACTGATGCTCAAGTGAGGCTACCGGACACACCAATAGATTCTTGGTGGCAGCAATTTAACTTGAAGGTGGTGGCTAGTACATAATAATGATGAAGATGACATATCAATCATTATCAGCCTTTCACGTTCCCAGTGCTGGGACTCTGGCTGTCTCTCAGAGAGGAGTATGGGCTGTAATCTACCACACTGGCCCAGTGCGGGTTGGTAGATGTCGCATGCACTTGAATGTTGTGGTTCTTGGAAATGCCGGTTTCCTCACGATGTTTTCCTTCACCGTTTTGAGCGATGGCAAATCCGCGCATAACTTATTGAGTCATAGGTGCGGGGCCGAGAGGATTCGAACTCGGTGTCGGCGTCTTGTAAGTCGCACGCCTGACCGTTCGGCCACCATTGCTCTAAGCTGAATATGACTTAAACAAAATTAATAAATCAATGAAATGATTAATTACCTGAAGTAGACGGAAGTGTGCCTGTAACGGATGTTATGCCTAATTTGGGTCCTGAAATGTAATACAAATATTTAGCCATACGATTTAAATACTATAAGATGGAAGAATAGCACTGATGCGTGTCTTTTTAAAAGATTATGATCTCTCATGAACTTAACTCTAATACTTTATTGCCAATTTTTAGCCTCAAGTATTACGAAAGTGACGATGTGGTCGAAGTTGGGGCCACCGCCACGTTACGCCTGGATTGGGGACTGGCTTTCAAGTGGGGCTGCCGGAACACACCGTCAGATGTTTGGCGACAGAGTCTTAACGTAGGTAGTAGGTAGCCGCTCGAGCACCAGAAAATTCCCTACCACCAAACTATGCTTTTTTCCTTCATTGCTCATTGTAGGATTCGAAACCATGACTAAAGGTTTTTTACATCTACAGACATTGAGCGTGTCAGACAAAATAATTATATTCTTTGTAAATATGTACATACATTCAACTATACATAGAATTTTATTTTGTCTGCCACGGTACGTGTCTAATGCTGGAAATTATAGGTGTACCAGGATCTGATGGCAAAAAAAATATATAATAATAAATAGCGATTTTCATATGGCAACGAAAAATTTCGAGGAATTGTTTATGGTTTGGCTTCAAATTAGTAGGAATGACAAGTCTTGATATTTTGGTTTATTGCATCTTTCGTGTGAACTGAAGAAGCTTTCTCTAGAATAGGGATCGATGAATGGCGAAAATCTTGTGACCATGTAATAAAAATTGAAAATCATTTCATAGAACAAGATCGATTGAGATGCAGGAGGAAAGGTTTATCATAAATACTGCGTCTTCTTCGTCTTCCTCTACCGACGACGACGACTGAAGACTTTTTTATGGATGTGCAGTATTTGGAACCATTTTCAAGTTCTGGTAGCCTTTAATTAATAAATAAACTCATGGACAGAGTAATTGGAGTTTTCATCTAAATTTCGAACCCCACATTTGCCACAGTAAGATTTTCAAAAATTATCCTTGATCATTGGATAAATTTTTATATTGTACATGTACATGTATCACACACAGAATCAGCCACTATAGGGAAAAAAAGTATCAAAACGTTTTACTCCAATTTCCCCTAGTATTGCTAGGCGTTCTTTTTTCCCTTTTTGCCATCAGATTCTGGTAGACCTATAATAACCTATGACACCTCAGTTTGACTTACTAGAGACAGATTTTTGACATTACAGAAGTAATAAAAAAAAAAATAGAAAATGTCCATAGAAATGGGGCTTGTGTCACATTTCTATCTCTAGTAGAGCAAACTGTGGATAGATATATTTTTAATAACGGCTGTAACACATTCTATGTTTGCAGATAGAAACGGGCCTTTAAGGATGGCAAGCCGAGGTCACTTGAAAGTGAAAGTATCTAGCAACTCTCACCAGAAGATGGCGTAATAGTTTTATAGCAGTCTCGCCTCGCGGCCTTCATGCTATAACCACGGCCGTCTTCCGGGGTGCTATTGGGAGGGATCATTTGGAATGTTTGGGTTAACGGGATGCTAGGATTGAACGGGTGCATGGATCTGGAAGGAGGCAAATGGGAGTTTTTTTAGTGTACTAGGACATACTACATGTTTGTGAGATGATCTTTAAAACTATAATCCCTACTAATATTATAAGGGCAAAAGTAACTCTGTCTGTCAGTCTGTCTCGCTTTCGCGCCTAAACTGCTGAACCGATTTAAATTAAATTTGGTATATTTCAGAAAAGGGATATTTCAGAAATTGATAGGACTGTTTGTCTTAAAAAAATATTGATAAAAAAGCAGATATTTTGAGTAAATTTTCACTTACACATTTATAAATTTACTCATGTTAGACATGAGTAAATTTAAAAAAATGCAAGAGTTCATTTCATTTTTCTACACAACGAACCACCTTTACAAATATCGGAGCAATGTGTAGAGAGAAAAATCCCGCAGTCAAGTCACTTACCAAATAGACTGCTAGTAGTAGCCGCGGCAGGAGTGCTGAAGAGGCTGAAGCTAGAGCTCGGAGTGGCGGCGACTCCCGTAGAGGCTGGTCCAAAACTGAAGCTGCCGAGACCCCCAAGACTAGTTGCTGTGGTAGTTGCCGGTAGCCCACTAAATGACAAACCTGTAGATATATTCAGGAACAAATTTGATATTTATATAAAACTATCTGGCGAACTTCGTTACCCCCAAAAAAGTCACCTTCTAAACCTTCCCTGAACTAAAATGTTTCAAGACCAAAATCAGACATTGTGTCAGCTCCTTCAGTGAATTCCTTTAAAAACAAACTGAACAAGTGATTGCAAACGAACAATGCTTCCTTGCTACAGAATTGACTTTTCTCTGCACGTTTGGACATTGCTATAATTTAACACAGCATGATATAGGCACATCAGCCTCTGGGCTGCTCGCCTATTACCAAAATAAATAAATAAATAAAATTAGTTAAATCCGTCCAGCCATTCTCGAGTTTTAGCGAGACTAACGAACAGCAATTGATTTTTATATATAAGATAATAAATAATACCCACACAATCACATACACAGGCTCTGACTAGGATTCCCTGTATTTAGGGTATCAGAAACTATGCAGATTAGAGGTTTGATTGAAATTTGGGATAGAGGTAGCTTATATTTTTTTATAATATTAATTCTTACTATTTACTAGTAATTATACCTGTGCTTGGCGCCGAAGTGTTCACTCCAGTGCCAAAGTTGAGTCCACCAGTGCCCAATCCAAATGACGGAGTTGTGGTCGCACCAAATGGAGCTGCTGTGAGGCCTCCTGTTGCTGGAGTAGTTCCTAAAATGTAAGGATAGTATTAGTAACTGTTGTAATTAGGCTACGTGAATTGATCTGGTGCCGATTCAGTGATGTACAGATAAAAGGAAGGATAAAAGTAATTAGTAAATTAAATCATTTTACTTCTTCACAACTTAGAGGAAAAACTTCTACTGACAAGGAGTATATATAACAAACTGTTGCTAGGCGACAACATTGTCGATGACATATAAAACCTTTATGTAGGTATATCACCTAAAAGTTCTTATACTACAACAGTAACAACACTCTAAAACATTGGCAGCACCCTCGTAGGAACCGAAGTGGTTAGCCAAGCCATGCTAAAAATCCCTACTAATATTATAAATGCAAAAGTAACTCTGTCTCTTTTGTCTTTCACGCCTAAACTACTGAACCAATTTAAATTAAATTTGGTACAGAAATAGTCTAGAGTCAGAGAAATTTTTTCATGATAAACTGCAGCCATCGTGGGTGTAACGCGGGGAACAGCTGGTATTATATAAGAGAAAGCGAGTCAACACAACAACATCTATAAGTGTGGTTCTTACTCCAAGCGAGAGTCAGTCAGGTAACAGAGGGAACATTACCTCCAAGTAGTTGGTGGTCCTTGGCAAGACAGAAATTATATCCAATGGTTGTCTATCACTAAAAGATTAACAAACATACTATAAAACCAAGAGCGTAATAATTCTCAACTCTCGCCATTCACTTACCAAAAGTAGGTGCAGATGTCGCAGCACCAAAACCGGGCGTCGCAGTACCAAAAGCAGGCGTTGCAGCCCCAAAAGCCGGTGCCGCAGCGCTTGTGCCAAAAGTGGGAGCAGCTGCGCCAAATGCAGGTGTTGTTGTGGCGCCAAACGCCGTAGAACCGAAGGATGGTGTCCCAAATGCAGGTGCTGAGGTAGCCGGCGGAGCGCCAAAGAGCCCAGTTGACTGCTGCGGCGTAGAGGTCAGCCCAAACCCTGGAGTTGCAGGTCTATAACGCAATTTTTTTACAATATAATCAAATGTCTAGAAGTAGGGTTAGAAAAATGCTTTTAATTTGTCAGTTATGTACTTTTTATTGTCAGCTAATGACACTATCTGTATTTGTTTTAAAATGTATGCAGCCTCTAAAAAGGCAACTATAGCATTGTTGTTTTGCAACGAGGTTGAATGTTGAAAAAATGTTAGACTTACTTGTTGGCTCCAAAACTAAATCCCCCGGTGAGCCCAGTGGTCGCAGGGGCACTCGACGGAGTGCCGAAAGAAAAAGACATTCTTCAGGGACGTTTTATTAACTTAATCTAGCAATTTAAATAACGGTCAAACAAACTTATTTATTTTAACAAAAAGTAACAACTAAAAATCAATCACCAAAAATCACCATTTTTTAGAGAGTGAAATTGAATGAACAATGAACATGGACTACGAAATGTCAAATCAAATCGTAATTCGTAGTATAGTCTACTTAATCTATGGTTACATCACAATAATCAACTTGCGTGATGCGTCTTGTCTTGCGCTTGCGGCATAGACATTATTCTTTCCTACTTCTATGGCTTACGTTACGTGCCTCTTAGTTTTCAGAATCTGTGGTACATTACTTGGGATAGAGTATAAAGGGGTGCGTTTACAAAGCATAGGAAATTGGAAATTAAAGATTATTATAATTAAAAAAATATATGTGCTTATAAGTTATAATGTGGCTTAAATCACAGGTTGCGTTTATACGACCTTTATAGCATAGATACTTTAGTAGACTATTTTATTTATAGCATCCTAAATTTTTTGCTGCTTTAAGGAGGACTGATGCAGTGGCGTAGCGTAGTTTATTACGGTAGAAAGAACTAATCAATAAAAATGACACAAAACAACGTCAATTAATCTCAACAGTTTAGTATCGTGAAAAATATTACTGTACCTTTAAAATGAACTACCTAGCCTCAGGAGGCCCTCTTCACAACGCTTGCAAAGTCGTGTTCAAATCTACGCCAGTAAATGTGGGCATACGTCTTGAAATTATAGATTATACGAAGGCTCCATTGAAGATAGCTAAACCCCCACCAAAAAACTGTCCCCAGGAGCATTACAGTAAATTAATTACTGGGAACGTAAGGGCCATATGTGGACTGAACACGCCCGGAGGACTGCAGAGTTGCACTTTTATATAATGACATAATTATTGTTTTATAAATGGATTGTATTGAATTTATTAAAAAAAATAATTGATTTAACTAATTTTTATAACGTGTAGCTTATGTGTACGAAGCTATAGATTTTTTAATGTTACAAAAATCCCTTTAGCACATTAAAATAGCTAAACTTTGGAACTTTGAATTCAAGTACTTTTGTAATTTGTAGTATGAATAGTTATAAATAAGTAATATTTTAAATAATGATCCAAGCCCGAATAGAAATGAAAAGTTGAATTCTGTTGAATAAAATTTTAATATTAGTATTTACAAAAGTGACATCTTGTATCAGATGGCGGTATTATTTTAAACGTTGCATTGCACAAAAGTGGTGTTGCAGTGTCATCAATTACTTCAATAAACACATCATAGATGGCAGCGTAAACAATTTTGCTTACACACATATTATATTAGTATTTATACAGGAAGAGATCTTTTGGGTACTATCAAGGTATTGGTGTCGATTCGGTTTTGTATTCTCTAAAACTAAACTAAATTTGACAGGTCTGAAAGTAATGCTGTCCTGTTTACTTCAATGGTTAGAAAAAGACAGCACAGCACTACTATTAGACCTGTCAAACTTAGTTTAGTTTTAGAGAATGCAAAACCGAATCGATACCAGTATAAAACTTTACTAATTTAATCGATATTATTCTTTATTGTTTTATTAAATGAAGAAGAAATTCGTTAGTCCAAATGAGTTGATTTAAGATAGGTAAGTAAGAAGTAGCTACTTCTATTAGATACACGTATACCTAATTAATTCATCAAGATTTATCGCTTTAGAGTATATCGTCAAATATTTGTGTGAAAACTAGCAGAGTGCCCCTAGTGGTAACTAGCCGTAACTAATATATTCTCAATTCTCATACAACATTAAATTTTATCCTAACTACTTAGATTAGTTACTAAAATGGATGTTACTATTCTGTTATTCTTCTACCAAAACAAATAAGACTGAGATCTAGATTCCTTATGATGGTAGGGAAGGCAGCCACACTATTACCTTCGCCCAACTTTCGTCTGCGTCTGCAGAACTCAACGTCAGTTTTTATGGTTGCAAACAGGCGGTCCAATCACGCTCAAGTAATTAAAAAGCCTCAAAGTTCGTAATGATGCCTCGGGCGGAAGATAGTTGGAGTCAGCATAATGGAAACTATGAACTAAGTACTCGGCAGAGAACAAACGCGATAATTAAACTAGACAAATAGAGGAACTTGTTGGTTGTTGGACGGAGTTGGATATCAGAATTTGTCGGCGACTTCAGTCACTCAGCTATTCTCTTATTGACGGGTAGCATGCTTTCTAGAGCGATGGTGGCCGAACGGTTAGGCGTGCGACTTACAAGACGCCGACACCGAGTTCTAATCCTCTCGGCCCCGCACCTATGACTCAATAAGGTATGTGCGGATTTGCCATCGCTCAAACCGGTGAAGGAAAACATCGTGAGGAAACCGGCATGCCCAAGAACTGCAACATTTAAGGGCATGCGACATCTACCAACCCGCACTGGGCCAGCGTGGTAGATTACAGCCCATACTCTCTCTTTGAGAGAAGGCCAGAGTCCTAGCAGTGGGAACGTGAAAGGCTAATAATGATGCTTTCTTGTCTTGCCTTTGTTGTGTACCTATCATATATAAGTACGTCAGCGACAAAAGTCATACTCGATTTTCCAAATGCGTTCTTAACTTCTTATTAGTTATTTTGCAACTTTCAAGGTAGCGTTTGTCCTCAACACAAAACACCTGATGTTAAATGATGATTCGGTCGAAGGTTGGTGTTTAAGATGATGTAGGTAATCGGAAAATTTGTAATTGTTTAATTGTTTGACTGTACCTACCTCATATCAGGCATAGAATAACAAGACATATTCTAAGATATCAGGTACCTCCTTCAAGTAGGTTACCTAATAGCTACAACATATTCTTTGATCGTAAATCGTGATTAAATTCTGTACCTGCTTATACCTACCTATTTCTGTACCTACCTAGCTCTCTCCCAGTAAGTACATCTTTTCTTGAGTTTGTAATTAAAAATCTTGAAAGTCAATTTAACTTTGACCGAAGTTTGAGCCCGGTTTGCCTTGGATTGAAATAGTAATGAATAGAATACTTAATGAATTGTGGAAAATCAAAGTTCAATAGGTTTTGTGGGAATGCAAGGGTAATATTATATATCAATTTATGGAATTTAATTAATTAGGGTTTTTATCAACTGAAAGACAAGACGAGTCAGTCCTCGCTTAGTGTTAAGCGTAACGCTTGCTCATTACAGTTCGGTTTTTGAACTTCAGAATTCTGAACTTCAACAGTTCCAAATCCTGATCCCACTTCTGTCGTCATGGAATTAAGGTGTAGATTTTATCATACTACCTCTTTCGGCCACGACGTCTGCAGGCTTTCAGAATTATCAGCCTTTATGTTCTCACTGCTGGGACTCTGGCCTTCTCTCAGAGAGAGGTATAGGTCATTATCTACCACGCTAACCCAGTGCGGGTTGGTATGTCGAATGCCCTTGAATGTTGTGGTTCTTGGACATGTCGGTTTCCTCACGATGTTTTCCTTCACCATTTGATTTTGAGCAATGGTAAATCCGCACATCACTTATCCTACTAATAATGTAAATGCGAAAGTTTGCGTGTGTGTTTGAATGTTTGTTACACCGTAACTACTAAACTGATTTTGATGAAATTTGGAATGGAGACGAGATGACGCTGGTGAAACCGCGGGGCGTTAAGTCATAGATGCGGGGCCGAGAGGATTCGAACTTTGTGTCGGTGCGTTGTAAAGCGCACGCGGCTTGCTGACTTCACTGGGTAACAATCTGCCCAGCCCAGCTCCACTTGAGTTTAGCTGTTTCAATACCGACGTCAGGAAGTCCAATCACCACAAATTCATAGTGCATCTGTAACCGATTGCACGCACACAAGCGCACCAGACGGCTGTGTGCAAATAAAACAAAATGCAGCCCCCATCCCCTTTAGTCTAGTCAGTAGACAACAAAGGGTGGTCTGACAATGTACAGCTTGCCACAAATTTCACAAATTCAGACCTTATTGTGAAGGTGCGAAGGTAGGAGTGAAATGTACGGATACAATGGTTGTCAGCAGGAAGCGATGTGTTAAGTGAAGTTTAAACTTAATTGCGTTTACAGATTTTACGGTAGACGAAGAAGGTTGATGTACTGTGTGTTTTCTAGATTATATTTATGTTAGAACTATTTTAAACTCTGAATCTATCTGATCTACTTAAATCTATCTGCCGCCAAGCACCTATTGTTGCGTTCCGGCAGTCTCACTTGAGAGCCATTTCCCAGTCCAGGTGTAGCGTGGTGCCATCTTAACCACATCGTCACTTAACATCAGGTGACTTGTGGTCAAACGCTACCCTGTGGGTAGTAAAAAAAACTAATTATTTCAGTCTAACAAGGCACTTCCATTGTCTTCCGTTGAGTATTGTCCATATTCGAAGAGAAACAGAAAAAAGGTGTACTCAGATCAGCCCAGAATAATCATTAGACTTTGAAGCTTAATGATGATACCAATATCATCATCATCAGCCTTTATCAGTCCACAGCTTGGCATACGCCTCTACAAAAGTACATCACTGAGCCCGGTCTTCGGCTCTTCTCATCCAACTGCTGTCAGCCTCTTGGAGCACGTCGTCGCTCCACCTAGTCGGAGGGCGTTTGCCAAGACGCGGTCTCCACTCAAGAACACGTCTTCCCCAACGGTTGTTGGTTCTGCGGCCTGATGACACCTGGTAACCTTTACTTATTTTATCACTTTTACAACTGTGAATTTTATATGTCTTCATACCGAAACTGTTTTTAGGTACAATCAGTGACAAAAGTCAGTAATGTTTGGATTTTTTACAACTTGCAAGGTAGCAATATACGTAGTGTTTCAAACCATGGTACCATGGTCAATAATATTAGAATTAGGTTCTGAAACGGGATAATTACCATGTATTTGTTTTTGTTTGAGTTCTCGATATTTCGGCACAGTTGCAAGCGCCACTACCAATATTATAAATGCGAAAATTTGTGTGTGTGAATGTTTGTTACCACGTATCACCGTAACTACTGAACGGATTTTGATGAAATTTGGACTGGAGATAGCTTATAATCTAGATTAACACATAGAATTTTTATCCCAGAAAAGGGTTCCTGCGGGATAAAAAAGAAAACTACGTGTCTCAAAAATATTACAATATAAGTGACTGAAAAGGTTGTAATGAATAAATGCTGCTATGGAACCAAATATGCAGTTTCGCTATCTATATACAAAATAGTGTTGTTTGATTCCCATACACACACGCTCACACTCATACTCGCCCGTATACCATGACCGACGCCTTCCACAAACGTCTCCCCGTTATCTACTCACACATCAGCGCAAAGCCTCACACATAGAACTACCCCCAAAACATGATCACACAAACAAGACCTAACTCTCACATATACTCCTGTTTCAGACGTAATTATTACCTCCGACAGGGTTTGTCAAGGGCCCACCCCTGCATCTGTTTATTAATAACCCCTTTGAAATCAAACGCGCGGTCCAGTTGACGAACTAATGAGTACTTCGAAATTTAGGGTAGAACATTCTAGAAGGACCAACTTGTTTATTATCAAAGACTAGATGTTTCCGCGGTTTTGCACGCCGTG
Source organism: Opisthograptis luteolata (assembly GCA_931315375.2). Lineage (NCBI taxonomy): Eukaryota > Metazoa > Arthropoda > Insecta > Lepidoptera > Geometridae > Opisthograptis > Opisthograptis luteolata. The sequence goes on along the minus strand of OV928053.1, from coordinate 8,614,358 downwards.
AACTGCACTTTATTGTGATAAAAGTCCTATGTCCTCATCCAGGATTCAAACAGTCTCCATACTGAATTTCATTGAGATTGGTCCTACAGTTTAGGCGTAAAAAGATAACAAACAGTCAGAAGTTAGAGCCCACATTGTCACTTGATGTTAAGTGACGATATGGTTGAAGGTGCCTACACTACGCTACGTCTGACCTGGGAACTCTCTCAACTGAGGCTGCCCAAAGATACCAATAGATGCTAGCTTAGATGGAAATAGTGTGAAATGAGATAAAAGTAGTCACAGTTAGACAAACCAGGACGTACAATTAAATTTCATATAGCAACTGTATCGATCCAAAAATGCAATAACAAGCATAAAATAATCATACCTAACATTGACCCTCAGATAGGGTGGATTGGGCTGTCATTATGCCTATAGCCATTTGAAGGGTTGTCCGTCACATAGGGAGATTAAATCAGGTCCTCTATAAGGATAACACAAGTAAAAATAGGGATGATGGACACGAAAATAAGAGCAGATGGATGGATTACTACCGTGACCATATTTAATAATAATTTAAAAAGAAAATTAGTAAACTTAGTTGGCGCCGATAATAAAAGATGCCACATCGGTCTGTCCTGCGTCGCCTCCTGTCAGTCCTCCACCTGGAGCTCGCGCAAGTCCTTCGTGGCTTCGTCTTTCGCCACCTCCTGCCAGTCCTCCACCTCCTGCCAGTCCTCCACCTGGAACTCGTGCAAGTCCTTCGTGGCTTCGTCTTTCCAGCGATACTTGGGACGGCTGACTGAGCGTCGGCCACTCGGCGGTCGCATATATTATGCTCGTTTCAACTCACGATCTTCTCCAAGTCTTTCGAGGTGGCCGTGCCAGTAATGTTTGAGCCCTATTATCTCACCAATGATATTTGGTTCAGCCATCAGTCATTCTATTTCTGTGTTGTTTTTCTTTTTCTCTATTCTCCATCCTCAGACTGTATATACCGGGACTGTTTTCTGTAATTAAGGACAACTCATTTTATATACTTTTTTATTAAATAAACGTGGGCCCTTTTTAATATGTTACGAGATAAGAATTTGATTTTGTTACTGGATATTTAGATTTATCTTGTACTTATTCGTAATTGTCTGAAACAATTTTTTGGTCTGGGGGGCTTGTTTACAAGTTCAAAGCAGGACTGTCCTGCTTAAATCGGGAAGCATGGTCATGTTACGCATGACTCATACGTGATTAAAATGAAATTCAAAGCGGAGGGTTAAAGTTATTGATGTTGATGATTCATCTCGGCTAGTGTAGGTGAGCGTGTGCGAGCTTAGGGGTGCAGATTTTATTAATTGGTATTGCTTTACAGTATGTATTTGCATGTAAATATTGTGCAGAGACAAAGTCAAAAGGAATTTCAGACGTCAGCTATCAAATAGATCTTTCGCACACTAACGGCCGTTCCCAATAACCTGTCGGGAAACAACTTGAAACAAGTCTTTATTCTTCGCAAGTTGATAGACAGATCGTTTTTTTTATTAGTAATAGGCAAGCATTTGACCCCAGCCTCACCTGATGCACGGTTCCCAACTTAGGGGTTTTCCCCCCAGATTTAGGGGGTAAATAAGTGAGATGGGATTTTTTTAGGGGTCTGAAATTTTTAGGCGTATTTTCAGGAATTTATTGACTCCTTAATATTTTTAAATTGATAATATTAACATTTATTTCTTGACCTAGCGACATAACGACAACTACACTGTGGTGACTGGCGGCAATGTATAAGTGTATTTTTTTTTAACTTGTACGTATGTTTGTCATGCGTATGTTTTAAAAGCTTATGTCAGATAGGAGATAGGATATTTTATGTATTAAATAACATAACATAAAAAGACTTTTGAAAAATATTACACATATCACAGCATATTATTTCTAAATAATTATGAATTTATATTTATTTATTTTTTAGGGGGATAACTAAATAATTAAGGCTATTTTACGGGTTTATGCAAAAACTTTAGGGGCAAAGTTTTTTCAGTGTTGGTAACACTGACCTGATGGTGAGTGTTGACGAGTTGATGTTGGAGCATGCTTGCATAGAAGGTACGTATTAATTCTCGACTTGAAGGCTCCCAAATTGTACGAAACAAGTCTTAGTCAACTTCGTCAACACTTACCAATCAGGTGAGACTGGGGTGAAATGCTTACCTATAACTAATTTTTTAAAAACCGATCTGTGTATCCACGGTTTGCGCTACTTAGATATAGAAATTTGACATTACTTCTAGGGAGCTTATGTCAAATTTCTATCTCCGGTAGAGATACCGTGGATAGATCCGTTATTGGGAACGGCCCTTACACTTCATTACTCCGCCGACTTCTAGAGGCAATATTCTTATTTTAATCGTAGTTATTTATATGTACAGGTATTCTAAAACGCTAATATAAAAATAGAAACGTGTAACAAATCGAGATTTGAAAACAATAAGACTACGATTGATAAAATAATCTACTAGTATATTTTACTAGTCGACAAAATAAAACACTACATGCAAAATGACGAATAATTAAATTTGCGATCATGAAAAAGCGCGATGTGAAAATTCGCTACTATGACTAAATGCAATGAAACATCAAAACATGTCGAACAAATCCTATTAGTAGGTATATATATATATGATTCATACGAAATCAGAAGACAAACTCAGTGGAAAAGGATCGAAATTAACCAATCAAACTTCCCTATCAGTTCTAAAGGTAAAAGTAATATCTAAGCATTAGAAAAAGTGTCATTTATTTGCAACAAATTGTACGAAAATACGTATATCAAAACAAAAAACATTATAAAAGATGTATCAATTGCAAACCGGTCTCAACTCAGCGAACCTGGTCTTCCGTTGAAGCCGTTTTTGATGACGTCACTGGCATGAAGGTACTAATATTATAAATGCAAAAGTAAGTCTGTCTGACTGTCTGTCTTTCATGCCTAAACTACTGAACCCATTTTAAATGAAATTTGGTACACAGATACTTGAACCCTGAGGAAGGACATAGACTACTTTTTATCGCGAGAAACTGTAGCCCACGCGGGGGAAACCGTGGATACTTAACAAAATATTAAAACAAATACATTATAATCCTAAAAACTATCAGTGAACATTTACTTACTTTATTTACTTTTTTGGGAGACCTTTGCCCAGCAGTGGGACAGCATAGGTTAATAAAAAAAAAAACTTATTTAGGGACTTGGCAAAGCTTCTATTTGACGAGACGGGTGACCAAAATGCTGGCTCATATTTTGGTCAAAAAATTTGCATTGCCATTCAACGAGGCAATGCTGCCAGCATTTTGGGCGCCTTGCCGTCTTCTGGAGGCTTCCCAATTTTTTAGTGTTTGATTTATTTTTAATTTTATTTTATATAAGTTTTTATCTTGTATCTTCTTATAATAGAAAGTTACTTATGAATCGTTTTAACTACGAGTACTTAGCGTATAGGTATCTGTCTTCTAGTTGGAAGTTTGCAGCGTGGATTTATTCGCCCAACATCGGGTGGCGAGGCGCAACCGACCAGGGTGTCTGACCGTCGCGCCGCATCGATCGACACCTGTGGCCGACGCGGCGAGACTTCCCTGTTCCGCAGAACGTAACGCACTACGTTCGTTCACGTTTTATGGTAAAACTTGTGGAAAATTGAGAGACCCGACCAGTGCCGGATTTATAACACACCATTAGAACACACCATGACTTATTCGTAACTGCTAAAGATAAATACCCCAGAAACACGAGAGATCCAGATAGAATTGTTCTGGCCAAGGTCCCAAAAACGTCAATGTATTTGAATAACTGCTATGCAATGTGTGGACGCATATACAACACTGTTCCTACAGATATAAAAAAGCTACCAAAAAATCGATTTAATAAAAAACTTAAATCGTGGCTAATGGATAAATGTTTTTATAATGTTAAAGATTTCTTAAAATAGGTTCTCAATCATAATGCTGATCACTTAATATTATTTTAGAATTATGTAATGGCCATTAATATAATATAATTTTGTATAAAAAATATTTGCACGCCGCCTTGTGCGGCAAAATGTATCTGGCACTATTCTGTACTAATTCCATCTTTACTAACCGACATTTTACGCAAATAAATTCTATTCTATTCTATTCTATTCTATTCTATATTCTTTATGAGTGTAGGCCACTTTTTTCCGCCGCCCCGTGTACATACCTTTCTAAAATAATAATTTTTCATATGTAGTTTACTGTGTAAACAAAAAAAAACCGGACATAAAACCACGATAAAACCAGTGCGCGTGTTTAACTTTTATCGTCTGAAATAGAGTGACCGTCCTCTGAAATCTGCCGCCCCTAGGACGCTGCCGCCTATACGGCCTATTTATAAATCCAGGACTGGACCCGACGCCTTGCCAGGCGTCGACACCGAGTTCCAATCCTCTCGGCCCCACACCTGTGATTTACGCCCGTAATTAATAATCGATCCTGATCCGTTATCCGCGGTTTTGGATCGATATGTCATGTCATAACATGTCATTTTAGTACTAGGGCGTGACATATTAGGACTACTAAAATGACATATTATGACATGACATATCGATCCAAAACCGACCGCAGGTAACACTGAAAAAAACCCTAACTTTCTTTTTAGACCGATTCCTTGCAAAATGTAACCTTTTCCTTCCTAATATTACCTTAGTGTTAGCGACGCAATTGTATTTTTGTATATTCCATTTATATTTGTTCATTTAATAAATTAGCAGGGTATCGAGATTTTGTGAAGCATTAAGTCTGTGGCCTGTGGCGCCCGCGCGTCACTGTATCTGTCAAAGTGTCAAAAAGTAAAAGTGTCAAAAAGTCAATGTCAAGGACAGAGATCCCGCCGAAAAAGTGAAATACGCGCTTCCACAGTTTTTACTCGCAAAAACCCGATTTCCCCTGTTTTGTCCATGTTTTTGACTTGTTTGGTGTTCCCCAACCCCTACACTTAGTTATCCTTCTGAGTCAAAAGGGAAGGAAATTCCTTCTGCATTTCGGAAGGTCTTTTTCTGTGTAGTGGGATGAAAAGAGGCTGAAACGCAACGAGTTACGTTCTACGATCTACATCGGGCTCTGCATTTTATTGCATTACCGATACGTCGAGTAAAGCTGGAGCGTTTCTGTTCTGAATGTCTGAGACAAGTACTTATATTGCCTGCGTATTTGCCCTCTTCAATTCAATGGTAAACAGCATTCATTTATATATCCTATCCTACTTCCTACTGTCTATTTCCTACTAATACATACTATAAACGTGAAAGTTTGTGAGTATGGTTGTGTGGATGTATGGATGTTTGTTACTCTTTCACGCAAAAACTACTGAACGGATTTGAGTGAAATTTGGAATGGAGATGGCTTATACCCCGGATTGACACATAGGCTACTTTTTATCCCGGAAAAAGGATCTTTACCAAACAAAATACAGAGTAGAAAATAAACTTAAAGATTTTAATAGTCTGTGTTATTTTACAGTTTAAAAAAATTGATATTTATTTATTTAATTTTATTTGAAGTGAAAACAGTTAAATCTAATCAAAGTTTTCCACACGTTTTAATTGACTTTATAACTTAACTAGTAGCGCCCCACGGTTTCACCCGCGCTTGCCCGTTATCCCGCAGGAACCTTTTTCCGGGATGAAAGTAGCTTGTGTGTTAATCCAGTATCTACGCTCAAAATTTCATTCAGATCCGTTGAGTAGTTTTTGCGTAAAAGAGTAACAAACGTCCATCCATCCATCCACTCACAAACTTTCACGTTTATATTATTAGTAGGAAGGATACACTGAGAAAAAAGACCTTCCAAAATACCGTTATCCTTCTGAGTCAAAAGGGAACGAATTATGATTCAGAAGGAAAACTAAGGTAAAATAAGGAAGGAATCGATCTTGGAAGGTAAGACTCAGAAGGAAAGTCAGATTATTTTTCTCAGTGTAGTGTAACAGGTTTTGTGTTTGAAATTTAGCTTGCTATACTATATCTATCTATCTCTTTTTTTTTTTTTTTTTTTTTCTTTTTATGATGTAAGTATTTCTATCTTTATTAAAGTACTTAAATATACAACAAATCAAATATATACAATTGGATAAAAAATTAAACTAAATACTAAAGCTAAACTATCTATATAAAACGAAACATCTACAAATAAAAAACCTGATTTAGGTCGCTGCCTACAGGTAGAGTGCCCAAGAGACTGGCGACATTACCTCTTTGAATGGCTAGGCTGATTCGTTGACCGAAGTAAGCGCCAGCCCTTTGGTCACCCGTGGCGTCAACGAGGCGCTTGGAGAGCTCTTTAAAAAGCATAAGAGCGGCAGGACCCCACGGACCAAGAGTTTCATTATCTATCTCTATTATATTTTATTGGCAATATAATACTAAAATTATAGGATTATTAGGTATAAATCGAGTTCACAAAACAATAGGTAGCTAGTTCCGAAATACTTATTACCTAAAAGATGGCGAAACGAGGTCGTTCTCAGTCGTCTTATGTAAATGTAGTCAAATGATTTTAATACCGTCCTTTGAGTGAATGGCCTCGTAGGCGTGTTTAATTAGGCCTCTATTGGCAGGTTTGATTGAAATTTCTGATTTCAATCAAACTCTCGATAAGTGCTATAACATTTTGAATTTTAGTGAAGTAGCTCCCATTGTTAACTTTATTAATATTGTATTAGAGTAAGATTGAACGTGTATTGATTTTGCGTCATAAATATTTTTTGGCGAGTCAAATCCTACATATCCCTACTTCCCTACTTAAAATTATAAATGCGAAAGTAACTCTGTGAGCATGGAGTATGTATGCTTGTTACTCTTTCACGCAAAAACTGCTAAACGGATCTGGATGGAATATAGATAGCTTATAACCTGGATTAACACATTTCTTAGAAAAACGTTCCTGCGGGATAACGGGAAAATGCGGGTGAAACCGCGGGGTGCAACTAGTATTTGATACATTTAATACTTGACACTGGCTAAGTAGTGAATACACAAAATGTGTGAGGCCATAAAAAGAAACCAACAAACACACTTTCGCATTTTTTATTATTCAATTCAATTCATTTATTTCAGATTGTCATTATCCATACAATACACATTAAATTTGGTCCACATAAAAATAAAAATAACACAATTATAAGTAATTAATTATCTACCTTAATCTATATTTCGGTTTGGATCCAGAATGTCCAATATGCAACATTATTTTTTTTTTTTGTTTACCACCGTCCATACTTTGCTGCTTTTGGGTTGTCTGGAAGAGATCGTCTGGATAAGACCGCCCGTTGTGCCACTTACCATTAAGTTTTATTGTTGTTCTAGTTTCAATTTTCCTTGTATTGTTGAGTGCCAATAAAGAGTTAATCTATCTATCTATCTATCTATAGGTAAAGCGTAGGTTGTAACGTAAATGTTGAAGAACTTTTAAGCCCCAATAGAAAGGCGAGTAAATCAATTTACCAAGTTGACATTACTTGACACTGTCAGCATTTCCCAGAGCAACCCAAATCTATTGTCCCAATTTTCGTCACTTTTCACAAGTTATATCATGAAGACGCGGAGACAGATTGCTGACGACATCACTCTTTTACTATCGATAAAACGAAGTGTTTCGCTTAAAGCTTCCCAGTACTACGGACACAGTGAAATTAAGATATACAGCTACGGATAGCATGTTTCTTTCTTTATAATCTGTTAAGAAACTTATTTCATCTCTTTTCTATATTCCTACTTCTTTTGTAAATGCGAAAGTAACACTGTCTGTCTGTCTGTCTGTTACGCTTTCACGCCTTAACTACAGAACTGATTTAAATGAAATTTGGTACAGAGATAGTTTGAACCCTGAGGAAGGACATCACAGGATACTTTTTATCGCGATAAACTGTAGCCCACGCGGGTGGAACCGCGGGAAACAGCTAATAATTCATAAAGAGTATTATAGGCCGCAAGTCACCTATCATGATCATCAGTACGCTCTCACTGCTGCGCTGGGACTTTGGTTTTTTCTCAGAGAGAGAGTATGGGCCGTAATCTACCACGCTGGCCCAGTGTGGGTTGGCAGATGTCGCATGTGTTTGAATGTAGTGGTTCTTGGATATGCCGGTTTTCTCACAATGTTTTCCTTCGCCGTTTTGAGTTAAGGTAAATCAACACATAACTTATTAAGTCATAGGTACATAGGAATTCGAACTTGGTGTCGGTGCCTTGTAAGGAGCACGCGTTACCATTCGGCCACCATCGCTCTTCAAGTCACCTGATATTAAGTAATAATGGTACAGCGATGATGGCTCAGTTGGTAGTGACGTCGGTTTGCGATCCATAGGTAGCGAGTTGGAATTCTACAATGAGGTTGAGCTTTCGGCGAAGGAATACATCGTGATGAATTGTTGAAGTTTTAATGACCCAGCAAGTTAGAAACCAGAACAGATTTCTCACTGCGTTAACTCCACTACAGTCATAGTGCGCGACTTGGCAAGATTTTTTACAACTCACTCGACTGAAAGTCCTGAAACTTTCGCGAAAGGGTGAACTAAGGAGTAACTTCAATGAGGCACGCTTTGAGATTCCTACAGGAATTTTGTGGTTGAAAATTTGTATTCGCGTTTCGTTTTGGACTTAAGGGTAACTTCTAGTAGGTACTGTAAATAAACTAAGCCTAAAAACTACACCTAGCACCTATCGCTGTGTTTTAGGGCCGGTTTTATAAACGTCCGTAAGTTAAATGTCGTACCAAATTTCGGTAAGTTTGATCTTATTGTCAAATTTTAGTACGGAAAATTTAAAAAAGTATAAATCATTTCGTTTCATTTCATTTCATTTCGTTTCATTTCGTTTCATTTCGTTTCATTTCGTTTCATTTCGTTTCATTTCGTTTCATTTCGTTTCATTTCGTTTCATTTCGTTTCATTTCGTTTCATTTCGTTTCATTTCGTTTCATTTCGTTTCATTTCGTTTCATTTCGTTTCATTTCGTTTCATTTCGTTTCATTTCGTTTCATTTCGTTTCATTTCGTTTCATTTCGTTTCATTTCGTTTCATTTCGTTTCATTTCGTTTCATTTCGTTTCATTTCGTTTCATTTCGTTTCATTTCGTTTCATTTCGTTTCATTTCGTTTCATTTCGTTTCATTTCGTTTCATTTCGTTTCATTTCGTTTCATTTCTTTTCGTTTCGTTTCATTTAGTTTCAGTTCATTTCATTTCATTTTATTTTATTTTATTCTATATCTTCAAAGCTAGAGTGGCTTATTTTAGTTTTAAAGCATAATTTAATGCATTTTAATAGAGAGACCTTAATTATAAACTTTGTTACATAAAAATAACAGTTATTCACGAATCATAATTTGCTCATGATCTTAAAACTGCCCACTGGGCGTGGGCCGCTCTTCCGCTGAGTGCCTCATTTACACTTTAAAGTAACCGCAATTAGACACCGAGTCTACATGTTTAAAACCGCAGAATACTAATGGACTCTATCTATAGTTTTGGTAATAGAAAACAAAGACCATTTCACGATCCATTAGAGAGAAAATAAAAAACACGTTATGACGGTCGCGGTGATTAAGTACAACGGGGAAGCGTTTGCTCAGCGATTGAATGGTTCTGTGTGTGGCCAGGGAATAGGCGATTCAGATTCAGCGTTTTTTTCTTCTAATAAAGCTTTGGCACAGTTTATGGCTCATAAAATCGAAGGCTTTTTGGCACCTGAATTAGGAGTTGAAACAGTGAGGCAGTCAAATCGGCACTGAATGTTGTCATATTATGTAGATTTCACTTTTTCGCATTGAGGACATACACACTCGCTTATCCACCAATAGCTATGTCCACACTGTGCCTTTTTTTTGTCAATTTTCGTCTTCATCTTTCTATTCAACTTTCGTTTGGCGCTTTCAATAATTGAATGCGTTAACGGATGCAACACCAACATATTTAGCGCCAGTTTTATAAACGCTTTAAGTTAAACGTCAGACCTTATTTCGGTGAATTTGAACTTTTTGACCAATTTTCCGTACTACAATTTGACAATAAGATAAAACTTACCGAAATTTGGTATGACATTCAACTTACGGACGTTTATAAAACCGGCCCTTAGTCATTTAGATCAGTACCCTTAGTACAAGTTTTGAAAACGATAAAAGTTTTGGTAAACGTCGACGTTTACCACCGCCGACTTGTCAAAGTGGCAACTCGATCTGCTTAAATTCATAAAGAAACTCAATAACATTGTTGGAATATGATTATAACGATTTAAAATAACCCGTATTAACGATTTCAGTTCCTCCAAGTCTCGGTAAGATTCGCTGAAAAAAATATGTATGGATGGGAACGAAAACTTTTATAGTTTTTGTAAACTATCAAAACCTGTACTAGGGGACAGAAACTACAGTCGTAGTTTCTGTCAGCTTTTGGAAACATGTGCGACGAGAATATTTTACTTGGTGGAATATGTGCGGTTTACTTGGTCGTAAGAAATTCCAGAAAAAAAAAACTATGAGAAAGTAAAAAAAAATTATAGCGTATCCGTTAAGGGCATGCCTGCGCAGTTGACTGCGCTATGACGCATGCCCTTGATGAACAAAAAAGGCACAATGTGGACTTAGCTAACAACAACGGTTACAGAATGAGCGCAGTACAGTACACCGCGCTGTTTCCACCGCGATTTTCATGGCCTCCAAACCTACAGGCCATTCAGTTTGTACAAATGCTCTCGCCTATTTCCCAGCGAGACAGAAAATAACTTCAGCAACGATACATCCGAAATGGCCCTGACCTTTTTAGGGGTAGCCCTTTTTTGGGCGCTAATGTCGCCACCATATTAAAGGGCTTACTCTATCTAATCTCTTGCTTCTGTTGGAAGATTTTTACGAAAAATCTGCTACATTACATTTTTAAAGATGTGTTACTTAGTATCTAATTATAATTTTTTTTATTTAATTCAATTACAGCTATTATTACAGGTATATCCTAATTCAATAGTGTAGAAAACTTAATAATATTTTAATTATTAAATTATATCCTACTACGCCCTCCGGCTAGGTGGAGCGACGACATACGCAAAATGGCTGGCAGCGGTTGGATGAGAGAAGCCGAAGATCGGGCTCGATGGCGTACTTTGGGAGAGGCCTATGTCCAGCAGTGGACTGAAACAGGCTGATTATGATGATGATGATGATGATCCTACTAATATTATAAACTAGCTGCGCCCCGCGGTTTTACCCGCGCGCACTAAATTTTATCGCGATTATATGTTCTTCTCTAGGGCTTGAACTATCCCTGTACCAAATTTCATATAAATCGGTTCAGTAGTTTAGGCGTGAAATCGTAACAGATAGACAAACAGACAGAGGTACTTTCGCATCCTACTTTATATTATAAACGTGAAAGTTTGTGAGTATGGATGGATGGATGGATGGATAGATGGATGGATGGATGTTTGTAACGCTTCCCCGCAAAAACTACTAAACGGATCTGGATGAAATTTAGAATGGAGGTAGCTTACACATTGGATTAACACATAGGCTACTTTTTATCCCGGAAAAAGGTTTCTACGGGATAACGGGAAGATGCGGATGAAACCTGAAAGAACTTCCAAAGGTGTCGCCGCGATGAAACCGCTCGTGAATACAACCCCTAATCCAAAAACAAGAGCATCGCAGTCTTAATTTTCGCAAGACATTTTCCGTGTAAATTACACAAAATTTATTCAAAGTGAAATCCATCTCCCACGAAATAAATATAAAACCGTATTCAAAGATTTGTTTCTCTTAATTTATCTGTCGTTCTATTGTGCTGAAACCGTTTGAGGCACAAAACCGTGGAATTAACAATGCGATGGTATCTCCATTCTCGCCTTCCAGTTAGGAAACCTCACTGAAGCAAATTAGAAGATGTTTTAAGATTCACTTAAAAATACAGTGTAAGTTTATTCACTGTTTATGTGTATACTAGCTGTTCCCCGCGGTTTAACCCGCGTGGGCTACAGTTTATCGCGAAATCTTTTCTTAACGGATGCCTACGTCATAACATCTACCTGCATGCCAAATTTCAGCCCGATACGTCCAGTGGTTTGGGCTGTGCGTTGATAGATCACTATGTCAGTAAGTCAGATAGATACATGTGTCTACAGCAAAGGTAGGCTTTAGTTTACAAGGTATGAGAAGATAATAATCATTTTAACCAACCAAGAGAAATCTTATTAGTAAAGCTTATTATAAAATATCGTAGATGACAGTAAAGCTTGGGATTGTAGTGAACTTACTCTAATTCAATCAATTCGTAGTAAGAATAAAATTGTAAATGTAATAGCGCCCATTAAATTACTTGCCAGGCGTTTCTTGCCTGTTCTTTTGCCGGCGTAAAGAAGTTGAAACAGGCGTAGCTAGTCTTAAGTTTGACGTTTTAAAGTATTAATATTATGTATCCTTTTAAATAAAGAATTTTGAATTTATGAAACATGTTCCTATAATTTGTAGTTTACAACTTTAATACAGGTGTAGAGTGGCGCCACCTTCGACCATATTGTCACTTAATATCAGGGGACTTGTGATCAAACGCCACCCTGTAACATGTAAAAAACTGCACCCATTAACCGCGATTTTTCCGTTTACCATCAGATCTTTTTTCCGGGAACAAATAGGCTTATTAAACCAGCATATAAGCTATCTCCATTATAAATTTTATTAAAATCTGATAAGCCATTTCAGTATGAAGAAGTAACAAAAATACTCACTCACTTACTCACTCTTTCGCATTAATGATATGATGATTAATGTGATTCAAAGTTCTGACTCATTCGCTGACATTTGTTTTTCGTGTAACAAAATTTCTAGAACGCCCGTCAAACCTACGTCATCGAATTCACGTACAATAAATCAATCATATCTCCCAGAATTTGCATGTTGAAGTGGCAATAGACAGGCCACATCGCTCGACGAACCGATAACCGATGGGTAGGAAGGTTCTCGAGTGGCGACCACGAACCGGAAGACGTTCTGTAGGTAGGCCCCCACTAGGTGGACCGACGACATTGTAAGAGTCGCAAGGAGCCGATATATGCACAGCAGTGCATCATCATCATCAGCCCGTATCAGTCCACTGCTGGACATAGGCCTCTCTCAAGGTACGCCACCGAGCCCGGTCTTCGGCTCTTCTCATCCAACTGCCAGCCACTCGGCGCAAGTCGTCGCTCCACCTTGTCGCAGGACGTCCTACACTACGTTTGCCAAGTCGCGGTCTCCACTCAAGAGCGCGTCTACCCCATCGGTTGTCGGTTCACAACAGTTCATGATGGCGCTCAAAAAGGAGGCCTATATTCAGCAGTGGACTTCTTCTGCCTGATGATGATGATGATAATGAAATGTATCGGGAAGATGGTAGTGGTGACGCATCTGTTTATTTACTGTACCATCACAGCCAGCAGACGGAAATTGCAATTTCTCAAACAAGTGTTTTAAACCGTATTCAGTTTTGCAGTAGAACTCGTTTGTGTTCCAAAGGAGTGCTGGTTAGCGCGTTGCGGTCCCACTAATTATTTTCTTTGAGAACTTTTTAGTTTAATTATTTTCGCAAATGTGTTTTAAACTGTTTGAGGATCTCGTTAATGGCTAGAGACAATTTCGTGTTCCTTAGCCCATGAATATTAGTAATAGCATCCATTTAATCACATTCATAGCTCTGACAAGGAGCCCTGCGCTCTGGGTACATTCTACAATCCTTAACGCTAATAGAAAACAAAAAAAATATAAGAATGACATCATTTAACTTCACGTGGTCAAAACAAACTTGTACACGTAAAAAAAAAGACCTTCCGAAATACCGTTTTCCTTCTGAGTCAAAAGGGAAGGATTCAGAAGTGATTCAGAAGGAAAACTAAGGTAAAATAAGGAAGGAATCGGTTTTGGAAGGAAAAGACTCAGAAGGAAAGTCAGATTTTCTTTCTCAGTGATAGCAAAAAAGAGATGCTTGCATCTTTGTTAGGCCCCCTTTATTGGAAAAGGTGTGATAAATGGTTCATGTTCTATACCTCCCATACAGTAATGAAATGCGCAATTAACTAGCAAAAAATGTGTGGTACTTCCCCAGACGGACTCTACAAAAGAGTCGTACCACTACATAAAATATCTGCTAATCCATAATCACTCAGACAAAGCCACGGCGCTAACTAGTGAGAGTTATTACCATATTCTAATAGCTGTATTGAAATTCTAAGCTATAACACAAAACGATTGTTTGAGCAGGCCTAACCGCTTGTTAAGACCGCTAACATAACCCATAAGCGATGGCGATTTATAATCTTTGTTATAGGTATAGTAGACTTGCTGCACCCCACGGTTTTTATCCCGCAGGAAACTTTTTCTGGGATAAAAAGTAGCATAAGTGTTAATCCAAGGTATAAGCTATCTCCATTTCAAATTCCACTTCAATCTGTTTGGTAGTTCTTGCGTGAAAGAGTAACAAACATCCATACAACCATACTCACAGACTTTCAGTAATACTTGTAATAGGACTACAATACAGATCAATTTAATAAATAAAACAACAACAATATAATTAGTAAGTATCACAAAGGGCAGGCACGATCAAAACGATCTCTTCCAGATAACTAAAAGGCAAAATTAAAACATCTACTAATTAAACCATTCAGATAAACATCGTGTCACTTCACTGAGTAATATTTTTTTTCCATTTTATAGGAGATCGTCTGATTATAACCTGATGTTAAGTGACGATGGGATTGAAGGTGGCGCCATGGGAACTGGTATATTTAAATCTAGATATAACCCATCAGTATGATGAGATTATACATGATTTGAAGATGATTAGACATTACATTGACGTCTATGCATGTCAGCGCAACATTGTAGACTGTACTGTCTACGTTTAACGTAGAATAGGTACAAACTTAAGAATGATAAAAGTATTTAAAAAAGCTGATAAAAGCTTTTCATCCGCCATCGTGTATTTCCAGTCCACGCCTCTGGATATTAGACACGTAAGAAACGCTCAAGCGGATTTGCCGCTTACGCTCTGCTATCACACTAAAATCTCTACCTTGCTAAGCGATCGCGCCTCCCAATTAACGAACGGATTTGTCAAACTAAACGAGGCAAACCAGACTGAATGTTTCATCTATACCTATTCCCTCCTACCTTGTCGCAATAACCACGGTTGACATCTACAAATGAAGTGTTCAAACATTTGCAGCGACAAGGTCCGGAACCGTGCGGTTATATAGAAGCCATTGGACGTTTTGCGCAAACAGTGAATAGCTGTGAGATTCTGAATTATTTGCAAAGTACAAGCGGTAGGAAGTGGAAATTCGGGAGGCGTTTTGTTAGGTATTTAATTAAACCAGTTTCAGTGTTATCTTGAACACGCGCTTGTTGGTTTTAAAAGTAACTATAGAGAGAGAAAGAGCGAGAAACAGAAACGCTTTTTTTGCTCTCACTGTACACAAATAAAATTACACAGTTCCGGACCAAACATAATGTCAGTAAAAATATAATAATAAACTACCCGACAAATTGAAATCTGAAGAAACTAACTAGAAAAACCAACTGAGATGGCGCAACGACCCAAAGTGAGTCTTGGCCTCCGATAACAAAAGACGCCACTTCGCTCTGTCCTGCGCCACCTCCTGCCAGTTTTCCACCTGGAGCTCGCGCAAATCCTTCGTGACTTCGTCTTTCCAGCGAATCTGAATCTGAAGAAAACGATCATGTGTTTTTAAATCACTTGAAAACGTTTTTAATCGACAAATGCTACTACAGCATTAATGACTTCCTCAATGATGACTTCACAAAATGATTAGAATGGATCGGTCCGCTCCTATATTGCTATACCCTGTTCGGGTCCATATGTTTGCTAATCTTAACCACTAAGATCTCATGTATACTAATATAAGAATGCAATGCAAAATATAATTAGTGATGTCCGCTTTCAATCCGTGGGCTTCAGGCTGTCCGTGTATGGCCAGCCGTAGGTTTTGGATTCTACAATAGCTTGAACTTTCAGGCAAAGCATTGTGATGAAACCACAGCATACGACCGATGACCGATGTGGCGCAATGGGCGGATAGCCGACTGTAAAGCGTGAGGTCGCGGGTTCGATTCCCGCTACAGGACAAATATTTGTGCATTGAAAAAAAAAGCGCAAGTATTTGTTCTGTGTCTGGGTGTTGTGGATTCCTGATCCTCGTAGTTTCTGATACCCTAGATACAGGGAAACCTAGTTAGGGGTCAGAGGCTATGTGTGTTATTGAGCAAGCATTATTTAAAAAAAAAAATAAAAAAAAAAAAAACCATACAGTGTGTTTTGGCAGCCTCACTAAAGAATTCTCAATCCAGATTCTCCAATAATGCACCAAAAAGAAAAATATTGTAAATATGATAACAAAAAATTACCTCACAGGTGTTTCTTGCCGGTTCTTTTGCCGGTGTAAGGAGGTTGGAAGAGCCGTAGTTTTAAGTTTGATGTCTTCGCCCATAATTTCGTAGCCGCGTAGCATTAACGTAGCAATTGTAGTGTTTTCGTAGCAATCGTAGCCCGTAGCATAAACATCATTTTCATTTTGAACTAAAGCTTTTCCAACCCGGTTTATTCCAATACCGGTTACCGGACGTCAATATTATCCGAATTAAATATTTGGTTACAAAATAAAAACAATACAAAACAAAAGTCTACTAAAAGCACAAAACTTCCCAGTCCAGGTGTAGCGAGGCGCCATCTTCAACCACATCGTCACTTCACATCAGGTGACTTGTGGTCAAACTCAGCTACACTGTAAATAGTAAAATAAAAAAAATAAAAATTGTTTTGTCACAATATCAAAATATGCCATTTGATTATCTATTTTCCTGCCCTTTTGCACGTCATCAATAAAAAAAAACTCAATATGAACCGACTTTAATTTAGTTCCAGTCCTTCAAGATTTTTTTGTACCACTTACAGGGTAGCGTTTGACCACAAGTCCCCTGATGTTAAGTGACGATGCGGTCGAAGGTGGTGCCACGCTACACCGGGACTGGGAACTGGCTCTCAAGTGAGGCTGCCGGAACACACTGATAGGTGCTTGGCGACAGATTCTTGACATATGTAATCTCTTCTCTTTCTTTTATCATAGAATATAGCTAGAAGCTGTCTTGTCACGAGTTTCTTTAATGTTAAATTTTTATGTTTTCTCACGAAAGTTCTTCATTAATACTTTACCTCCTGGACACCAATCCCGACTGTGATATGTTTGCTGATGAATGGAAGGTAATTTTGTCAGAATGCTTGAAGTACTGCGAGGCGAATGGGTGATAGTGGTGTCTTTATATGTAATTTATTTCTCATCCTACATTTGTTTTCTTTTTTACCCTGTTTTCTACTCTATTAATATTTCTATTCTATTCTATTATGTTGTATTTTAATTTGATTGTGACTTAGATAATTATTTGACCTCTATATTGTTATGACATGTTATTATAATTAGTATAAGTGGTAAATCCGTTCTAATTAAATAAATAAATGAAATGAAATGAAATTTTAATAGAGCTCTGTAGGGTAAACATGAGATCCGCTTGAGCAGATACAAAGTGACCTTGCATTGCGTAACCCCGTTACCCTGTTGGCTTTACCACGGTCGGGCGAACTCTACATAGTCCGTAGAGCAAACGCTATATTTCACTTTGTTTGACTCTACATTTATAATACGTGAACTCTACTGCCTGGTATATTTTGGACTAAGTTTTTAGCAAAATTTAATTTAACGAAGTTTCACTACGAAAGTTTTATAATGCTGCGGCCACACTAACGGGAAATGCCGTTAAATAGACGTTTAACACAAGTGTGGCTATGATCGCGCCAAAAAAATTACCTGCCGGGCGTTTCTTGCCTGTTCTTTTGCCGGCGTAAGGAGGTTGGAACAGGCGTAGCTAGTTTTAAGTTTGACGTTTTAAAGTGATCACAATGTATCCTATTGAATAAATAAAAATTGACTTTTGACTTTTGACTTTTATGACATTTGACAACGGCATTCACATTGGCGTTTGACGTTAGCCGATAACTCAAATGCGTTTACGTTGACCGTTCAAGTGTAGCCACTCACATAATTGTGTTAATAATTAACGCAATATTTATCGCGATGATAGGCATTGACATTTCCCTTCACGTTGACCTTAGTGTTGCCCCAGCATAACGAAATGTCGTAATGACAAACACGTTCTTTTTTGGAATCTTTAACCACATTGTCACTGAGTTTTTGGCGTCTTGTGATTTTGAAATCTTTTAAGATGTTAACAGACGTATTGCAGTATGCCTTGTTGGTTGCATATTTATTAAAATAGTGCTTTTGCATTAGTGATTCTCTCTCCATTTTGAGAAAAAGAAAAATTAGGGTTCCCCACAAAACACTAAGTTATGCAATTTGGTTTGGAATAAATAAACCACGCGGGGAACACAGCTAGTTATGAATCATAATTTTTATCCATTCACTGAAATCATATAAATTCAGGTCTTATGCAATTAAATTTCCGTCTAGGAAACTGCAAGCCCTAAGGACTTGCCACACCGTTCATCATCTCCAGACGACCCTATTTCACTCGCCAAGACGTTTCGCCAAAAGTTATTTATATGCAAATTTAAAATCTTACAAAATAGGCACAAATTACGATGTCGACAGTACTTTAGCTCATTAGAACTTTGTAAAGTTTTATGCCCGGTTTACATTATTCCAGTCCAGTGATTCAGCGAGAATCCAGTCCAGTGCTGGATTGGATCTGTAACGTCTACCTCATTCCTGTTATATAGCAGCAATTACTTCTTCATGCTGGAACGTCTCAGCGAATTAGTTAATACACAGGAACTTGCTCCAATTCAATCAATTAGTAATAAGAATAAAATTGTCAATGTGATCGCGCCAAAAAAATTACCTGCCGGGCGTTTCTTGCCTGTTCTTTTGCCGGCGTAAGGAGGTTGGAACAGGCGTAACTAGTTTTAAGTTGACGTTTTAAAGTGATCACAATGTAATTGAATAAATATATTTTTGAATTTTGAGTTTTTTTTTCTGTCCAGCTGATTTTCTCCATACGTCACCAGCACCAACCACTTATCGATTGCTGACTGTACAAATTGATGTCCAATGCAGTAGCGCGCGCGTGTGTGTGTGTGAATCGTATCCAACTTCACCGATTGAACTAAACTACTGTTCTTCAATCTAAAGTGTAAAAGGTTCAGTTACACGAGACTTGTGCAGTTAATTTTGCTCAAAAGTCACCGACTGATTTATTGAGGTTTTATCGAGACAAATTTATTCGAAGGAGTTGTTCGATGGAATCTAAGCTCGGGCGCGCACTCTGAAACTAAGTGATACTTGAGGACAACATTAAAAACATGCGAATTTTTCTTGAATTTATTAATAAAGTATTTAACTATCTGAATGTGAACTATCTGATGTGTGTTGTGAGTCTCTGTGTATGTGAATATGTATCTATTTCTCTCACATTTTTTGCAAATAAGGTTTCTATTCTATTCTAATGTAAATGTTTCTTTGTGATGATTTTAAAAGATAGCATCTTATTACCTGGTTTACTAACTTATGCTTACTATCTTATTCTATTCGTTAAGTCACAAAAACTGCAATATAAACCACAAATATATATTCATGGATTAGGGTATACTTTTTTTTTATACCACCTTGTCATACTTTTTGCAGCCTAATTTTTTAGCTACGCACTGTAGGTACATAACCGTTGTGAAGTTTTTATATAGTTAATTAGCTGCTCCCCACGGTTTTCCTATTTACCCACAGGAACCTTTTACCGAAATAAAAAGTTATAAATTGTATCCAGATCCATTCAGCTGTTCTGGCGTTGAGTAACAAAGATCCATCCACACAAACTTCCACACGTAAAATATGTGGTACTAAGATTATTTTTATTTTTATGTTTAAATTCCGTCACTTTTCTCTGGAAAATATCAATGATTTTTATACAATACACTAGTTTATTTTACTTATTCTGATCTCTAAATTCCACATCATCTCTTTAGAGAATATCATCATCATCATCATCATCATCAACAGCCGGAAGAAGTCCACTGCTGAACATAGGCCTCCCCCCTTGAACGCCACCATGAACGGCTATTAGCCATTTGCATCCAACGGCTCCCTGCGACTCTTACAATGTCGTCGGTCCACCTAGTGGGGGGCCTACCTACAGAACGTCTTCCAGTTCGTGGTCGCCACTCCAGAACCTTTCTTCCCCATCGGTTATCGGTTCGTCGAGCGATGTGGCCTGCCCATTGCCACTTCAACTTGCAAATTCTGAGAGCTATGTCGGTGACTTTGGTCCTTCGGCGAATTTCCTCATTACGGATTCTATCACGCAAAGAAACTCCAAGCATAGCTCTCTCCATGGCTCGTTGTGCGACTCTGAGCTTATTTATAAGGTTAAAGACCAAAGAGAATATCATAGATTTTTAAAAAGACAGAAAAGTTTCTTGGCATCAAAAAGTTGCTGCAACTTGTGGCGCAGTATGCATCGGGGCTTATCCACGTTATCGCGAGTTTCCCGCGCCGATAGCTCGCACTGTGTGTATTGAAGTGATTTCACTCGCTTCACTACCCAACACGACTGGGTTTTATTTCGCTCGGAGCACTTACACTTCTTTCAGTTTCATGCAGGTATTTTTAGTTTTTCAAATAAAAATGTACCTCTGTTACTTTTATGGTTGGTCGTTATTTTTAAAACACTTTTATTAGCTTGACTTGTAACTAACAATGTAATCAAATCTTAGAAGCCAATTTTCACCCACTTTTAATTGTCGTATCGACTTGAAACTTTGTATGTGTATGTAATCTCGGTGACAATGCAATAATTTGGTATCATCGACCTGATCTGATGATGCAGCCGGAAGGTGGGTAGGGCATCTCTGCAGTGGCTGCTAGTAAACTCCTCGTGGTTGGGCTCATATGATTTGTCTTCATGAGCCCAATACATTGAACTTGGTGACGAGGGTCTGATGATGCAGCCGGAAGGTGGGTAGGGCATCTCTGCAGTGGCTGCTAGTAAACCCCTCGTGTTTGGGCTCATATGATTCGTCTTGATGAGTCTAAATTAAACTTGGTAACAAAAGACTAAAAAGTAAAAAAATAAAAATATATAGTTTAACAAAACTAAAAAAAAAACACTTTAAAAACGCACTGAAAAATATAAAATAATTAAATTTACTTGTATTAGTTACGATATAATGGTTAATTCAAAAAGTGTGAAGCGCTTCTTTTACTGGGTAAATAATTTTTTTAAACTATATATTTTTATTACGTCTAGTTTTTACAGAGGAGCGTTTGACCACAAGTACTCTGATGTTAAATTTTGATTCGTTTAATAACGACTAGTTTGGCCCCGCGGTTTCACCCACATCTTCCCGTTACCCCGTAGGAACCTTTTTCTGGAATAAAAGCCTATGTGTTAATCCAGGGTATAAGCTATGTCCATTCCAAATTTCATCAAAATTGATGGTTGAGTAGTTACGGTGGTACGTGGTAACAAACATTCACACGCACACAAAATTTCACATTTATAATATTATTATAGTAGGTTTATACAAAATTTATTGTTGTCATTCTAGGCAAGTAAATTTTTTAGTAATATTTTATCTAAACAATAGGTTGTAACATACTATCTAGCATACATTAATTTACTAAACACAAAGGATTACATCGTGAGGAAACCGGCATGCCCAAGAACTGCAACATTTTCAAGGGCATGTGACAACTACCAACCCGCACTGGGCCAGCGTGGTAGATTATAGCCCATACTCTCTCTCTGAGAGAAGGCCAGAGTCCCAGCAGTGGGAACGTGGAAGGCTGATAATGATTGTTTTTTGATGAAAGGATTATTTTCAAAGAATGACCTAAATTCTATCTTAAAAATATTAAAGCCTACCTACTTTAAGTATATAATTTCTTTATGTGTGTGTTGTCCGTAACTAGATTTTTATGTCATTATGTATCTATATGCTATACCCTAACAGGGTCATGTTGTTATGACAATTTGCATAAATAAATAAATAAAGTTTATTTAAATGGGGAGACCTTTGCCCAGCAGTAGGACAATATAGGTAAAAACTAGTTATTTAGTTAGTTAGTTACAAGTCAAGCTAATAAAAGTGTTTTAAAAAATAGTTAGTTACAAGTCAAGCTAACAAAAGTTTTTTTTTTAAATTGGTAGAGACGAGACTAATTTGTTATACAAAAATATATTGCGATATCATTATTTGATGGATTTTGTAAACCATTTATAATTCGAATAGATCTTTTTAGA
The DNA here is from genome assembly GCA_931315375.2 of Opisthograptis luteolata. Lineage (NCBI taxonomy): Eukaryota > Metazoa > Arthropoda > Insecta > Lepidoptera > Geometridae > Opisthograptis > Opisthograptis luteolata. The sequence goes on along the minus strand of OV928053.1, from coordinate 8,592,027 downwards.
CATTTCAAGAAAACCCCTTCTCGTCTGCTTTCTATAAAAAGTCTATCTTCAATTTAGAAAAATAAAAATACACGGATACCAATCAATACAAAAAAATCCATTCGTAAATTTCGTGATGTTTGTGTCAACAGCTCTTCACAAAACCAATAAGAAGAACTCGAATCGAACTGATTTACTCGATATCGAATTTAATCCGGAGTTTTTATTGTGTTTATTTTTACTAGGGAACTTGTTCTCAATAATAATGGAATCAACGGCTGTTTATTCATGAGAGTTTATGTTATAATCAAGGAACTTTTTAGTTTGTTATTTATATTGAAATAACTTAACTTATATACTGTTTTAAACTACCATGGTCAAAAACATTAGAATTAGGTTTTATAACGAAAAACGAAAACGTGCGAGGAAGCGGGTAGATAGATACGTCTGCCCGTTATAACGATCCTATCAACAATCCTACCCGCAGAAACTTTTAGTATTCTCGTGATCATGGCGCTTGTAACAGTGCCGAAATATCGAGAACTCAAACAAAAACAAAATACATGGTAATTATCCCGTTATAAAACCAAATTCTAACTTATGTTATGTTATGCTTATGTCACTCTTAAATATCTTTTTCTAAGTTGTAAACAAAATTGGAAATTAGGCTCGTTATTTACGTCTTTTGTGCACTAAAAATAATTAGGAAATATTTATTTTTAGGGTTGAGTGAGACCGTTTATATTATTTATTTATTTATTAGCTCACCAACACAGTGTACACTCATACATTCGCAGATTTATAACAATTCTTAGAAGCTTAGAACCAAATGTCACAGCACTCACAGCATTGACAGGTGAGGACAGCATGCATTACAATAATGAAAATTATGTTTTCATTTGAGCGAGTAACAAAGAATGTGTGTAGATATAATTATATATGTATATGTGTGTTATATATATGTGTGTATTATATCTAGATATATAGTTTTCTTTAAACAATTTTGAGGTAAATAAAGAGCGTTTTACATACCTCTAATAGCCGGTTTCAATAACCGATCTATCCACGGTTTTCCCTACTGGAGATGGAAATTTGACATAAGCTCCATAGAACCTATATCAAATTAAAAAAAAAATTAACAATAAAAAAAAAAACAATTTTTTTTTGACATCTGATGTACCTCATGTCAAAATTATGTCAAACCGTTGATATCTATCCGGTTATTGAGACCGGCCGTAAGACAGTCCTTAGTATATCTCTGACATCTAACTAAGGACTAGGGGTATCTTTTTTTTTATATCTAGGGTATCAGATATGTTTGGATTGAAGATCCACAACACTCAGACACGGAGCAAATGCTAGCACTTTTATTTTTCAATGCACTTGTATTTGTACGGGAATCGACCCCGCGGTCTTACGCTTCGCAGTTTACTGATCGTCTATTGCACCACATCGGTCATGAAAAATGTTTTCGTAAACAAGTTCGTTCTATAGTTTTCCAAGAACCCAGTTGATGAAACTTGAATTACCAATTTATCGAAAAGCTCGTAATTGTAATTTGAATAATCGCTGTACCGCTTCCCTTTCCTAGAAAAAGCGTTGATAAATAAGAAAGAGATAAACAAATTTCACTCGAATCGTGTTGTTTACTTCTTATACTGTATATCGAATTCTTTCTAAAATCGGATCTTTACACATGTGATAGGTTTACGTACTCATTTGCACTTAGCGGTAATTTAAGAGTCGTTTAAGTATACGTGAATTTGAAAGGTTATATGTGATGAGATCAATTTATCGGGTTTGTTTGATTTTTAGACAGTACGTGTATTACAAAAAAGTTGTTCATATAATTGCAAAAGTTTACGACTGTTTGTAATTTTGTAACGTCATCACTCTGAGAAATTGAGATAACTCATATCCTGGATTAAGATATGATCTACTTTATTTTAAAGAATGTTTTATTTAGGATAACGTGAAATTGTGGGTAAAACAATTTGTATATACATATATGTAAAAAAGATTTTAAAAAAGCTAGTTCCTGAATGCAAAGGTTTCATTTGAATGATTTGAACACAACGGGGATTATCCTCTTTGCCCGGCTTGACGCTGGCTCAAATCATCTCATCATCATCATAATTAATATTTGATACTACGTCTAATACTCGACAAACTAATCGAATGAAAACCATGAAAAAAAAATCATAATTCAATATCCGCAAGTTTTCTCTTTCATGTTGTAAATTGAAGTATCTAGAATCAATTTCCAAACGAGAAATATCACTAAACGGAATATAGCACTAACAATAATTTCAAAACTTTCCAAAATACGCCGTGCACCCTCTTCGACATTTATATTTAATAACAAAAACCCCAAGGGCGGGGGTGAGGGTACGAAAATCGATAGCCCCGTCTGGGAGGGTTGGACCCCGTCGGTTGCATCCCCGCGTATCTGCATTTGAAACGCATGGAGAACCTGCCGAATTGGTGATTTAGTGGCACCGCTCACACGAGCTGGAGTCGAGCCGGCGTCGAGGCGCGGGCGCACAAGCGGCGCGCTGCCTACGTTTTCTTTAGAAATGAATAAATAAATAATAATAATAATAAATATCGGGGACAATTGCACACAAATTGACCTAGCCCCAAATTAAGCTTGAAACTTGTATTATGGGTACTAGACAACGATATACATACTTATGTAGAGAAATAAATACTTATATAGCATACCTTACATAAGGATCATGTTCATGTTTTGATTAATGCCTACTTTATGTTTATGTTTGTATCTTTTGTAGCAAATAAATATATTCATTTTCATTTTTTTTTCATAGATAGAAATATCCAAGACTCAGGTACAAATATTCGTGCTCATCACACGTATATTCTCCCTTACCGGGATTCGAACCCAGGACCGCTAGTTTTGCAGGCAGGGATACTACCAACTTGGCTACCGCGTCGTCATCGAATGGCAGTGCGCTCACATACTACAGACGCGGCACGGGCGAGGGGAGGCGGCACGGCGGACTTCATCGCCATTTTGTCATTATTTTTTTTATTTTCTTTTTAATTCTTACAGACGTGTTTACAGTTATGTATTTATTTATTGCATAATATAAATTTCAAATTTCACAACATGATGTAACACCACATTGTTACACAAATTACATAACCCTGTATAGCAAATAGAAATGGTATATTCATTTCAAATTTAGGAAAATACATAGGTACATAAAAAAATTATATAGGTAGTTACACACGACATCATTACAGAGGTGGTGAGATTGTGACGCTTTTATCATTCACGTATTCATCTTCTGACGAAACATGTTGAATGAATTGGAATGTGTGAAGGAAGTATGCTTATAGCCGTCCGCGCCTCGACCGTGCCGCAACGCCGCCGCTACCGCGCCCCGTCTTCCAGTGAGCGACGCGCCTTAGCTATGGAAGGTAGCTATGGCATCACAGTCAGCTATACGGTAGCGTTATGGTTGTGTAGCCTGTCTGGCCGCTTTGTACGTCCTTTTGCTCAATTTCAGTTTTCCATCGCGTCTTTTTTCCGACGGCTTACAAAGCAATGGCCTTTTTGTACTGCAAACTTGACGCTTCTTTGGGACATAAATGTACAAAGCTTAAAGGCTACCTTGTTTTATAAAATAAATTAATAACGCGCCACAACCATATACATAGCTCAGACTCCTGGTTAGGATTATCTGAAAAAACCTAAGCAGTGGACCTGATGATTATGATGAACTCAACAATATGGAGCGAATATTCGAACCTAGGTTGGCTAGATTAAGTAGTTGTATTGTTTAGTTTGATAGGTAGTTTTATTTTATACTAGCTCCCGTGGTTTCCCCCGCGTCCTCCCGTGATCCCGTAGGAACCTTTTCCGGAATAAAAAATATTCTATTTACCTAAGTCCTAAGCTACCTCCTCACCAATTTTCAGCCAAATCGGTTCAGCCGTTCTTGAGTTATAAATAGTGTAACTAACACTACTTTCTTTTATATATATAGATTTTAAGGTTTAGTTAAGTGTTTTTATTTTGTTATTTATATCCTACTTCCCCTTTTCAGGCTGGACACAGCCAATAAAGTTTACTTTCCCTCAACAGACCGCTACAGAACTCGAATTTTTCACTTACCAATGCATACCATAATACGACGGACGTACAGTCCGCTATCCAATTAGCGAATCGAGTGGTCTGAATATTCACTCGGTCTCGAATACGAACTCGATTATCGAATAATTTGATTCGACGTGGACGCGATTGCTGTTGGTCCAAAACAAGTGTCATTGTCGGCGGATGATTGCGTTACAATGAGAGAGGAGTGTTAATTAGGGTATTGTTTTGACAGCTGCACTTGAGAGATAGGTTATGGAGATTATGGTTATGGTGGACTAACCAACGTTACCACTAAAGTCCTCAGAATACACGGAGAAAAAAATTCTGTCTTTCCTTCTGAGTCTTAATTTCCAAGACCGATTCCTTCCTTTTTTACCTTAGATTTCCTTCTGAATAACAAATTCTTCCCTTTTTGTAGTAAAACAAGCAAGTTAGATGAACACTGACTTTATTCGGTATTGTGAGGTAGACTCTAAAAACATAACTTAAATATACCTGCATTATATTAATAATGAACTACTACCTACATGTAGAATAAATCAACAGATGATATTAATTCTTACTACATCTTTCCCCTTTTATAGAAATATCAAAACAACAATCAACTGATGACCTGTAGGTCTTTAGGTAGGTATATAAACTAAACATAAGTAGATCTAGCATAGATGCCTTTTCTTGAACAAAGTAAATACAATGAAAACGTAAGTTAAACTAAGAAATAGTTTTTAATCCTATAAAGTACAATAATATATATAATAATTACATCTACTTATTGCTTTTTCTCTTTACAAAAATAAAAATTGTAAGTAGCTAAAGGTACACCGTGGCACTTTACGAAAATATAAAAACAACTGTAGAAAACATTTTGCTTATTATTTAAACTAATACGTAAGCTTAATTAAGCTTTTAGGTATTTAGGTATATAGGTAGGTAGATACTTATACAAATGAAAACTTATAACTAAGGCTTGACATTCTTATCAGTCTGTACAGCATGTGAACCAGCCAACATTCGAGCTTTCCTTCTAGTTATCGGACCTATTCTATTATGTAGCTTAGACCTATCTGTGGTAAGTAGTTTATTTTGATCTGCGCTTTCCTGTCCCCTCGACTCGCTTGGCGGTGGCTCACTGTGCGCCGCGAGACCAGAGCCAGAAGGTTCTTCTGAATCCTCACTTGGATCATCATCGTTCCCTAACTGTGCATCATCCGACTCTGACTCACGCTCAACTGCACCTCTGCGTCGACTTATAATGTGCCGCCGATTCCTACGGTACTTTCTACCTACTGCGTCCTGCAGTAAATAAGACCTTGGCTCGCTCGATTTTTTAATCACTTTCATGAATTTCCTCTTATGACCATCCACTATCACTACTTCTTCATTGTCTCGTAATGTAGGGAGATTCTTCGCTGAGCTATCATACATCATCTTTTGTCTATTTTGTTGATTTAAAATTTCCTCATAATTCTTTTTAACATCGACCTTTTCCATCAATAACTGTTTCTGCATAGGAAGACGAGTACTCAGTCGCCTTCCCATCAATATTTGAGCTGGTGAATCTATCTTATCTCTAGACGTGGAACGAAAATTTAACAAACTGAGATAATAATCATGACCGGAATCTATACACTTTTTTAACAACTGTTTAACCGTTCTGATAGCTCGTTCACTTTTCCCGTTCGACTGGGGATACATTGGAGATGATGTTGAATGTACTATCTCCCATTCCAACAAGAATTTTTTAAATTCCTTTGAATTATACGCTGGTCCATTATCACTAACTAATTGGTTCGGAATCCCATGTCTCGAAAATTGTTCCTTCATCGCTACAATGACCGATTTACTATTTATGGAAGCCAATTCATTAACCTCAACAAAGTTTGAAAAATAATCTACCAAAATCAAATAATTTTTCTTCCTATATTCGAAAATATCCGAACCTACTTTCGACCACGGCACCTCGGGTATATAATGCGGCAACAGCGGCTCGCGGTGCGGCGCGGGGGCGTGCAGCGCGCACGTGCGGCAGCCGCGCACGCAGCGCTCGATGTCGCGCGACATTCCCGGCCAGAAGAGCACGCCGCGGGCTCTTCGCTTGCACTTGTCTATCCCGAGGTGGCCCTCGTGGATGCGATTCAGCATCTCACCGCGTAATGCTTGCGGGATGAAAACTGAACTATCCTTAAAAATTACACCCTCCACATATTGCAGACATTCTCTGTACGACCAATATATACGAATACTTTTTTCAATTTCATACTTACTTCTCGGCCATCCCTGTACAATATATTTAATTAACAATCCTGCCTCTTCGTCTTTCATCGTACACTCTTTCACTAAATCTAATTTCGCATCACTAAATTGTACCTGTTCTATCATAAAACAGGTCTGCGCTTCTACCTCTTCATTCATTCGTTCATGCATCAACTCTGGCAAAGCAGCACGCGACAGTGTGTCTGATATATACATAAACTTACCTGGAGTGTACGTCACCTTTATGTCATAAGCCTGGATGCGTAGCATCATGCGCTGTAACCTAGCCGGCACACATGACAATGATTTTTTGAAAATTGCTTCCAACGGTTTATGGTCCGACTGTACTGTCAAATCTGTCCGTCCAAAAATATATTGATGAAATCTTTCACACGCATAAACTATGGCCAGTAACTCTTTCTCAATTTGAGCATAGCGGCACTGTGTATCAGTGAGAGTCAGTGAAGCGAACTCAATGGGGCGACCCCCTTGCATTAGAACTGCCCCCAGCGCAGACGCGCTCGCGTCAACCGACACTATTATAAATCAAAATCAAAATCAAATCAAAATCAAAAATATGTTTATTCAATAGGATACATTGTGATCACTTTAAAACGTCAACTTAAAACTAGCTACGCCTGTTCCAACCTCCTTACGCCGGCAAAAGAACAGGCAAGAAACGCCCGGCAGGTAATTTTTTTGGCGCGATCACATTGACAATTTTATTCTTATTACTAATTGATTGAATTGGAGCAAGTTCACTAAAATCCCAAGCTTTTTTTTTTTGTCATCTAATAGTCCGATATTTTTTATTTAGCTTTACTAATAAGAAGATTTCTCTTGTTTGGTTGTACACATTGGGATATGGGAACATGAATATTAACGAGTTGCGGGATCACAACCAAAGCAGACCAGACCCCACAAGCAGCACCCGTTCACGAGTTGACGCATGTGCCAGCCATCGCTCTCCTCGACCATATGAGAGGGAAGAGGGCGACCCGACACATGACGCCGCTGCAAGCAAAGTCACTTTCGTGAGCATGACTGTTTTGGCTGTTTACCGAAAATGGTTAGAATAGGGGAAATAGGGAGAATAGATAGATAGAAAGAAAGATAGATAGATTAACTACAATCCCAAGCTTGTTTGTCATCTAGATAGTCCGATATTTTATAATAAGCTTTACTAATGAGATTTCTCTTTATACGAATTTGAAATTTTGTTATAGACAAGTCTTGAATTTCACTTGGGATTTTGTTGAAAAAGCGTACACATTGACCTTTGAACGAGTTGCTAACTTTATGGAGCCTAGTGGTGGGTACAGCAATTTTATCTTTGTTTCTAGTATTAAAATTGTGATAATCACTTCTCTTTTTGAAGCTATTTAAATTTTTCCGTATGTACATTACATTTTCATAAATATAATATTGACAAATAACTGTCATTATTTTGGTTTCTTTAAACTTAATTCTTAAAGATTCTCTGGGGCCCATGTTATAAATCGCACGAACAGCTCTCTTCTGCAATACAAATATGGTGTTAATATCAGCAGCGTTTCCCCACAGCAATATTCCATAGGACATAATGCTGTGAAAATAGCTGAAATAGACTAGTCTGGCTGTATCAACGTCAGTAAGGTGACGGATCTTCTTTACAGCATATGCTGCAGAGCTAAGTCTGCTCGATAGACTGACAATATGTGGACCCCATTGCAATTTGTGATCTAAAGTTATGCCTAAGAATACTGTAGTCTTGACAAGGTCCAATTCTTCGTCCTTAATTTTTACATTTGTTGGTACTTCTTTAACATTGGGCAGCACAAATCTCAAGCATTTTGTCTTTTTTCCATTTAACATCAAATTGTTCGCATCAAACCAGTCTGTAACTTTGGAGAGAGCATTGTTCACGTCGTCAGAAATGTTATGTTGTCGCTTTAACTTAAATAAAAGTGACGTATCATCAGCAAACAATACTATTTCGTGATTGTCACTAACAAGGCTGGGCAAATCATTGATGTAAACTAAAAACAGAAAAGGTCCGAGTATTGAACCCTGCGGAACTCCCATTGTGACTACTGACCCCGAGGATCGCTTCCCGTTCACGTCAACTCTCTGAATCCTATCACTAAGGTATGAGGTTACAAGGTCCAGAGGAACACCTCGAATACCATAGTGCCGGAGCTTCCTGATCAGTGTCTCGTGGTGAACACAATCAAATGCCTTGGACAAGTCACAGAACACGCCTAGAGCGTCCCGTGACTCCTCCCAGGCATCATAGATGTGAGTTAATAACTCGACACCAGCATCAGTAGTAGAGCGACCACGCGTAAAGCCAAACTGTTTTTGATTAAGTAATTTGTTTGCTGAGAAATGTCTTTGCAATTGATTTAGAATAAGTTTTTCGAATATTTTACTAAATGTTGGTAATACTGATATTGGTCTAAAGTTAGTAGGGTCAGTCGTTGTACCCGATTTAAACAAGGGTGTTATCTTACTATGTTTCATCAGATCAGGAAACACGCCGTCGTCAATACATTTGTTAAATATTAGGGCTAATTCGGGTGCAATCATTTCAATTAATGGCTTAACAACGGTCACGGATATACCCCAGAGGTCAGTAGTTTTCTTGACATTAATCATATTAAAAGCTTTTACTACATCTTTGCAACTAACATAGTCAAATTGAAAAGGAATTTCGCACTCTGGTACATTTGTTTTTAACATAGATTCTGCAATGGTGTGCGATGAGTTTAAGAACTTAGTAGTAGAGACTGGAATGTCAGTGAAAAAGGTTTCAAATGCTTTAGCTACTTCAATGTCAGTCTTGACACTGGTATCGCCAATATTTAGGTTGTAATTATTAGCTTGAGACCTGACTTTACCAGTCTCACTATTTATAATTTTCCAAGTTGCTTTAATTTTGTCATTACTATTTTTAAGCTTAGAACTTATATAACGAGACTTTGCAATGTGACAGACCGTCTTAAAAATTTTTGAGTATGTTTTTACAGTTTCTTTAAACTCATTACTAGTATTATATTGTTTTTCACTGTAGAGATCGTACAGCTTTTGCCTGCTTTTGTGAATACCAACTGTAGCCCACTCCGTAAAATTAGGTCTATCAGAAACCATGATCGTTTTTGGAGTAAATATCGTGTTGAAAGCTTTGCTAAATACGCTGAAAAAAGAGTTGTATAAATCATCAGCATTTCTACGATCCGGTAAAAAGGAAGTTCATCGATCAGCTTTAATTTTATTTTCTCCATCCGATCAACGGTCTCTGGTACATATGTGACAGATTTTTTTCCATTAATTTTTATTTTATTTTTAATTGTAATTAATTGACCAAAATGGTCTGAATCTAATTTACTTATTACACTTTGACTAATTACATTCACATCTGTAAAAATATTATCTAAACAAGTAGCCGTAGTGGCAGTTATCCTTGTAGGCTCCATAAACAAATTTCTCAAATTAAATGATTTAAATAAATTAGTTATTCTCGTACTTAGAGTAGAAACATCCAAAAGGTTTACATTGAAATCTCCACAGATAATAATTTGTTTATTTAACTTGGATATTTTGAAAAGAACTTCCTCCATTAACTTTTCAAAATCATCATATGAACTAGTTGGAGGCCTGTACACACTTAAAATAATGAACTGCTCCAATTCTACACAAGCTATTTCGATTATTCGTTCAGCTGAGTAGTGGACGATGTCTTTGCGTTCTTTGAATTTAATTTTTTTATTTAATAGTATTAATGAACCACCATGAATTGCATTAACTCTGCTGAACGAACTACCAACTTGGTGATTGTTAAAACTAAATATGTGTTCATGATTTTTGAGCCAATGCTCAGTAATGCAAAGAATGTCAATGTTATTGTGATTCATGAACAACTCAATTTCTAAACATTTGCCCTTCATCCCTTGAATATTCTGGTGGACCAGGTTGAATTTATTTACATTTTCGTTAACTATGATTTGTGATTTTGGGCAAGATTTGTAAACAATATTTTTTGATTTAATTGGGCTAGAGACTTCCTCTATTGTCATGCCACTATGTTTAAATTATTTGGAATTGTTTCCAACTGTTGAATAGTGTTGTCAAGACAGTACTCAATAGAGCACATTTGTTTAGCCAAGTTATTGGCTGTCTTATTAAAATAATAAGATAGCGAATTAGCTACCCGTTGTTTATAATACTTTTTAAGACAATAACTGTCTTTGGTCAAAAAATATTTTTTACCAACAATATTGTTAGTGTCAATCAGATTAATTTTATTATAATTACATGACAATTCATGTAAAGTCAAATTTAACTTATACCTAAGGTTGTTTTCTGCTTGTGACAAACTGTGACTATAGGGGAAGGTAAACAATATAATTTCATTTACTTGTAATAATCTTAACGTTTTAACATATTCATTTAGCTCATTTTCATTGACATTTCCTCTATTCCCAATTAAAATTATCAGATTTGAGTTGTGGTTATATTTATATTTTTCTATTTTTGGCATCAACTCACGCAGACTAGAATTGGGCATACAATTATTTATGAGCCGGCATCCAGTGTTCATACCTACTCTTGAACCCATATGCTTACCAATTTCATCGCTGAACATAACATAATTTGTTTCATTTACACTATCACCAGACAAGACATTCAAACTGTCTGACATTTCTGGTAATGATGAAGCAGTACAAACCGGCATTGGCTGTTTTGTGAGTTGACAGTCACATGCTGTGTCAATATTTGACTCAACACACTCTAGGTTGCTGTGGCTCAATTTGAGCAATTCATCCATCGCCAATATATACTCCTTCATCATGTACTGAGACTGTTCATAACGGCCACTGATAGTAATTAGTGAAGTCTCAAGGCTGGTGATTTTTGTTTGCAGGTCCTTTATTTCAGATTGATATGTTATGCTGGTAGTTTGCAACTCTAGTTGATACATTTTAATGTTATCTAATAAAGTAATTTTATTTCTTTTGTTTTTTATTGACTTCACTAAATTTTTTTGGCTCTTTAACAATTTTTTTGTTTTATTGATATTTTTTTTAATTTTAACATATTTCTTTAGTTTGTTTCTGCTACAAGGGTAAATAGTTCCCACTGTGTCATCATTTGTAAGGTCAATAGTATGAGTGGTTCCCACACCCCCTGCAGCAGAGACGGGAAGTGAATCCCTACGGACTAAAACTAATTCATTAAAGAGACTAAGGGTTTTCAGTGCAGTACTGTCTTCTGTTCTCTCCCTGAGCTGAGAGATTACACGGTGAGCTTCCCGGAGTTCCCGTTCCAAGGTAGATATTGTCTTCAGGGCAAGATCGTACTCAGCAGCACACTGATCAAACCTGTCTATCGTTTCTTGAAGTCTGTCCCGTTCTTCAAGTATTGAATTTTGTTGTGAGTGTAACGCTGATAACTCACTTTTTAATTTATCATTTTTATTTAGGGTTTCAATCATAATTTGCTCATTGTCATCTCTTTCTCTGTTGAGTTGATCACACAATTCCTTGGTGGCCTTCAGTTCTTGCAAGGTCAAGAGGAGTCTGTTGGATTCCTCTTGACGAGATAAAGCTCTTCTAGTCATCATTTTGAGGTAAAATGTGAGCGATTAACAGATCCACCAACAAATTATTTGGCCAACAAGTGAGGTTATAGTTTGGAAATATTGTACTTACGTGATTGTTTCCGTTCTAATAATCATACGAAAGATGTATTGCACGTATATAAGTCACACAAACACAGTAAACACTTCCAAACCGAGATAACAACGTCACAATTTTAAACTAAACAAACGAAAATGCCTCAACAATAAGTTGACATTTACATAAAAAATACTAAAAATTTCACTATTAATACTACCTAAACACGTACATTAGTTTGTTTTATAGCAATGAAATTGGTAAGGGTCCAATAATAGTACGTAAAACAATTAAATTAATAAATTTTAACGGGACAGGTTTTAGTCAGCTGTTATTCGTAGGGTTGCCACAAGCAAAAAAAAACTATGCGAATATAACGACAATACAGGTGCAGAGGAAATTTTTTGTTTTAACCTCTTTACTGCCTCAACATGCTGATTCTCCCAAATCCATTCAGAATTCTTTTTCAATAGACCTCTTAACACTGACACAGATTGTGAATAACCATACCTAAAAATCTTTCTAACGATTTTTTATCTGTCGGATCGGGCATTTCAACAATAGCTTGTACTTTCTTACTGTCAGGTCTCATTCCCCTTTCATCAAACACATGACCCAAATATGTTATTTCTCTCACTCCAAACTTACACTTCTCCTTGTTGAATCTTATGCCAACCTCTCTAGCTCTTATCATAAGCAACTTTAGACGTCTATCGTGCTCCTCCTTTGAAGAACCCCACACAATGATGTCGTCAGAAAACGAATCAATACCGTCTAAATCCTCAAGAAGTTGTCTTACCTTTGCATGGAACATTTCTGGTGCGCAACTCACTCCATACGGCAACCTTGTAAACTGGTACCTCCCAAAAGGTGTGCTGAAAGTGCACAGGTCAGCGCTGACGTCATTTAACTGCAACATCCAAAACCCGCAACGCGCATCTAAAACGCTGAAAAACCGCGCGCCGCGTAACCGTGCGGCTATCTCGCTTACTGTAGGCAAAGAATAATGCGAACGCTTGACAGCGCCGTTTAACACACGTGCATCTAAACATACGCGTATATCACCATTTTTCTTGGCCGCTATAACCATAGGATTCACCCAATCTGTTGGATGGTTCACTTTACGCACGACACCTATTTTTTCCATCCTCTTTAACTCATTACATTTTGTTCCAAAATGTTCATCGAACTTTGACCTCAGACACGCCAAGCTGTCGGCCTTTTCTTCCTTCGTGAAAGTAAACGTTGAAAATATCTCGTAACCCTCCGCTCCTATGAGGTTCACTAACAAGCTTGCTTGCACGTCCGTCGGCTCCTTGTTGACGCCGGATGCCTTCAAAAACACCTCAAACTGCTTCCACCATTTCCGCCACGCGTCAGCACGCACCGCAGGACTGCCTTCGACCTGCAGTTCTGGTGGTGGACGAGCGTGTTCCATGACTGTTCCTGCTCACCAACACTATTTGTGTAACGCCAGTTACTAAATACTGCTAAAAAATACACTATAACTGTATTTTTACGTAATTACCGCTGCCACCATGTAGTAAAACAAGCAAGTTAGATGAACACTGACTTTATTCGGTATTGTGAGGTAGACTCTAAAAACATAACTTAAATATACCTGCATTATATTAATAATGAACTACTACCTACATGTAGAATAAATCAACAGATGAAATTAATTCTTACTACACTTTTGACTCAGAAGGAAAACGGTATTTTGGAGGTCTTTTTTCTCCGTGTAAGCAAGTTGAAGTCGCAGTGGGTATAAGAAATATCTCACATAACCATAGAATCATCATCATCAGCCTCCTTAACATAGGCCTTTCCCAAGATAGGTACGCCACTGAGCCCGGTCTTCGGCTCTTCTCATCCAACTACTGCCAGCCACTCGGCGCAAGTCGTCGCTCCACCTAGTCGCAGGACGTCTTACACTACGTTTACCAAGTTACGGTCTCCACCTAAGAACTCGTCTACCCCAATGGTTGTCAGTTCTTCGGCTTATTTGATGAACTTAGTTCTCTGACGGATCACCTCATTTCTGATTGGATCCCTCAGATAAACTCCAAGCTCTTTCCATAGTTCGCTGAGCAACTTTAGTCGTGCCGTGAGTGTCCATGACTCGGCTCCGTATGTCATAACAAGTAGGACGCATTGGTTGAAGAACCTTGATAATAATAAAAGAACACAGAAGACACAAAAGAACAGAACAGAATATACTCACACACACAAGACGACAAAAAACTAATACTTCGCCGCAGAGCTTAAAAAATTAGTAGTACTTACTACGACGCAATAAAGTGCAATTCAGCTATACGAGTCTAAGGCGTATTCTAGAATGATGCTCAAGTGTTGACTGACTGACTGACTGACTTCTTGATTTATGGCTTCTGTGACTTATTGTCACAATTCTGCCAGTGTCCGTTTCATGGTAGTTTCATAAACCTTTTTGGAGATTGCGTTGTAGACTAAGAATATGATCGGTGTTTCAGACGGAGAATCGACCAGAATTATTCACACCAGATTTTATCTAAAACAAAAAAGACAACACAACTAAGTCTAAACCCGGATTAGTAATTTAGTATACTACACTTAAACTAGGTAACAATAATATTAGTTTATTACTTATTAATAAATACAAAAAATGTACAAATATATACTTATACATTTACAGTTTAATATTATTAACATGTACCTATATACATATTTACATAACAAATAATTTATTAAAGGACTTCAACTTCAACTTTTTTTGTAAATGGCTTCTGCGGGGTTGCCACAATTTCGCCAATGTCGCGTAGGATGGTAGAAAATAAACGATGGAGATTGATCGGTGGACAAAAATATGATCGGTAGCGGAGAAGACCATCTAAAAATTTTGCATCTGAGGGATTACCCACATCTGAAACAAAACATAGGACATACACATGACGAATCACAAATATATACATAGAGTACAACAAGTATTATTAATTGTAACAACGACACAAATATAATAGCATAAATAGATATGAAAATGTATATAATAATTATGTACTAAATTACAGTTTAATTTTATTAATTTCTATAAAATTACAGAGGACAAAAGGTGAGGGTTAGGAGGCATTTGACAAGTGTTGACTTATGCTTGAATAACGATTGAGTGACATATTTGAATGAACTGACAGCGTCAAATCTGTCCTCATGTACCTACTGGTTATCGCTTAAGCGAGTTAAGCGTAATTATAGAATTCCAGCCTAAGTGTATTGTTACCAAGTCATAAACAGATTTCCCTGACATTTTATAGTTATTTTAGATCCCTGAAAGAGACACGCGAGCGTAGCCGCAGAGCCCAGCTAGTTAGAACATAATATTCAAAGTAAATTCGTCGTCTCCCGCCATAAATATTCATAGCACTTGACGATGCAATTAGACAGATGGACTTCCGAGCATTATGCTAATATATACTCCTTTTTGGCAGAAAAGTACCTAAGTAGGTACAAGGGACTGAGCCAGAGGTCAATATTTACGAATATATAAATAAAATAAAAAATTGTGGTGTGTAAGTCATGTCAAACCGTTGTAGCTAAAATCGGCATACTCTTTTTTACGTCTGACGCTGGGGCCGGACTAACGGGAAATGCCATTAAACAGCGCGATGATTGACGTTTGATATAAGTGTGGCTACGACATTGGACAACGGCATTCACATTGGCGTTTGACGTTAGCCGATAATTCTGCATTCACGTTGACTGTTCAAGTGTAGCCACTCACACGCGTTAATAATTAACGTAATATTAATCGCGAAGATAGGCATTGACATTTCCCTTGACGTTGACCTTAGTGTGGCACGGGTATGAGTAGCGTTTGTTTACAAGTCCCCTGATGTTAAGTGACGATGTGATCTAAGGTGGCGAGCTAAACCTGAAAAGAGTTGGCTCTCAAGTGACGCTGCTAAAACATACCAATAGGTGTTTGGCGATTGATGGTAGCTATAGTACGAGTACTAGAAAATACCCTGTCATAAAGCCAAGGTTTCATCACGATGTTTTCTTTCACTGACCTTCAGTACATTTCGGACTTGAAGTGTGAATGGAAGTGACTGCGATTTCGGCTTTATAAGTTTGGTATCTTTTGGGACAATGAAGTGTGCTTTTGTGCAACATTGAACTTTTCACCTGCACCCGGGTGTCCAGGACTTTTGGACGGTTCCGGCCGGCTATACAGTCCACTTGGCGGCGCAACGGTTTCAAGGTGAGTGGCTTACCTTGTATTTAGAGGAATAGCAACCCAGAACAACAGGACCGCCAATCCGTGAAGGTCTAAGACTAGGTATCGAAGGAACGGTAGTTCTCGCGAACAGCTACTTCTTTTATTTATTTTATTTTATATGTACGAAACTTTTGACCACATTTCACCTGGGCCTTATTCGCTATGACCATCTAAGCACGAGACGTGTTACTTTGTATCCTCTTGATCGAAATTCAATTTTGTGACATAATTTTAGCACACTTTTAAGCAGTTTTGCTTGTAAATAAGTTCAGATTTGGATCCAGGGGGTCATGAACAGCCGGGTTAATAAAAGTTTTTGACCAGAAGCGTATATAATTATTGTTTTTTTTTTCTCCAGCTCTTAATTTTTCTGTACGAGTTAACAACGAGTCAACTGTCGAGTATCGTAATAAAATTGCATGAAAACAAGTACAGTCAGCGACAAAAGTAGCTGATCATACTAGATTTTCCAAATATGTTTTAGATCAGTAGTGATTGTGTTTTCTTACATATCTCAAGGTAGCGTTTTAAACCACAACGTAACGCACCTGATTTTAAGTGATGATGTCGTCAAAGGTTGGTGTTTAAGATGATGACGGCAATCGGAAAATTTGTCATTGTTCAGCGACTTTTGTCGTTGACTGTACAGCGCCTAGGGAAAACTACGCGTTACTAAAATGTGCATACGAAACATATACGTACAGTACTCCAATCGATAACGAGTTTAAAACTCACAGAAATACAAATAACATAGCAGAATGGAGTCGGGCGCGGGTGCTAGTAATGGACTTAAATGTTTATTTAGCGCAAACTCATTTCGAGTCGAACAGAAAAGGTGAGGGCCTCTCAGGAGCAGATAAATGAAAAAACGAATTTATATGAGTATCTTGAGTAAATTAAAGCCTAGCGTTAATGGTTTTATGTACCACCCTATAGCTATATGGAAGTTAGCGATTCAGGTTAGTACTGCTGAAAAGAAATATCCTAATACATTTGTAGAAGGTATTTTTTGTGAGTAGGTACGGTCAACGACAAAAGTTGCTTCTTAACCGACTTCATAAAAGGAGGAGGTTTCTCAATTCGACCGTATTTATAAATATGCTTTTTATTGTTCGCGGATAACTTCGTCGTTTAAGAACCGATTTTGGTGATTCTTTTTTTGTTGGAAAGGAGATAGTCACTTGAAATTTTGATAGCTTTTACCCTGTATTTACACATAGGCTACTTTTGATCCGGGAAAAAGTTTCCTGCAGGTTAACGAGAAAACGCGGGTGAAACCGCTGGGCGCAACTAGTATCTGAATAATGATAATGAACCTTCGAGAGTCCCATATCCCAATGTGTACAACCAAACAAGAGAAATCTTATTAGTAAAGCTAATTAAAAAAATCGTACTATTAGATGACAAAAAAAAGCTTGGGATTTTAGTGAACTTGCTCCAATTCAATCAATTAGTAATAAGAATAAAATTGTCAATGTGATCGCGCCAAAAAAATTACCTGCCGGGCGTTTCTTGCCTGTTCTTTTGCCGGCGTAAGGAGGTTGGAACAGGCGTAGCTAGTTTTAAGTTGACGTTTTAAAGTGATCACAATGTATACTATTGAATAAAAATGTTTTGAATCTTGAATTTTTGAATTTTGAGTATAATAGATGTAGTCAAAAACGGGAGTTTCAAAGTAGGTATAGCATGAAGATCGAAAGCCGAGCTCGAGAACAAATTAGCCTTATAATTAAGATAGCCAGTATTTCAGAGCTAATTGCCCACCCTAGCGGAACATACCGCCGTATCTCCCGACACTTGGGGAATATTTACTCTGATAATTCGATTCGGTAAATATTTTGAGGAAAAAACGCTGAAATGCATATTTTTGAAAATAACGTTTATATTGGTGTCGATTCGTTTTTGCATTCACTAAAACTAAACTAAGTTTGACAGGTCTAAAAGTAATGCTGTCCTTTTTTACTTCAGTGGTTAGAAAAAGACAGAAATAATATAAAAACAAAAAAAACATACATATTCTTTTCCATCCATACATATTTTTTTCAGCGAATCTTACCGAGACTTGGAGGAACTGAAATTGTTAATACGGGTTATTTTAAATCGTTATATTCCAACAAAGTTATTGAGTTACTTTTTGAAATTAAGCAGATCGAGTTGCCACTTTGACAAGTCGGCGGTGGTAAACGTCGTTACGAAAACTTTTATCGTTTTCAAAACTTGTACTAGAGGTACTGATCTCAAGAATACTAAAAGTTTCCCGAGTTCCGAGTTTTCTTTAGTTTACCTCATTCTAATGTTATTGACCATGGTAGTTCAAAACAGTATAAAAATTAAAGCTTCGCTCGCGATCCGCCTGAAGACTTAAAATTCCTGTTTCAAAAATAAAAATTTAACACTAATGCTACTTATCTTTTCCCCTTTATTTTATAATTAAAATGGCGAGCGTCTCAAGGAAAATTGCATCCGCCCTAGCGGTAAGTAACGCCGTAATCCACGAAAACTTTGCAAAATATTTACTAAGAAGATAAATAAATGAGATGCTCGGAAGTGATAAGGGACGAGGCAAGTTTAAGTGAGAACTTGGTTTTGGTGGAATTCAACTTTATAATTACTCCATCAGCGAACAAACGACGCTTCTTGAAAAAAAACGTTAGAAATTTTCATTTAAAATAAATCATCATTAATTATTTTTTTCATTTATATGCACTACTAGCTGACCCGGCGAAAATCGTATCGCCAATAAAAGTCAAAATCAAAATCAAAATTTGTTTTATTCAACAAGATATATTGTGATCACTTTAAAACGTCAACTTAAAACTAGCTACGCCTGTTTCAACCTCCTTACGCCGGCAAAAGAACAGGCAAGTAACGCCCGGCAGGTAATTTTTTTG
This sequence comes from Opisthograptis luteolata, assembly GCA_931315375.2. Classification (NCBI taxonomy): domain Eukaryota; kingdom Metazoa; phylum Arthropoda; class Insecta; order Lepidoptera; family Geometridae; genus Opisthograptis; species Opisthograptis luteolata. Next base: position 8,572,875 of record OV928053.1, on the reverse strand, counting down.
GCCCGATCACCTTGACAATTTAATTCTTATTACTAATTGTCACCTTTTAAACCTTCCCTGAACTACTTACGAATATTTCAAGATCAAAATTATCCAAATCGGTTCAGCCGTTCTCGAGTTTTAGCGAGACTAACGAACAGCAATTGATTTTTATATATAAGAGATAAGAAAAAAGATTATAGTGACCAAATCTGTAGGGTTGGAGTCTTTAGCCCAACCAGAAGCCTCCTACATGCCTTTTTGGCTTTATGACATGCCCTACGAGCATTTGCATGGTCATCTATCTAGCCTGTTCTTTTGCCGGCGTAAAGAGGTTGGAACAGGAGTAGCTACTCCAACTGTGCCTCCTGCGGAAGGAGGGTCGCCCGGCAGACTCCCCCTCGGCATACCGGCCCATCGTTCTGCTCGATGAGGTCGGTAAAATGTTCGAGTGGATTATCGCCGCCCGGTTGAACAGCCTCTTGAGCGGAGTCGGACCGGACCTATCGGACGCCCAATACGGCTTCCGACGCGGGCGTTCGACCGTTGATGCGCTGGCCCTGCTCAAAGGGCAAGTAAAAGAAGCGGTGGATGTCGGGGACGGAGTGCTGGCTGTGTCATTCGACATAGCCAACGCTTTCAACTCCGTCCCCCACTCGACGATCATGGAGGCGCTCCGTTATCACGGAGTGCCCCAGTACCTGCGCCAAATACTGGCCAGTTACCTGGAGGATAGAGCGGTGGATTTCGATAAGAAACACCACTGTGGCACGAGTATTTTTTTTTTACATATATATTAGAAGAACGAGATAATTTATTCATAAAAATATAAGTTAACTTAATTAAACTAAACTATAATATATAACTAACATTAAATTAAGTTTGTCAGGTCTAAGAGTAATGCTGTCCTTTATTTACTTCAGTGGTTAGAAAAAGACAGCAATACTATTAGACCTGTCAAATTTAGTTTAGTTTTAGAGAATGCAAAGCCGAATCGACACCATTATATTCAGTTTGTCTTGAAAACACTAAAACTTAAGTATATTTACTCATTGCCCTGTGATTGATACAACGGTTGATGCTTTAGCAAAGCCTCACACAAGCTGTGTTGTATAAATGTACATGAATTTTTGTGTTCCAGATTGAAGAGCAATTTTTCCCGTGAAGTTACAATTATGTTAAACCTGACGAGCGCAATACATTATCGGGCAGGATTTTGAACTGCTATGTTCAAAATTCTCGGTAGCACTGAACTGCTAGGCTACTAGGTTACCGAGGTGCTTACCATTAGGCGAGTAACCTGCTCGTTTCATCGTTGAATTCTGTGCATAAAAATGAAAATAAATCATTTCGTAAAATATTTTCAACGGCACCAATAGTATAAAATTGTCCGTACGACAAGTCGAATTACCGTATTAAAATAACTCTGCTGTTAGCATTACTTTGTATTGAATACTTAATTATAAGAACATTTGAAACTGTTTTAATTAAAAGCGCCACAAAGTTTGACCGGAGTGCTCCACTAAGAACTCAAAAGAAGTAACTGAACACAGTTGCAAAGATTGTTCAAAGAAACGAAATCGAATTTATTCGCTATCCATTTGAGACTGGCGATGTCTATTTACTTACGGACGTTCCCCAATAACCGATCGCCACTGTGTACCAATTTTCTTTGCAGGTAGGTGCAGGTACTTTTTAAGAAGAGGAATTGGCAATATTGGCTGCAGGGATTTCCTTTTTTCTTAGCAATTACAATACACACAGAGTTATATTTATGTGCATTAAAGATCATGTTTTTGATATCAAATTGTCGGAAGGATAACACGATTGGATAACTTTCATAGCAGACAAACAATGATCGAAAACTGCCCTCTAAAAAAAAAGATTTTCATTTTACAGGCATACAACACCGATTTAAGAGTTGAATTTTTTTGTATGTTATATATACACATTATTCAAAGAACGACAAAAACTAACTGAGATGGCGCAACGACCCAAAGTGAGTCTTGGCCTCCGATAACAAAAGACGCCACTTCGGTCTGTCCTGCGCCACCTCCTGCCAGTCCTCCACCTGGAGCTCGCGCAAATCCTTCATGACTTCGTCTTTCCAGCGATATCTGGGACGACCGACAGGGCGACGGCCACTCGGCCGTCCACTGTATGCTCGTTTGACCGCACGATCCTCCCCCATTCTTTCAACGTGGCCGAGCCAGCGAAGTTTGTGCGCTTTCATCTCGCCGATGACATTCGGCTCGGCCGTCAGTTCTTCGATTTCTCGGAAAAAAAACAACAAAAGAACAACAGAGAACAAAGAACGACAGATTTAGTTTTATTAAATTAACGATAGTTTTCATTTTAAACGAAAAAAAACCTTTTTTGGCGCATACGAACTTACGGAATTAGTCAGCTCGCTTGCGTTTTTGTATGGAGCAGATTTCAGATTCATTATTTATCACGGCGTCCTCTTAAGAATGAGAGTACGTATCAGGTAAGTAATTTCAGTACGCGAACGACCAGCAGTCTTGGGCAAATAAGTTTCTCTACGTCATCAAATTAAGTTATTTTTAAGTCTAACTTTTATGTTTTTAAATATATTTGGAGGTAGGTACTTACCGTACAATGAAGAAAATAATTTCTTATTGCATCATACTCGTGTCTGTCTGTCTGTCTGTATATATCACAGATTATTTCCTCCGAAGGCACGGAACTTATTTACATTTTTTTTTGGACAAAATGGAGTTTGTAAGACATCCTACACGAAAACGCTGAAGATCTCACTCACGGAAAACAAAATGGTAAGGAATCCTCTACACGTGAGTTCCTCTCACACTTGACTGTTTTTTTTTTACTTTTCTTAAATTGCCAAAATAGGGCGAATGTAAAAGCCAACGGGAGCACGTCTCCAAGACGCTAGATCTTGTTACGGGGTGATTTCACTGAGCATCGATCCACAAAGTTTCCTTGTACATTTCATCTAATTAAATAGTTCGAAACAACCTGAACAATGTAACCGTATTTTATTTACTGATTGGCTTTCAATTATTTACGCGAGATTAATATGTTATTGGAATTCAAACTGTACGAGTAGATTGCGGATTTGCCATCATCGCTCAAAACGGTGAAAGAAAACATCTACAAATTCAAATTCAATTTCACAAAATCTTTATTTAATAGGATACAGAGAGAAGATGAGAGAGAGAGAGAAGAAGAAGAGAGAGAAGAGAGACGAAGAGAGAAGAGAGAAGACGGAGACCGAAGAGCTGGCAGCTACCTCGGACAAAGAATTAGTCTAGCCATTCAAAGGGGGAACGCTGCCAGTATCTTCGGTACCTTGCCTAAAGGGACTTCTTTTAATAATGTATTTTAGTTATTAGTTTAGATTTATTTGTTTTTATTTCTTTGTTATGGTATATTATTTTTAGTTTGAAGTAATAGGATACATAATATGATCACTTTAAAACGTCAAACTTAAGACTAGCTACACCTGTTCCAACCTCCTTACGCCGGCAAATAAAATGTGGCTGAAAGTGGCGCCACGCTACATCTGGATATTTATATATTTAAGACAGTTGTTACGTTCATTATGGTAGGTTATCGTACGTTTTCGCATTCTACGCTGTATAAATCCACTAGATCGATAATGGTCGGGGTCGACAACACTCCGTTATTGATTTCCCGGTATTCAATATTTGCAGTTCCGATGGCGAGATAAACGGCGGAAATGGGGTTTCTACGAGTACTTGTGTATATATTGTATTATTTATATTGACTATCTGCTCCCCGCGGTTTCACCCGCATGGGATACAGTTTTTCGCGATAAAAAGTATCCTATGTCCTTCCTCAGGGTTCAAACTATCTCCGTACGAAAATTGATTAAGATCGGTTCAGTAGTTTAGTCGTGAAAGCGAGACAGACAGACAGAGTTACTTTCGCATTTATAATATTAAAAAGTAGGGATACCAATGGTTTATTATGAACTAGGTGTTCCCCGTGGTTTTAGCTGCATGAACTACAGCTTACCGCGATAAAAAGTACCCTTTTTTTTACTTCTTGCATGGACGCGTTTGACCACAAGTCACCTGATGTTAAGTGACGATGTGGACGAAGATGTCGCCACGCTACACCTGGATTGGGAACTGGCTCTCAAGGCTGCCGGAACACACCGATAGGTGCTTATCAACATATTCTTAACTTGAGGGTGGGTAGCTAGCCAGACGAGCACTAGACAATGCCCCACCATCAAGCTATGGTTTCATCACGATTTTTTCTTTCACCAAAAGCTCAAGCTCATTGTAGGATCGAACTCACGACCAACGAATCGCAAGCCGACGTCACTACCACTAAGCCATAATCGCTTCTAAAACTTCCAATTGTCTGGTCATTGAAGTCGTTGACTCGAAAGCCTCGAAAGTATTTTATCACCTTACTTCAAATCAGGTTTATAGGCAATCATATTAACATCCACTTCGGCGAAATAAAGAGGGGATGACCATCGATCCCCACTTTTGTAATTTAATCACAATGTTCAATTCATTAGCAGAAGCCCGGGGCTTGTTTGCCAATCAGACAATGGAGGTAAGCACTATACAAAATGTACAAGAGATTACAAGTATACAAGTATGCGCTCCGCGGATTCACTCGCGTCTTCCCGTTAGAACCCTTTTCCGGGATAAAAAGTAGCCTATGTGTTAATTCAGAGTATAAGCTATCTCCATTCCAAATTTCATCCAGATCCGTTCTGTGGTTTTTGCGTGAATGAGTAACAAACATCCATACATCCACAAACTTTCACGTGTATAATATTAGGAGGAAGTAGGATGTAACGTTATGTTGTAACTAACTAGCGACTCGCCCCGGCTTCGCACGGGTAGGCCAAAGATTTAGACATCCGAAAGCTTTCTCAAACATTTAAATAATAAAATATGCACCTTAACATGATATATATAAATTCATTCATTACAAAAGGAACAGAAAACCAAAAAGTGATTTGATGATTTCTTACTGAAACTCTACTTTATCAAAACATAACAGCTGAGTACCTAGTTTAGGGTCTCACCCGCGTCTTCCCGTTATCCCGCAGAAACCTTTTTCCGGGATAAAAAAGCCTATGTGATAATCCAGGATATAAGCTATCTATCTTCACTCCAAATTTCATTCAGATCCGTTCTGTGGTTTTTGCGTGAAAGAGTAACAAACATCCATCCATCCATACTCACAAACGTTCACGTTTATAATACTAGTAGGATATATACTCGTATAGATCGATATATTCGACTTTGACTTTGACCCTCGCGAATCCTCATAGCGACGAGATGGGGGACCACGCATGAACAAATCACAAAATGTTATAAAAAACAAACGCATACATACATTGGAAAATGAACTCACGCACACACCTACGTAGTTTTGTTTGTAATGTAATGCGTAGGTACAGTCAGCGGCAAAAGTCACTGAACAATAACAAATTTTCCAATTTTTCTCATTAACCACCAACCTTCTATTAAATCATCACTTGACATCAGGAGTATTGTGTTCTGGGGCCCAACTCTCGCAGCGTGACATATTATCACATCCGATAAATATCGCAATAACTGTCAAAATTCAATAGATATTTGACAATTATTGCGATATTTATCAAATGTGATAATATATCACGCCGCGAAAATTGGGCCCGTGGTCACACGCTTCCTTGTAAGTAAAAAAAAATGATGATGCGGTCGAAAAGAATCTGTCGCCAAGCGCCTATTGGTGTGTTTCGGCAACCTCACTTGAGAGCCAGTTCCCAGTCTAGGTGTAGCGTGACGTCATCTTCGACCAGGTCACTTAACATCAGGTGACTTGTGGCCAAAAGCTACCCTGTAAGTAGTAAAAAACGTATCCACGGTTTTCCTACAGGAGATTGGATTTGACATTACATAGATAGGTTATTGATACTAGCCGTAAGATGTTGAAGGTAATCGCAAAATGTGTTATTTATTGTACAGCGAATTTAGTCGTTGACTGTACGTAATGAAAACAACATCAACAAAAAACCCTACAGCTATCACAGAGTGCCAATTAAATGGGGTCCAGACAGGCCGTCCCGGGAGGATTAAAACTTGCACTCATCTCGTCGATGCAATTAATTAGGATGGCCAGGGATGAAGGGTTACATCTACATATCTTCATGAACATATGTATATAAAGTTCAAATTCGAGTCATGACTTTATGTATGAAATTTGGAGGGTGTGTGAAATGTACCCCTACATGCACTACCAACCCGCACTGGGCCAGCGTGGTAGATTACGGCCCATACTCTCTCTCTGAGAGATGGCCAGAGTCCCAGCAGTGGGAATCTAAAAGACTGATGATGATGATGATGATGATGCACTAAGAAATATTATAATAATGTGTGTAAAGTAGGGTGCACAAAGTTTTTTCAAATAAATATCGGGGACAATTGCACACAAATTGACCTAGCCCCAAATTAAGCTCGAAACTTGTGTTATGGGTACTAGACAACGATATAAATACTAAGATAGAGAAATAAATACTTATATAGATAGAAATATCCAAGACTCAGGTACAAATATTCGTGCTCATCACACATATTTTTGCCCTTACAAATAATAATAATAGAAATATATACCTACTTTTAAATACGTGAGAGGAAGCGAGTAAATACATTTATCATCTAAGTATCTATAGTATTATTATCAATCCTACCCGCAGACAATTTTAGTTTCTACTTTCGTGATCATGGCGCTTGCAACAGTGCCGAAATTTTAGAACTCAAACAAAATCGAGTTTAAAGTAGAGTTAAAAAATCATAAAAATAATCAAAAATCACTGAAGCTATGTACCACGTCTGAAATAAAACAATAACAAAAAATTCAGTCTTCATACCAAATTTCAGCAAGATCGATACATTAGTTAAGGCGTGAAAAGTAATATTACTAGTTGCGCCCGGCGGTTTCACCCACATATCCCACAGGAACCTTTTTCCGGGATAAAAAGTAGCCTATGTGTTAATCCAGGGTATAAGCTATTTCCATTCCAAATTTCATCAAAATTGTTTTCGTAGATACGGTGATAAGTGGTAACAAACATTCACACACAAACACAAACTTTCGCACTAATAATATCAGTAGGATATACCTGATTGTAAATTTGTTTATATCCTGAAAAAAATTAATAGGACCAAAGAAGAATACCCTATGCAATAGAAATATAATCATTATCAATTCGCACCACTCTCGGAAAAGTTATGCGTGGTCATACAGAAATATTTTTTTTTTTTTACTATTTACAGGGTAGCGTTTGACCACAAGTCACCTGATGTTAAATGACGATGTGGTCAAAGATGGCGTCACGCTACACCTGGACTGGGAACTGGCTCTCAAGTGAGGCTGCCGGAACACACCAATAGGTGCTTGGCGACAGATTCTTAACAAGAGGGTGGTAGCTAGCCAGACGAGTACTAGAAAATACCCTACCACCAAGCTATGGTTTCATCACGATGTTTTCCTTCACCGAAAGCTCAAGCTCATTGTAGGATTCGAACCAACGTCCAACGGATCGCAAGCCGACGTCACTACCACTGAGCCATCATCGCTATAAAATATGTACATAATATGTAGGCTTGATAACCTCTTCCCTTTTTTGTCAGTACGTATTTTTTTTTTACTACTAATATATTGTTAACGAGCAATAATTCTTATGTAATTCGTATATTCTATTTGAATTCATAGTAACTTCATTCTCTTACATAAATATTGCCATTATACTCACTAATCCATTTAATTATAAATATTATATCTGTGGCAGAATGTCTACGATTGCACACATTTTATGTGAATGGCAACTTTATATTCTTTCTATCAATTTGGATGGGGTAGATTTTGGCGGGAAATAGTAGTGACAGTCGATTGTATTGAGAGTTTGGGTAAGGAAAATATTTGGGTGGCTGTTTAGAGTGATTCATCGAGATCTGTGTGTGGCGATATTTATTCTCCTGTCTTGAATTACAATATACTTTTTTTATTTAAAGCATTCATCATAATGATTCATTCTCTTAAATATCTGCTTTGAGTATGACAATAGTAAAACAACCCTCAGCGTGAGTCATAGAAAATCCCTTGCAAATGTGAGCCTTAAACGTCCGTTCTCATATAACTGTTATTATCTAACACAGGTATGAGCAACCTTTGCGACTCTGCGGGCTAAAGTTTGCAACGCTCATGAATTTTGCGGGTCGCAGATAATAATAATAAATAAATAAATGAATGATACATTTATTTTTCCTTGCAAAGGTACAATGTAAAAGAAATTAAGTAAGAATATGTAATACAAGTATTATTATGTAAAGAGAGATTATTTTAGATTATTATTAGATAAAGAGGCTTTTATGATTTACGTCACACGAATTTCATGTTCTTTGGAGGCACTCTCCATCCTAATCACACTTTTTTGTTTACTTTTTACAGAGTGGCGTTTGACCACACGTTTTGTCACTTGATGTTAAGTGACGATGAGCGTACAAGTTAAGTGATGTTCAAAGGATCCAAATCCCTACTAATATTATAAATGCGAAAGTAACTCTGTCTTTCTGTCTGTCTGTCACGCTTTCACGCCTAAACTACCGAACCGATTTAAATAACGTTTGGTACAGAGATAGTCTAGAGCCTGAGAAAGGACATAGGCTACTTTTTATCGCGATAAACTGTACCCCACGCGGGTGAAACCGTGGGTTACAGTAACAATTAATTATTTTCAAGCGCAATGTTGATGTATTTTGAAATGTTCTGCGGGCCGGATCAAAGCCTTAGCGGGCCAAATCCTACCAACGGCCCGGTGGTTGCCCATATGTGATCTAACAAAAAGACTGACATGTGTGGACTCTCCCATACACTTATTATTGCTTTCATCTCCACCTACTCACACACGCGCCTACCCTAACAAACCATTAACAGCCAGATACATGAAACTTTGACAAGCTTACGAATGCGACTCTGTTTACGAGGGCTCTAGCTAGGGCTTGCACTCGGGGTTTTAATTTACTTATTTTTTATACTAGCTGTTCCCGCGGTTTCACCCGCGTGGGCTACAGTTTATCGCGATCAAAAGTAGCATTTGTACTTTCTCATGATCTCTGTACCAAATTTCATTTCAATCGGTTCAGTAATTTAGGCGTGAAAGCGAGACATAGAGTTAATTTCGCATTTATAGTATTTTATTAGTGGGATCTTTATTGTATTTATTTCAAAGTAACTTAAATAACAAATAAAGACATTAAACTAAAGCTTGAAACATATCATAAAACTGCCTATCAAACTAAACTATATAACTACCTAATCTAATCAACCGCTACTGGTTGGCAATGTTCCCAAAAGGTCACGTTGCCCAGTTGAATGCTCTTTGTGTAAAATTAAGACCAGCATTGTGGTTCTTTTTTTGGATTCACATAAAATCTACTTAGGTGGTTAGGTTGGCCTTACTTGACACCGGGACGTAGGTAAACTCAAACTCAAATATTTTATTTTATTGGATACATTTGTGATCCCTTTAAAACAAACAAAAAAACAAACTTAAGTCAAGTTTATATGACTAGCTACTAGCTACGTTCCAACCTCCTTACGCTGGGAAAAGAAAAGATAAGAAAGGCCTAAACTAAACAAACACGCCTAAATTTACCTACTTCTGTAAGCGTTTGGCAATTATGTTATATATTGTGAACAGTCACATTGTGAAAACTTATAAAAAGCCATAAGTTTAATAGTTTAATATAAGTATATTTTTGTTAACTAGCTGTTAGTTTTCCGAAAATAATAAAATAAAATAAATAATAAATAAATAAATTACTAAATGAAATTTGTTACGGGTATAGTTTAAGCCCTGAGGAAGGACATAGGATACTTTTTACCGCGATAAACTGTAGCCCACCCGGGTGAAACCGCGGGAAACAGCTAGTCCATACAGAGAGCAAAACAAACCTACGAGATAACCCTACGTCCTCGTACTTGTATACACAGATACACGCACACACACAAATGTACTTAGCGAGGGTTGTCCAAGATCGATAGTTTTCCCCTCGGGAGTAACGTTGGACAATCGATGCCCTCGGTCGTAGTGGCCGTGATAACACAATTTTGACGAGCCCTTGAATTGGATAAAATGTTCGATATCACGTTTGGATTACGAAATTCATGGTTAGTTTTTTTACCGACTTCAAAAAAGAAGGAGGTTCTCAATTCGACTGTATGTTTTTTTATTTTTGTTACGTCAGAACTTTCGACTTTCGACATTTTAATTTGGTCCAGTTCTGACAATGGCATCCATGAGAAAACCTTTGCAGTCGGTTTTTTTGCTTGCAAAGTTGTCGTACATCAAATCCAATCTCAAATGGAATCATTTAAAATTTCACACCTAAAGGTGCGAGTTGGCAGCGGGCGACGTGAGGCGGCGACCGACGACGTGTCGCAGCGACGCTACTGGTTTCTATGTATTTCTATAAAATACCCTCCGTAGTTAGCGACACGAAGCTAGCGACGCGTCGTCGAGCGGTGTCGCCCGACCGCGGATCAGTAGTGCCGCTGACGCCGGAGCAACAAAACGTTGCCGAGATTCTCGAACACGTCAGACATCTTGTTTCACGCAACACTCGGAACCAACTGGATGAACCGTCTGCAGTCGGGTTCGAAATCATGACTGTAGCGACCGGACGTAACAACGTGTCGTGGCGACATGAAGCGACGGCACGTCGTTCGCCGCCGCCTCATGTTGCCCGCTGCCAACTTGTACCTTTAAACTAGCTACACCTGTTTTAACCTCCTTACAAAAAAAAACAGACAAGAAACATCCGGTAGGTAATTTTTATCGAATACTAGCTGTTCCCCACTAACACCAGGGAAGAGGAAATATGTGCTCGAGTACAAAACACCCTCCGGTGTAGTGCAGCCCTTCATAAGGTTTTGGTGTCCAAGCTTCTCAGCAAGCGCACTAAGATACGCATATATAAGACTGTTATTAGACCGATACTGATGTACGGCTGTGAGGCTTGGACACTGACGCTCAAAGAAGAACAGAAGCTCTTGGTTGCAGAAAGAAAGGTGCTGCGAAAGATTTTGGGTCCAGTACAATCTCAGGATGGAGTATGGCGGAAGAGAGCGAACCGAGAAATCGAAGAACTGACGGCCGAGCCGAATGTCATCGGCGAGATGAAAGCGCACAAACTTCGCTGGCTCGGCCACGTTGAAAGAATGGGGGAGGATCGTGCGGTCAAACGAGCATACAGTGGACGGCCGAGTGGCCGTCGCCCTGTCGGCCGTCCCAGATATCGCTGGAAAGACGAAGTCACGAAGGATTTGCGCGAGCTCCAGGTGGAGGACTGGCAGGAAGTGGCGCAGGACAGACCGAAGTGGCGTCTTTTGTTATCGGAGGCCAAGACTCACTTTGGGTCGTTGCGCCATCTCAGTTAGTTAGTTAGTTTAGCTGTTCCCCGCGGTTTCACCCGCGTGGGTTTTTACTATTTTCAGGATTGCGTTTGACCACAAATCGTCCAATGTTAAGTGACGACGTTGATGGTGCTACGCCAGGACTGGGAACTGGCTCTTTATTGAGGCATCCGAAAAACATCAAAAAATGCTTGAGGGTGGTAGCTACCCAAAAAAAAAGCCGAAGTCACAACCATCATCGCTTCAAAACAAACAACAACACAACAACAGGTCAAGTGACCTGTTTACAACCCTTTTTTTTATTACCTACAGGGTAGCGTTTGACCACATGTCACCTGATGTTAAATTACGATGACAACCTGTTAGCATTTCCCTGAATTTTTTTATTAAAGTGACTAGGCAACTTTTTTTATTTTCAGAGCTCCGTTTCCCCAAAGTTAACCCCAAAATCCATCCTACCAACCAACCGCCAATTCTAAGAATAATGTCTACTGTTAAGGTGTTGCCACGTATTTCCCTTAGTAGTTGCCAGTCTAACAATATACTTATTCTACCAATATTGATTATCATTTTAACATAATCCTTTCTAAAATATCTACATAAAATTAACTATTGTAGTTGTCAGCGTCGGAAGCTGGAAGTTTCAACAGAGGCATAAGACCCAGCAGTGGACTGGAACAGGTTGATTATGACGATGATGATATTTTTATACTAATTAGTGCGCGAATAAATCCGTGATTATCTTACAAACTAAAAACTTAAAGCCTTAACTGTGAGAGCACCATATTTCAACCTTTCACGAGAAGCGATGAAACGGAAGTAGTCGCGTTACACGCCAAGATAACTTTAATCCTATACCTGACAAACGCATTCCCCTCTCAAATAAGAAATAAAGCTATCTCCGGTACCAACCAGAGATTTAACCCTCACTGGATTCGTAAAAAGTTTACGCTGCCCTGTAAGTAACCTGTTTATTGGGATTACAGATTTGTTTTTCTTTCTATTTATATACTTTTATCTTTTACTTTGCGATGGTGGCCGAACGGTTTAGGCGTGCGACTTACAAGACGCCGACACCGAGTTCGAATCCGCTCGGCCCCGCACCTATGACTGAATAAGTTATGTGCGGATTTGTCATCGCTCAAAACGGTGAAGGAAAACATCGTGAGGAAACCGGCATGTCCAAGAACTGCAACATTCAAGGGCATGTGACATCTACCAACCCGCACTGGGCCAGCGTGGTAGATTACAGCCCATACTCTCTCTCTCTGAGAGAAGGCCGGAGTCTCAGCAGTGGGAACGTGAAAGGCTGATCTTTTACTTTTTATATGGTAACTTTCGGCCTCAAGTCACCTGATGCTAAATGATGATGTAGTCGAAGAGTTGAAGGTGGCATCATTAAATAGCTTATGTATTTTTCCTTTGTCAGGCTCTGGAATATCCCTCTACCAAATTTCATTTAAATTGGTTTTATAAAGAACACAAAAACAAAGTGCCTTCCCCTTAATAGAGACAATAAGAAAAGTGCTAATGGACACATTCTTAGTTATACTCTACCTAGCAACTTACGTTATATTTAAATTACTTATTAGCCATTATTGGCTAGATTGTAATAGTATAGAAGTATCCGCTTATAAGTAGAAACTTCTCTTTAAAAAAAAAAAAAAAATTTAAATTGGTTCAGTAGTTTTAGCGTGAAAGCGATACACACACACAAACTGATTGACAGAGTCATTTTCGCATTTATAAAATTAGTAGGGATTTTGTGTATTGTGTATGTTAATATGTTTGTAATAACAAATGTTTATTTGTTTAATTTTTCTTCCAAATTTTCTTTCGTTGTTGGACAATTTTGCTTCACCACTTTTCTTACACGTCCAAGATGACTGCGCTATATAACATTAAGTCCTCCTTATACAATGTTATCTGCTGAAATATAATTAATCTATATAAATAAGAATCAAAGTCCTTATTGAATGATATCAACGTACAGCCTAAACCGCTGGTCGTAGAAACTTGAAATTTGGAGGGTAACATACCTGTCTTGAAGCATAGAAGTGTAATATAAAAGATTTTTTGAAATTCAACCCTTAAGGGGGTAAAAATGGGACTGTAGCCTACGCGGGTGAAACCGCGGGGAATAGCTAGTTATAAATAAATATACCCATTTTTGCAGAGCAAGTACATATTTTACCTTTATCTTTAGACATAGAGTTGCATAGTCGTATGTTGATGTAACGCTTGAACGACTGGTAGGACAAACAGAAAAAAAATCGAAATCTCACTTTGAGAAAAATCCATCAACAGTTCAAAATGCAAGCTCCTGAAATTCCTGAGTGAATCGCATATTCATTATTCATTTCAATTAGCCCGCTGAGCTGAGTGAACTAAAACTCGCTCCACTTACATTTGTGATGCATGCTGGCAAAAAATTAAAAAAGAATCAGCTCTTTGAAATAACGTTTTTTATTCCAGGAAGTTTATTTTACGCTAAAATTTAAAATTCTTTATTTAATATGATAATGATCACTTTAAAACGCCAAACTTAAGAACAGGCGTAGCTTGTAAGCATGTTCCAACCTCCTTACGCCGGCAAAAGAACAGGCAAGAAATGTCCGGCAAGTAGGTTTATGGGCGCGATCACATTTACAAATAGTTGCGCCCCGCGGTTTCACCCGCGTCTTCCCGTTATCCCACAGGAACCTTCTCGGGAAACTAAGCCTATGTGTTAAACCAGGGTATATGCTATCTCCATTCCAAATTTTATCAAAATCGGTTTAGTAGTTTCACTCATATCTCATCATCTTTTGAGAATCTAAATATATATAACTCAAAGGTAACTCACTGACATAGTGATCTATCAACGCACAGCCCAAACCACTGGACGGATCGGGCTGAAATTTTGAATGCAGGTAGATGTTATGACGTAGGCATCCGTTAAGAAAGGATTTTGGTTAATTCTACCCCCAAGGGGATAAAATAGGGGATGAAAGTTTGTATGAAACTTTGTCAATTTTAAACCGATCGGGCTGAGACTTTGCATGCATAAAGCTGTAGCCTTACCTTGCCTTCCAAGACCGATTCCTTCCAGAATGTAACCTTTTCCTTCCTTATTTTACCTTAGTTTTCCTTCTGAGTCAAAAGGAAAAGAAATTCCTTCTGTATTTCGAAAGGTCTTTTTTGTCCGTGTAAATTGGTTTAGTAGTTTAGGCGTGAAAGCGTAGCAGACATACAGAGAGACAGAGTTACTTTCGCATTTATAATACTAATTAAGTAGTTATCTAAAAATATCTTTGACCCATTTGGAATTGTCTACAGAAATAGCGCAACACAACCTTGTAACAATAAAGGCAAGTAAATAAATCTGCCTTAGTCTGACGTCGTGATGTATGGCCCTAGCACTCCAGAATTCATATGAACCGGCCTGCCTCCTGGTCAGATTGACGTAGGAACACATGAGGGTGGAGATAAGAGCTAGCTGCCTATTTCAGTAAGGTACGGTCAACGACAAAAGTCGCTGAACAATACCAAATTTTCCGATTCCAAACACCAACCTTTCACCGCATTATAACTGAACATCAGGTGTGTTGTGTTGTGGTCAAACGCTGCTATGTAAGTTGTAAAAAAAAATCAAACATTATTTATTGATCTAAAACACATTTGAAAAATCGAGTATGACTTTTGGCGCTGACTGTTATGGTGTCGATTCGGTTGTGCATTCTCTAAAACTAAACTAGACACACAGGTCTAAACGTAATGCTGTCCTTTTTTTACTTCAGTGGTTAGAAAAAGACAGCAATACCTACATATTAGACCTGTCAAACTTAGTTTAGTTTTAGAGAATGCAAAACAGAATCGACACTAATTTCAAGTACTAGTGTTGCCGATCTAGTAGATAGTCCACTATCGATGGTTAATCGAAACCATAATAAAGCAAAAACAACAATTGTCAAAAATAAAATTATCTTTCTTTTCGTGTAAGTTTAACGTCGTTGAAACAGTTCTCGGCATTTTGACAATTTAGGTAGATGGATAACATATTTTTCTTACAGGCGCTACTACATTTTTAAGATTTTTGATAAACTACGTTTGAACATTAGCTTTATACTATATTTCTTTTAAAACAAATATGTGATAGGACTTGTGTCTACTCATCTCTTAATATTTACATCTCTCACATTTATTTCTTTACTTCTCACGGGTTAGTGTTTACAAGTCACCTGATGTTAAGTGACTATGTGGTCGAAAATGGCAGCACGCTAAACTTGGATTGGAAACTAGCCCTTAAATGATCTTACCCAGAAATACTGCTGGCTCCCAAACTCTAAAGCTATGATATTATGACGGCCGCTGCCTTGGGACAGCTGGATGACACGGGAACAGACGCGTGACTGGTAGCCGAGCTGTACTGAATGGTAAACCCGTATTCTCGTATTGTTATCTTGGATACAGCCTGAAATCATTATCGCAGCTTTAGGCCTAATTCCCCAACGGTCTGTTAGTTAGTTTAACACTTTGTCAATGATTAACAGCTTGTTAAAAGGCGAAAGATTTAAACGTGTTGAAGGGAAACCAGAGCGATGGTGGCCGAACGGTTAGGCGTGCGACTTTCAAGACGCCGACAACGGGTTCGAATCCTCTCGGCCCCGCACCTATGACTTAATAAGTTATGTGCGGATTTGCCATCGCTCAAAACGGTGAAGGAAAATATCGTGAGGAAACCGGCATGCCCAAGAACTGCAACATTCAAGGGCATGCGACATCTATCAACCCGCACTGGGCAGCATGGTAGATTACAGCCCATACTCTCTCTCTGTGAGAAGGCCTGAGTCCCAGCAGTGGGAACGTGAAAGGCTGATAATGATGAACAGCTTGTTAAAGCTATTTAACGTTTCATCATGCGCTAATATCCGTTAAATTTTCTGAATCCGATGTTAACTTTAATTACTGGTCTAGAGGTCCGTTAAGTCGCTAACAAACGATTATTTTACGACTTTACGTAAAAGCACCAGCTGTCAAGAGCAAGATGGACGTGGCTTAAAACTTTACAAAGACATGACAATTCTTTTTGGTCGCATTACAATGTGAATGAACGTGATTTGAATCATTCACTCAATATATAAGATTCAAAAATTTTCAAAATTCAAAATATGTTTATTTAATAGGATACACAATACACTTTAATTGATTGTTTGGTTCAGTGATTGTCTGTTAATTTTCCGCCATTGAATGTAGAACATGTTAACATCGCTGTTATTTTTGTGGCTCATTAACTAATCGCTGATTTAAAAGAGTTTGGTAAAATTGGATCTAACTCTCAATATTCAGGCGTTGTTATTATTCTTAAATATGAGCCCTAGCTCATCACAAGCCTATCACAAGCTGAGCTGAGCTGGCGAGTCAACGGAGAAACTGAGGGTAGTTTTGGCGGCTACTTCGTATCTATAGATACTTCGGTTAACATGACCTTCAGTACACTTCGGACTTATTCATTTTTATTTTACTTCATTTCATTTCATTTCGTTTCGTTCCGTTTCATTTCATTTCATTTCATTTTATTATTATTTTTTATTATTTTTTAGAGACTGGTTCTTAACATTGTACCGAAGACCACTTTGTTTCAAAAAAACTGTTATGCAATGTGTATTGTTGTGTATAACAGAATACCGGCATCAATTAGAGAGCTACCGTTTGGGAAGTTTCGTAGTAAACTAAAATTGTGGTTACTGGACAAAACGTTTTACTGTGTGAATGACTTTTTAAAATGATGACCAACATGTAATATATAAAAATTACATTATTGACTTCACTTAAATTTTACTTCCCAATTTCATAATTCTATTGTACTCATCTGACCTTAATTGACTATTGTATTATTGTTATCATTTATATTTTTATTTTCTTAATTTTGTATTTTATTTTTTTTATTATTTTTGTTATTACTTATATTAATAATTTTATTGAATTTTCACATGCCAGCAAATGGCAAAATAGTAGTTCTGTATTTTAATATTTAAGACCAACATGCACTCTATTTTATGTGAAATAAACCATTTCATTTCATTTCATTTCATTTTCGGAAAACTTACAGCTAGGAACTTAATTAAAAAAGTTAAAGCATAAACGCAAGTGTCACTTTTGCGGTTTCGGTGGTATACTGTGGTACTTTCTCGAAGTTGTTCTATTAGTGTGATATGGTGGAAAATTTGGTTTTTTCACCTGCACCCGGGTGTTCAGGATCATGGACGGTTCCAGCCGCTTATACAGTCTACTTGGCCAACTTGGCGGCTCAACGGTTACACGGTTATAATTCGCTTGCCTTGTATTTGGAGGAATAGCAACCCAGAGCATAAGGACCCTACCAACCAGTGAAAGTCTAGGACTATGTATACTCAATCGAAGGAACGGTAGTTCTCGCGAACTCTCTAAATTGCGGCCACAAGATAAGGTTTAGAATAGTATTTTTTTTAACTCCTAATCTAAGTCACCTGATGTGAAGTGACGATGTGTCGAAGATGGCGCCATCGCCACGCTACACCTGGATTGAGAACTGGCTCTCAAGTGGGGCTGCCGGAACACACTGATTGGTGCATGACGACCAATTCTTAACTTGAAAGTTAGCCAGGTACAGATTCTAGCCTTGTTAACTACAATCATGAATTCATTATCATCAGCCGGAAGAAGTCCACTGATGGGCATATAAGCCTCCCCTTTGAACGTCACCATGAACGGCAATCATAAAACTATCATCAGCCTATCATGTTTTTAAAGTTGGGGCTCAGGCCTCAGAGAGAGAACGGTCCGTAAACCATCAGGCTAGGTCATTGCGGATTCGTAGAAGGCTCATGTCAGATTCACTACACTATACTCCAAGTATAACTAGCTGTTCCTCCGGTTTCACCCGCGTGCTTGAAATGTTCAAACGTTTACGAATAATAGGCCTATTCTTTGTTGATAGGTAAGTAAAAGGAGAATACCTACTTCTTATACCGTATCAAACAAGCGATATTTTTGTAGCCCTATCTAGTAGGTAAGTGCAAGTCAGAAAGGTTGTTTAAAATTTATAATGTTACGGCTAACAGCAGGATTCGAACCTGCGTATTTGGGATTGATAGGCTTACGGCCATTCCCAATAACCGATCTATCCACGGTATGCCCTACTGGAGGTAGGGATTTTGACAAGCAAATTACTATCTCTAGTTTGTCTATATGGATGGATAGATCGGTTATTGGGAACGGCCGTTAGAGTACCTACGTTGTAAAACAAATTTTTCGTTTCGTTTGATTTCTTTTATTTCATTGCATTTCTAGTTTTATAAGCTTGTCTTGTATTCAGTATGTGAATTGAAACTTATAGTAAGGAGGAGTTTAATTTCTAAAGGATTTAAGGGAAGAGATCACAAGGGTGAAATAAAACACTCATATCAAACCTGTTTCTTTATTTCGTGTTCATCATTTTGATACAACATACAATTAAAATTATCATCGGATATTATTTATCAATCCTTAATCACTATCTTAACTAAGAATAACAAGTAGGTATGTATGTATGAGTATTATTATTATTCCGAAAAGGTAAGTTAGCTCAACCCACAGATAAAAAAAAAACAATTTTTCAACAAACGGTCAAAACCTTGGAATGTTTGAATCAAAAATCAATTCCGAAATCGAAGCTTATGTTAAAAAAAATAATGATAAACACAAACGCAAACACACACAAATGTAACTTAACTAGAAATGTATCTTAATTTCATAACATGTCGTATTGGGACTACAACTGGAAAATGAAAACTCTGGTAGGTAGTTCAATCTTGTCGCAAATGAAAACTGAGACGATCTAATCCCAAATAAATCTAATCCGACATTATCTGTGTAAGAAATTCAATTATTTTCCACTAAAAATGCCCGACTGCGAATCATCCGGTCATTTGGTTGTCCAAAATCGCGATTACTATTGTATTCGATATAAGTAATCAGTAATCACTCATGTTCAGAGTGGAATGTCACTTCTAATATTAGTAGTTACTAATCAGTGTTAAGTCCACACGGTCGACGCTCACGTGGGAAGCAAGTGACTCGATTCTAGCCGAGTCGGCGTTTCGTGGCAACTTGGTAGTCGGCGCGACTCACTAAAGGCAGTCGAGCTTGTGTCATTAGTTACTAATTTAAGTTAGTAATTCGAATGAAATCATTCATAGTCGCACACCGCTACTTTTCACTAAATTAAATCATCGTTTTTACGGTAGAAATGATTTGTTAAAGTATACATATTAGATTGAAGCTAATTCGTTCCCAGAAGGGTTGAAATATTCCTCTTTTGATATTTTAAATCGATTATTTTGTTTCAAATAAGTTGACAGATTCAATTCGGTTAAATTAAATGGGATTAGAATCGATTTTCCAGTTTCCAGACAGTAAAGTTGGTATTACATGTCATATTAAGCTTTGCAATAGTAATTTATAATCACACAACACGACGTTCCACACTTAAACAAAACATGTACACATACAAAAAGAAACGTTTCATCTCAAAGACAAATGACTGTAACATCCAAATTTCAACTGCAAGTTCCATAGATTATACACATTTTTTCAATGAAAACAGGTACAGTCCGTACTTTTGACAACCATATATGTAGTAACAGATTTAAAATTTGACAATAAAAATGCTTATATGAGATAAAGGTGTTACGCAAAAGGAATAATGATAAAACAAACTGAGCAAAGTGATTTTGTGAAGAATATAATTGAGCGCAATAAGTCGAATGATAAAATCTTGAAGTAATTCTTTTCGAGAGAGTGACCGGCAAAGTTACTTTAAAAAAATGAACTGTATATTATGCATAACGCATATTTCATGATGTGTATGTAGATGTTTCATTGTTAGGGATACTTTTGAATTTTTTTTAGCGTATTTAGTGAACAATGATTTCCGTACTTTATATTCCGGGTCAACTCGGCGGTTTATAGCATTTTCTGCCCAAACCTTCTTGGGCATAACATCGGGCTAACTCGTTATTTCACAAAAATCCGATGTAGTACTACTTTTTTATACCGGTCACGTTTTGAAACATCTAATTGGTGACAACCATAACAATAGCATCAGAAAGTTTGAAAAAGTTATCAAAAGTTTCGGATACATAATTTTGGTATAATTTGTAACCCCAAACTTTCAACGGTGTCTAAATAGAGTTTAGTCACGAGAAGGCTTAAACTTTTCCTCGAGAAACGTAACTAGTAGAAACTCATAAGTTTTTCACTATAAAAGTAGAATGAACAATAATGTTTCTTAAACGAACAACGGTTTTATCGACTTTTGCGCCCCGAATTATATTCTTACGACGACACGAAACAAAGTGTCAAAACTCGTGACTAGAAAAAAAGAAATAGCTTCTTATGAAACTTCGGAAAACAAAATTAAACACTCTAATAAGTACATGGAAGAAAAAATTATACAAACTTACGATCAACTTAACTTGGAAACTACGACAAAACTTAAGGTTAATCTAAACGAAACTTGACTGACTAGCGTCGACACACACAAACTTAAGTTACGAATAAATAGTTTAATAAATTATCAATAACTTAGAATATAACGTTTTGTGGGCGATTTCGGCCTTTATATATTGGAAACGGGGCCTTTCCCACAGTGAGCGACCGTAACCTAGCATTTGAGATATGTCTACACTGTGTTGCTAGGATATGACGTGGCCAAAACCACGGCTGGTATTCACAGATTTGTGTCTGCCATTTTCATACAAATATGTCACTCAATCGCTACTCAAATATCGATCTACACATGGGATCTACACTTGAGCATCATTCTAAAGTACCAGCCTAAAATTTCCTGGATTTCATAAAGAGATTTATCAATCTAAAGAGAATCTCTTCTGGCAACACAGCGTAGCCAACATTAATTGTAACACAAAGCTTATCAAATGCATCAAAGCACGAGGCTTTCTTCAAAAATCTTTGCGCCAACTGCCGTTCGGCTGAGAAAAAGGGTGCTAATAGACTAGAGCAAATATGTAATCGAACCAGTAAATTTTGAATGTTACTCGAGAATAATCAGATGTTTGAATCACTGTCCATGTTAGAAACTCTCTCGGTGGTCAGTTACAAGATGCACTAGTTTACTAGTTTACATTACAATGTGCAAAGTCAACGTAGTGCTGGGAAAGTTAACACAGTGGGTTGATATCGATAAAGGGAAGGGAAGGTGCTTCAAGGCGGAAACAGGTGTACATATTATTTTATACATTATCGAACTGTCGAATAATTATAATCTAATGTAACATGAACACTAAACAACTAATTCATTAGCCACTTTCGTCGTGTGTGTTGTATTTATGATTAGTTATTTTAAGGTAAATATAGACTTTTATAGTCTTCCCTGCTTCGTCCAAAACGGTCTAGTATCTATTCTGACCATAAGGCTCTCAAGTAACGTGATGGTCAAATACCTCAACGGCCCTTTTGCCTTCCGAAACTGTAAAGCTCATGTTTGTAATGAAAAGTTGTTTCATTTTTGAAATACAACACACATGCGATAGTGGTAATGATGTATTAAAACACACGTAAAGTTAGAATTTCTACACAGATATAAACCTTAAGTATCGATTAGCATTCAAGATCATTATGAAAAAATATATCATTGGAAATGTTTTTCAACTTCTCTCCATAATTTCAAACCACCCAAGAACAACATAATTATGCATGTGACAACCGATTTTTAAGACTACGTGTTATCTCTAACAACACTTTGGCAACAAATAGGTTTTTTTTCAAGATCTTTCATTAACTTTCAAGTGTAACGTTAGTATCATTACAAAGGTTTTATGAGAATCTTTCTCAATCGTATGTCGATTTTTATCATCGTCTTGACATGTATAAAGAAGACATAAAAAGTATCGATAGAAAACAAATACCGACAGTGACGAGGCAGTAGTCGATAAATCGTTCGTCCCTTCACTAATTTGGCTATGGAACTTTAAAAAACACTATCCAACGAACATTTTATCAGACTACCGCCGTCTTAGAAAACTAAAGCGTAACCAAAAACAATTTATGCTGGATTTTAAGGTTTTTTCTTTTTATCAGTCTTAAAATTGAGTCATACCGACTAACTAAAAAATAACGAACCCTTACCGTTAAACTTTCTAGGCCAGAACAAACGTCGGAACAACATGATTTTAGTATGGATTCAGTGGAAGTTAGCTATGAAGGGAGATATAAATTTTTTATTAATTTTAACGATCTTCACATGAAACAGTATTAGTTGTTCTTATCAAAGTTTCTCTACGGTAATTTAGGAAGTAGTTATAATGTTACAAAGGTATTTTTAAACTGTCTAAGGAAAAGGCGTCATTAAGGCTCTCGGGGAAACTAATTTTCACAATCCTTAACATACACTTTATTGGTTTTAGAGTAATCAACATTTAATAGTTTTTTTAATATTAACCTTATTACTAAAGAGTACAAAAAATAAAGGAATAATTATTGAATATATGAAAAAACAACAAGTTACTAGCGAATATCTTCGCAATTTCATATAAGAACAACGTTTTTTTTTCTCGTTTACAGTAACATTAATACTCACGCTTACGAAATAGGGGTGAAGTAATATCATCAAGAAGACGAATCTTAACGTTCCAACATCCCGAGCCTCGAGGCTTCCTTCTATACTCTATCACTCATTTGTTTCCCTTCGATTATCCTCAAAGTATCAAAAATATCTGCTAAAACAGCCCTTTCCTTTGAAATCTCAATAAAATAGTACATGAACAGTCTCAAAGTAACTAATGAGTAGGTAACAATTACAAACGTGTTAACTGGGATATGCACTCGAAGTATAGAAACCAACAATCGTTAGGACGAAGCGAGACCTACACAGACAGCTACGGTAACATCTAACCTAAATACTGATTACAATACAAGTTTAAAGACATATTAGCACTTACTTTAGAACATTACAATAGAAGATGACGCGCAACGCGCAGGGGGTCCTAATAAACGTGTTCAAACGAACAAATTTTTTTTTTCAATTTTTTTATCAAAGGTTCAACATATCTCCTCAAATTTTAAGGCCACGGCGCAAACTGGTGTTACAGTAGATTAAAATAGATTACTGGATAATTATGTTTTAAAGGTGACGCTACACTACACAGACTTACTAAAGGTTTCGCTTGACACCAGTGCTTCTTCACGAGAGCTTGCGTGAATACCAAGAAGGTATGTGCCGAGGCGTTACGTGACGCGGAAGATAGAAGCATCAGAAGTGTTACTTACATCTAGAACTGTTTTCTACTACAAAAGCGCTGCTTGAAAAGTTAATACTACGTTGGTAAAAAATATCGGTGATAGACTCACACTGTTAGAAGCTCAAGATGTCGCTTACACACTAAACTAACGTAGACAATGCGATATCTAAAAATACACACTACTCCGTACCCTAAGTAGAATATAATTTTAATTAATCATAAGCATGAGTGGCAGGATTGCATCAAATGTGTAAAATCGTGCGGACATAAGCATCGTATAACTAATTATAAGTACTAAGTGCGTACACATTATACGATTAACATTTATACCTAAAAGCATCATATTCTCGGCGACTAGTATCATTTAGAAAGATTCCAAATTCTAGCCTTCTCTCGTAACCATTTGCCTAACGAACCAGATTTCTTCTATTAATTTTTCTATTTCCCCAAATGTCACCACTAAGTGGACGATATGTAGTTCCATTAGAAACAATTTTCTATTAAACCTTTTTATTTTCAACATGCGAATAATCCAAATCGTGTTTTTTTAATATTGTCAATAATTTTAAACAAAATACGCTATTCCGTATCATTCTATACTTCACTAACCGTTTCCATCGCGACCCCTCCATTCCTTCTACAATAAACATTACATGATATGTCATTTGCTAAACCATTTCCTATCCTACGCAGTATATTTGGAATCTTTCCATCGGTAAAAATATTTAGAACTAAAAATCACACACCTTATTATATAGTTAGCTAGAACACGCGATGAGAAATAAATACCTAGAATGCAATTCTGTATTTCGTAAGAAATCTCTCTTCCGGAAACACCTACTTATGACAAATAGGATCTTACAAAAATACAGTTAAAATATGTGTACAAGCAATACGACGGTAGTAGATAGCAACACCGATATTTATTAAATATGAAATGATTAAAGTAATGTATGTAATCGTAGACAAAGATTCTAAACCTACGGTATATATTATTCATATCGTATAAAATACCTAAGGACTCCAAACGTCTTTATTTAAAAAACCTTCATGTGAAAATAAACACTATTATATGCAAACGTTCAACTAACTTAAGCATAAGTAAAATATTTATCTTTTACAATAAAATGTATCATAAATTCAAACGTGATTTACATTTTAAAACATACAGCATATTCTTTGAGGATGGATGGTTTGTGCATATAAATGTGCTTTGTTTTCACCTTAACTTACAATAATCACAATTTTTGAGATTTTAGTGGAGACGGAATCGACCAAACATTCGCCCAACGAGACCCCGCCTGCCGCTACTCCAGACGGGTACACACTAAAAAAAAATTTCCGTCTCACACACCAACGAATAAGTTTTATAAAACTCAACGTCTAGTCAGTACAGTAAAATCATCGCATATACATATTTCATGAAAAAATACATCAAAAGTCAAGTGAAACAGCAACGTTCTGTGCAATTCACTAAAGTTATCAGCAAATTTAAAATTTTCCAACAATGACATAAACATCGTCCTTAAATTACACGATGTAAGCGATGATATAATATGATCATCAAAACACTACAAAATCATTGTGAAAATCAATACAATTCCTGAGCAATCATCGCTTATACGACGCAGGTCTGTTGATGATACGCATGTAGAAGCAGCTGTGGTACTTACTAACCCCGAATGATTAACCACATTTCAACGCTTTCCTATAAATTTTAACGACGCAATCACTACATACAACATAAGTGACCAAATCACATACATTCTGACAAAGCTAACATCGAAACATTATACTACCATGATGAATACATTAACAGGTGATTTTTACGGTCACAAAATTACCGATTCAAACAATGTTTCAGTCATTACAACTATCGATATGGTTAATTTTAAACACTTACTGAGTCTAAACCTGACAAATTCGGATACTTTGCCTTCAATCTGCGTCAATAACAAACCGTACACCTTTAGCTGCTTCCACCTAACAACAGGGCCTTGAATCTAAATAACATCTTACAAATTAAAGTTGATTCATTATAAAAATACACACTTTCTCTCGTTACCACATTCCGCGTAATATCGTCCGTTATTCACTTGTACAGATCCCGGCATTCCTTAAACGCTAATTACTAACACTACCTATATGATAGATCTAAGTTTTAAAATCTATTTACACAACACTTCCTGGCAAATTTTGGGTTGAAATGAAAATGTTAATTCTTCGGGAAGGATGGGGCGAATAAGCTTGAATTTCATCAATGATCAAGTCTCTTGTCGGTGGGACGCTCTCGAGATAGGAGATGCTACGAGTCGGTTTGAAGACGAAGGGAGGAAAACAGCAGCTTCGACACATTCTGATGATAGCGATTGAAATGGATATGAATACCGGCACTAAAAATTTGCGGTGGGCGATTATGAGATATATGTACTAATGGAATCATTCGATTGTGAAGATATCTCGGCTATAGATACGACCAGACAAGATAAAACGGGAGCACGACTGAACTAGGATAAGTAATAACAATGAGTAAAGTTGTTCGATTACGAAAATATGTATGTTACTAATTCCATAATCGGTTAGTAGTTAGTAAATGTCTCGATTATTACAATCATTCGTGATCGCCCACCGCTACTGGAAATGTTCAATTGAAAGGTGTTCAAACAAGTCGATCTTAATGTTAACCTTAAGAGAACGGCTGAGTATAAAATTATAAATTTAGTAAGCCTAGCTGTGCTTACATCACTAGTAGGTGCTAAGTTAGTAGTAAAATGTTCCCTAGAGTAATTGACTTGGAAATATTGGGTTTGGTTGCGTTTTTTTTAAAAGCTGTGCTGCTGGGAGGAGAGCTGTATCGAAGGAGACCTAACAGGTAAAAGGTAGCTACTTTTTCGTAGAAAAGTAAAGCTTAGGCAGGATATTTAGGTTTACTTAATTAAGAATACAAATACTTCTTACATATACAAAATGTTTATAGCCTACTTTCATAAGAATGTGTACTTGTCTTTTAGAATTCGTACCGCCTAGCATTGAGGTTGAGCATAAGTGTTAGAAGAAGTGATTGTTAATAACTACCTGACAATGATATAAGTAAGAAAATGTCCGTTTATGTAACTAGATAAATTGTTTTCTATTGTGGTTAGGTTTTTAGTAAATTTAAGCACTTTTTCACATAGTAGGCAGAGTGTATTCCATTAGTATCATGGATTTTATCACATCTCGCTGCCATTCTGACTAAAATTAGGCCAAACTGTACGGATTATTGTTTTTTTAGCACGATCGGCTGTATTCTACAAAACATTAGTAGGTACCTATCGTTTTACTGTTAGTGTTGTTAATATGTCGTTGAATTTCTGTGATTTACTTTAAGTATTGGCTTAAGTTACTTTAAGTTAAAATATTATAATTTTAGAGTTAGTTTCTGTTTAGTTTGAGCTAAAACGAAAACAAGTGAATGAATTAGTACTATTTATAAATTAATTTATATCACGAATAACTAAGAGCTTGGTTGAATTTTTAAATAGTTTTACTGTGAAATCTAGTAGTATTTCTAGCGCAATGTGTAACAACTAAATACAAATAAAAAATTAATAAATAAAAAGCGATACTTACGGTTCATGCCCTTTTCTCCAACACCAACTGCGTCAAACGAAATTTAGAGGTATCATCGATTTGAAATCGGATGGTGAAAACGGCTGTACTTAACTTTATGGCCAATGTCATAGACAAATTACTGTCTCGTTCTTTCATCATTGGAAGGAAAGAGATGAAGATAAGAAACTTTAAAAATCTGAGCGGAAAGTAATTCGTGCATATTTTTTTTGATACAGTTTTATTTTAGCCTTAAAGTAGGGTACAGCAGTTATAGATACCTCTAACTAGCAGAGAATATGGCACGACTAAACGTATGTTCTGACGTGCCATATTTTTTGCTAAGCATTTTTGGTAAAGGCGCACACAAACACACAAATTTTGCGAAAAAACACACGCGTCCACACCATTTTTTAAGTTTGTGCTAAAGGATTTGGCCCTAGGGTTTCATGTTAGTCTGCCCTGATTTAATAGCTATGTTAGCTTATCAATTATCGTAATCGAATTGTTGAATTAACTGTAATATATCTGAAATCTAAAGTTTACTGTACTTACAACTGATAGTGTTTTTTAGAATATGTGCCTAATTATTATAATCTAAATCAATATGGTAGGTAGGTACTGTTGTGTTATTCACAAGCATTCGAAAACGATTTCGCTTCCGACAGACAGTTCTGTCTCGTTCATTTGCCATTTCAATGAAAGAGATAGCGAGAAGAAACTTTTTGAATCCGCGCAGACAGTACATTTCCGAGCTTTGTCAACAGAGGTGGTGATGTAAACGTGGAATAGAAGAGAGATTATATCCATTAGCACAAACATGCATACTTTATGATCGCTGAAAACTAATTTAGTACTAAAATAGGTTTCAGCAATGAAAAAAAAAATACTACAAAAGCACTACCCGGGCAAAACAAAAATAAAACACACAGTAAAACTGTAATGAATTGGTATTATTATAAAAAGCAATTATACAACAAAATAAATTCAAAACAAAACGATGTACATTAATTTAAAGAACAATTGTTTATACAAATAATTAAAAAATATAATAATTATAACAACAAACATCGACAAAATATATTTAAAGAAAACATGTTCAATTTTAATCAGTCCACGAGCTTCAGAAATGCAATTTTAAGAATGAATGTTCCTACAGCAAACTCATTTTTTTTACTAACATTATTATGCAAAAAACACAAAAATGACAATTTGTGAACGAAATATTAAAACATAATACCATTTCTCTGGTTAAAATAAAAATAGCTAACCATCGTGATCGAAATATAATAATAAAAAATTGGAATATACTGCGAACGAAGGAGTAGTTGTCATAATTTGCAATCCTCGTTAATTCCGAAACTACCATTACTTATTAAAAAAATATAATACATTTAAAAAAAATTATCTCAAATAAGTAGAAGCGTATGTTGTTACAAAACAGACTTAGCTCATAAAAAATATAACAAAATAGCGATATATATCTATAATGATATAATTTAAAGAATTAAGTCTGCGTTTTAAAATCTAAAAGTATACCCAAAAGAGTCTAGCGCGACCTCAGCCCATTAAAACGAAACTAAATAATATAAAATTAAAATCATAATGGTGGATAAATTAACATCATTTGGTAGTCAATAGTAGAGAATTAAAATTTTATAATCATGCAATAATAAGAAATAAATTCGGCAGAATGAACTGAGGTGAGGCAGTGGCGGAAGATATCAATCTTATCATACGTACAGTATACATTCAGTAAGGACACTGTGCCAAAACAGTAAGACTTCACGCGCACTAAAAAGGCGTCATAATGCATATCGCTAGGCTTGCTATGGCGAAAATCCATCTGACGCACAGCAAGGTTGTGTTTTGTTTGCAAATTGTAAGTCCATCGCTCAACAACGCAAGCTTTAAAACTCATCTACTGTTGTCGTCAGTACCGTTACTGTCTGTATACTATATTACTGTAACTTAAAATCAAGTACATTAATTCAGTGGATTATACGAAAAACAATCGCTTATCTTAGGACAGTTTAGGAACAGGGCAGTCTATCGATAAAATCATTGGTGACAAATCACTGAATTTTAAGCCCTTAAGGTAAGCGACGAAGGTTGCAATTCGCCTAATCCAGTGACGCTTTCCGGGGATAATTAAATACTATCGAAGACACGTCAAGACTACGCATGCTCTACACGGCGACTCGCGAATAAATACAGAAATTGCGGAAAATCAAAGACCTGGATGCCTGGTTGTTCAAAAAACTGGTCGTTGTAATTTGGATCATTTGATAGTCTTTCAGCTAAGTACAACGAATAAGCCTTGAGCTCGGTAGTTAGCTGTACTGTAACTTTTACACATTGCAAGCGTCGTGTATCTTATAAGGTAGCGTTTGACTACATGTCATGTGATGTTAAGTGACGATGTGGTCGAAGGTGACAGCACGCTACACCTGGATTGAGAACTGGCTCTCAAGTAAGGCACTGATAAGTTCCATCGCAAAGTGTTCCTTCACTGAAAGCTCAAGTACATTGCAGTATTCAATGATACGGGTCGCAAGTCATCGTCGCCATAATAGCTTCAAAAATTGTCGCAATGGTCCTTCGAGAAGTTAAAAAGTGGAAGTCAAATGGTGCCAATTACCACAGACAATTTCAAGAACAACCAGGCGGCTAGCTAATGCTCTATGCTCAGTGCAACACACGATTTTGAAGGTGTTTGTTTAATTTTGTATCTTATTACCGAGTCTTGCACTAGCAAGTGGAAAAGATGAACGCAGACATTCGATCAGATATTCCTACGATTAAATTCAGAGTATGGTACATATTTACATAACAAAACTAAATATCACTTATAAAATCACAACATGATTGTATGGCACACGTGTAGCAGGTATAGCGAGTGCTGTGCAGCGCCACTCGTCGACGTGTCTTCAATTCATCAGATTGTTAAAAAAAAATAGGAATATCATCAAATCATAACACAATAACCTAACTACACTAAACCAGATCAAATTATTAAGAACGATCTCGACCCACGGAGCAACGGATCGCATCAGATCTTTATTGTCATAGATTCAGCAAAAAATACTAAAAAAAACATTATCAACTACTAAAACCAAAAAAACTAATCAAAATCAAACTAAAATAATTCAGCTAAGACACTCAAACACACGGTAATGAATAAAACAATAATATTAGCGTAATATTGATAAAATACAAAAAAGTAAAAACGTTACACATGCACCGTCTAATACCATGGCTACGAAATAAAAATGTTTCATATAAAAATATCTTACCGGATTAACAAACTGTATATTTTTGTATACCGAACGGGATAATACTCCAGTTAGCGCGATGGCGACAACGCGTCGCTTACCTAAATCTGCTAAAAATCTCAAAAGATATAAAAGACAAAATGCTAGCGAGACGAACTTTACCTAAAGTGCTCTAATAGTTACTACCGCGTCCAATTGCTAAAATTTAAATACTATATCATCAAATAAAAACGAACAAATTAATATTATTATCAACCAAATGTTACTAACTGATAAAAACAACACGAGAAACTAACTGTGGGTCTCAGTGACTAGGCGGTAACGACGTTCGAATAGAAATTGTCTCTCGACATTAAACCTGAGGGTTCATCTTAAATTCTTTCTATAAAGTATCCAAAAATGATTTATAATTCTCAATTCTGCAATTTAGATCGATAGATGAATCGTTTTGTACCAATTGAGGCGTATAAAACATTTTCGACCTCTCCCATGCTTGTGATGCTAATTCTAAAAGACCATCGGTAAGTTTAAACAACTCTCTGCAATCTCAAAACGCCGCAGTCAACTTTGTCATTGATAAAACCCCTAACATCACATCTCCTCATAATTTTGTAACTACTAATGGGGTAGTAACTAAAGATTGTCCATATCAGCTCAATCGATTTAACACTTACCTAATAATAATGTAACAACATCTTACTTTAGTTTTCATAATCATAATTCCATCGACACAGAATAAGTGCTAATTAAAAACAGGAAGTGCCATTGTGCCGTAGAATAATCTTACAACTAACAACAACACCGCTCGATGCTCTCTTATACGATAAAATCACACGCTTAACGCCTAACAATTTTTTTTAAGTAATAATAGTTAAAATATTGGTCCAACAATAATGGGCTAAATAATACAAATGCCCTCAATATTCATCCCTAATTAAACGATGTGGGATATGAAAAAATATTATTCAATTGCTCAAAATGATAAAAGGGTTTCGAGAACATCACACGTTTTAGATCGTTTTGAAATAATCTCCATACTTTAAATAGGTACTCGAATAACAATGTCAATACTATAAACTAATCTCATCATTACAGTTTCGATTGGAAATAACTCATACAGAGATCTCATGCCGAAAATATTGAAGGATTCCCATCGTTCATCGCGTCGATCACATCGAGACAGTCGCTAATAACACTTGCCACTTACATATTACATAAAGAGTCCATTTTACTTCTCTTGAACTATTACAAAAATTGACACGCTATTTCCAAATGTGGAGTCCTTAGAAGAAATTTTGTCGCAGTGTGCCTATTCTTGATGCATAGTTCGGAGGACTCGGTCATTCCGGTCTCCTGAGGAAGTAGCGTGAAACTCACATGCCTATAGGGGGGACCTGCACATAGCGGTAGATGTACAGGCGGTAGTCCTTGCTCGCGAGGACCACGGAGCCATCATCCATGAGCGCCACATCGAAGCACTGCGCGTGCTTCACTTTGCTCTCAAGAGCGGACACCAGCTGTCCGTCCTGTGTGAATATCGTCAAGTTAAAGTTGTTGTGGTTGTCAGCGATCAGTATCTCGCCGGCGGCGTTGATTCCAACTCCAATCGGGTAGTTAGTAACTCCTTCTCCTCCGATCTGACGCAAGTAGATGCCCTCATAGTTGAACACCTTGACGCAATGCGCGCGGTTGTCGCTGATGAAAATCTCCTGTTTGTCGTTGACTACGACACCGTTGGGGAACTCCAAATGCTTGGAGCAGCCGAATTTCTGGAGCACGTTGCCGACTTGATCGAAGATAATGACGCGCATCACTTTGCATTCGACTACCACGATACGGCCCTTGTTGTCGACGGTGACACCGCGCGGGTGTTGCAGAATGTTGGCGCCGAATTTGCGCACGAATTGGCCATATTGGTTGTAAATCTGAATCTGGTGTGTGGGCGATCGCTCAGTTACGATGATGTCTCCAGATGTGCGCACCACAGCCACACGGTTCGGATAAAGCAGCTGACCGTCACGTTTCCCACATTCGCCAAACTGGAACTTGAAGCGGCCTTCCTTGTCGAAGATCTGAATGCGGTGGTTGTTTGTGTCTGCGACAATGATGTCATTCTGGGCATTGACAGCCACTCCACTCGGCTCCGTGAACTGTCCCTCCATCACGCCGAACTCTCCAAATTTGCAATGGTAGATCATCTTCTGCCGCTTGATCTGCGACTTTGGCGGGAAAATAGCAGTGGAGATCAGTTTGTTCGTTAAATCCAAGATGGGATCAGGAAGCGAAGCAGCCGCCAACGAGTATGGGTCAGAATTGGCGGGCGGGAAGAGCGCATCGCATCCACCGTTGGACCACTTCTCGTACGGGTTGATTCCATTCGGGTTAAAGTCTCCAAGAGTCGAGGAGAATGGGCCGAGGCTGGTGACGCTGTTAAAGCGTTTCGAGATGATGTTGGATTCGAATGGCGACGTAGACTGACTCGTGTGGCCAAGTAGGCTGCTCGTGTATGGGCGATCAAGTACGCCGTTCAGTCCATTCGGCAGGTGAATTCCTCCATTCAAACTGCCAGAGCTTCCATTAACGCTGCTGCCGCTGGAAGATGATCCACCGTTCAAAAGAGTTGATCCGTTGGTGGGGCGAGCAATAGGCGGCTGTTTAGTAGGCCCAACGTTGGCTTCAGAGCTAGAGCGTACGTATCCAAATGTGTTTCGTACTCCAACTTGGATAGCTTGATAGTTGGATACAAATTCCAACTCACATGCAGTTTGCATACTCTGTTCAGGGTTGGTGCTCATCAATGTTTGCAGTTTGGTGTCAAGCAGTTTCCTGAACATCAAGATTTCAGCGATGTTGGCGCATTTTGTGAGTCGTTCCACGAAGTCACATGTTTGGTAGATCTTGTCCACCGTCTCTTGGGCCTTTTGCCCAACAACAGTCAAAGCAAGTTGTTTGGTGGAGAATAAGCTCTCAAGCTCCTTGAGCAACTCTTGTTTACGTTCTTCCAGCATGGATCGGTAGAATTGGAACGTATCATTGATTTCATTTTGAGCTTTATGGTACTGAACTTGTAGTTTTCCAGCAGCATGTTCAACAGTTTTGACAACGTGTCTTATTTCAGTCGCACGTGTCTTGGCTTCATTCACAGCTTGATTGATGAGCTCTAGCTGTTTTGGTCCGGCATCGGATAGGTGCTCGCAGTCGTGCAGAGCAGAGGGATGCTCGGCAATGGTGCATTCTTTGCAGACCGGCACAGAGCATGTGCGGCAGAAATACTTCAAGATGTCGTTTTTATGTCTTGGGCAGAAGGCGGTTTTATCGCCACTCGTGGTGAGGGTGGTACAGGTTCCGAGTAACCCCTTATCATCTTTGAAGTTTAAGTCCTGGAAGGCCACCACGCGGTGGCCTTCGAAGCAGTGCATGAATTGGTGTGCCATGACGCAGTTGGGGCAAAGCAGATTAGCACAGTCGACGCAGCGGGCAACGGCGTCGGATTCCTTGGACTTGCAGCCCGTGCAACGGATTGAGGGCGAGCTGGTAGTGGTGCGGGAAACGGGCAAGAGGTCGGCCTCCTGCTCTACAGCAGCTGCGATCACAAGATTGGTGAGCAGACCGGGCACGCCCGCGGGAGGCAAGATGCTATCCACGCGGCAAATCACACAGGTAACCTTCTCGGGATGCGTTTGCTCCCTCTCCAAGCAGCCTCGGCAGAAAGTGTGGAAGCAGTTAAGTACTTTCGGGTCGATGAACGTTTCTCGGCAAATGGCGCAGATGGTGTCGAGACCGTCGAACTCACGAAGGTCACATACGGCGGAGTCGCTCGCAGGCGGCGAGGAGCCGCTGAGGGTAAGGGGTGACAGGGAGCCACGCTCCAGCGAACCTATCGAATTGGCACCGGGCAGCGACTCAAGGGACGGGGTGCGTGAGGCCATCTTCAGGAAACCGGCATCCCTGGAACAAGACAAAAACATTATTAGACATTATTGAAGACGGATAGAAATTTACTGTACTAGAATTACTAGATCTTTAGTTATTGCCGAGCTTTTGATGACGCGTGCCATAAAACAGCCTACGTTGAAACTACGAACAGAAAGACCGCGGCGAAATTACCCGAGAAAATTGTATCGACAGCGAAGACATAAAATGTCAACGTATCAAACTTTCATTTTATGTGCAACTATAGGTAGGCCTAACCTCCTTCCAACATTATCTAATATCTACCGACACTTTGCACCTTATTGTCTTATACAATGTGGCGTAAATGCATTTTATTTCTCGTCGAAGTCCTGACCTTAGATACAGGGTGCGCCATAAATGTGATAAATAGGGGTGCTTAACTCAATATTTTGGGGAAAACGAGTAGTCGAGAGTAAAGCTGAAAGGAAGGGAAAGAGGACCGAAAACATCAATAACGACGGCGACTGTGTAGGCGGAGAGATATCAGTCAAGAATTTCTAAGTTAAATTCTATTTCTACTTAAATGTTTGTTTTAATGACTAGGTCGTTTCCAAAGCTAGAAATATCAAAGAAAAAATTTGCCTTTTTTAAAATTTACAACTGATAGGCAAGCATTTGACCCCAGTCTCAGCTGATGGAAAGTGTTGACGAGGTCGATGATGGTGCATGCTTGCCTAGAAGATACCTTCACTTCACTTCATTCTTGACTTGAAGACGCCCAAATTAAATATCGCTGGCATTATTTTAAAATGGAAGGAAAACAATTACAGTCTCATCTCATATTTTGATTTAACCGGAATCGTTACTTATAAAACATCTATGATGTTCTGATACTCGGCCTCTTTCAAGCGTATCATCGCGAAGAACAGAAAAATTAGTAGTTTTTTTTGGTAGTGCAGGATGTTTGTTTTCACACGAGCATTAGCAAAACAGTTGCTCCCAACTTTAAGTCGTTGCCATGGTGACGATTAGGGCGACCATCAGCAGGGGGAATGCGCTACGGCTTGTTCGTATTTAAGGATGGATATTTATTTCGACCATCCCCCTACGTAAACCCAACAAGGCTAACAATGCGACGTGGGTGATAGATAGAAGTAAAACAAGTTGTGAAAATGTAGAGCGAATGATATTTTAACATCTCGTGTTGATTGCTGTTATGGTAAGGTGTTACAATTTTAGGTCAATCAGAGTTAAATAAATGTCAAAAATGTGAACCACGCGTTGCCTCACATTTGTCAGTGACAACCTGAGACTCTGTATTAAAAAACCAAATGATTTCTTCCATTAAGCAGAATGCTGTTTTTGAAGGCATTGTGTAATCGCAGGAGTTTGATCCCTAAAGGATATTAGACTCAAGGAGGGCAAGAATATGTATAAAAATAGCGAGAAAAATTGACGAAAAAAACCAGTTGAATGTGAACGTAACTGTGTGTCTGTTTCTTTGTAACCTTTTTACGCCTAAACCTCGGAACTGATGAATTTTAGTATGGCGATAGAGTGAACCCTGGGGAAGGACATGGGATGCTTTTCATTGCGATTAAATGTAGTTAAGAAGGGTAATAAGGCCACTGATCACAGCCAGTTAGTTGTATGGAAAAACACCTTACTCAAATTCACCAACAGCTTTCCGCCTAAAAACGCAGCCAAAAGCGTCGTGTTTACGGCACGGCGTGCAGTGGCGTCTCGGGGTTACCATGGCAATGGTTGGGGCGGCCGAGGACGTGTTTCGAATTGGAGGGTGGATATTGAGGGTGGATATTTATTTCGACTCCCCCATTTCACCTTAGGGGAGAATTCGCAAGGTGAATGGCCGTTCGCGGCAGTTCGTTTAAAATTTGAGTTGTAAAGCGGTTTTAATGTCTTTAAATTTAGCTGCAATTCAGCTGCAAATCGCAGTTTCGCGAGCGGTTTTACTGCTTAATTTACAAAGTGTATCTGCATGTTTAATAATTTTGCGCTTTAAGCGTTCATCAAGCGGTAACGGAGTTAAGATAACATTTTGTTATTGCTTTTAAAAGTAAATATAGCGGCGCAGACAGAATTCATTCCGGAATTTTATTCATATTTTCCTGCAGTGTAGCTGCGCCCCGCGGTTTCACCCGCGCGGACTGCAATTTATCGCAATAAAACGAACTTTTTCAATTTTCCTCTTTACAAGAACCTTCCTTGCACTTCAACAAACAAAACAAAAAAAGAATAAGTGAAATCGGTCCAGCCGTTCACGCGTGATGCCCTCATCATCATCATCATCAGCCTGTACCAGTCCACTGCTGGACATAGGCCTCTCCCATGATACGCCACTGAGCCCGGTCTTCGGCTTTTCTCATCCAACCACTGCCAGCCACTCGGCGCAAGTCGTCGCTCCACCTTGTCGCAGGACGTCCTACACTACATTTGCCAAGTCGCGGTCTCCACTCAAGAACACGTTTACCCCAACGGTTGTCGGTTCTGCGGCCCTGACTACGGGAATATTCATTTTTATATATAAGGAGAAGAATTGAATATGAGGTATGAAGACTTTGGCTACCACCAAGCTACAGTTTTATCGCGATGTTTTCCTTCACTGAAAGCTCAAAGCTCATTGTACCATTCGCTAGCCAACGTCACTACCACTGGACCATGATCGCTTGAAACCAACAAACTTCCACGTAAGCTATCATCATCTGCCTGAAGAAGTCCACTGCTGAACATAGGCCTCCCCCTTTGAACAGTACCATGAAAAGCTATAAGCCATTTGCATCTATCGGCTCCCTGCGACTTACATTACAATGGGGCGCGATCACATTAATAAATTTAATCTTACTACTAATTGATTGAATTGGAACAAGCTCACTACAATCCCAAGCTTTTTTGTCATCTAAGTAGTCAAATATTTTATAATAAGCTTTACTAATAAGATTTCTCTTGTTTGGTTGTGGACATTGGGATATGGGAACATGAACATTAACGAGTTACGGGATCACAACCAAAGCAGACCAGCAGTGCGATTCAAATTCACTCGGAAAGTTTCCGTGTCGGATTCGACGTCACTTTCGCTTCACGGAAACATTTTCCGCGAGCAAATAGGTGGCGGAAACTTTTCCGTGATTGAACAGCTGGTTTGTTAAATTAAATATCAGTTTCAAAATTCAGATTAATGAATCGCATCTAAATAATTCATGCGGAAATTCCAAATCCGTTTTCGGAAGTGTTTCCGTGGGAATAAGAATTGCACTGCAGACCCCACAATCAGCACCCGTTCACGAGTTGACGCATATGCCAGCCATCGCTCTCCTCAGCTATGTCCTTTGATGACTCCTTTCCTTATTTATAGCTTTCTAGGACGAATAGCTATCTCGATCCTAGGTCCCAAAGTACCTATTACACAAACGGTCTATTAGCGTTACAATTTCCAAACGCTACAAATGCCTACGATCGTGTAATCAAACGGGAGCCATTCAATAGATCACGTAGCTCTACGTGCTACGCCGTAGCTCTTCGTAGCGCTACGGTTGGCTGGGGGCCTACACGTGAATTTACGTGACGGACGCATACGTAAGCACGTAAGCACCATGTATTACGTTCACGTTGCGTCTACGTTTGGACGTTGCGCTTTGTGCAGCGTCAGCGTGTCGGATATTGAGCTGTAGGCATATGTTGTATCAGTTTGACGACCGATGTGGCGCAATGGGCGGATAGCCGACTGTGAAGCGTGAGGTCGCGGGTTCGATTCCCGCTACAGGACAAATATTTGTGCATTGAAAAAAAAAGCGTAAGTATTTGTTCTGTGTCTGGGTGTTGTGGATCCCCGATCCTTGTAGTTTCTGATACCCTAGATACAGGGAAACCTAGTTAGGGGCCAGAGCCTATGTATGTGATTGTGCGGGTAAAAAAAAAAAAAAAAGAAAAAAAAAAGAAAGAAAGTTTATGCCCGTGGCTCTACCTGCGCAGTCATCATCTTATCATTATACTAGCTGTTCCCCGCGGTTTCACCCGCGTTGGCTACAGCTTTATGCATGCAAAGTCTCAGCCCGATCGGTTAAAAATAGACAAAGTTTCATACAAACTTTCATCCGCTATTTTATCCCCTTCGGGGTAGAATTAATCGAAATCCTTTCTTAACGGATGTCTACGTCATAACATTTACCTGCATGCCAAATTTCAGCCCGA
Source organism: Opisthograptis luteolata (assembly GCA_931315375.2). Classification (NCBI taxonomy): domain Eukaryota; kingdom Metazoa; phylum Arthropoda; class Insecta; order Lepidoptera; family Geometridae; genus Opisthograptis; species Opisthograptis luteolata. Next base: position 8,534,234 of record OV928053.1, on the reverse strand, counting down.
TCCGTCAAAAAGTGGCCTGAAGGTGCTCTGGGTATTATATTTCTTAATACGCTGATAGTATTAACAAGTTTTTGCTACATAAATAGTTTGTGAGTAAAGTAGTATTAAACTTTTAGAAAATGGCGCACTTTGCACATTTTTTTACAATATATAAATATTTTTTTTGCATTTTTCGGCCTGAAGGTGTCCTGCTATATATCAAGTAGATTGACATATATTTGTATTAGATTTTTTTAGACCAAAATTACACAGAGATAGTTTTAATTAATCCCGTTTTTTAGCTTAGCTTGGGAACCAGCGCCTTAATACCTACAGGTTAACATTTCATCAGACTCGGTTTGCCTTCATTTCACCGAAACAAATCACTCCCGGGTGTATTTCCGGTTGGGCCCATACAAATTCAGCGACCGTTCATTAGAGGCCGGTACCGTGCCGGTTCGTACTTCGTATGCACGCATTGCCAATGCAATAGCATCGGCATCAATGCTATTGAACCGGCGGCCTGCGCCGAGGGACCCGAGTGTGCTGGCTTACACAAACTACTGGGACAGTATGGATGCTAAAACTAAGGTAAATAGATCCTTTTTAAAGATATTTTTTTAGGACAAGTTGACCTTTACTTCTAAGGTGGTTTTTTTTTACATTTTACAGAGTAGCGTTTGACTACAAGCCTCCAATGAAGTGACGATGTGGTCGAAGGTGGCGTCACGCTACACCTGGACTTTGAACTGACCCTCAAGTGAGACTGCCGGAACACACCGATAAGTGCTTGGCAACAGATTCCTTGATGGTGGTGTCGCATGCCCTTGAATGTTGCAGTTCTTGGGCATGCCGGTTTCCTCACGATGTTTTTCTTCACCGTTTTGAGCGATGGTAAATCCGCACATAACTTATTAAGTCATAGGTGCGGGGCCGAGAGGATTCGAACTCGGGCGCCTTGTAACTTGTAAGTCGCACGCGTTACCGTTCGGCCACCATCGCTCATTTGCTTCGGTTCATTTCTACGAAATAGGCGAAGATATCATACTGTCCGTATCATATGTCAGTGAGGTGAGAGGAGAGGTAGAACAACATATATGTAGACAGTCCCAATGTGGCCATGTATACAAACGAGTCACTGTTGACAGGTCAGACTAGCAAGCTACGTCTGCTTTTAAATTTAACATCCAAGAGAAATGCGTTACATGTCTAATATTGAATAAGACACAGTTTTATAAAGGTTTTTGTACGATAGCAATAATGACATGTATAATTTTTAAAATAAAACCGCTTCCGCTCCAAATTATAGACAAAACGAAGAAAGCAACGCGTAATTCAGTCAACGCGTAATGAATTCAATGCGTAATTCAGTCGACGCGTAATTAATTCAATGCGTAATTCAGTCGACGCGTAATTAATTCAATGCGTAATTTAGTTAATCCTTTTAAAAAACAGAACTACAAGAAAGCCTGCCATACATCCACAGATTATTAACATTGGAACTCGTATATTCCGGAATCCTTACCATTCTCACAAAATAATAGCAACAAAGGTAATATATTCGGCTTGTTCCTTTCTCCCTTTCTTTGTGTTACATATACATTGGCCAAGTCGAACAATGGACCGAAATTAGTACATGTTAACCTAAAATAATAGTCCTGGCGTTACCTTGCGCCTCTGGTCGACCACAATTCTGAAGCTACTCTTATGTTTCAATTGTCCTCTTTCTGTGCGAACCAATGTGAATCTTGTCGGGTAGAGTTTAAAGTTGGTTTCTGTGCGGAGTTGTCGCCTGATTTACTATAGTTCGAAAAGCCTTTCGGGGCGCGGTAATCTGCTTCGAACCCGATTGCAATTAATGGCGTTCGTAGCGCGGCGATGGTCTTAGGGCAATGAATTAGTTGTTAGAAATATCTTGCCATCTTAAACATGTAGAGAGAATAATTTACCTAACGCATTTCGAAGTTGATAGCCCTAACTGTTATTACCGTTACTAGTATTTATTTTGCTATTTGGGAGTGATATGGCATTTGATTAAAAAAGTATAATATGAAAATACCACATCACATCTTCGACCACATCGTCACTTAACATCAGGTGACTTGTGGTCAAACGCTACCCTGTAAATATTATAAAAAAAAAAAAAAAAAAAAAAGTCACTGGAATATAATATTATATATTATATAATATATATATAAACAGCTGGTGTGGAAACTTGAAATTTGGAGGGTATGTTTGTCTTGATGGATAGGAGTGTACTATGAAAGGATTTTTTTGAAATTCAACCCTAAGATGTAAAAATGGGGTAACCACTTGGGTGAAACCGCGGGGAAAATATTGGTGTGTAATTTGTTTTGTTTTAAATATTTTTGTTTTGTTTGCAAATAAATGATTCTTATTCTTATTGATTCTTAAAGCCCACGATTGTACCATCGCTTCGCCCCGGCTGACCTCATAAACAAACCTCGATTCTGAAATTTGCCGAATCCACTTGAATGTTTGTAAACTTGGAATTACAATACCTTATCTGTAGCGACATGTACGCGGCCTAACAGACCTTTCTCCCTTGAGAATTGACGACAAAAGCGCACAATTCCTGACTATTGCTACAATCCGATACGAAACGATGTATATTGGTGTCCCTTTACAAATTGTGCGAACCCTTGATAAAAGTTTGTTTTATTTCGAATGTATTGTGGGTGGAATTGGTAGAATTGAGTTGTATATTTTGTTTATGCGTTGTAAGCTTTGTAAATGAACATTATTGACGCTCAACGTAATACTTGCAATGTTCTTAATATTAAATTACTCGTGTCTCGCGGTTTCACCCGCATCTTCGGGATCGGGAGAACGTCCCGCAGGAACCCTTTATCGAAATGCGAAAGTTGCTCTGTCTGTCTGTCTGTCTTGCACGCCTAAATTACTGAACCGATTTAAATGAAATTTGGTACATAGATAGTCTAGAGCCTGAGAAAGGACATAGGCTGCTTTTTATTGCGATAAACTATAGTAAACGCGGTCGAAACTGCGGGGAACTGCTAGTATGTATATATATAAAGATTCAAAAAAACTTTAATTAGAAATAATTACAATAAAAACACATAAATAAATGATAACGTTATTAAGTACTGCAGTTTCTAGTCTAGAATCTAAGAAAACTATCCGAGACTCAACAAGCGTCTCAACACTTCCTACTACACTAAAATGATATTCACTTGAGCAATATTTCACGGGTATGTGGACAAGTTCAGAGTTTATTCTGAACAGGGACATTTACAACTAAGTCACAGTATAAACATTAGCAGTAAGGAAACCTTAAAAAATGTATAACAACAAACATATAAAACACCAGTTATGCCTCCTGGTTTCACTCGCGTGGATAACAGTTTATCGCGAAAAACGTATTTAATGTCCATCCCCATGGTTTAAACTATCTCCATAACAAATCTCATCAAGATCGGTTTAGCGGTTTAGGTGTGAAGAGGTAACAAACAAACAAAAAGAAAAGGCACAGAGAATAATATTGATGGTCTATTTCCCAATGCAGGGGTAGAGTGGTGCAACTTTCGACCATATACATCACGTAACATGTGTTCAAAAATTACTCTTTAAGACGTAAGAAACAATTTAATGATAAATTTAATTGAGAAGAGATAAAAAAAACGTTTTTTTTTAATTGCACTCAAAAAACGACAGGTAGCAACATCGTTACAAACGGTTGTGTAGGCATGCAAGTTTTTGTGTGAGCATCCTTACTGGTGTTATGTCAAACGTGTTTCGTAGTAATGAGTTTCTTGGAACTGTCTCTTAAAAGGAAAGCTTTCTTAGAAAGGAGCTTCGTGATGTAACTTATTACATTTGTCTAATATTTTTTGTGTATTTCTCTAAAGGGTCTATTTTGAGAACTCTTTTTGTACTCTTTAATATAAGAAATACAATTACATTATCTGATAGTTATATAACTGTGGAAGGTTCCATATTTTAGCTTATCAACTGTAATAGAAAAAATAATTATCATAGTTATTTTTTTTATTCTTTTGTGACTAATGCAAGGATCAACACTGTAACTATAAGTTGTAATCATAAATTAAATATGTATCTTATTTTTTACTACTTACAGGGTAGCATCAAGTTACGATCCAATTCAAAGTCGCTTAGAGGGATATCCCTTTAGCTCTGAGTATCTTTGAAGGATCGGACCCGGAACGAGGTGATCCGACAGAGAACCAAAGTGATTGACGTGGCCATAGGATTAGCAAGCGGAAGTGCAGCCCGGTGGAGTTGTCAAGGTTACTTGACCAACAGCATTAGTCCCATCAAAAAAAAAAAAGCAAGCGGAAGTGGCAGTGGCCCGGTCATATCAGAACTGATAACCGTTGAGAAAAACGTGCTAAAGGCAAACGTAGTGTAGGAAGCCCTCACGCCATTTGGAGTGACGTCATACGCAGGGTGGTTGATAGCTGTTCCAAAAGAGCCAAATACAGTTATCTATAGCGTGTGTTTGGAGGAACACAGGCTGATAAAGATGATAGCAACAAAATAGTAAACTCTGAGAGAAGTGCTAAGCTCCATAGTGAGAACATGACATGCTGATGGCAATAGATACTGTAATGACAAAAGAACTGCTTCAGCTGCATCTTTCCTCATCACCATAATCTCCCCTTTCTGATGAAAACATCAAGCAATTGTTAAACATAGTTTATTGATTCCAGCGACAAAGGGTTGGGCCACAGGGACATTCGCAGGGTAGGTTAACTCGTGAGATGTCCAATTTCGCGATATTAGTTACATAAGTGTTCATCATCAGCCTTTCACGTTCCCACTGCTGGGACTCTGGCCTTTTCTCAGGGAGAGAGTATGGGGCGTAATCTACCACGCGGGCCCAGTGCGGGTTGGTAGATGTCGCATGCCCTTCACCGTTTCGAGCGATGGCAAATCCGCACATAACTTATCAAGTCATAGGTGCGGAGACGAGAGGATTCGAACTAGGTGTCGGCGCCTTGTACGTCGCACGCGTTACCGTTCGGCCACCATCGCTCACTACACTGGATATATATGTGTTATAGGTGGTTCAAAACTGTTTCTGATCCTCAACACAACGTTCATATATATATACCAAAAATGTATTTTATAGCAACCGAATTTATTGTTTTTCTTTCAAGATTTACCTTTCACTCCTGTTATGCCATTTGTTATGCCTCACGATTTTTTTTTAAACATAGCCTATGTCGGGATTAGCATAGCTTTTTATCAGTGAAAATATTGATTGATCCATGATCCACATAGTTTCTAATACCAAAGATTCAGTGAATCATTGTTCGAGCGTTTTTCATTTCTTTATTCATTCTTATCCTACAACCGAAACAAATGAGTTGAATATTTTCGCATCTCTACTGCTTGTTTTCTGTGGCTGCTACGCGTGCATTATTCAAAACACCCAGGCTCTTGTAAAAGTTAAAATTCATGAGCACATGTACAGGGACAGACATATTTTGTGAACCCTGCGTTTATGACGTCACGTATTAAGTTAATGCATACCGTTCGGGTATGCTCCTTTTTTAATGCAAATAAGAGTTTGTGTAAGGATTTTTTTTCAGTGTTTTGACGATGGATCCGAGTAGATTTATTACGTAGATTCAGTGGGATTTGGGCGGTATCCCTCGTAATGGGGTCGGATATGAATTTATTTTCGAAAAATTGCGGAGCTTGTTTTGTTGCGTATTGTCTGCGTTGTTTGCCCAAATTGGGCCTTGGATTATGTTTTCAAACATTTCTAATTGAGCGACGAGTTGGTTTATATAATGAATTCCAGCTATGCTGTGAATTCTCATTCGAACCGTGTAAAAAGTAGCTTATGTCACTCTCAGTTCTATGCAAAAAGTCACGTTGATCCTTGATGCGTGAAAGGCAAACCAACAAACATACTTTTGCGATTAAGGGGTCCACTGCAATAATGATGAATTGTTCTTTAACTTTAGTTTTGAGATAATTGAGTTTTAAATTTTTAAACGGTGTAAAAAAACTCAGACCCGAAGATTATAAAATGTTATTATTGTCGTGAACACCTGTGACATTGAGCGTTCTAGCCGTGTAGCCAAAATATTTAAAACATATTTATCACGGGACTGCAAGCGATATTGCTAAGTTTGCTAACAAGATTTCTAAATATAATGTATGTGACCGAATGTTAGTACTCGCTAAGATTTAAAAAAAATTGGACATTCATCAATAAATTGTATAAGTGTGAACTAGAACTTGCTTTCTTTTTAACTGAGATAATAAAAAAATCTTAACATAAAAGAAACTCTTTTTCTGCCAGTTAATTCATATTGAAATTTAGTATTCGATATAAGGCTTTTTCTCAACAAAATATTCATTTCGTTTTCAACAAACTTTTCCAATATGTCTTAAATTCCTCCGATTCACGCAGCAAACAATTTTACATTCCCAACTATTTTACTTCACCTCCAAGATAGAGCAGAGAGCATCTCGAAATATCTCACAGAATTTAATATAGAAACTTGAGAGACTTACGAGTAAAGTTTTTAAGGCCTGACTATATTCCGTTATATTTTGACGGTCGATGTAGTACAATAGAACCGTTGACTGAGTGAGTGAAGTCATGGGTTCGATTACCTCTACGGAAATATTTGCGCAATGATGTACAAATATATGTTCCGAGACTGGTGGAATGTATCTGATCCCCGATCCACATAGCTTCAGATAGCCTAGGCATGAAAATATTGTTATTATTTGTTCATCATCATCATCCTATTACGTTCCCACTGCTGGGCTTATCTTAGAGAGAGATAGTATGGGCCACAATCCACCACTCCGGCCCAATGCGGCTTGGCGGAAAAGCTAGTAAGCCAGTCCTAGCTATTATTTATTCCCAACCCAATATTTCAAATTTGATGAACTAGTCCTCGCTGGTCTCCGCCAACCAATTTTTGCTAGAAATTCAAGAGAAATTCACGTTTTCGAGCCGACCTTTACATATACGAAAATATAGAAAAAATGCAGAATTCTCATGAGTAAACGAATCGGCGGAGTTACCGCAGAACGAAATTCAAGTGACAAATGAAGGCAAAGCCGCCGGCAAATAAACCTAACCTTTAATATTGAATGACAAGACATGAAACTTGAGAAATGTAAATCTTGAGCCGTGAATAAATAATGTATGAGTCGGGATCGAAGGCGACGAAACGAAGCATAAACGCGACGTCTACATTTATTATGTATCCTGGAAACCGTATTATGTACCTAGGAGACTTTATTATGTATCTTGGGGATTCTTTTATGTAAGAAATGCAACGGGACTGCGACGGGTGGCTGTGGCACTAAAACTCAAAAACACCTTGACCGATTTTTTTTGTTTAGTTCGTATGGTTTTTAGTGTAGACTATTTCTATACCAAATTACATTGAAATCGGTTCAGTAGTTTAGGCGTTAAAGCCAGACAGACAGAGTTTCGCATTTAAAATATGTATTAATTTATAGTACGGATAGGGATGAACATTTGAAAAAGTCGCTTTTTTTCTTTACCTATGGAATTTTTTTTTGTATTAACTCAAGATTCACCTTAGGGGGCATTAATTACGCGAGGTGTTTTGGGGGCGCGCGGGAGGGGAGGGGGGGGGGGGGTTACCTACCTACTCATACGAAGCCAGGGCGGGTCACTAAGTAAATAAACACATTTTGACTTCGACTTTGCTACTTGTACATTTCGAAGTCTATTTTGTTCATGTCTACTCTAAAGCTTATATGTTACAAAATGAATACTTGTCAAAGCGTTGTTAACCGTCACGCTACAGGCGAACAACGGACAGCGCGGTGATATGACTAAATTACGCCATATCACTCCCGGGGCCGTTATCCAACAACAAACAGGATTAGCTGACGCAACAGTCGCTCTCTGTTAATCCTTCATTAATCATTCCTCGGGCCCACAGTGGTTGGCTATGGTCTGGGAGACCGCATGTGTGTGCGGTCTAGTACACCTAGGGTTAACAAATTGGAACGTTACGAGTTTTAATCGAAGGTTTTAAATTTTTTTTAAATATTTCAATAGACTTAGGGTTAACAATCTTCGGACTTGGTTCAAAATGAGCACAAGATCTCTGTTCCGAGCAGCAGCATCCAAAGTTAGGATATCCCTAATGATAGCCGATCGGTAGGAGATGGCACCACAAGAAGAAGAGGGTTAACAAAAAGAACTTTTTGTAACATAACGTCATGAATTCGAAAGGGTTGGAAATATTTAAAGATTGGTCTAATAGACGCACAAATAAGTTTTTTTCCGTGTTACATTTTCATTTGAAAACGTCTACCAAACTTTGTAATCAACCTCTTTTGATCAATGAAAGAAAGCTAGCATAACTGGCTTATCTCATTTCAAAGCCCTCTAATCTGAAATCAGCGTGGCGTCAACTTCGGCGTCACTTAGCTTAGCATCAGGTGACTTGTGGTCGAACGCTAAATGCGTACGATAAATAATAATCAACTAAATTCCAGAATTAGCAGAATAACGTGCTATATTGCTTGCGTGTATTGTGTGTTACTCTACCATCCTCAATCTAATCAATCAGTTTTCTATCCCGTGGCAACCCTAATCTCTATAGGTTGTGTCACAGTCGGCACAATTATTGTAGTAAATAGTAATGGATTGTCTACTGCATTGCTGATACTGGTTGAAAAGTTAATCAGTAGGCATTTCAATTAGCGCGAAGCTCCGTAACAAATAAATAAATAATCCCTACTAATATTATAAATGCGAAAGTCTGTCTGTCTGTCTCGCTTTCATGCCTATACTAATAAACCGATTTAAATAAAATTTGGTACAGAGATAGCCTAGAGCCTGAGAATAAAAATAACTAAATAAATATAAACATCAGGGACCATTGCACACAAATTGACTTAGCCCCAAATTAAACTCGAAACTTGTGTTATGGGTACTAGACAATGATATACATACTTATATAGAGAAATAAATACTTATATAGGTCGAAATATCCAAGACTCAGGAAAAAATATTCGTGCTCAACACACATATATTCGCCCTTACCGGGATTTGAACCCGGGACCGCTAGCTTCGCAGGCAGGGACACTACCTACACGGCTACCGCGTCCTCAAATGGGAAGAAGAAGAAGGAAGAATGGTCATGGGTTACTTTTAATCGCGATGAACTGTAGTCCATGCGGGTGAAACCACGGGGAACAAAAAAATACCTGCCGGGCGTTTCTTGCCTGTTTTTTTGCCGGCGTAAGGAGGTTGGAACAGGCGTAGCAAGTTTTAAGTTTGACGTTTTAAAGTGATCACAATATATCCTATTGAATAAAGTATTATTGACTATTGACAAAGCTAGTTGCAAATATTTGTCACAGTTGGTTGCAGTGTAACAGTTACAAATGTGTTACTGTAACAAATACTTGATGCGCCGGTGGATAAACAGTACTGTTATACTAATTTATAATTCAGTTTGTAACACGTTTCCGTTGGACAAATGTTAGCTGTTTCGAATAAAGCTTGAATTAATTCTCAATTGAAATAGGTCAAGCAACAATTTGCAAATTAATGTTATTTGTTGAGCTGTTTTTTTTAGAGATCTATGTATGAGATAGAATTAGGTTCAATTTCACAAGGGTTTATAAGCAATGCACCTTTTTCGGTAACTCATTACGACTCGTAAATGACACGTTAGTCGTTATCTTTTACTGATTGTAGTATTATAAACGCATGTTAACTGTCCGTAAGCGAAAAGAAAATTTTACGTGAATTGTCTATGGCTACTTGTCATTTTATTGTCAACTGTGACATTTCTATCAAAATGTGAATGGGAAATTTTTGGCGGCAATTTAAATGTCAAAACGTCAAATTAAACTATTCGTAAGCTCAAATCGCTACCATCTCCATCGGTAGAGAGCGTCCGTAAAATGTTACTGAAATTAAACGAACGGTTTTTTATAGCACGGAATATTTGACAATTAGATTAAAGGTCGCTGCATACGTAACGAGCTAATGCCTCTCACGGGAAGTGAACGAGACAGGGACGTGACTGCCTCGTTCAAAACGGGATCGTGGTGTAAATGCAATGCATACGCACCGTGACAGTGACTCGGATCTAACATGCTAGTGTTGTGAACACGGGACGGGGCACGCGCGGGGCGGGACGTGCTAAACATCGTCGCCGACGATGTTTTTCCCGCCCCGTGAGTGCCACGTTCCCGTCCCGTCCCGTCCGTATAAAAACCCGTCACGTATGCAGCGACCTCTAATTAACCGAATACGTTTACAAAACCGGCCCAAAAAGTATAGTTTCTTGCGTTATCGTCCAACAAAATACGGATAATAATCTTATTACAGTAGAGCAACGAGGTTAGACTGTTAATCTCAATTAAAAGTCGAATGCGTGAGTTAATCCAAGTTAAATCCCATTTCAAAAATTAAGTTACCCCTAAATTGCTTCCTCGTTTTCTGGAAACAATGGAACTTCAACTCTTACTGTTAGTTGATAGAGCTCAAATTTGAAGGCGGGCCAGTTCACCAGCTAATTTCGAGTAGAAACCGCGATGTCACGTCACTCATCCCGTATCACGTGAAATACAAAATCCGTAGCGTAGCGCTACGAGGTCTACGACGCGTAGCGCGCTACGCTCGCAGCTACGAATGTAAGTAATGAGTCTCGTAGGCTCAATGTTTTGTTTGTCATTTGCACTAACTATACCGAAATATGAGCGATGGTGGCCGAACGGTTAGGCGTGCGACTTACAAGACGCCGACACCGAGTTCGAATCCTCTCGGCCCCGCACCTATGACTTAATAAGTTATGTGCGGATTTGCCATCGCTCAAAACGGTGAAGGAAAAACATCGTGAGGAAACCGGCATGCCCAAGAACTGCAATATTCAAGGGCATGCGACATCTACCAACCCGCACTGGGCCAGCGTGGTAGATTACAGCCCATACTCTCTCTCTGAGAGAAGGCCAGAGTCCCAGCAGTGGGAACGTTAAAGGCTGATAATGATGATACCGAAATAGGTGTATAGCCTTGGCCAATAGTGGAGTTAAACTTCACTAAACTGACTAAATATATTTCAGACTAAACTAAACTCTTTGTGTATTTGTTTAGTGATTACTTCGCGAATTATCTTATCCTATTCCATCTCTATCCCATACCTATTGGTGTGTTCCGGCAGCCTCACTTGAGAGCCAGTTTCCAGTCCAGGTGTATATATCAGACTATGTATATTATGACAAAAAAGCTTGGGTTTGTGGTGAACTTGCTCCAATGCAATCATTTAGTAATAAGAATAAAATTTAAATTTGATCGCGCCGAAAAAATTACCTGCCGGGCGTTTCTTGCCTGTTCTTTTGCCGGCGTAAGGAGGTTGGAACAGGCGTAGCTAGTTTTAAGTTTGACGTTTTAAAGTGATCACAATGTATCCTATTGAATAAAGTCCTATTGACTTTAACTCTAAATCGATTAATTTCACTCAAAACAATTTTCATCTCACATTTATAGGCCCATTTCAGTCGTTCCTCTGTAATTCCACGAGAGTCATTATCTGCGTTACTCATGTAATATTAATTAAGACAATTATTGCCACCCGTAGACTGTTACGGTAACGATAACGTCACGTGGCAACGTGAATTGTCGCCGTTAAAATTAATGCCGTTATCTTCAATTGTGGGTAATGAATGTAAGAGCATTAGTCCTGCTCCGAAAGATCTTACGTCGTATTTCTGAACTATTATAATAATAATAATGCCCGCACAATCACATACATAGGCTCTGACCCCTAACTAGGTTTCCCTGTATCTAGGGAATCAGAAACTACGAGGATCGGGGATCCACAACACCCAGACACAGAACAAATACTTGCGCTTATTTTTTCAATGCTCAAATATTTGTTCTGTAGCGGGAATTGAACCCGCGACCTTACGCTTCACAGTCGGCTATCCGCCCATTGCGCCACATCGGTCGTCATATTATTCAAAGAAAGCTCAGCTCACACGAGCCATGGATAGAGCCATGCTTAGAGTTTCTTTGCGTGATAAAATCCAAAACGAAGAAATTCGCCGAAAAACTAAAATCACCGACATAGCTCTCAGAATTTGCAAGTTGAAGTAGCAGTAGGCAGGCCATATCGCTCGACGAACCGATAACCGATGGGGAAGAAAGGTTCTCGAGTGGCGACCACGAACCGGAAGACGTTCTGTAGGTAGGCCCCCCACTAGGTGGACCGACGACATTGTAAGAGTCGCAGGGAGCCGATGGATGCATATGGCTAATAGCCGTTAGCTAATAAGCGCTAGCATTCAAACGGGGAGGCCTATTTTCAGCAGTGGACTTCTTCTAGCTGATGATGATGATGATAATAAATAAATAAACAAATATCGGGGACAATTGCACACAAATTGACTTAGCCCCAAATTAAGCTCGAAACTTGAACAAAAAATAAAAAAAAACAAATGACAAAAATTATAATGATTCAAAGAAAGGGTGGACTTTTTTGGCGGCAACTGAGTTGTTTCTTCGAGTGATAATGTGTAATATTGGTGGATTATTAACCATTATGTGTTTGTTAATGTGTACGAGTGTGGGAAATTGAAATAAAGTTGTGAAAGTGACTTTTCTAGTTGCTCCAAAAAAGTCCGTGTAAAGTTTAAGTAAAGCGCCACTACTTTACTTAAACACTATCCTCATCCCTTCAATAGTCAATCGTCAATTTTTATTTATTCAATAGGATACATTGTGATCACTTTAAAACGTCAAACTTAAAACTAGCTAGCTTGAAATATTTTATACTTGACACTGGCAAATACACTAATCGTGTGACGCCATAACAAAACAAAAAAAAAAGAAACGGTTTTTAGGGATTTTTTTTGACAATTGGGTACAACTGTAAGCGGTCTCTTGTATGGAAATGATGTAAGATTTGCCTTTTGTTTCCCTACCCATGCAAAGCTGGGGCGGGTCACTATCTATCAAGATTACAAGCGCTTTTCTAATATAATTTGTTATAATAGATGTACAGTGATTAAGATTGTATTATACCTAGAGTAATATAATTGGATTTTCACTAACGATCGTCCCGTCTGACTTTGATCGTCCTTGCCTAGATAAGTTGTATTTTCAATTACAGCTTTAGTACTGTAGTCTGTCACAGATAAGAAAGATTCTTTACAGGTTACTCCGCGCTGATTATCTGGTTAAAGATGTTCATTTCTCAAAAGAACATAGTTCACTTATTGCAGAAAAAATCATACTAATATTATAAATGCGAAAGTTTGTGTGAATGTTTGTTACCACGTATCATCGTAACTACTGAACCGATTTTGATGAAGATTGGAATAGAGATAGCTTATATCCTGGATTAACACATATGCTATTTTTATCCCGGAAAAAGGTCTAGGGATAACGGGAAGACGCGGGACGCAACTTGTAAATTATAAGGTAATTTTGTCTTGCGGAGGCGTTACATGAATAATTAAGTTATTAAGTATTAAAATTATCATTACTGTTAGTTTAAGTATAAGCCTTTCTTGTATACTTATTTATTATTACATCTCTGATTAGAAGTCACCTGATGTTAAGTGACAATGTGGCAACACGCGACGCGTGAACTGGCTTTCAAAAAATGCTGCTGGAACACACCGATAGGTGCTTGGTGAAAAATAATAATCATCAAATCGGTTCACCCTGTCGAAAAGTTTTAGTTAGCGAAAAATAAAAAAATGTGAATAATGAGAACCTCCTCCTTTTTTGAATTCGGTTAACAATCGCTGGAAGGTAAACAAAGAGATGAATATCTTTCTTGTAGACGACTGAAGGTGTTTAAAAATACAAACTGTTACGTAAAAGCAACCTCGGCAACGTAGTGGTTACGTAAGCTACCTTTATAGCTACGCGGGATTTCACACCGTAGCGGTAACAGAAACATTGTAAAAAATAAATAAATAAATATCGGGGGACCATTACACACAAATTGACATAGTCTCAAATTAAGCTCGAAACTTGTGTTATGGGTTACTAGAAAACGATATACATACCTACTTATATAGAGAAATAAATACTTATATAGATAGAAATATCCAAGACTCAGGAACAAATATTCGTGCTCCTCACACATATATTTGCCCTTACCGGGATTCGAACCCGGGACCGCTAACTTCATAGGCAGAGTTACTACCAACTCGGCTACCGCGTCGTTGCAACATTGGGCGTTAATTAAATAATTAATTGTGTACTCCAATACGATAACAGGGGCAAAAATTACGGGGAATAATTTAAGGGTGTAATATATTTTCTTTCACGCATTATGTCCCCCATACGGGTAATTGACCTAAATTACCCGCCAGGATAACGTACATTACCCGAGCTAATCGGAAAACGAGACAATCTCGTTACGGGTATTTATCATCCAATTAGAGATATTATGTAACTCCAGAGTAATTGTAAATAACTTTGATGTGTATAATTATGTGAGCTGTAAATTGTATCTGTGCTCTTGATTAAATGTAAAGGATTTAACGACAGTTAGATGTGTAAATACAAAGGAGTTAATTGGTGTGAGGACTGGTATTACTTGACAATTTACTGTTGGAAGATAAAATATTATAATTATTACTATCTTTAAGGATATTTAAACAGTATGTGTACCTAATGTCTCTTTCGCAAACTATGATGAGTTTAGCTGGTCTTCCGCTTAATGTGAAAAAAATACCGAAATCTAAATAAACTTGCTCCACTCGAATGGGGATCCCCAACAGAAGCTCAATGGGTACTTGTAGTCAAAATGTTCACAATTGCCCAATCATGGGGAAAAGCAACAGGGATCTAAGGATTGACCCGTTTTACCCTGTTATTAATGTACGAAACATAAACAGCTCATATATTGACTTTCCTAACAGTTTGAATGTTTTTTACTTGTTTGACTGACGTACGCCATTACCCTGTCTCGTGTCGGCTTGTAACTGCCGGTGATACGCCCTCCGGATACTTACCTGGAAATAAATAAACATTTTGGTAAATAAAAGCGAAATCAAATTACTCTGTTTAATACATTTTTTTACTTCTGACAGGGTAGCGATTGACCACAAGTCACTTGATGTTCAGTGACGATGTGGTCGAAGGCACCACGCTACGCCTGGATTGGGAACTGGCTCTTATGAAAACACCGGTTGGTGCTTGGCGACAGATTCTTAACTTGAGCTTGTTAGCTAGCCAGGCAAGCACTAGAAAGTACTCAACCACCAAGCTATGTTTTCATTACGATGTGTTTCTTCACCGAAAGCTCATTTGATTAAAGGGTTCGAAACCACAACCTGCGGATGACGTCACTGAGATAAATAACCACTGAACCAGATAAGGTCTCTATCTACATATTAAAGAAAAGGTTTTTCAGGTTCCGTACCCAAAGGGTAAAACGGGACCTTATTATTAAGACTCCGCTGTCCGTCCGTCTGTCTGTCTGTCCATCTGTCACCAGGTTGTATCTCATGAAACCACTTGCCTGGATTTACATCCTACTTATATTATAAACGTGGAAGTTTGTGAGTATGAATGGATGGATGGATGGATGGATGTTTGTTACTCTTTCACGCAAAAACTACTGAACGGATCTGAATGAAATTTGGAATGGAGATAGCTTATACCCTGGATTAACACATAGGCTATTTTTTATCACAGAAAAAGGTTCCTGCGGGAACCGCGGGGCGCAACTAGTAGTAACTGCTAATCAGAATTCAAGCAAACCCGCGACAGGAAACTTCCTAGCAAATATAGTCAAGGGCCAAAATCAAAAATCTCAACCGCACCCGGTTACGAAACTTTAAAATTAAAATTCCCGCCGAGTACCGAATAATATTAAGCGTAATTAAGCCAAACAGACCTAATTAAGGCGGACGATTTTTTGGAAATTTCGCTTAGAATATGCAAAGAGATCCGATTGGGGTGACTGAGTTATAGTAGAGAGCGGAATAAAGTTGATTATCTCTAATTGGGGTGTTATTGTGATTCTGTAACTTCGGACTTGAAAAATTAGATTCGTATTTTAACGCTGGTTGGTTTCAGAAAGGTTTTGTTTATGGGTTTCGCACCGAAAGGTTTTAAATGAAACCATCTTAGTCTGTTAACGCTGTGTGTTCTGAAACATGCTTTTAGTTCCGTTTGACATTGACATTCAGTTGCGGACCAAAAATGTCAGTGTCAGTAAATATATACAATAAGTTAGCTAGAAGTTATGTGAAAAAAGTGTGGCATACAAAAGTTGTAGATCTTTTTATTACCTACAACTTTACCATTTGACTTTTTTCCATAGGACTTGCAGTTTTGCCGGAAATCGAGATAAACCGTTTTTTACCCTTAAAAACTCACACCCTTCCCCTTCCCGACCTCAGATCGCCCCTAAATTATTTTTCCTTTCATTTTTATAATATTCTCCTCCTTTTCCAATGGGTTTCATCCTACTATTTTTTTTTTGACAAATGCTACGACTGTAAAAATAAGTTTCTTAATGAAAACGTAACAAAAAATGATTTTGTAATAGATCGGTCCACTCGGGCCTATAATAAAGATTGCAAAATTTTAACTTTTATAATCTTGACTTGGACACTTCATTCGACGAAACGTATTCCCATAGCGGTCTTGCTGTCTCCTTCTACACAGCCTTTATGAGAGAGACAGCGATATCACAACGCCAACCGAAGTGACAACATCAAAATGTTTACGGGTAGTTCGAAAACGGTTGCTTCAAAAGAGCCGAACCAATGGATTCTAGTTTCAAATTCAAACTGGACATTTTAATTCCAATTTCTAAAAGAGCGTTCGAATTTCGAACCGTTCTAAAATTCAAACGTGTCATTCGTTTCTAGTTTAGGAGCGAGTGTATAACGAGAGTTCCGTATGATTACTTTTGTTCGGCGACAACAGATGGCGGTAAGGGGCGGTTGATCGCATTTGTTCGAAACTAATCGTTGAACGAAAACTGCTTTTAGAAAATAATTGTGAGACGTGAGAATTACTTATGTTGTTTGTTAGAGACAAACCGACGTCTAATGAAATTGATTTTGGATGTCAACTTGACTTGACGTAATATATATAAAATATTGTGACTTAAAATGAAAGTACTTTACCTTTGGAACGCTTCTTCAAGAAAAGTCTGATCGGTTTTAAAAAAGAAGACAGGATCAGATTTCAATTGGAATTACAGATATTTATCGTAAGAACTATGTTTTCTTAATAGATGAAGAACTTCAAATAACTTGCCTATATCAAGTTGTGTTTCGCTTATATATCTCTAGAGTTTACTTTTTATAAGGTAGCGTTTGACCACATATCACTTGATGTTAAGTGATGATGTGGTCGAAGGTGGCGCCACACTTCACTTGGATTGGGAACTCGCTCTCAGCTAGCCAGCCGACCCAGGAGAAGGAGAGATAATGCCTGACCACCAAGCTATGGTTTCATCACAAATATCCAAATCGAAATATACAGGACACAACATCACTTAAAACAAAGTACACCTTTTCCAACCTCATTACGTACGTTTAGTTAAAAAAACCCAGCATGTTTGTAACGAGTAAGTATACAATGGTAAGTGACATAGTAACTTGCCACATTTACATAAAGCTTTCCCGAGGACAAACTCATCAAAACAGTAACAGTTTTGGAACTTTGCGATGCACCTTTCGGGTACTTTTCCCGGCGGTTGCTTAACCCCACTTCTGAAGCAGTTTGAATAATCTAAGGGATGTGAAAAAATAATCGATTTTTTTATTATAACCGATTATTAATTGTTATCTTGTTCTTTTGCCGGCGTAAGGAGGTTGGAACAGGCGTAGCTAGTTTTAAGTTTGACGTTTTAAAGTGATCACAATGTATCCTATTGAATAAATAAATAAATTGAAATTGAAATATCGATTCTCTGAAAATTAAACATCGATTTTGAATAAATCGATTTTATACTACTTACTGTCTTTTTTTTAAAGTAAAAGAAGGTAAGATATGCGTTGTTGGTTTGCTCATTATTTAAGTTGAAAATGATTCTGTTAATTATTCTGTTTTCCATTTTTAAAACCAACAGATTGTTGTTTTAGTTATTATCGACTTGGTAATTGTATTATTATATACAAAAAATGCAACTTTTAGATAGTTGGAAAAACTTAAAAAAATCGATTATTTATTTAGTAATCGATTGTTTCCCCTCCATGTCACAACCCTAGAATAATCCCACGCGAAACGTTGCTAAAACCTCCTTCCTACATTTTAGGCCGGTTGTGGTTTAGCCAGAGAGAAAATTAAGAAAAAAAACATTTGTTCGCTTCTCGAAAATTCAAACGGCTTTTAAAGGGATCAGCTGTCTTAATCCCGACCTTTCATGGCTTTCATACAAACAAAGTTTCGCTTTAATTTCTAAACGAAACGCCGGATTGAAATCAAAGTTGGTAAATAAAGTCAGATAGGCTATTTCAAGCATATTTTTGTCAAATGTATACCTAAGATCGGTAGCGTTTGATCATAAGTCACCTGACGTTAAGTGTCGAAGTGGTCGAAGGTGGCGCCACGCTATGACTAGGCTAAGAACTCACCATTTACTGGGATTGAGTGTTTACCATCTCTACTTAGAAAAAAAAGAAAAAAAAATGTAATGTATTGTATATGCAAAAGTAACTCTGTCTGTCTGTCACGCCTAAACTACTGAACGGATTTAAATGAAATTTGATACAGAGATAGTCTGGAACCCGAGAAAGGACATAGGCTACTTTTTATCGCGATAAACTGCAGCAGTAGCAGTAGTAGTAGATGATGACAAAAATAGCTTGGGATTGTATTTAGTGAACTTGCTAAATTAAATCAATTAGTAGTCAGATTAAAATTGTAAATGTAATTGCGCCGAAAAATTACCTGCCGGGCTTTTCTTGTCTGTTCTTTTGCCGGCGTAAGGAGGTTGGAACAGGCGTAGCTAGTCGAATATGATGTCTGTGTTATAGTGGCAATATTTTTTTTTACGTTTGTCGTTATAAGGTGATCATATTATCTTACTAAATAAAGATATTTTGAATTTTGAGTAGTGCAGTAGTAACAGCTAGTAGTCGATAAGTAGGTACCTATCATCAGACCCGATAGTGGCCAAACACAAGCCTAAATAGGCAAAAAAAAAGTGCCATATCATCCCACCTAAATCCCGAACACCAGTGCCATTTATATCCTTGTTAATTGCCGTTATTTCAACACAACACACCTTTCAATGGACAAAAACCCGTTAAAACTTTGACAAATAGTTGTAACACCAACTGAAAAAGGTGTTCCGACAGCTCGCTGCAACATACATCACCTCCAATCGGATCAGCTGACGCCCGTGTTTTTCCCAAACATATTGCCTTAAATTCGTCAGCTAGGGAAATCGTTAGTTCGAAAAAAATCCGGCAAGAGCGAGTTGAATACGCGCACCGAGGGTTCCGTACAAACTGGTTTTTATTGTTATAATCTATATATATATAAAAATCAATTGCTATTTATTAGTCTCGCTAAAACTCGAAAACGGCTGGACCGATTTGGTTAATTTTGGTCTTGAAATGTTCGTGGAGGACTTTTTGATTTTTCGATTGAGGCAGTACGAAGTCTGCCGGGTCAGCTAGTAGTATATATTTACGATTTTCAGACTTTTTCCTTTAAACGTGCTGTGAGAACTAGCTTCATGCCAAATTTCATGACTCTAGGTCAACGGGAAGTACCCTATAATAGGTTTTGATTACCTTGTGATATCGCAATATATGCGACATAAACGCTCATATCTTTTGAGCGCATTGACTTACATGTTTGATTTTTTTCACAGCTGAAAGAGACAGTGAAAATGGTCTTGGCAGGCGGACTACAAAGTAATCCTATAAGGTTCCGTTTTTGCTCTTGAGGCACCGAACCTTAAAAAGGCGGAATGACGCTCACTCAAGTTGCCAGCTGCTTCCGCTGCACAGCTGATCGGGCGGATATTGGCTGTTAGAGCTCTCCGTCTCGCTCGCACCTTATTCTATCTCCATCGCGGCTTTTAATTTTTCACTCGGCGCTCGTTAATGAGGCGTTGAGCGGCTTCGATCTCGCCGCCTATAATCGTTTTTCCATAAACTGTTTTGAAAATAGAACGTCTTCGCTTTCTATTGTTTGTGAACGTTGACAGCTTCTAAATAATTTTGAAAATAGAACTCGCTTTGTTTTCTTTTCCATAGAAAATTGACAGAAAATTTGTTGCTAGGAACCTAACAATGAAATTAGCACTCATTTTCAGGAAACCCCTTGCGTGTGCAAAGCTCGAGCTGGTGTTATTGAACTTTGTTTCGTAGGAATACGTTAATAATGAAGTTATTCAGGTCGAAATAACTTGCGAGTAAAACTAAAGAGGAGATCGACACGAGCTGTTTGAATAATTTTCGCCTATTGCGTGATCGAAAACTCGAAACAATGTCAAAACTAAAAAAAAAAACTAGAAGCAGTGCAGGTTGAATCATTCACCCCTGGAGGCTCTATTTTTATGCCGGAATACACACGCGATACAAATCATGTTTGAAATTTGAAATTTAAAAAGTTTGGATTGATTTTATTTGTCTTGCGATAAATAATAAGTTACGTTTTTCGGTTTTTGTTGTTTTAATATGGTAACATTTCTATTATAAAGAGCTGTTTGGAAATTTGCTTCGAAATTTAGCCGAAAAATTAAAGCTGTATGTAGAAAACATTTCTCTTTGCAATTGTAACAGAAAAATGTATGTTAAATATACATTGATAAAAGAGCTTGTTATTAATATATCGCACAAATGTTTCTGTCCTGCGTGAGGTGGGGGTGCCCGTGAGACTTTCAAACATCTGCCTCCGTAGGATCTTCGGCTTCTTCGGTCACATCGCCAGAAAGGAAAGCGACAACCTTGAAAAGCTTCTGGTAACAGGAAAAATACAAGGGAAGCGACCAAGAGGCAGGAGTCCATTGCGTTGGAGTGATCAAATCCGCAACTCCACCAATAAGAACGTCCACGAGGTCATACACATTGCCGAAGACCGAAGCAAATGGAAAGAGATCGTCCTAAAAGTAATTCGTGGAGGTCACGACCCTCAGCAATGAGGAAAATGACACAAGGAGGAGGAGGATTAATATATCAAAAAAATCTTAATACAAAGCAAATTAGACCAAAGCGCCTCTTTTGTAGTAATTTCAACCGTTTTTATCTATTTTGTGATTTATGCTTATTGCACACCACTGTAGTGGTAGAATTTGTTAGCCCTTTTATTACTGTTTTTATCGTGTCGATATACCACATTCTTCAATAAATGATTATTCTATTATTCTATTCTATTCTATTAATAAGGAATTGATTATATAATCAGTAAATTAACTAACATACTCAAATAACCTTCTAGCTATTTTTCGTACATAAAAATAATATTACCATTGATTTTAAAGTTTTTTTTTAAATTCCAAAACGACCCCTCTGTCACTTTCGTGACTAATGAGACCGCCAAAAATTGCTCTCAAAATATAAATTTGAATTACTTTAAACAGCCGTCCTGTATTTGAAATTTATTTTATTTAGTGCACGAAATAAATAGGTATTGCATGCACACGAACCATTCCAGTCACTGTAATTTAGACCTAGTATTTTTAGTTTCTGTTTTGATGTGAAAATTGCTGTGCACTACAATTTTGCTATGAACTGGCAACTTTGAACGACATAAGTTCGTTGCCATCTTTATAAAGAATCCTACTATCTTTTATATAAAATTCTCGTGTCACAATGTTAGTCACCTTACTCCTCTGAAACGGCTGCACCAATTTGTATGAAATTTTGTATGCATATCGGGTAGGTCTGAGAATCATCAATTGCGAAACATCTATTTTTTATAATATTTTTATATCGCGATTAAGTGTGGTCCACGCGGGTGAAACCGCGAGGCGCAGCTAGTAATATAATAAATGCGGAAGTTTGTGTGTGTGAATGTTTGTTGTTTGTACTAAACCGATTTTGATAAAATTTGGAATGGAGATAGCTTATACCCTGGATTAACACATTGACTACTTTTATGCCGGAAAAAGGTACCTGCGGGATAGCGGGAAGACGCGGGTGAACCGCGGGGCGCAACTAGTAAAAAAAAATACAGCATACTACTCTACTCTTGTCCTACGATTTCACTCGCGTGGCGATTCTCACAGATGTCGTGTATTTTTATTACGTAAAAAATCACTTTCACACCAAAAAAAAAATTAGAAATGAGGACAAACAAACTGACTTTCGCGTTTATAAAAGTGTGAGGATTTTATAATTCCACACATATGTTAAGCTTTACTCCTAAAATGACATGACATATCGATCCAAACCCGCGGATAACGGATCAGGATCGATTATTAATTTCGAGCGTTAATGCTTAAAACATGGATTGCTATCTATCGATCAAACAATCAAATCCAGTTAGAAGTCAACGCAAGATCTAAAAGTAAACCAACAAAGCGGAACAAATTAAAACAAAGCGACTTCCGAAAGCTTTTATGTCATAAAGTCATAAATCAACTTCCATTGTTTACCAACAAACATCAATTCATTACTGCGATGAAAACAAGCGTTTTGTCCATTAAATATTAAAACTTCAACATTGCAGCCTTGTAACCGCTGTCAAAACTTTACACTCAAAATCAAGTTTCCAATCAAACTAATTTACACCTTACACAGTTGTGCTTAGAGCTGCATTCAGAAGTGGGATGGAGCTGATAGGATTAGAACAGTTTACGCGAGTTTTGTATCGGTAATTAAAATAGAATTCTGCAGTGAACCAGCGGTGTTTTTAATTGTCGACGACATTGTTTGTTTGTAAATGTGCAGATGAAAATATTGGAAAATGAAAAGTAAATTTATACTGGCAATAGGGAAGTTGGGACAGGCCCGTTAAAACAAGGGCAACTCAATTTTTATAAAGTACTAGCTGCACCCCGCGGTTTCCCGTTATCCCGCAGGAACCTAACCAACCAAACCAACCAACCAACCCAGTCCAGGTGTAGCGTGGGGCCATCTTCGACCACATCGTCACTTAACATCAGGTGACTTGTGGTCAAACGCTACCCTGTAAATAGTAAAAAAAAAACCTTTTTCCGGGATAAAAGTAGCCTATGTGTTAATCCAGAGTATAACCTGTGTCAATTCCAAATTCCATCAAAATCCGTTCAGTAATCTTAGCGTGAAATTGCACCAAACATCCATGCACAAACTTTCACGTTTATAATATTAGCAGGAAGTAGGATAGGATGTGTATTGTGATCGTAGTAGGCCATTTTGACGTGGTCGAAGGTGGCGTCACGCTACGCCTGTGTTGGGAACTAACCAGTATTCATCTTTAGGCAAATTGTCATAACATAACCCTGTTAGGGTATTGCATATAGAAACATAAAGACATAAAATTTTAGTTAAGGACAACACATACATAAAGAAATTATATACCTAAGTAGGTAGGTACACACGATATTATTTTAGAGGTGGTGACGTCGTGACCGACAACCGTTGGGGTAGACGTGTTCTTGAGTGGAGACCGCGACTTGGCAAACGTAGTGTAGGACGTCCTGCGACAAGGTGGAGCGACGACTTGCGCCGAGTGGCTGGCAGTGGTTTGGATGAGAAGAGCCGAAGACCGGGCTCAGTGGCGTACCTTGGGAGAGGACTATGTCCAGCAGTGGACTGATACAGGTCGACGATGATGATGATGATGACGTTGTGACGCTTTTATCATCAATTAATTCTTGAATTGCATAATACCATTTTTGAAATGTATGGATAACTTGCAATTTTAAAGCTTTTTTATTAATTTTTTTATGGAAATTATTAACGTCGTCCTACTAATATTATAAATGCGAAAGTTTGTGTGTGTGGACTTTGGATTAACACATAGGCTACTTTTTATCCCGGAAAAGTGTTCCTGCGGGTTAACGGGATGACGCGGGTGAAACCGCGGAGCGCAGCTAGTATAAAATAAAAATGACATTTCGGGAGAATTTTCCCGCTCTGGGAGAGAAGAAACGAAAAGTTTTTAATTAAATTAATTTCGCTACCAAAAAGTAATGATAAACCCACCCTCATACTGGTAACTAAAAAGTTCAAAATAAAAGATGGAATTTAAAATTCCCGTTTTTGTTAAAACAGTCAGTACCAAAAACTAGAAGCAAAAAAAACTAAACAGATTTACCCCAACAGCTGAGTAAAGGTTATTTCAACGAATCACAGAAAAGTTTTAACGGCTAAGAGCTTTTCGCGGAATAACAGGAGTTAAAAACGCGACCCTGTTAACTGTTAACAGTTTAACTTGAGTAAGGGGAGTTCACACATAGTTTTGAAACAAGTATTTTTAAGTACATACTGGTTTTTGATGCACCCTCAGACTGACGTATTTAATGCAAGTTATCTGTGATGAGCCATGGTAGCCGAACGATAACCGCGTTCGCTTTACAACGCGCCGACACCGAGTTCGAATTCTCTCGGCCCCGAACCTATGACTTAATAAGTTATGTGTGGATTTACCATCGCTCAAAACGGTGAAGGAAAACATCGTGAGGAAACCTGCATGTCCAAGAACCGCAACATTCGAGGGCATGCGACATCTACCAACCCGCACTGGGCCCGCGTGGTAGAAAACGGCCCACACTCTCTCTATGAGAGAAGGCCAGACACTCTCACATTTAACAAAACTCGTCAAAAATGCTTACATCAAATCAAACAATATATTTTATTTAGAAGGATACAATATCACTTTAAACTAACTACGCTTGTTCCAACCTCCTCACGCCGGCAAAAGAACAGGCGAGAAACGCCCGGCTGTTCATTTTTTGAGCACAATCACATTTTCATTTTTATTGCTATGTTTTATTGTGATAACAATTAACAATCCTGTGGGAATATTCACGCGAAACCGTGGAGCAGAGCTAGTAGAAAATCCTAAATATTATAATCGTGAAAGTTTGTGAGTATGGATGGATGGATGGATGGATGGATGGATGAATGGATGAATGGATGAATGGATGGATGAATGTTTGTTGAAGAGTAATCTTTCACGCAAAAACTACTTAACGGATCTGAATGAAATTTGGAATGGAGATAGCTTATATCTTGGATTTACGCATAGGCTACTTTTTATCCCGGAAAAGGTTCCTGAGGGCTAACAGGAAGACGCGGGTGAAACCGCGGGCGCAACTAGTATGTTAATACTTGTTTCAAAGTCTCTTTTCTCTAAACA
The DNA here is from genome assembly GCA_931315375.2 of Opisthograptis luteolata. Classification (NCBI taxonomy): domain Eukaryota; kingdom Metazoa; phylum Arthropoda; class Insecta; order Lepidoptera; family Geometridae; genus Opisthograptis; species Opisthograptis luteolata. The sequence continues at coordinate 8,508,997 of OV928053.1, read as the reverse complement.
TTCGCTGGAAGAAACGCGTCCGGTATTTTCATTTCTCTTACAATAAAATTCTATTGCGTAATGTTTTGAGATAACAAGTTAGAGCTGCTTCTGCTAGTCTGTTATTTTGTTACAATTTGAAGTATTACAATTTGTTTGTAAAACGGGGATATTTAGCATGTATGTATTTGTTTTTGTTTGAGCTCTCGATATTTCGGCACTGTTGCAAGCGCCATGATCACGAATAAAAGAACCTAATTGAAACACATTCTAATGTTAATTACCATGGCAGTTTAAAAAAGCAATAAGATGAATATTCTTCTATTTGTAGTGACTTGTGACAAAAGTATCATAATCTATTCAAATATTAGAAGAGGTACAGTTTGTCAGTTTAAACATGAGTTTAATGACCTAAGAATTTTTTTCTTAAGCCGGTGTTATGTGAAACAAACAGCCTGTATTTTTATGACATTCATCGAAATCGAATCGAATTTAATCGTAAGGATCGATTTCTTTTGAGTAACATAACATCTTAAATTAAAACGACACCATGATTTTTTTTTAACCTACACTGTCCCACTGCTGGGCAAAGGTCTCCCCCATTTTTTTTAACAGATATCTCGATCCCCGCAACCTCAGGCCACCATGAAATATACGATTCTTTAGAAAAGGTATTTTTTCTTCAACCACGGGATTTTCCTCACTTGCGCTGTATATCAATAGTACTTGTAAACCAGTGTAGTAAAACCTTCCACCCTACAACCATATCTTCAAGAGCAATTAGAGCTTGGCTGTCAATTATATAGAAATACGGTGGGTAGGGCGCATGGGGTTGCTTGGTTATGGGGCACGGCTCCCCATAGGGTAGCTTAGAGGGGAGAAAAATGTATGAAAATGTTAGAGGCATCGAATGTTCGCAGGTGGTGGGAACGAGTAATATGAAATTTTAGGAGTACCTACTCTAAGATTAAGCCGAAAATTAGGTCTAAATACACGCAAAAAATGCGTGTCATAGTGATGACTAATGTTAGAAAAGAATCTAAAAAATATATTAATCTAGGTATATGATAGCATAAAACCGGCCAAGTGTGAGTCGGACTCGCACATGAAGAGTTCCGTATTATCCCTATCCCTACTTAATATTATAAATGCGAAAGTAACTCTGTGTCTGTCTCACTTTCACGCCAAACTAAATAAAATATAATGAAGTTTGAAGTTGACTACTGAACCGATTTAAATGAAATTTGGTACAGAGTCTAGAGCCTGAGAAAGGACATATTATGCTACTTTTTATCGCGATAAACTGTAGCCCCCTGCGGACGAAACCGCGAGGAATAGCTAGTTATCTGTAAAAACGGCAAAAATATCACGTTATAAAAATCCTTGTTAGTAGCATCAACACAAGGCCTTTAGACTAGTTTTTGACAATATAGCCTTGATTATTTTTAGCGATATTTTAAAAATTTTTGTTACTTTTAGATCGGCATGACGTAGGTACCCCCTCGGCTGTGGGATGACGCCACAGAGACCTGGGCCTTAAAAGAGACAGATGCGTCGGGAAAATCCGCTTTACTTTTTATTTTCTTGAGTTGGGGTGATTAAACAATTTTTTGTAGGAAAATATCACCCTTTGGCATTGTTTAAAATGGTACAAGAAAAATTGTGAGGGAAACCGACCCGTCTGTACAACAACCATTGAATTTTGTATTTTTAACTTTTCTTTCCGTAGCTTAGAGCCAAGAAAAAATGTATATAAAAGCACCTGACAAATAATATACAATCATCATCATCATCATCAGCCTGTGTTTCAGTTCACTGCTGGACACAAAGGCCTCTTCCGAGGTACGCCACTGAGCCCGGTCTTCGGCTCTTCTCATCCAACTACTGGCAGCCACTAGGCGCAAGTCGTCGGTCCACCTTGTCGCAGGACGTCCCACACTACGTTTGCCAAGGCGCGGTCTCCAGACAAGAACACGTCTACCCCAATGGTTATCGGTTCGGCGGCTTATATGACCAGCCCATTGCCACTTCAGCTTGCTAATTCTGTGAGCTATGTCGGTTCTCTGACGGATTACCTTATTTCTTATTCGAAATGAGGTTCCATTCACATAATCCAACTTAAATTACATTACAAATTGACCAACCAGAAGATGGTTCAAACTTCGCTCTATCACATGTCCGTACAAAGCCAATCACGTGAGTGCCATCCGACTTTGGCCCTGTTTCTCCTTTATACAATTTTATTGGTTTTCTGAGCTATAAAACTTTGGCCAAAGGAATTCTTCACGCCGCAAAAATTAGGGTTACAACGATTTGCGATACTGTGTATCGGTATATCAGGTTGGGATATCTGATACCAAATACTTGATACTTTTTAGCAATCGTTTCTCACATTTTCTATAATAATAGTAAGTCACTGCATCCACCTAACTGTGTTATTTGCCAATATTTTATAAAATGTTTATCTAGTCATGAATGTGTAGGTAAATCCGACACTATAACAAATACCAAAATAAGCTTGGTTAACATTGGTGGTACGAGGTCGATTTAAATAAGGATTGAATAGAACTTTAAGCTCGATTGGTGCAATAATACTGGGGTTATATTAGCGAAATCTATGCTAGCGATGCCCGGCTAAAAAGTCGATTTTGAAAGAACTTATCATCCTATTTCAGTTTACATTAAAATCAAACGCAATGCTTACTTATCTCTAGCTATTTCTAATACTTTCTGATTTCCACTTGAAAAACTCATACTCATTGGTGAACCGTTACTATACCAGTAAATAATATACCTGGTATCGATAACCGATGCCAAACTTTCAACTCTACAGAAAAGGCGGATTTATCCCATTTCTTTGACACGATATCGTACCAGTAATTCTTTGTGTTTTTTCACTGTTTTCTTCTGTTATTTGTACAGCCATTTTGGCGTCTGTGGTTGCGACTTTTCTCTTTTATCTAAGTAATTCCGTTTGGCCAGATGGGTAAGTTTTATTTGTAATTGTTTCCGTGCTTTATTTGCTTTATTGATTTTTTGATGTTGTTAGTTGTACTCGTCAAGTAACTTTTGGGACTACGTATGAAAACATCAGATCAGAAGTCGGATGGACAAGAAAATTATCTTTTAGCAAACAATCTGTGCGTCGCGGTTTTAACTGCGTCAAGTACAGTTTACAGCGATAGATAGTATCCACGCGGGTGAAATCGCGCGAAACAGCTAGTCTTTAATATATACGGTACCCACGTCTCAAGTTATTTTACATGGTATTCATATTCAAATCTCGCATTACGTTAAGCGAAACATCCTTTATTCTCGTAAAATGTACATAAACCATATTTTTATGAAGTTCGCTGAAATAGTGAGATTTTCTATCGCTTTTTCGGGATAACAATGATGTTAAATGGTTTACTGAGTTGACGTTGATATTGGAGCAAAGAGTAAGTGAAAGTAGGTAAAGAGAGGATTTGGTTTTCGCCTTTTCCACGTTTTCTCCAAATGGTTTAGGAATTGAATTATAATTTGGAACTTATTAGGTAGAGATTGAGCTGGTAATCAAATGGCACTGCGGTCAGTTGAAAACAAAAGTGTGAAATCCTTTACTAAAAAAATGTTTCGTTAACAATTAGCCATGAAGCTCTTTATTTCTCAATCTCTATATCCTGTAAGCCTTTAAGTCTCAAGTGAACAGGTATGTTTTAAGCAAGTGCACTCCATCGCAGACAAGACTGTCAGATAGGTTCCGGTACAAAAAGGATACAGATTACTTCTTTTAAAATCAGCATGAGCCCACGTTCCCACTGCTGGGACACAGGCCTTGTCTCAGAGAGAGAAAGAGAGTATGGCCTGAAATCTACCAGAATGGCCTAGTCTTGTTCTGTATAGAAAACTTATCCGATCGTACTGTTATTTATACACAGTAATAAAAATTCAAAGGTAGTTACAGAAAAAACAACGACCAGAGCTTTCCGGGCGTATTTTCCTGAAGCTTTTTCGTTAGAAACTTTCAAAAGAAGTTTCTTTTGGAACTTATTAAAATTCTCTTTCGAACTCGAAAAGGCATCCGCAAGAATAACCATTATAATTATACACCACATTTAAAACTTAATTCCGGCCGTACCTGCTTCGGTGAAAAATTACCTGCTGACCAAATGTAACAAGATTATTTGCTAACTTAATTTTTACTTCACTCCACATTTCTGTTATCATCATCACCCGGAAGAAGTACACTGCTGAACATAGGCGCCACCATGAACGGCTATGAGCCATATGCATCCATCGACTCCCTGCGACTCTTACAATGTCGTCGGTCCACCTAGTGGGAGACCTACCTACAGAACGTCTTCCGGTCCTTTTTTATACCTAATATAAATATATCACGGGCCGAAACAAATTTAAATTACATTTTAAACGAAGTTTCAACGTTCTGAAGTTGCGCCATCAAAAAGTTGAGATTTCATCACGGGTCCGGGAATAAATAACTTACCTCTAACACGGAGCACAATAATGGAACCCGTGTTAAGGTCAAGACTACGAGACTCTTTTTTTACTTCTTACAGGGTAATTTCACCACAAGTCACCCGATGTTAGTGACGATGCGGTCGAAGGTGGCGCCTCGATATACCTGGATAGAGAACTGGCTCTCAAATGTCGGAACACACCGATAGGTAGGTGCTTGGCAACATATTCATCAGGGTTGAGGATGGTAGGAGTATTTTAGGGTGTCCTGAAGAGTGCCGCCACCTGCTTATTTAAAATGATATAGTACTAGAGAAGTATACAGTGCTCAATTTTTAACCTCTTCTCTTATTTAGAAGCAGCAGAGCATTTTCCATTTTGTTCTGTCCTCAACCATCTTTTTAACCTCTTAGTATGTCATGACGTCACTTTCTTTGACTCGGTCTATATACCTATATCCTTCTCGGTCTAACTCTCCGTTTCTTCCCTTCTACTTTTCCGTTTTGTCCTACTCTATATAAACATGCAAGGACTTGCTAATAAGATCAGTAGTATATTAAAAAATAAAATACCCAGAAAGCGTTCGAGATATTTATCGGAAATTTCACCTCGATTTAATTTTTTTCTCGACATTTTAACTGAGGAACGAGGCTACAGAGATCAGGGCCTTAATTATAACAACAAAATAAAGCTTTAATAGAACTGAAACTCGTAGCTTTAACATAAAATGAAATTATAGGTACATCTAAAAAGGTTTTAACAGTCGGTATAAAAGCAAACTGCTTCGTTATTCAAGCATTGCAATGCCAACTAGAATTTTGTATTGCAGTTTATGGAGAATTGCACTGTTATTGTAAAGTATTACTGGCATATAAGATAGATTGATGCAGATATTTTTAATGCTGCAACTCTTAGCTTGTGTAAAATTTTACCTATCTGAAACATCTAAGACTGGCGGGTTTATGGCTGATGAATAATAGAATGAATGATGAATGAATGAATGAATGAATGAAGAATGAATGAATGATACGTTTATCGGCTAATAGAGATCTCTATATACCAGGCAACAGAAGTGTTATATAAATGTAATAAAATTCAATAGTGAAAAATAACATCTGCATTCAGAGCCTTTAAACCAATTTCGAAAATATTAAAGTTCAAAAAACAATTTTGGTTCATGAAAATCTCTGAAATACCGAACGAGTTAAGTAAAATACTGCAACGTAGTTATTTTTCAGACGCTCGTGAAGTGCCTACCAGACAACAGAGTTTACAATATCATTCTGTATAACACGTAGCGTCGCAAAAGAGAACCGACGCGGCTGAAGAGTGAAATAAATACCATGCATCATCTACCAATCGGCGCTGGGTCCGCGTGGTAGATTATGGCCCATACTCTCTGTGAGAGACCTATCCCAGCAGTGGGAACGTAATAGGCTGATTGATGATCATAAATCATCAGAAAATGTGACTATTATATAGGTACTGTTTTAAACTACCATGGTCAATATCAAAGATCCCGTTTCAAAAACCTAATTGTAATTAATACTATTACTGTTATTTATCGGGATAAAAAGTCACCTAAGCGTTAAGCCAAGGTATAAGCTATCTCCATTCCAAACTTCACTTAAATCCGTTGAGTTCAGCCGTTCAGCGTGAAGAAGTTACAAACCGACCCACACACACACACGCACACACAAACTTTCGCATTTGTTTTTTCTTGTGTGATTTTGAAATGTTATGTATGTCAAATGGCTTTTTTTTGCTTGTCTTCGTTAGATATACATATTTTGATTGTGATTGTGATTGCCAGGACCCAGTTATTAAATTAGATATTTAGTTTCTATGTATTCCATTAGGATTAAATTGTTTTATACCACGTACCTGATTGTAAATAATATACTATATTGAAACAACTATAACAGCGCCCTAATTTTCACGCTGTTTCTCATTTGCTCCAACTAGCACTGCTTCATCCAGACAGCTTTAAAACCCGGTATTGCCAGTTGTAAAACCAAAAGCCATGTACAAGGTACATTAACTGATTGAATTGCACCGAGACTTGTCAGCGGGTTGGTTTGCATCGATCCAGCTAGTGGTTGTAGGCTGGCAGTTAACATTGTTTTAACCCCGAGGGGAAAAAGGGGTGTTATAAGTTTAACATCGATGGCTGCCTCTGTGTCTGTTTGTGGCACCGTAGCTATCAAACGGATGGACCGATTTCGATGTGGTAATTTTCATTTAAAAGCCAGTTTCCTTGCGGTGGCTCTTATTAGCTGTTTGGTTAATATCGGTCCAGCAGTGTAAAGAGTATCGGCTCTTTTCCAAAATAATATAAGGCATTTTAAGCCATAAAATAAATAAGCCATGTTTGTCAGAGTATTTTTTAATTGATAGTTATTTTACGAACACGTCATTGAATAGTGATGTAAAGTGAAATGTTAAACAACGTCGATGGATTTCACAACGTAACAAAGTTTTAACGCTTAAACAAAACAGAACTGGCAGGTCGTAAAAAAGTTTGACATTTAAAGTTGTACTAGTCGCTGGGACGGTCTGAACTGACATTATGCAAATGTAACCAGGAAAAACCTGGTACGGCTTTGAAATCAACTCGGGCCCGAAGGGATTTGTCTGTCACGAATTTTCCGTTAATTCTGTGACTGCGATGCTTGATTAAAGGGACAGAATAAATTGAGTGTTTGTTGTTTTTTTCCAACCCCTAATCCTATTTTTGAACGGCGGTCATCAAAACAACACCCGCCTAATTCGGACCAGAAATAGGGTCAAATGTTGTGTGGAAAAACAAAATTATGTGGAAAACGGAAAAGCATACATTTAAATTTTACATGCATATATGTATTAAAATATTAACATACAATTTTAATTCACGAAACTGCGATGGAATAATATGCTATGTTTAAAATGTGCGCAGTTTCACCAGCGTGGGCTACAGTAAAAACTAAAAACAAAAAAACAAAACGCGATAAAAACTATCCTGTGTCCTTCCTTAGGGTTCAAAATATCTCCGTACCAAAATATTCAGACAGACAGACAGAGTTACTTTCGCATTTATAATATTATTTGGGAAGTAGGGATAACAATGTCGTCACTACGAGGTGTTTTTTTTTTCACAAAACTATCCAACAAATATTCGTGTTCACGGAAACCGAACAAAAAGCAAAGCATTCGTGAAATCTATTACCTCTAAAATCGAACAAGTCCAAAAGAGGCTCAATTAATCATTCTCGTTCATCCATCAAAAACATTCAACAAGTAAAAACAAAATGTTATCGGGCCCAACCCTAAAAGCACCGACTGTCGCACACAATGGGACTACACCCTGACACACGTATGCATACACAAAAGTGCGTGTGCGTGAATGACTAAGTGTGCGTAACGAGCGCTTTGTGTCCCTTAGGGTTGTCAATGTGCTAATTGCTAACCATCTATATTAATATTAACGCTATACCCAACGTAACTATTCTTGGACATAATTAAAAAAGTTCTTTACGTCCTACATCAACCTATTTTGTAATATACGCTTTATAGGGTACTTAGGTTTCGCGCGGTTTCACCCGCGTGGGCTACAGTTTACCGCGATAAAAAGTAGCCTATTTCCTTTCTTAGGCTTTGGACTATATCTGTACCAAATTTCATTTAAATCGGTTCGGTATAAGACTTTTCGGTTCAGAAATAAATACTTAACCGAATTGTTTGCGTCATATTTCAACGAGGAAAAACATCCATGCCATTACTATTTTTAAAAACTTTAACGTACTATTTTTGGTAAGCTAATGTACTCAAACAGGTGTTTCGGTAACTGTTACATAAGCGATTTGGAATTACGTACTTGATGTTACTGACAGCATTCTTGTGGTATGAAATTATATGATAAGATTACTTCAACATTCTTGTGGTTTGTTGAGGCCGAGATATTACATCATTTTATTACTATTTCTTTCACTCTTATTCATTGTTTATGCATTTTGGGCAGCTTAAATCAACGCATATTCAAGGATTTCATTTGAACTACAGATACAATTAGGTGTTTAAAAAATAGTTCATGTACATCTCTTCATTGTCACCAACATCACAGCTTGTCTCAAAGTTTACCTACTTTTCATTTTAAACGCTACTTATATATAAATCTACAAACTGTTTATAACACAATCTTCACGTTTCACTGATGTAAGTATTGGAAGCCATTGACCATGAAAATCGAGAAAAAATTGTGTACAAATAATTCTCTTTGTAAACAAGCAAGCCACATTTTTAAATCTCAGTTTCATATTTCATTAAAGTTTTTGGGCCCAGTTGAATTGAAAGGCTACTTACAGCTAATAAATTTCAGTTCCTCGAAATATTTTTATCATTAAAACATAAAGTGTTCAACCCTGGTGTGCGGCAACCGTGTCGCGACACGGGTGCCACATGTGTGTGAGTGCTAGGGCTGCCCCCGGCAGATGTACGTCGGGCGCAGCTGTCGCCGTTTCCCCCAAAGTTTTATTATACGGCACGCGCTTTGCTTTCACGTAATTATGCATTATTATTACGAACGCTTTTTTAAGCTTATTATTAACCGATTGTTATTTTGTTTCTGTTGCAGTTGCTATGCAGGCGCCCTTTCTGTGGTGTTGCCAGTTCGTGCAGGACCTAGGACCGTGACAGAAATGGCTTATACATAGATGTAGGACATAATGACGACCGATGGGGTGCAATGGACGAATTGTTACAATATTTCTGCATTGAAAATATGGATGTTTGTTTGTTCCGTGCCGGGTGTTGTGGAGACATGATACGCCTAGTTTCTGATATTCTAGATGCAGGGATCCTGATCAGGGGTCTGAAATAATATTAATGTGATTGTATGGGCGTTATGAGTATTCCTACTATATTATTATTATAAATTACTAATGCGAATGTAACTCTATCTGTCTGTCTGTCTGCCTTTCACGCTTCACAAATTTTCGGATTAATAGTATTAATGTGATTTACGATGATTTAAATACGAAGCCTACCTTTAGGTATCCGATTTAATATTAGTAATAATTAATTAATTACACATTATGATGCACAATGTTCGAGCTGGGAGTACAAGTCCTCTAACCATTAAATTTAAAAAAAAAAACCTTAATATCATGGACCAATTTTCATCAAACATAGCTAAGAACACACCCGACTAACTCACCTTACAAACAAAAAAACACAATCAGAATCGGTCCATCCTTTTAGAGAGCTACGATGCCACAGACAGACAGACATCGACGTCAAACTTATAACACCCCTCTTTTTGCGCCACCCCTCTTAAACTAGCGACGTAGTATTGCCAGTATCACTTATTTCTCCGTACGAAACATCGCCTAACAACGATACCCGCGGTATTTGTAGAAACCAAACGTACTCCCGCACACATAAATTTTCTTAATGTTCACGTTTTATTATTCGCATTCCCTCCCTCGTATAGCGCTATCCCTTTCTAAAATTAACGTCCGCAAGTCCCTTAGTCTATTCTCACAAACAAGCGTTGAAAAATTACCTCCAAACGCACAGCTAAATAAAGCAGTATGGACGATTTGGCCTTTTGTTTACAAGAAAAGAATGTCCTATCCTACTAATATTATAAACGTGAAATTTTGTGAGTATGGATGTTCGTTCGTTACCCTTTCACGTAAAAACTACATAACGTTTTGAGTGAAATTTGGAATGGAGCCTAAACCTTGGATTTACACATAATAATGTGCTACTTTATATCCCGGAGAAAGGTTCCTGTTTGGCAGCTAGCTATCTGATAATTATCAAAGACAGTAATATTGAAAATGCACTAATAATAGGTCTTTTGAAAATAAGACCTATTATTTGTGCAATGAGATGATCAAGCTAGTGCCTGATAGCGTCCATCGTTGCCCTTTACAGTTCAGCACAATTTTGATTACAAACAATCAAAAAGAAAGCCTGTGCGCCGCTCGAGATACTAAATGTTAAATCTATTTATGCCCTTTAATGTCACTGGAAACATGGGTAATGTTTTCAATCCGAAACAGTAATGTTCGCACACAACTGCTTGCAAAAGAGTCCTGCCAAGAGCGGGTTTAGTTTTTTTTTAGGAGTTTATATAGTTTCGAACTATCAGTTTCCCCACCCTAGTATTGGACTATGTTTTTGGGGTTAGTTCTTTGTCAATAAACATACAATAACTACAAAATAACCAATGTTATCAGATCCTTGCACAAATTTGGTAGGAGCCCGTGCGCCTCTCTCTTCTCCTAGATCCTTTTGTACTAAATTGCCATATTCCTAATATTTATACTGTGACATAAGTTTCCTTTGTGCACAGGGGTATGAGAATAACACGACACTAGTATAAGTGCTTAAACGTGTAAACAATATATCAAATATATGGCCGTAGTTGGTTTACTGGTTACGTTACACTGTTTCAGCGTTTGTTTGTTACTGTACTTGGGTATTTGTTGAAGAGAAATAATAAATAAGCCCCTAGGATTACATACCTACGTAGCTTAATGTATTTGGTGTGAGGAAAATTTATATACGTAGGTTTTACTAGCTGTGCGTCGCGGTTTCACCCGCGTGGACTACTGTTAATGGCTGTAAAAAGAATCCCATGTTCTTTCTCAGGGTTCAAACTACATATCTCCATACCAAAGGACATCATCTTTTTTGGTCCAAATATGAAAGTGCCGGCCAATACAAAAATATACTGTATTCCGTTAGAACTTGTCCCCCTGAGTATTTATTATTATGACACTAAAGCTGCTTATTAATTAAATTCACTGAAAATGTATGAAGATGTTGAATTTTTGAGCTCCAATAAAACCAAGGACAATGGCCCTACAGCTTTGGTGTCATAATAATAAATACTCAGGGGGACAAGTTCTAACGGAATACAGCATATTTTTTTATTGGCCGGCACTCTCATATTTGGACCAAAAATTTATGAAATCCCGATGATGTCCTTTCATCCAGATCTGTTTAGTTATTTAGGCGTGACAAGGAAATAAACAGAAAGGGATTGAGAGTTACTTTCCCATATACAATACTAGATGTTTCCAGCGGTTACATCCGCGCGGACTACAGTTTCTTGCTGTAAAAAGTATCCTAAGTCCTTCCTCAAGTTTCAAGCTATCTCCATACCTTTCATCCCGATATGTTCAGCGGATTACGGCCTGTTAGAATAACCTATCTATCCACTTTTTGTCCCATTGAGATAGAATTGACGTAAGCTCCTTAGAAGTAGGTACCTACCTAATGTCAATTTTATATCTCTAGTAGCACAAAACCGAGGATAGATAGGTTATTGAAACTGGCCGTTAGGCGTCGAAAGGTAACAAACATACTGACAGATAGAGCTACTTTCGTAACTATAATATTAGTATGTGACTTATTTACGAAAAACAACAAAGACTTTTGCAAGTAAACAAAACGTAAAGTACCTATTGTGAACCTATTCTTTAGGAAGCCTTCTCACGACAAGTAACAGGGATTAAGGCTTAATTATGCCATAGACAAAATATTCCCTGCAAAGCTTAAGTAAGCCGAAACATATTTATATATCCCAAATCACAAGCTTCGTAAAACTCGATATCACACGGTCAGAGTTTGCGTCGTCGTGTGTAAACAAGGCATGACATTAAAGCGTGGGCTGTCGCGCCCTAATGATCGTGTTACAATCGATATTTCAATAGTGAGGGGAGCGACCCCATGCTTTCATCGATATCAGACGCCCCACCCTAAATGCTCGTTGAGTCCGCTCGGATTTCGAGTTTAGAACGTTTTTCAAAAAGAATACGTTTGAAAAGTTTTTATTATTATAACAATTTAAAACTCGAAAATGGAACGTCGCGCTTCGATTGTCTAATTTATAAAACAGTTAAATACCAAAATTAGAACAATAAAAAAAATTCGAAATTGGAACGTCGCGCATCGATTGTCCGATTTATGAAAAAGTTATACTACACCAAAGAGTATGATCCAGAAGAGTCAAAGCAAAGGGTTTATAAAGTTTAACTAAGAGATCGCAAGCAAAATGGATTGGTTCGGATGAATTCGTTATTAACTTGGTAGAATGCATAAGCCGAAGTTTTTGTAACTATAAATTATTCATGACTAACAAAGCTGCGACGGGTGCGCTCGTACATCGCATCGTACTGATTCCGCTCAAAGTTTTCGCGGGAAATATGAACTATCTACAGCTAGAGATGGAAGATTACGCAGGCGTTGGTAAGAGTTGGGAAATTTTGAATAGTTTATATTCGAAACTCGAAAACACGTATAATTTTAATACAGAACAATGTATACAACAACTACAACTTTTTTAAATTGCAAATAGGCCTACGTTAGACGTCAATCTCGCCTAATGCTAAGCGATGATGCGGTGGACGGTGTAGCAAGAATGCTTAGAAGGTACCTGTTGTCTCTTGCATTGAAGATTACCTACCATATAGTTTATCCCACTAATATTATAAACGTGAAAGTTTTTGAGTATGATGGGATGGATGTTTGTTACTCTTTCACGCAAAAACTACTGAACGCATTTGAGTAAAATTTGGATTAGAGATTGCTTATACCCTGGATTAATACATAGGCTACCTTTTATCCCGGAAAAAGAATCCTGCGGGATAACGCGAAGACGCGGGTGAAACCGCGGGGCGCAACTAGTAACATTATAAATGCGAAATGCCTGTCTCGCTTTCACGCCTAAACTACTAAACCGATTTAAATAAAATTTGGTACGGAGATAGTTTGAACCCTGAGGCAGGACATAGGATACTTTTAATCGCGATAAACTGTCGTCCACGCGTGTGAAACCACGGATGCAGCTCGTACGCAATGAAATGAAACTTAAGGAGTTGAATTGAGTCACATTCGTAATAATTTCATGTATAAAAAACAAACAACACATTATGGCGAGATTAAATTTAATGAACATCATCCAAAGCACAGTTTAGTTTCAATAAACGTGAAGTTAATTGCCAACATTCAGCAAAATAAACGCTCCAAAGAGAATAATTAGAATCTGTCGCCAAACACCTATCGGTGTGTTCCGGCAGCCTCACTTGAGAGCCAGTTCCCAGTCCAGGTGTAGCGTGACGCCATCTTCGACCGCATCGTCACTTAACATCAGGCGACTTGTGGTCAAACGCTACCCTGTCAATAGTAAAAAAAAAAAAAAAAAAATAATAACTCGGCCGAAAACTGCACAGGACTTAACATTGAGGTTTCATACAAAAAGTAATAAATTAAACAGATATTATTCAGCTAAGCTTTTCTTTTCGGACAGCGGCCCGAGGGTTACCACCCTGATAGAAAAGTTAATCCCAGGTTAATACGGTAGTCCGTTAAACGCTGAATTAAGCGTTCTAGTTTGTAACCTACTGTTTGAAACTGTCACGTGACATTTTGGTTTTGTGGATTTATCCGTTGAAGCCTCAATTTACGTAGCTAGCGTGGCATTTGGAATCGTTCAGGAATTAAGGGATGCCAATGTAGCTCAATTTGTGCGATGAATTTGTAGTCCATTTATACCCATTTTAAAATGTTTGCGCCTAAATTATGAGGTTGGGTTTATTATGATCGGATATAAAGAAAATAAAAAGGTTGTATAACATTCATCTAAACATGACAACATGTGGCGTCCTTTATTATCGGAGGTCAAGACTCACTTTGAGTCGTTGCGACATCTCAGTTCATCTAAACACCTGTTTAAAATTGACGTTCATATAAGTAATTTATGAAAAGAAGATAAAATTACCATCCCTTATTTGAGTATAAATTTAGTAGCTGTTCCCCGCGGTTTCACACGCGTGGGCTACAGTTTATCGCGATAAAAAAAAATATCCTATGTCCTCCTCAGGATTCAAACTAACTCCGCACGAAAATTAATTTAAATCGGTTCAGTAGTTTAGGCGTGAAAGCGAAACAGACTGACAGGCAGACAGAATTACTTTCGCATTTATAATATTAGGAAGGGATTATGATGAAACAATAAATATCGGGGACAATTGCACACAAATTTACCTAGCCCCAAATTAAGCTCGAAACTTGTGTTATGGTATTAGACAAAAAGTAATCTATGAATAAAGATACCAAGTACCAACCCTATTCAAGCATAATATTATTATGAAATACATAAGGTAAAAAAAATGAAACACCATCATGAACGGCGAATATTTCGCATTAACTCGGCAATGCGCGTGTTTAGCTCACCGCATTATGTTGAATTTTTTAAAGTCACGTAACTTGCTGACCAATAATAATGGTTTTCAAGTAATTTGTGTATAATAAAGTTTACTAAGATTTAACAAGAGCATTTACTGCTTACTTATTTTTTTATACCGTTCACATGCTTAGCGAAGGCGTGTTCTTTTAATGTAAATCAAATGTTAAATTACGTATTACCTAGTCATTTTATTGTTACTATGGCTATTATTTTTTAGTGTTACTGGCAATATTACCTACTCAATTAATTTAGCTTTTCATTAAAAAAACATTCATGACATTGTATATGCGGGCATTATTATTTATTATTATTATTTTATAGAAGTACTATCTGTATAAAATGTAACCATATTATGTACCATATGTGTTATTTTGGCAAATAAATATTATTATTATATTATACTGGCATCGTATACCATTGTTATAATAGCATGTTGTCTATAGGTGTAAGATTTGAAATTCGAAACGCAGCATGACAGAACAAAATCGTCTTGGTTTAATGACTTGTGTCCACCATTTTGAAATATTGCGCGGGAAAAGTGACAGTTGAATCGTTGAACTGTCACTTTTGCCGCGCATTCTGGTGACCAATTAGCCAGTGTTCTAAATTACAAAGTGTTCTATTATTTAATTGATACGAATGGATGACTGAACAATTTCAAACGACAGATGGGCAGGATGCAATTTGCTACAGTTGCCGTTTTCTGCTTAGTCACCCATCAAGCGGTGTCTTGGATACGGGCCCTTTCGCCGTCGACTCAATTTATTTTTTACTTAGCTGACTGACATCGACAGCGTAGTTGTAATGACTTCATTATAGTTTCATGTCCATTACTGTACAACTGTTCTAACATCATGTCCTTCCTTATACGTCTAAGATTAGGATTTGATCGAATTTGAAAATAATGAAAGAAAAGAAAACTTTAAGCAAACACCAAAGCTGTTCGGTCGATTTCGTTTTATAATCTACTGTTATCAAGACTTCATTTATATGAATTGTGCCATTAAATATCAAAGCTACTAATATTGTGTAGGTACTTTTGTTGTGTATTTTAACGTTTGTTGCAAATCGAAAGCATCTGCGCATATTTTTTTTTACTAGACAGCTGCCTGATTTGCATCATGATTGAATCAGTCGTGAGCGAACAAAAGGGTTAGTAACAATCGAACAATGTATAAAACCTTATTTTAAACTAAGCAACAATGAAGTACCTACATGTGCACATCAAAATTAGGTATGTCCAGTTCAACTGCCCTTAATGTTGTATTCAATCAAAATAGGGTATCGTCATCGAAAATGAACACTGTATATTGTGTTCTTACTTTTATTATGTTTATATTACCAATATTTATTTTATTACTATTTTTTTGATAGCGTTTGACCACTAGATGATGTTAAGTGACGATGTGGTTGAAGATGGTGCCATGCTACACCTACCTAGGAACTGGCTGTCAAGTGAGATCAGATACCAGCCAGATATTGTATTGTTTATT
Source organism: Opisthograptis luteolata (assembly GCA_931315375.2). Taxonomy (NCBI): domain Eukaryota; kingdom Metazoa; phylum Arthropoda; class Insecta; order Lepidoptera; family Geometridae; genus Opisthograptis; species Opisthograptis luteolata. Next base: position 8,492,830 of record OV928053.1, on the reverse strand, counting down.
TTTATATAATAAAAAAAAAATTATTATACTCAATATTAAAATGATGACTAAAAATCTAAATATCAACAAATTAGTACATTTTTCATTTCTTGTTTATACTCGTATATCTGTATCATCGAACAAAATATTAAAACGGGAACAATTCCAACACACTTTAGTAAATAAACAATATAAAAATATCTCACTATACAAAATGCTTTCAAACTTTGAACTGCATTTTCTTTACAAACATTCAAAGAGTAAATTGAACGACGGAATACATTGTTATGAAAACAATATTAAAAAAGAGGATTTAATAAAATCTCCACCAACAGAATTAATTTTGTACCTATGCAGATTTTATTTAAGTGCGTGCTTTGCATTATGTATCCTTTAGTTAAATTTATTCAAGGGTTAAAAATAGCAATGCAAAGTTTAAAAAGGTTTAATTTTCACACTTATTTGTTGAACATGCGCTTTTGAAAAAAAGAAAGAAAGAATGTCTATTTATTTGCCACAACAATACTTATGGTAAATACAAAAAACAATATTTTAGTAATCGCATGTGTACTCAAAGAGTGTCACCGTCGCAAATCAGCCCCAACTCAGCATAACTGAAAGTTTGTCGACATGGTCTTGACCAGTGCCCAATAAAAAAAATAAAGTGCAGTAAATCAAAATTAGATTTAATGCCTCGAGGGACATAACGTAGTTTGAAAATTTGCATCAAATTTTCAAATTCAGAATGGACAAAAAGATGGACATCCCCTACAATTGTAAACAAAAAACTAAATTCCATTTAAACTTTACATAACGAGTACTTACTAACGCCACACGCGCAAAATTATTACAAGAATCATGCGCACATTTATTATAACAACAAAACAACTTGATATAAACATTAACTCCGCCGCCATTTTCCATCAAACGCGTCTTTATTACCTACCCTCTCAATCCGGCTTTGCTAACTCCGTCTCTTTCGCTCGCGTTGAACACTCCATGCGTGTGAAAGGGAGGGTAGTAGTGAAAGCGGGGCTTACGGTATACAAAAGGCAAATTCGTTTCGGACCCCTCACAATCTAGCGGATTTGTCTGACACGTGGGCAAGGGATGAATTTCGAAGGGACGCTGTTTGACCAGTTGGTGAATTGCATATTTTAGGGGCGTCTGAATTGTAATTGCGATTGATGGTGGAGTTTTCTGTTTATTTATCGGCTACTTTCGTTTTGCCATGTTGTTTGTTTATCGGCCGGTTTCAATTACCTATCTACCTACCCTGTAAATAGTAAAAAAAAAAAAGTCATAAATGGACATGTTTAATCTTTAACTCCTTCACGATCTTCTCATAAACAAAACAGCAATTTCTCGACCCTTGGCCCTATGAGTTGCGGACCTGACATTTCGAAAATACTTACTGGCCATACGCGTGTGTAATCATCACGTGCCGGCTACAGGGTTCCGTAGAGATCCCAGTTTATTTTATCCTATTGGGGCTATAATATACTTGCTGTACAGTCAACGACAAAAGTCGCTAAAACAAATTTTCCGATTCTCTTTCGCCCGAAATTTATAATCGATCCTGATTCGTTTTTCGCGGTTTTGGATATTTTTTTTTTTTTTACTATTTACAGGGTAGCGTTTGACCACAAGTCACCTGATGTTAAGTTGTAGCTACGCTACTACAGTCCTTTCATCCCTAAAAAGTGACGATGTGGTCGAAGATAGCGCCACGCTACACCTGGACTGGGAACTAAACTAAATATGTCAAGCTTTAATAAGAAAGTTGTCAATGTGATCGCGCCAAAAAAATTACCTGCCGGGCGTTTCTTGCCTGTTCTTTTGCCGGCGTAAGGAGGTTGGAACAGGCGTAGCTAGTTTTAAGTTGACGTTTTAAAGTGATCACAATGTATCCTATGGAACAAAACAAATTTAGAATTTTGATAATAATTGATTGATGATTGACGCATTTGGAAAATAGAGTATGATCAGGTACTTTTGTCACTGACTGTACTGCACAGACCGTTTGTAGTTATTACCGAAGTTATATCGGGAGAGATCTCAAATGACTGTTGTTGTTTAGATCCTGATGACGTCATATCTAAAGGAGCTGGTTATTAAGATAATCTGGTTACGTTAGACTCAATTAAATTTGGGAGTAAGGCTTAATATGCCTGTTAAAGGAGGCGATAGGGAAAGTTTTCAATATTAAGAGAGTTTCGGTCTTCAAGATGGTTGGAACTTGTGTGTTTTGGACTACTATCACAGTTGTGCGTGAAAAGTGCGTGCGTACACGGTGCCGCTACTCACGCACACATTCAAACCGGCGACGGCCGATTTATATGAAGCTGAACTACTACTCCTTTACTATGCTACTATTGTTGAGAACTTTTGCGACAGGATAGGCTTATGATGTCCCGATTTATGGATAGACTAGCTTTGACTAGAGGTTTCAGCTGCGTGGACTACAGTCCTGCTAATATTATAAACGTGAAACGAACGAACGTGGTGATATGCTCGTTCAGCACCAGAATGTTGACATATTTTACGATAAGTTGCCTACTTTTTTTAGGTATGCTTATATGTACCTATGTAAATTTGACATATTGTGGTGATAATTGAATTGAATTTATTTATTATTATTATTAATAATTTGTGTGTCTGTGTTATATTGTGACTTAAAATGAAGATTTTATTTTCTATTATTATTAATTATTATTGCCTATGTGTTTATTATTTGAATGAATTTTTATTATTTATTTAAAATATTTTTTGACGTATTGTGTTTTGGCGTATGCTGTTAGCAATATTGCATTTCCTATGAATAAATAAGTTTGTGAGTATGGATGTACAATGTTTGTTACTCTTTCACGCAAAAACTACTGAACGGATTTGAATGAAATTTGGAATGGAGATAGCTTACACACTGGATTAAGACATAGGCTTTTTTTATCCCGAAAAAAAAGTTCCTGTGGGATAACAGAAAGACGCGCCAAGTCCACTGCTGAACATAGGCCTCCCCCTTTGAACGTGATGAACGGCTATTAACCATTTGCATCCATCGGCTCCCTGCGACTCTTACAATGTCGTCGGTCCACCTAGTGGGGGGCCTACCTACAGAACATCTTCTGGTTCGTGGTCGGCTAATACTGCTTACTCTTAAGACGAGGAATTGGCAACATTGGCTGCAGGGATCTCCTTTTTTCTCAGCAATTACAAAACATACAGAGCCAATAATTATGTACAATAAAGTTCATGTTTTCGACATCAAATTGTCAGAGGGATAACACGATTGGTTAACTTTCATAGCAGAGAAACAATGATCGAAAACTGCCCTCTAAAAGATTTTCATTTTACAGGCGTACAAAACCGATTAAAGAGTTGAATATTTTTTTTGTATGGTATATATATATTCTTCAAAGAACTACAGATTTAGTTCTATAAAATTAACGATAGTTTTCATTTTAAACAAATAAAACCCTTTTTTTGACGCATACGACCTTACGGCATTAGTCAGCTCGCTTGCGTTTTTGTATGTAGCTGATTTCAGATTCATTGTTTATCACGGCGTCCTCTTAACAAATAGGAATATAATGTAAATTATTATTACACACAACGCATTTACTCCATTTATCCCGAATGTATTGACAACCTTTTTTCATCCCTAAATACACGTTTAAAGTTTGAATGGAAGAATAAGGTAGAATTCCGCTCGAGTCGTATCAAAATGGATATTAATTTTCTGCTTACTTAAATTGTGTCTGTTGGCGTGAGTTACGAGAATTAAGCGTTTTTTTAACCGACTTCAAAAAGTAGGAGGTTTCTCAATTCGATCGAACATATCATTCATCATCATCATCATCATCAGCCTTTTACGTTCCCACTGCTGGGACTCTGGCCTTCTCTCAGAGAGAGAGAGTATGGGCTGTAATCTACCACGCTGGCCCAGTGCGGGTTGGTAGATGTCGCATGCTCTTGGATGTTGCAGTTCTTGGACATGCCGGTATATCATTATATAATATTTTATTAGTAAAGCTAATTAAAAAATATCGAACCATTAGATGACAAAAAAAAACTTGGGATTTTAATGAACTTGCTCCAATTCAATCAATTAGTAATAAGAATAAAATTGTCAATGTGATCGCGCCAAAAAAATTACCTGCCGGGCGTTTCTTGCCTGTTCTTTTGCCGGCGTAAGGAGGTTGGAACAGGCGTAGCTAGTTTTAAGTTTGACGTTTTAAAGTGATCACAATGTATCCTATTGAATAAAGAAAAATTTACTTTTGACTTTTTTGACTTTGACTTTTATTTTTTTATGTGTGTTGCGGATAACTTCGTCGTTTATGAACCGATTTTGATGATTCTTCTTTTGCTGGAAAGGAGAGATGAGATCGCGCCCAAAAAAATCGACCTGCCGGGCGTTTCTTGCCTGTTCTTTTACCGGCATAATGGAGTGGTTTTAAGTTCGTTGTATTAATTAATCTAAAGAAACATATTTTTATTGAATTATACTTTGCATTTGGTTCAAAACATTTATCTGTTTTAAATTTTGCATAATTATAGGTGTATAATTTTATTGTATATTGCCCCGTGGGATGCTGGGCTAGAATAGCATCCCCTCTTTTCTTCCCGAGGGAGGCGTAAGAGGCGACGAAGGGAGTTGTACCGGAAGGTGGGCAGCAGCGCCTTTTGAGCAACCGTCATCTCTTACTGCGATCCCCAAGATGCCTGCCAAGCGTGGGGATTATGGCAAATACCCCCCCTAATGAATTAATAGTCGTTCATGGTGGCGTTCAAGGGGGGAGGCCTATGTTCAGTAGTGGACTTCTTCCGGTTGATGATGATGATGATGATGATGATGATTGTATATTATGCGTGTGTGTGTGTGTGTGTGTATGTATGTGTGTTCAAATTACTAAAAAGAATGGGGCTATTAATATAGGAATGGCAAAGTTAATTACTGTTCAAATAAGGTAAACTATAAGAATATTTTCTGTAAGTATGTAATTTAAACCCTTAAGCTTTAATATAAATGCATATATACATGTATGTACCCGGTTGAGCTGTTTCCGCCACCTGTCATGACAGATACGAAGGATTTTGGGAACCTTTCACGCTCAACTTGTCTTTAATATATTCAATATTTGAACAAGGAATACGGGAATCCATTTTGGATATCATTTATTTTTGGGAACGGGCCTCAAAAGTACTTACAGCCTATATATATTTACATTTATATATTATAAACACTAGCTGGTCCCCGCGGTTTCCCCCGCGTGGGTTACAGTTTCCCATTTTTACCGCCTTAGGGGTTAAATTTCAAAAAATCCTTTCTTAGTACTCCTCTATGCATCAAGACAAACATACCAAATTTCAACAAGCTTTCGTTCGTAGATTAGAATCTCTTTTACATACTCGTATCGATTCCCATGCGACTTTGTCATACGGTAAGAAGAAAAGTTTTGTATGACTACAAGCTCAGTTATTATTTTCATCGCATTCATGTATTATAGGGTAGCGTTGAACCACAATTCGATGGATTTCAAGTGAAGATGTGGTCGAAGGTGGCGCCACGCTACGCCTAGCTTTTATTGTGGAACTGTCGGAACACACAGATAGGTATTAGACGACATTTTTTAACTTAATAATGGCAGATATCTAGAAAGCTGAGAGCCAATATTAACAAAAATCATTTAATTTAAATTATTACTTGCAAAATGTGCTTGTCGTGTATTTTTAATTAAGTCAAAAGAAAAACAAACGAAATTATTTGAAAACTTGAAACGAGCACCGAAAAACTTTGCATCATCAAAGTACAAACAGAATCGAGAATTCGCAAACTCCGCAAAGAATTCGAATATTAGAAAGCTAATTAGCGTAATCGAATAGCGAGTAAACACCTAAGCTGAGAACGAACGATATAATTTCAAATTCGGAATTCTGTTTGGCGCGAACGATAATTTTAAATTTCGAACGCCGCGCCGTGCGGCGGTGAAATAATGAGGAATTCACAAAACGCGTTACGAAAAAGGTCGTTTCAGGCGTTTTTATAATTGGATGTAGGGGAATCCGACCTGATTTGTTGTGTTTTTCAGATGGAAATACAAAATCGGCAGATATTGTTTAAATTGTATTAACATACGGCTCAGCAACTCGATTGATGACTCGAATGCTGTTGTAGCAGCTACTTACCTGTGGAAAAAGAACAAACATTGATACATTTGTAAATTGTAAGCAATCATTGTTAGATATATTTTATTCGGTGAGAGAACAAATAAAAAAATATTATAAACGCTTTTCAATTCGTTGACGTTGGGGCATCCAATGAAATTCGCTCATGTTTGGAAATCAACATCCAGAGTGTAGGTACATCCGCTGAGTTCGCACAAACCCTGTGACAGCCTGTCAAATAAATTGTCTACACACATCTACTTTTTAAAAGTTTTTAGGCTGTACATATTTACAAAAAATAAAAATTGACAAAACATTTACACTAATTTCGATTTTACTAAGCTGAAACTGTCCTCTCTCTCTGGTGTCCTGGAGTGCTACAATTTATATCGTGCCTCACTTCTTGTACAAAAAAAAAACACAAGAAAGTTTTATGCTTGACATTGGCTTAATGCACAAACCGTGCGAAGACATAACAATAAAAAACACAATACAAGCTAGGCCCTCCCTAGGCCTATGCTTGATTAATAAGTGCTAGCTAAATTCTTTTTTCAGAACAATAACGCAACTCAAATTTTCCCATTGGAAAGCTGACATCGGGGGTAACTTAATGGGAATTCTTTAGAAACTAATTAATTTTTCCCCGCAAATAATTTCTCGCTCTTGGAATGTTTTATTAATTTTCTATTTGTGTTGGCGGTTCGATCCTCGCGGTTGTTAGAATTTAGAATTTCTCGGTAGAGGCGTTTATCGATTGTTCTCGAGCATTAGTTATCTATCGTATTTGAGAGTTTCGTGTCTTTTACCATCGCTCAAAACGGTGAAGGAAAACATCGTGAGGAAACCGGTATGTCCAAGAAGACACACATTCAAGGGTGTGCGACATCTACCAACTCACACCGGGCCAGCGTGGTAGATTACAGCCCATACGTGTTTCTCGTGTTTGTAATATGAACAATGAATTTTAAACGAATGGGCATAAAACGAAAATCTTGAAAATAAAGTTGGCGTTCGAAAAATGCGTGCCGCCGACACACCTGTTGCGAATTTTGGCTTGAAAATTGTATGTTGTTCAAACGTCAGACCAAATAAGCTGTCAAAGATGTTGATAGCTTGATTTACGTGAAGTTGAAACGAATATGAAACCATTTTGATATCTCTATACAGATTTATTTGCAACTGAGATTATATTTATACAGAATCCTACAAATAAAAATATTTCATCAAATAATATTACTCGATTGAGAATCTCATAAACCCTAGAAATGGAACACATCGAAAGAATTACTCGATTTAAATTCGATGCTCGTTTTTTATTCGATTTCGATACCTATCGCGACGCACCTGCTGATCCTAAGGTGAATGGAGGACAAAGTTTGTTACCTGAAGGTTTTATGTCTAGGTAAAATGTACAGAATATATTTTTTGGCTGGGAATTAGAATTTTAACTAAGAAGTAGTATAGGTATTTCGGTATCTATCATATTTTACTCCACGGTATCCTAACTTTATTATTAATCATCCTAAAATGTTTTGTTTTTAAAGAAAAAACACTGGCAGGAAACGCGAGCTCAACCAAGTGTACAAAAAGAAATGGCGGTAAAATACATTTAACGTCCATTATCAGATTGTCGCGAAAAACTTTACTAATTCTAACTGTTAGTACTTAGCTCTGGTATTTTTTGCTTTTTTTTTCATTAAATTAAGTTCAATAAACCATTATTTTAACAAGAATTTCTATTTATGGAAGGCTTTAGCTAATAAATCTAACAAACATAAACATACAGAATATATTCCAATAATTAAGTTCTGCGTGTAAAAGCCGCAATATTCCCCATAAATAATTGAGTAGAGGTATCGAGTATAAAATCTATGTGATAATATTATGATGATTATGTTCACGAAAAAAATATTTGAGGGTATATTTTCAAAGACACCTCGATTATCCTAGAAACGGCCGTGCTTCGTCCCGTCACGCGCCTGATGTTAGATAAAACATGGCGACCCACAGTATTAAAATCATGCTCCGTAAATGGACGCCTCGACTTCCCGCGCAAACACGACCGCTTTATTCTGACACCCGACCGTGGCGCCAGTATCTTTGCAAAGAGTTATTTTGCACGTAATTTCGTAGCACCCAGCTTGAAGGCGTATCTGATTGTGTTGGTTTGGTGACCGATTTACGTTGACACTCCATTGTTGGCGCCACTTTCTTCGCAGTTGGTATTTTATGCTTGTATTTTTTTAGTTCTCGAATATGACTAGGGGCCTGATTATGTTTGTTTGTGACGGCACAGTGCGTTTCGGAAGTTCATTAATTACTTTTTTAAGTATGGCAGGAATGAGGGAAGACTGTTTACTGATAACGCGACCGCGACAGTTTAAAATATCTCCAAAATGTAACAGACAATAAGAATTACTTTAGCTTTATAATATTAGTATGGATTATATACATCCTATATTACTATAACTACAAAGTAAGTTATGGGTGTAATAACAACGAAATCAGGCCGTGTTTAGTAACATATAATTAATAATAATGCTATTTCTAAACTAAAATACCACTCGTGTAAACACGCCGTAGCTGATTATAATAGGTACATTAAACAACTAAACAGTTGAAATTAGAAATTATATTCCCGTTACGAAACCGAATTTCGGGTTCGCTCATCCGAATTATCGGTGAATTCGCTGGAACCGCGGCCAAAGCCGAATTTACGCTCCATATAAGTTTTTCAATTCGGCATTAGATTATCTGATGAAATATGGACTTCATTTTGATATAGCATAGACACGCGATTATGTCTGCGTTTTTTTAAATATTTTTTAAGACCTTTCAAGGATGCGATTTAGCTCGTAGTTTTATCTACGAATTATGAAGGTTAGGTAAATCAGATAAAAATTGTAGTAACTATGTGTAACCTATATATTCTAAGTAATAAAATTAATTTGTTTAAAATCTAACGACCAAATATTGTGGAAGTACGGCAATAAATTATGTCAAATTTGAACCGTTTTCCACATCATTTGCTAGCGGTAGTGTCTCGATTTGAAATCGATTTTAATTATTGTGAATTCGGTTTTGAAATTCGAATACATATCATGAATTTAATCATGCGGCGTCTAATATATTAAGCCTTTGTCATTAAATAGGGGTTTCAAATGGGATGTAGGTATCATTAATCGAAATTAATTATCTTTGTATGGCAGACGAGATACGATAAAACCACAGTTTAAATATTTTTTTTACATCTGTATTTTAACATTAATATGTAAAAGCGAAAGTAATTATGTCTACAATAATTAATCTGAATCTTTGTTACCTTTTCACGTTTAAACCGCTAAACATAACATGAAGAAATTTGGTACGAAGATAATGTTCAAAGTCCAAAATTCTTTATTTATTAAGATGCATAATATGATCACTTTAAAACGTCAAAACAGTTGAAACAGCAACAGTTGAAATAGTTTGAAACACTCACTTTAGTCGTTGACTGTTGGAATTGTTGGAAACCTTTACAAAGCAATATAACCAGACGACGCAAGTGACGCGACGCGACGTAAAGCTAAAACCGTCATAAGTTTTAAGACGTAACGCATAAAGAGCCTATAAACGAGTGAACCGTGGGAATCGCATTATACAAGCCCGAGTAAAAGTTCCATACGTGCGCTCCAATGGAGTGAGTCGGCTTATTCGGCAACTTTTATACGAATTTTCGGCTTCAATCTCGAATTTTTAAAGCCCATGTTTTTATTCACCTCAATGATTTGAATAGGACGTCTGGAGGTAATCGTGATGACACGGTAGCACTGTTTATTAGTTTTCGAGTCGACTTGGGACCAGACTAACTGAATATATTTATTTTATATATATGTACAATATGTATGTATTTTACCACTAATATAAAATAAAACGTTTTTGTCGGCAGAACTTAGAGGAAAGTCTCTCATGGATATCCTGAAATAATGGGTTAACATTTTTAGTCCCGGAAAAATGAAAGGAGAGCAGAAAACCCGAGACTGACCAGACAAAAAAACCTGGACAAAGTCTCAAGCAGTACAAAGTGGCCATACGAGAAAATTTTATGCTTATCATCCATCGTTTTCGTTTAGCCTAGATTTTTTTATCTTCAGTTAACAAAGGCAACGCAAAACACTGTTGCTAGTTAGGCTACAGGGCACAAGCTCAGAAATATCGATGTGCGTAAACGACTATCAGCATCACTTTATCGATTCAGACCACCCACACTAACAAACGATACGCAAACAAAACCGCGTATTTACTACGCGTACCGCACACAAACAAAGAATCTAAAATTAGGGTACAGCAACAAGTGAAGCACATTTGTCGCGGGCGGCCTGTTTGTTGAAGTCACGCCTTATTTGGCAGAATGTGACTCACTGCCAATTTAGTCTGGCACAATTAAAAAGTCTGGACTAGTGACTTTAAGAGAGCGTGGAATTTTTATGTCTTTACCTAAATGTCACAATCTTTTTTGATTCACGCCTACTCACCTTTTTACGGCTCAAATAACAGATAAATCTATTGATGTTTATTTTTGTACCTTCACTTAGTTAAGTTTCCGTTCGGCGAAATGTAATATAGACGGTTAATGGATTCTTAGAAATGAGAACTAGGTAGGTAATGGAAAAAGCACAAGTGTGACTGTGTGTGTGTGTGTGTGTGTGAATGTTTGTCATCGTAACTACTAAGCCGATTTTGATGAAATTTGGAATGGAGATAGCTCATACCCTGGATTAACATATAGGCTACTTCATATCTTTTATCCCGGAAAAGGTTCAAGCGGGTTAACGAGAAGACGCCGGTGAAACCGCTGGGTGCAGCTAGTCTTATAATATAAGTGTGATAAAACTGATAAATTTAAACAATATAATAATATGAAGTTGATAACTTGATACCCAGCATATTTTAAAAGCTCAATTCTAATTCAATGAACTGTATTCTACTCAGATATTAACATTGCAAAATGACTTCCGCAAACTTAGAAATTTTCTGCTCTTGCCGCGACGTACGGGTAAACATAATATGCTTGGCGTACCCTTCCTTTACTCGTGATGGGCGTTACCCGTGAAAAGTATCAAGAACTACGTATCATGATAACTAGTTATTGAGAGAAGCTATTTATTACTGGAAAATCGCGATACCGCGAGAACCAAAAATAACAGAGTCGAATATAGACGCAGACGGTTTTCCAGTTATCCAATACCAGGCTTATGAGAAAACCTTACATACATCGAAACCAAGCTCAAACTCGAAAATGTGAACATTTCACTTTAAAACGTCAAACTTAAAACTAGCTGCACCTTTTCCAACCTCATTACGCCAGCAAGAACACGCAAGAAACGCCCGGCAGACAATCAGAATTTTATTTCTAATGCTTATTGAATTGGAGCAAGTTCACTACAATACTAAGCTTTTGTCATCTAAATAGTTTCAATATCAGTTATCAAAAATATATATATTGATTGGGCATTCCGGATTCAAACCAAAATATAGATTGAAATAGTATTATGTTCCATTGTTTTGTTATTTTGTGTCTGTTGTCTTAGAGTTAGTTTGTTATTGATTAGAATGGTTAATATATGTTTTTATGTTCACTATATTTATTTTAATTGAACTGTATGGAGATTGACTGAATCTGAAATAAATGAATTGAATTGAAAACAAATAGTTTCGAAACCTGTTATCGGTATCCAAACCGATACTAAGTTTCGGTATAACGGATTCGCATACCGATCTACCTCTACTTTACTCTTCGCAAGTTGTTCGTCAACTTAATTTTACAGCTTCTAAACACGTAACCGTAATATTCTTTGCAACGAACTTAGTTTTATAGGGTGCTAGATGTCGGGGCAGGGGTTGTCGAGCGCTTTTCTATTCAATGTGCCATAAATATTCGGCCTCTGAACTAAGACCGTAGTGGTTGTTTTGAAAATTGAACTCTGCCATGTTGTAGACATTCTTTATTAATTTATATCTAGGCTCCTTTTTCTTTTGTTCCTGTCTTTTATTAATCATTCGTCTGCGTTAACAAACAATTTTGAGATCGAATTTTGACTGTTAAAAATATGTATCAGGTACTATAATAATAAATTATAGGCGGTTTATTTTTTAAAAGACCAAAAGTTCCACCCTAAAATTATTTTTTTTAATTTTGAATTTGCAGTAAGAGCGCCGATGTAACTACTATAAAGTTTTAACATTGTTCTAGTTTTAAACCTATCCGTGATGTAGTTACTTAATAAACCTTACCAATTAAGCTTTCATATCATTCAACCATAATGTAAATAAAAAATCTCAGTATGAGAAACATCTCCTTTGCAAACCTCAAACTAACATACAAAAAATATTTTTATCGCAATAAATATTACACCCTAAGGCATCAAACACTTCGTCACATTTCCCTTAAACTGCTAAATATACCCCACAACAAAGGGTCTTGAAACCTTAACAATGGATTCGTCGAAAACCGTTACCGGCGCCATTTTGGTTTCTTGGCGGAGACAGGTCCTCGCATTGTCGAGAATACACCTGATCGTGGGAATAGACAAAAAATAGAGGTGCCCTTCAATAGACAAGGGTACATGAAAAACAGTAAGAGCGTAATGGACTGGTTCGATTCACACGTATCGTCAGCGCGGCTTTAGGCGACCGTACTGGCAGGATTTTATATTCCTTTTTTATACGTCCTTAATCAATTGTTTCTTGTTTATGGCAAAAACAAACATATTTTATTCATTCATTCATTCAATTTTTAATAGTACTTTGTTTTTTTCTAGTTTTTTAATTTCGTACTTATGCACGTTTTGGACATAAAAACAAGTATGTAATTGCAAAAATTGTGCCCTAAATAACTTCTAGATGTGTCAATAGTTTAGGTTAAATTTAATTTAGAGCGACTTCAGGTCAGATTGTCGTCACAAGGACCGCTAAATGCTTATATAAGGGGCAAATTCTAAAGTGTCCTTACTGTAATACTGTTTATATTGTGCAGGGGTTACCATAGACTCCATAGACGATAGTCTTAATAGTTTTAACGGCTGCACCTAGGGGTGTTACGACTTTTCATAAGAATGCATTGTAATAGATCCCAATTTGTGTTTGACACCGCCATTGTTGCTTATGATTCTCGTGAGATTTTATTTAACGACCTCTCTTTCGTAGGGTCTCGTATTGAAGTGGAGAAACATATATAAGTTTACTAGCTCAGTTCGTTACATGGTTTTTTGTGTTAATTTATGCGTGAGAAATTAAGAAGAACCGTTTATCAACGTATTTCGGCAGTCTTACATGAGAGCCAGTTCCCAATCCAGGTGTAGCATGGCGCCACCTTCGAGCACATCGGCACTCAACATCAGGTGACTTGTGTTCAAACGCTACCTTGTGACAATTTAAAATTTAAAGTAAACCTCTGGACCGATCTTGATAAATTTTGGTATGGAGATAGTTTGAACCCTGCGGAAGGGCACAGTGTACTTTTTATCCCAAAAAACTGTAGTCTGCACGGGTGAAACCACGGGGCTAAGCTAGTAGTGTAAAATTTACTTACTTTGCGCATTTTTTTTACTTCGTACGTAATGATAGCTTTTGACCACAATTCACCTCATGTTAAGTGAAGATGTGGTCGAAGGTGGCACCTAGCTACACTTGGATTGGGAGGCCCATTGCAACAACTAGCTCTAAGATCTTTCACAAGCAGAGGATTTTTTAGTTTTTCTTGGCAACCAGTTGTTATAGAAGTTCTGTAGTTGCGAAGAAACAAAACGTTATCTATTTAACTATCTACTAGAAATAATTTCCATCATCACCAGATATAGCTCCTTCCCCACTCCCTGTACTTGGAAGCTCCTAACTAGTTTAATGCGAAACTTCATTACATGCGAGCCATCCCGCGCTAACCAAGTTACCGACATACGAGGGCGGTCCGATAAATACTTAGCCTTAAGAAGAAAAGCGGATAATTTTGAAAAAGTTTTTATTTATTTTTCAACATAGTCGTCTTTTAACTCCATACACTTCATCCAGCGATGCTCCAATTTCTTTAACCCGTCGAAAAAATAGGTTTTCTCAAGGTCTGCAAAATAGGCCTACGTGGCGGCAATGACCTCCTCATTCGACGCAAATTTCTGTCCGGCGAGTGACTTTTTCAAGTCTGGAAATAAAAAGAAGTCGCACGGGGTCAAATCTGGAGAATACGGTGGATGGGGCAGCAGTTCGTAGCGCAATTCACCAATTTGGCCGTGGCGAGAGCGGAGGTGTGAGCCGGTGCGTTGTCATGGTGGAAGAGCACTTTTTTCTTCGCCAAATGCGGCCGTTTTTTCTGCAATTCGGCGTCGAATCGGCCCAATAATTCGGCATAGTACAGCCCTGTGATCGTTTTGCCCTTCTCCAGGTAGTCGATGTAGATCACACCTTGTGAATCCCAGAAAACAGTGGCCATCACCTTTCCGGCCGAAAAGACAGTTCGCCTTCTTCGGAGCACGTTCGCCGGGTGAAGTCCATTGTTTCGACTGTTCCTTGGTCTCTGGCGTGTACCAGCGGATCCACGTTTCGTCGACGGTCACAAAACGACGCAGAAACTCTTTCGGATTGCGCTTAAACAGCGTCAAACACTGCTTTGAAGTGGTCTCACGGTTGCGCTTGTTGTCCGGAGTGAGCAAACGCGGCACCCATCGCGCCGACAGCTTTCTCATACCCAAAATTTCGTGCAGGATATGACCCACGCGGTCTTTTGAGATGCTTACTGTCTCAGCTATCTCGCGTACCTTCAATCGGCGGTCTGCCAATACGAGATCGTGGATTTCTGTGACGTTATCCTCAGTAGTAGCCGTTTTCGGGGCAACTGGGCGTGGATCATCAAAAACCGATGTGCGACCACGCTGAAACTCGTTATACCAATTTTTGACGGTCGCCATCGAAGGAGGAGAGTCACCGTAGACAGCATCCAATCGCTCTTTGATTTCCATGCGCGATTTCCTTTCTAAAAACAAGAATCGAATCATCGACCGATCTTGTTCTTTATCCATTATTGTAAAATTCGCGGATACGTCCGTTTCCACACACGGTCAAAACAAAACTACGAGCTCGATTCGGCTGAAATTTCGACAGTAGCAGTCTACTAGAATGTTCTACACGATAGTAAATTTTTCTTGCGATAGTGGCGCCATCAGGCGTCGAGGCTAAGTACTTATCGGACCGCCCTCGTATATAGCAAGCCTTATAATATGACGTAACATATTACATAGGCCTCGCGGTACAGTGTATGAGGTAAACATTTATATGTACTTGTATAAAATGTATAAACACGTCGACTTGAGAACTTCCTCTTTTTTCGTTGGTTAACAAACTTGGGATTGCAGTGAACTTGCTCCAATTCAATCAGTTGGAAATAAGAAAGGGTTGTAAATGTGATCGCGCTCAAAAAATTACCTACCAGGAATTCTTGCCTGTTTTTTTACCGGAATAAGGAGGTTGGAATGGAACAGACATAGCTAGTATTAGTTTGACGTATTGAAGTGATCAATCACAATGAAAATAATAGGTATTGAATTTTTAACAACATATTTATTTGGCACGAGCCTAAGTTTCAGAGAATATTCAACATGAATATAATTTTTTTTGGAACTATTTATGTTACGTTAAGTCTACATCCTGAGTTATCAGACCATAACGAAAGACTTGGGCAGTAACTGTGAGGATCCAGGCCAACTTAGCAGTAACAGCAAGGATCCAGGCCAACTTAGCAGTAACAGCAAGGATCCAGGCCAACTTGGCAGTAACAGCAAGGATTTACGCCTACATATACATACAGACAGCTCTGCAGAATGGATGTTGAGACTTACCTGTAAAAGAACAAAACAGAATATAAAAAAAAGCGGTAAAGTTTGTTTTTAGTTAGTATACACAGGTAGGTTAGGTATACTAGGTAGTCTCCGGACCTACTAAACCAATTTTGAAAAATCTAACACTACAATAACCCCGAGTGTCTTGAGCTATTTTGTCTTATGCTTACCTGTGCGAAGCCAGGTGAGTTGATGATGATGATGATATGATAGTTAATGATAATTGTCATTTAGCTACATATCGAGTTATGAACCTCGCTTTTTTTTTGTGGTTAATAAGAAAGTTTTTCAAATACCAAGTCGTATCCAGTAGATACAACTTCAGAATGCTAGCTAAATACGATAAAAAAGAACGCCATCCACATTTCATTCTTATCACAAAACAACACGGTTCAAAATTGCGTGAAAACTAACTTCTTGAACTTAAGCCGGGAACTCACGGTTGGCAATGAAAGTAATTAATGTGATTAATCTCGAATGTCTTTGAGGAGTTCCGACGATGAGTAATGGGCTCTATTTCTTGACACGAGGGTTTTAGAAACTTCTAAACTCAGTACAATACACACGGAAAGGGAGCAATTAAGTGATGTACCGACTGAGAGCACTCCATCTTAATGTTCTTATAAATGAAATTATTTGCGTTACATGTGTTACGACAAATCCAAACAGGTATTTTTTCCCAGCTTCCAACAACTTTATCAATAGCAAAATGTAATCTTTTACCATAGCCACCAGATTTCGAACAAACAAACATTCCAAAAAGGGGTTTTAGCTAACAATACAACTGCAGGTAGATTTAGAAAGGGCGAACAAAAGTGTGGTAAGAACGTTTTTTTTAAAGAATTTTACCATTGAACCCTTTGACGGACAAAGAAAATGTAGCCTAATAAAATAGTTGACGATCCGACCCGTGGATTTTGAGTCCAATCTTATTATTAACATCTATAGGTATACCTGAAAAAACATCTGACAATCTGACATGAGGTCATGAGGCTAAGCAAGCCGATCCGGGAGCCACAGGTGCGGTTATAAACATATACAGCGATGATGGTAACCCTAACCCAGACGGAATCAGGGAGTGGTCCCCCAAATTCAAGTTAAGGATCTGGTGCTGGTGGCTGATGGGAATCTGCCTAGAGGATCCGGGCCTAGAGGGCGCATAGCAGTGTTGTTCCCGGGCGGGGACGGAGTTGTGCGAGTGGCCAATTTAAAAACAGGAACTAACATATATAACGCTGTTGAATTACTTAAATAAATATAATAAAATAAAATGGCTCAGTGGTAGTGACGTCGGCTTACGATCCGTAGGACGTGGGTTCGAATCCCACAATGAGCTTGAGCTTCCGGTGAAGGAAAACATCGTGATGAAACCATAGCTTGGTGGTAGGGTATTTTTTAGTACTCGCCTGGCTAGCTACCACAGTCTTGTTAAGAATCTGTCGCCAAGCACCGATCGGTGTGTTCCGGCAGCCTCATTTGAGAGCCAGTTCCCAGTCCAGGTGTAGCGTGGCGTCATCTTCGACCACATCGTCACTTAACATCTTGTTGTCAACGCTAACCTATAAATAGTAAAAAATAATAATTTGAATCTAAAAATAAACTGATTATCTCAGAGTGATGACGAGCATGGAACTTTGAACTGTTATAGTTCTGAATTCTGGGTGGAATTGATGCGTAATGCTTAAGAGTGGCGCTTTCTCGTTTCGGAGGCCAAAACACATTTTGGGTCAGTGAGCCTTCGGAGTTAATTCTAAGGTATCATCACAGTATATAAAGAACAGTAGGTTAGCTAAGGCCGCTCGACGAGTTAATTGCCTACTCTTGCGGTGACGCATGGGCGGCGCGTTCCGTACTGAGTGCATGGCCGCGGCCCCGGCCGCCTCCTTTCGTTTATGTGGTTGTGTGCGTGCGTACACGGTGCCGCTACTCACGCACACATTCAAACCGGCGACGGTCGATTTATATGAAGCTGAACTACTAATCCTTTACTATGGTATCATATAATAGTAACTGCGCCTACCACCGACGCGGTCGTCGGAAGAACCGTGGGCTAAAACTAGTTACACTTAATATATTCTAAACACTTTTAGACTAAGTTACGCCAGCGACGTTGCATAACTTCAGTGGTCACTCATTTATTTTATAAAAATAGATGCATATTTTGAGCCTAATGTTGTAACATGATAATCAGATAAGATAACTTTTATTATACCATAATATTCGATTTCCTTTGATACCTATCTATATAGAGAGTTTGGACTGAATTTATAATAAGTTACGAAAAGTTTGAAGTATGTATGTCGCGTATGTTTTGGGCGTCGTTTCGTTGCTGATCCATGTGATGATATAATGTTTGTTTTACTTAGGTACGGTCAACGACAAAAGTCGCTGAACAATACTAAATTTTCAGATTTTCTTTATGATCTAAAACACCAACCTTCGACCGAATCATCACTTAACATCACGGGTATTGTGCTGTGGTCAAACGCTACCTTGTACGTTGTTAAAAAAAAAGAAAAATTACTGATGTAATACACATTTAGAAAGTTAAGTATGTTCAGCTACTTATGTCGCTGACTGTACCATACGTCTAGGTATCTAGCTTACTATGCTTACCTATCTTAGGTCAAAGAAATAGAGAGAGCATGGGCCATAATCTACCAAGCGGGCCCAGTACGGGTTGGTAGATTTCGCATGCCCTTGAATGTTCTGGTTCTTGGACATGCCGGTTTCGTCACGATGTTTTCCTTCACCGTTTTGAGCGATGGTAAATCCACACATAACTTATGAAGTCATAGGTCCGCACCTATGACTTAGTAAGTTATGAAAGGAAGGAGAAGAGGATTTGAACTCTTCGGCGCCTTGTAAAATGCACGCGTTACCGCTTGACTACCATCGCTCAATGTCAAAGAAATGCTACTTGATAATGATTGCTTCGTATGAGGACAACTTTATGGTCAGGAGTTTTCAGGCTGCCCGATGGTCTCCGATATAGTTTTAAGACTGACCTAGGCGAGACTGATAGCTTAACGTGCTCTCCGATGACACAATTGATGTGTCATTTTCATACAGGAACGGAAAATTGTATAGAAATATTTGACGCTTTTCAACAAGGCGATGATATATGTCGCTGTCGTGCCAAAAGCAGCAGATCGCCATCAGGCTACGGCCAGCTCACACGAATTCTAAATAAAAAACAAATAAATGTCACTATCGACAACGAAGCGTTTTGTCTCAACTCTTAATGGCCGTGTTATCGATTAATGTAAATTAGCTATTAAATGTCTCGTTAATAAATCAGCATTTCATATGTAATATACTAGTTAATATCACTAGGTGTGTCCAGCATGCGTTGCAAGGCCTCTTTTCTTTCTCAGAATCATTAATTAATCGCTTTTTGTCCTTGCGGGCACAACGGATAAAAAGACGTACAGAAACACGACATATATGTACACAGTAAAACGTATGTACATGATTGGCAGTCCCGCGATCCGCACAAAACGCTTCGCTTCTACAATTAGACGTGATAATTTTCAATCGATAGTAAAATTATCGATACCGATGAAAATCGTTTTTTTTTTCACCTGCTCATCCCTAATCGAAGCGGTGGTAATAATTTTGTGAATGGATAGGAATTTACGTTAGAGATTTCCCTGAAAAGTAAACACAGATCCTAACATCTCGCTCGTATTTGATTAATGCCCCGAAATATCGCCTACTTCGTTAGTTACGGATCTCGTTAGTTCTAGGTATAGCAGTCTCGCTCGTTAGTATTTAGTTTGGTTGCAAGTATCATTCTCGGTAGTAGCTAGGTGTGTCCACACCCGTAGTCGGACAATATTACACTAAAAACGTTATGAACCATAATTTCCCCGACTTTTTTGGCGGCAATTGAACTGTCAACATGAAAATTTTGTTTTTATTTCCAAAACTTGTGTTTCTTCGAATGTGTAATAAATGTGTAATATTCGTGGACTATTAACCATTATGTGTTCATTTATGTGCCAGAGTGTGGGAAATTGAAATAAAGTTGCGAAAGTGACTTTTCTAGTTGCTCCAAAAAATTCCGTGTAAAGTTTAAGTACATAAACACAATCCTCTTTGACCCGGCTCGCTGCTGGGTCCCATCATCGCATCATCATCATCATTATCATTATTAATTCTTGATTCTACTCTCAGAGTTTGAAATATTTAATACTTGACACTTTTGATACTTTTGACACTGGCAAATACACTAATCGTGTGAGTCATAAATGCTAGAAAAAAATGGACTTTATAGCGATGATGGATCAGTGGTAGTGAGGTCGGCTTGCGATCCGTAGGACGTGGGTTCGAATCCTACAATGAGCTTGAGCTTTCGGTGAAGGAAAACATCGTGATGAAACCATAGCTTGGTGGTAGGGTATTTTCTAGTACTCGCCTGGCTAGCTACCACCCTCTTGTTAAGAATCTGTCGCCAAGCACCTAATCGGTGTGTTCCGGCAGCCTCACTTGAGAGCCAGTTCCCAGTCCAGGTGTAGCGTGGCGCCATCCTCGACCACATTGTCAGTTAACATCAGTGACTGGTGGTCAAACGCTACACTGTAATAAGTAAAAAAAAAAGACACTATGTATGTAAACATAATTCCTAATAAATGCAAAAGTAACTTTGTCAGTCACGCCTAAACTACAGAACCGATTTAAATGAAATCTGGTACAGAGATAGTCTAAAGCCTGAGAAACAACATAGGCTACTTTTTATCGCGATAAACTGTAGCCCACGCGGGTGAAACCGCGAGGAACAGCTAGTTTATTATACTTACATTTATTTTTGTAACATATTTCAACATTCACATTTCAACCAAATATGAAAGCTAGTCGATGTCTTAAATAACGTACTTTCTTCCTGCCCCTGTATTCTAAATCAAGTCATTCCAGCTTACGATAAGCTCCTTGATGGGGGTATATTTCTTTACAATTTATAAGGGTCGTAAAATGCTTGCCGCCTCTTGGAAGTAAAGGAAATAAGCCGGTTGATTCGAAAACCTACCTGAGCTTTCTTTTAGTTTGTTTTGTATCAGTATTGTTTTTACAAAATGACTCTTCTGAATTTTTAGAGGAATATTTTTTTTTGTAATCGCAATTCACTATCACTGAATTCGTTCCCAAGATGTAATTGGTATCAGACAGAGCGAGCAGTAGTGTGTTTTTAATTCTTACAGGGTAACATTTGATCAAAAGTCGCCTGATGTGGCGCAAAAGGCGAGGCGACTGCAAAGCGTCAGTTCGCGGGTTCAATTCCCGCTACGAGAAAAAGAAGCGTAAGTATTTGTGAAGGTTGTTGTTAATAAAGAAGCGAATGACCACTGTAACAATTACTACTAATTTAGTGAGTTTTTATTTTATGTAACTGGCTGGTAGTATCACACTTCCCATTACAAATTCAATCAATCATCATTAGCCTGTATCAGTCCACTGCTGGACATAGACCTCTCCCAAGGTACGCCACTGAGCCTGGTCTTCGGCTTCTCTCATCCAACCACTGCCAGCCACTCAGCGCAAGTCGTCGCTCCACCTCGTCGCAAGTCTACCTACACTACGTTGCGGTCTCCACTCAAGAACATGTCTACCCCAACGGTTGTCGGTTCTGTGGCTTATATGGCCAGCCCACTGCCACGTAGCTGGCTACCCTAGTTCTATTCTATTATACAAATTTAGTACCGCCCAGAATTCGGAACTAATAGTTCAACCCCCCCCCCCCTTCGTTGCTCACCCTGAGATATTAGATGTCAAATCCCTTTACACCGTGTTACACTGGAAACACTGCCCTCCAATCAAGACCACAGTAACGCTTGCACACAAGTGCGTGAGCTTCGTCTCAACGGACGGGATGTAATCAAATTATCAATCAATGCATTGAATTCAGCGCTTGAATCACTTCGCATGGTTTTAGCATGTGCGTGCAACTAACGCCGCGATTGAGCCTGAGAAGGGACATAATGTTACTTAGACTGAAAACTCCTCAATATCAATCTTTGTAAAGATTAAGTTAAGATTAAGTTTTCAAGTTTAATCATACTGTATTGTTATGATTTCGGCTTGCCCTCCCCTAGATCCGGGGCTGATCAAAGCTATTCCACGAAAAGCTCCGATCAATATTCAGGCCTAATCATCAAACATATATTGAAAATAGCTTTTATTTTATTCTATGAAAAGTGCCTACAGTGAAGTAGGATTTTGCCCAGGTAGATGATTAGTTGCGCATTGTTAAATATTTATTTTTTATCTTACTTTCCTAAATAATCAACACCTATCGGTGTGCTCCGACCTATCGGTGTGTTCCGGCACTTGAGAGTCAGTTTCCAATCCAGGCGTAGCTTGACGCCACCTTCGACCACATCGTCACTTAAAATCAGCTGACAAAATGTTGTCAACTTTAGAGTGGTGGCTATTCTTGCGATCACTAGTAAATGTTCTATCCTTACTTAAACTTAAAAAAAAATAACAGTAAACAGGAAAAAAAAGCAAAGCTACCACAGCTAGGATTAATGGAGTTTTTCGCGACAATCTGATAATGGACGTTAAATAAATTTTGCCGCCATTTTTATTATTTTTTTGCACTCGGGTGGGCACGCGTTTCCTTCCAGTGCTTTTTTTCTTTGAAGTAACAAATTACAATGATTAATATTAAAATAAGGAGATTGTAGAATCCTACTCCTACTAATATTATAAACGCAAAAGTTTGTGAGTATGTATGTTTGTTGCACTTTCACGCAAAAAGTACGTTACGGATTTGAGTGAAATTTGGTATGGAGATAGCTTATACCCTAGATTAACACATAGGCTACTTTTTAACACATAGGCTACTTTTTATCCCGGAAAAAGGTTCCTGCGGGATAACGGGAAGACGCGAGTGAAACCGCGGGGCGCAGCTAGTGTAGTTTTTTACAAAGCATCTAAGGTAGATGCTTTGTATAAAACTACACTAGCTATTAACCGGCAAGCATCTAGCGTCGCTTGGAAGTACAAAGACCTCATATTATTACGTAACAAAATAACTGTATAATATGTATAATATATGTTATGTATACACATATATTAATGTATTTCTTGAATTATGTCTGTGACATTATTATTTCAAACTATTAGCAATGCCTGTCTAAATATCAGGAATATTATCTGTTATCTAGCAAAATAAAGATAAGCATATATTGATTTTGGAAGGTGTATTAAGTTTTCCGAAGTGTCATATCGCTTGTATCATTGCAATGCAAACAATATTAGCATTTAATTTATTAGTATTATGAAATACTAATAAATCAAATGCTAATATTGTTATTGAAGCTTTTTTATCTACTACCTAATATTTATTAGGTTTAAATCGGTATCATAAGAATCCGTGAAATAGAATTGAAGTCATTTGCATTGATTATCTCATAAAAAATAGTTTTGGATGAATACGACAAAAATAAATATTGCAGAGAGATAAACAGTTTCTTGACGCGTTTTTATTAGGTTCACTTGTAACTAACAATCGAATAAAACAATACTAAAATTAAACTGCTACAAATTTCATTCAAAATTTAATCCTATGTTCTTCCCCGAGGTTAGAAAATCACTTTAATTTTTCCAATATTCCTAATATTCCGGGCAACGTTTCAATATTTTATTTGGACTAAAAAAAGTTTGTTAAATTTGTACGTGTTCAAGCAGTTCAAGTGACGCGCTTAATAACAACACCATTATCATTTAATTTCTATTCATAATATAGATAGAATTGAAAACAAAAAATATCAAGAAATTTTGACAAACAAAGATTTAAAAAAAATACAGACGCGAAAGCAATAAAATGTGTAGCCGATTATATATTTTTAAAGCCATCTCAGTTATTTGATTCATATAACACAGTTTTCGTTGTAACAATAAAACAGACCATAAAGGGCAATGTTCACAACAGAGCAGATGTTTATAACGTAACGGTTTTATGATAAATTGTTAAGCATTCACTGCTTAACAACTTTATTGCCTCATATCTAGATAGACACTGTCAAAAAAACAAACCCGAAAATATAACAAAGTAAATTCATAAAGTTGATATCAATAAATAAACTTACCAAAGTAATCCAAATCCGTTCATTAAATTAGTCTTTATTTATCACTTCGAAGGAAAAAAACCGTTATACTAAATTTAAAACTACTACAGTACACGCTAACACACATAAAAACTAATTTGGACAATGACTAGAATCCAAGAGAACGCGGGGACACGACCGTTCGCGTCGATCGCCGAATCATAACTGACGGCTGAGGGTCAAGATTCGGAAAAAGCCGCTGCAGGCAAAGGCAGTAGGCACCCATACGTTACGGGCGAGATCACTACAACAAAAAAGAACCCTAAATATTATCAAAACGCGCCGGTTCCCAAACTGTAGCGACTACCTGCATACGAATTTCTATTGTTTTATTTTGTTCGAGAATATTGGGTTTCTTGGAGGGACTGAGACTGGTCAAATGAGGTCTTGCCAGACAGTTATTAGGTATTTATTGCTTTTTTTGTTTGGAGTTTTAGAACGAAATGGAACTATTTATACTTTTTTTTGGTCTTACAGGTTAGCGTTTGACCGTAATGTGGTCTAAAGTGGCACGATACGCCTGGATTGGGATCTGTCTTTCAAGTAAGGCTGCCGGAAAATACTGATACTTATTATACCGGCCTTTGTGTATTTTTGCGATAGCCAATACATATTTCCACTGAACCGAAATGGAATTCAAAGGAAACTAACTGATAATAAAACAGAAAATACAATAGATAATGTTTATAGGTAATATTGAGATACCTAACAAAACATCGAGTTGAATCAATGATAGCAGACATCTACTTGCAACAGTCATGAATTGGAATCCTGCAATAATTTTGAGCTTTCGGTGAAGGAAAACATCGTGATAAAATCTTAGCGTGGTAGTAGGGTATTTTCTATTGCTCGCTTCTGTCACCAAGCACCTATCGGTGTATTGGGACCGCCTCGTGCTTGATAGCCAGTTTTTAGTTCAGATGTAGCGTAGCGGCACCTTCGACCACATCGTCACTTAACTGTGACTTGTGGTCAAAAAAATCTCTATCCCAATTGAACGATTGGGGAATCGTTCGAGAGGTTAACATTTCATAACTAAGAGAGTTTAATAAAACCATGATCTCATTCAAATATTGAAAACGGATGAGTTATTATTTTCTTTGCGATAAAAACGCGTTTTCAAGGCGATCCACGTCCGTTCATTGTACTCGGTTTATTGCCTGTCGGTATTAAAATTATTTGAAACAAATAACAAGTTTTAAATGGCCTTTAGTTCTACGTGGTCACGACGGTCAATGACTCGATGGTTTTCAACTGCCAAAATGTTTTATGGAGATTCCATTTGAGCGATTATAAATAATAATCAACGACCCGTCCCGGCTTCTCACGTGTACACGGAGAAAAAAAT
Organism: Opisthograptis luteolata; assembly: GCA_931315375.2. Lineage (NCBI taxonomy): Eukaryota > Metazoa > Arthropoda > Insecta > Lepidoptera > Geometridae > Opisthograptis > Opisthograptis luteolata. Next base: position 8,467,361 of record OV928053.1, on the reverse strand, counting down.
ACCATTCGAAATACAGAAGGGATTTCCTTCTCATTTGATTTGGAAGAAAATTTACCTAAGTAAGGGAGGATAAAGTTACATTTTGGAAGGTAAGACTCAGTAGGAAAGTCAGGGGTTTTTTTGAGTGTAGGCAAAGATTGCAACAGGCGGAAGTTAAAGCTAGATATTAAATGTTACAAACTTTTTTGTAGATCACTTGGAAGCCAACATTTTTGTCATACATTACATCAACTCTAATCAAACCATTTAGCCAGATTAAGCTGATAAAACAGCCAGTGGTTTCATTTTTTTCCTACCTTTTTTTGGCAAATATCGTGATTACCTTTTGTAATATCAGTTTCTTCTTCTTCTTCTTGTAGTGCCATCTCCTACCGGAGGTCGGCTATCATTAGGGCTATCCTAATTTTGGATGCTGCTGCTCGGAACAGGGAATATCAGTTTCAGTATAGATTAATCAGTTTAAAGTTTTACAACGCGTTATTGAACTTTTTACCCTGTCAATGACTTTTTAACCCCGAATAACGACCCTGGTATAATAAGTCTGTAATGGTCTGACTTCCTTGCGTTCTAGACTGTAGAAGACGTACAAGTACATATCTGTTTAATACTATGATTAGTTTACCCAAAGTTAATAAATTGAAAAAAGATAAATTCTTCAATAAACCAACTATACAAATAAGTATATTCAACGTTATAAATTTTATAAAAAGTTTGAGATCCACAATCGAGCCCTGCAGCTGCCGTCCCTGCAGACAAACGCACACAACAGCGCGTGTGTGTGCGACACGCGTGCGTGTGCGTTAATGGGTCCGCGTGTGTGCGTGCGCGTGCCCCGTAGGGTTGTACGGCAATTTATTATTATTTTTTGTGCGATTAATATTTTTTTTTCATATAACAGTAGGAAAAGAAGCAGCTTGCGATCAGCTGGACGGGGATAAATGTGAAAATCAGGATATAACGTTCATCGTAAAAGGCTGCTGCCAAAAACACCTTGCGAAGCTTGTTCCTTGCCAGCGGTGCCGATAACGAATATACGTTAGCAAATGATATTGAGTTTTTTTTGCAAGTTGACGGTTGATTTTTGGACGGCTTTAGCTCGCGGATTTGTTACTTAGAAATATAAAATTCTTTGACTAAGTTAGTACTGTTGGTAAAGAAAGTAACCTATAAAACGTCAAAAAGACAGAATTATTCAACAGTTCATAGTCCTAGAAGAATGCAATTTTAATGAGACTTAATATTTCGCCGACAAACGACTTTTACCAATAGATGTCGTTGCAAAATATATATCAACACAAGCACTTACATAATATGATATGTTAACAAATAGACTACGTTTCCATATGTTTGTTTGTAACCTTTACACGACTAACGCCGAAATTAATAATCGATCCTGATCCGTTATCCGCGGTTTTGGATCGATAAGTTTTCCTACCCGGATTGGTACAGTGATTAACGCCCGGAATTAATAATCGATCCTGATCCGTTATCCGCAGTTTTGGATCGATATGTCATGTCATAATATGCCATTTTAGGCTTGACATATTACTACTAAAATGACATATTATGACATGACATATCGATCCAAAACTTTTTTTTTACTATTTACAGGGTAGCGTTTGACCTCACGTCACCTGATGTTAAGTGACGATGTGGTCGATGATGGTGCCACGCTACACCTGGACTGGGACTGGGAAACTGCGGATAACGATTCAGTATCGATTATTAAATCCGGGCGTTAATCGCTGTACCGATCCGGGTCGGAAAACTTAACTTTTTTAACATGATACAAGCGAAAAAATAAAATTGATAAATTACAAGTGAGGTATATTCGAACGCTGTCAAAGTAAGCGTAAAAGTAACGTAATGTAGACAACGGGCATTATGCTCTAGGTAGTATTACGCATTCTATGGCCTAGCCTAGGACTAGGTCATTGATATGCAATACGCAGTTTAGTGTAAGGAAATGTTGCCATGGTGCCTCCTACGTGACTAGAAATCTGAGCGGAGTACGTACAAACCTAGGTTTGACACCAACTCAACTGGCTGTGCTATTGGGATTTTTTTTTTTTTTTTTTTAACTTTACATAGGAATGCGTTTGACCGCCATCCCGCCTGTTGCCAAGCGTAGATGCGGTCGACGGTGTAACACGCATACCTAGAAGCCTACCGCATACCTATTATTAATTATTAATGCCCGCACAATCACATACATAGGCTCTGACCCCTAACTAGGTTTCCCTGTATCTAGGGTACCAGAAACTACGAGGATCGGGGATCCACAACACCCAGACACAGAACAAATACTTGCGCTTTTTTTTTTCAATGCACAAATATTTGTCCTGTAGCGGGAATCGAACCCGCGACCTCACGCTTCACAGTCGGCTATCCGCCCATTGCGCCATAAAAATAACATATTTCGGGGACCATTGGACACAAATTGACCTAAGCCCAAATTGAACTCGAAACTTGTGTCATGGGTGACAACGATATAAATACTGATATAGATAGAGATATAATGATTATAGTACTGAGATTTTCTTTTTTCTTTTGTTTTATTTTTGTAGTAGACGGAGAAAAATACCTTCCGAATTATGTACATTTACCTTCAGAGTCAAGTCTTTCCCTTTTGACTTGGAAGGAAAACTAAGGTAGAATAAGGAAGGAAGAGGTTATATTTGGTAGGAATCGGTCTTGGAAGGTAGGTAAGCCTCAGAAGGAAAGTCAGGATTTTTTTCTTTGCGTGGGTAACAAATATCCTTACATCCATACTTATAATCTTTCACATTTATAAAATATTAGTAGGAAGAATGAATTATTTCAGCGTATCAAGTCGAAACTAAACATTACATCTTTTAAGCAAGTACTTATATTATCTGTCCCATATCGACCGCATCATCGCTCTACAGCCAATCAAACGAGAGCTAATCTCTACTAATATTATAAATGCGAAAGTAACTCTGTCTGTCTGTTACGCTTTCACGCCTAAACTACTGAACCGATTTCAATGAAATTTGGTACATAGACAGTTTGAACCCTGAGGAAGGACATAGGATACTTTTAATTGCGGTAAACTGTAGCCCACGCGGGTAAAACCGCTGGGAACAACTAGCCTCGAAAAAAAACCTAGAACGTCAACTTCATATCGGCCACATGTCAGTCAATATAGCCATCAAAAAGATATAGTTAACAGGCACCTGCATACAAAATCATGCACTATGCATACAGCGTTGAGGTAGGACGGATGTGTAGGTATTACCTATAAATAGGTCCAAGGTGCTTGGGGTCGAAGACCGGGGGTCGATAACCTGAGATCAGATGACTTCAGTCATATGGGTATTTAGGGTTCAGTGGGGCGAGACCCTAAATCCCTTTACGTCGGTGTGGCTGTGTGGTTAAGGTATTGATGTCACCTGGGATAATTTTTAAATTAATGTAGAATGCAAAGCCGTCCAATGAAACATAAAGAAGACGTTTTCCCAGCAACAGGATTTGATAAATGAATATTGAATGGTAATATGTGGGTTATTTGTTTCTTTTTGGTACAATGTGTTTTAAGACAGTAATCTTTGTTTTTTTTTTACAACTTACAAGGTAGTGTTTGTCCATAACACAACAAACCTAATCTAAGTGATGATGCGGTTAAAGGTTGGGGTTTAACATGATAAAAGTAATAGGAAGGTTTGATAATGTTTAGCGACTTTTGTCGTTGACTGTACTATTTGCACTGCATAAATGTAAACATGTATGAATAAAAACGGTATCAAAGTAGGTCATGAATAAACTAAACTATTCAAACTAAATAAGTTATTAGCATATAAAATAGACAAACATATATGTGTATTGCTGGTATTAAATATACCTTTAATTAAAATCACGAAGAACAAATTAAGATGTAAGTAGCTTCAATCACGCAAACACTATTCCTTGACGTTATTATTAATTTGTTATGGTAATATTTTTTATTATTGTTTTTATAACCTTACGTTTGTAAGTAATCTCTTGTCTTTTTAATTATTTAGATAGTTAAAAATATATTGAGACTGTAGACTTGATTCAATCGTTATTTTTCTACGGAACCCACACGATGACTATCGCGACACGAGCCTACCATAAAGGCTTACAAACGCCATGATTCATAACGTTCGATGTACGCGAAAAATAATAAAAAAACCATCTTCGCAATACGTTGACCCGATGAATAATATACGTTCAAGCCATGTGGTGTCATATTCCTTGCGTTGGTGGCTGGCTCTTCATATACGCCAGGTTTTTATGGCAGAAAAAAAATATAGGCCAAGACCTCCCCTGAATGCCTCCTGCAGCTTGCGTTTTTTTAGCGTTGGATCACAAGTCAGCTGATGTTAAGTGACGATGTGGTGGAGAGGCTTGTGAACTGGCTCTCAAGTGGGGCTACCGGAACACACCGATAGGTGCTTATCGAGTAAGTAGGGATTCGAACTGCGCCATCATCATCGCTTCAAATTAAAGATCACAACTGTAGTATCACGGGCACGAAGTGGGGTTAAGGATTGTGGGTAAAGATAGTTCAATTATTTTGTACAACTTGGTGACAGGACGAGCTGGCGTCCGCCTCACTTGAATGGGTGACCACAGATCACTCATTATTAGCCTTTCAAGTTCCCACTGCTGGGTCTCTGGCCTTCTCAGAGAGAGAGTATTAAAATCAAAATCAAAATCAAAATCAAAAACTTTTTTATTTAATAGGATACATTGTGATCACTTTAAAACGTCAACTTAAAACTAGCTACGCCTGTTCCAACCTCCTTACGCCGGCAAAAGAACAGGCAAGAAACGCCCGGCAGGTAATTTTTTTGGCGCGATCACATTGACAATTTTATTCTTATTACTAATTGATTGAATTGGAGCAAGTTCACTAAAATCCCAAGCTTTTTTTTTGTCATCTAATCGATATTTTTTATTTAGCTTTACTAATAAGAAGATATTAGCTGTAATCTATCACGCTGGCCCAGTGCGAGTTGGTAGATGTCGCATGCCCTTGAATGTTGCAGTTCTTGGGCATGTCGGTTTCCTCACAATGTTTTCCTTCACCGTTTTGAGCGATGGCAAATCCGCACATAACTTATTAAGTCATAGGTGCGGGGCCGAGAGGATTCGAACTCGGTGTCGGCGTCTTGTAAGTCGCACGCCTAACCGTTCGGCCACCATCGCTACCATCGGGTGACCATAGATCGTTAGTGACATTTCCAACTGAGCGCTACCTAGCTAAGTATCCATAGGAAGCACCGTAAATATAAAATCTCCAAAAAAAAAATTTTGCGCGTTTCTTGTGTTATACGTAGCAAGTTTTAAGTTTGACGTTTTAAAGCGATCACATGTTGTATGCTACAACATACACATCCTACATACATCCATACATCCTTTTGAATTTTGTAATATCATAAATTGCGAAACTCTGCGAGAGAGTGAGTGAGTGTAAATATTTCTTCACGCTGAAACAGGCTTAACGGTTTTAAGTGAAATTTGGAATGGAGACAGCTAATACACTGGATTAACACATAGGCTACTTTTTACAGATAAGGGTTATTACGGGATAACAGGAACATCGGTGCAGCTATGTCCTACATATTTCGTCGGATAGCGGAAAAAAGATGCTACTAGTCCTAAAAATTTCGTCTTGCACTTTTCCACCCGCCAGTACCAAACCACTTAGTTGTCCCTAGCTCCCATTTCGAAATCGAATTTCCTCAAACACCTCACGGCGTTGTCAGCTGACGATTGGTTCGAGCTCCCGACCAGATCAGCCGACAGAGACAAAGTACGATGCCGAGAGCAGGTACCTCGGTTTAATGATACCTACGAGTGTAGAGGCACTTTTATTTCTTATTGGAAGGATTTACAAAGGCGGTCTTACGTAAAAAGCAATGCAGAAAGTTTTGTATTACAATTTGATTGGATAATGTTGCTAGTTGAAAGCGTTGAAATGTTTTGATATATAGAATAGCGATGGTGGTCAAACGGTAACGTGTATGCTTTAAAATACGTCGATACCGAGGTTGGGCCGACTTTAATAAATGTTGTTTTTATTAAAGAAAGAAGTAAATCATACTTTAGTGGAAGGGCATTCTCTATGTTCGCCTGTCGTAGTTAACAACTCAGAAGAATCTGTCGACAAGCACCTATCGGCGTGTTCTGGCAGTCTTACTTGAGAGCTAGTTCCCAATACAGGCGTGGCATGTCGCTACCTTCGATCACATCGTCATCAAAGGATACCCTGTAAGATATAGTAAGTAAAAAAAAGTTTTATCAATATGTAAAGTATGGAAATTCTCCTATACCGTATGTACGTACCAAAAGCACTGAGAAATCTACCAAAATTTCCATGAATAACAAAACAAACATCATCACCAACTCTGGAACATATCGAGACACGAGTAACATTTGTCACCGACGCAATCAGGTCCCCTTTCATAAAGAGGCAAAAAAAAACTCCAAAAATTCCGTCAATAGTATCATCAGGAGAATTCGGTTGATTCAGCTCCCACAGGCGTATCGTCGACTTCATTTGCGTATTCCGGCAAAGGAATAAATTACGCTGACATGTACATAACTCGATTCTTGTTTACTTATTCGATTCTTTAATGTATCGAATCGAAATGAATCGAACTGGAAATGCCCTCGGGTGGGATGGCGAATTGAATTATTACATTATACCGCGCGTTGCAACCGTATTTCGGCTTTTCATGCCGATGTATGAAGGTATTTAAATTTTAAATGTTTTGATGGAAAATAATTAACAAAATAATTCAAGTGCTGGTATAGTGTTTCACAGTGAAGTTTGTTTTCCAGTGAAATTACAGGCTATGGAGAGAACTTTTGAAGTTGACAATTCAGCAATGAACTGCAATGCCATAAGTTTACTAAATAAAAATGTAAGTAAACCCCGACGATCATCGCTAACGCCCGAAGTTAATAATCGATCCTGATCCGTTATCCGCGGTTTTGGATCGATATGTCATTTTAGTAGTAATACGTCAAGCCCTAGTAGATCGATTATTAATTTCGGGCATAAGAACACTACCGATCGAGTCGCCTTGCACATAAAAAAGTACTCTTATCAAAATCGGTTTAACCGTTTGAGAGCTACGATGACAAACTTTGATCATGATCACAAGTCACCTGATGTTAAGTGACGATGTGGTCGAAGGTGGTATCACGCTACACCTGGACTGGGAACTGGCTTTCAAGTGAGGCTGCCGGAACACACCGATATAGGTGCTTGAGCTTGTGATTATAGCATGCTAGACTGACATGCAAACATTAATCTAGCACAGAAGAATCAAGATTTTTAATCGCCCGTAACGATTCTTTCTTGCAATAATTTTCACAGCACTCTAACAGGATAAGTACATGCTAACCTCGACGTCCCGTGTCCTAGCAATCGATACATATAACGTAGTGATGTAAGTATCGAATTGCTGTCATCGAGATCGTAACTTGACGCCAAACGGAAGGACTTGCGTCTTGCAACCAACCGACAGACCGACAGCGGCTGTAGAATCTTATGTACTGCAATATGACAATGTAATATAACAACAAGGAGCTGACATTCACTTGATAGAATCTGTTATTTGTAGAATCTGATATTCATAGAATCTGGTATTCATAGAATCTGGCATAAGTTGACTGAACCTGTAGTTTTTACATCTGTTTTTAGTATGATGAAGTTTGTTTACTACATTGTTCTTTTTTACTATGATGAAATTATAACTGCAGTTCTTAAAGGATTTACAATACTTTCATACACACTTTAACACCTTTTTAGAGGATGATTTTCAAGAAATCATTTCCTGTTGCATCTCTACGCCACACGTCAATGTACATTTTCAATCCTATCCTATTTTATTTTCCAGCGTTTGAACTATCTCCACAGTGAATTCCATTAAGATCGGTTCACGTTTATAATATTAGTATTCTTATTTATGTTTTTTTTAATGTTTTTTATGTTATTTTTTATGTTTTTTAATTTTATTAAATATTAATATTGTGTCCTGTTTAAAAATTGTAATTTTGACATTTAATTTGGTTGGTTGATGACTCTAATTTAGTTTTATCTTATTTTTTAGTTTTTGCATACCTAGTTACTAGTTGGTGGAATATATCGCTCTATTTATTACTTTTATAACAACAATTGTATACATACTATATTCATGCAAATAAAATTTTGATTGATTGATTGATAGTATTGTCGTTGAAATTTCACATTCGACATCTTGTCCACAAATTAGTGACACTTTTAAAACTGATCACATAATTCTTTGTTCTAATATTTAGTGCAAGTGCACTTAATAGACCCAAAAAAAAAAACCTTTAAAACATTACCCACTTCCTGATAAATCCAAAGCCTACCGTTCTCAATGATCGAAAGCTATCACAAAAGAGAAGCCTTTTCACGTATAACCCGACAAAGGAAAGATTTGATCCGACAAAGAACTTCTTACGAGCGGGAGTCGACAGCCGAACGAATAATGGCATTATATTAGAAGTGTATGGACTGTATGGCCTGTGGAATCAGTTTTAATCAGGATCAAGCACCCATGGGTATTCGAGAAGGTATGAGTTTTAAGAGTTATTCATACGTTAGATATATAAGTAGCCATATTCTACTAGTAATATAAACGTTAAAGATTGTGAGTATGGATGTTTGTTACTCTTTCACGCAAAAACTAACGAACGAATCTGGATGAAAGAACAATGGCCACAACGGACCCGAAGTCGTATGAAAACGATTTATATACGATAAAAAATTTAATTTTTTGTCTATTAAGATTATGCAAACGATATTTTAAAGAAGGTGTAGAAAAAAAAGATATTGATATTTTAACTTCGGAGTTTCGTAGGACATTTGTTATCTTGCTTGGATGTTTTGAACGCACTCCGCATTTTCTTTTTCATTCCGTTTCACGCTTTGGAAGTCGGCCCTACTTAAATTAAGTCATTAAAATCAATATTATTTACCAAATGTGAACAAAAACTAATCTTTTTAGTCTATGTACTAGCAAATTTATTGTCACTGTCAAGCGAAATTGACAGAAACGAAAATATACAAAATATATTACGCTCAGGTCCAGTATGAAAAGTGACCAATGTTCTTTGGAATGGAGATGGCTTATACCCTGGATTAGCTTATGTGGATACTTTTTATCCCGGAAAAAGGTTCCTGCGGGATAACAGGAAGACGCGGGTGAAACCGTGAAGCGCAATTAATTTATAACATTAAGGAAGTTTGGAGAGTACGGATGGGTTGATGCAATAACAACCCATTAGCAAAATGTACAATCGATATGTTACCATTACAAGAACAAAGGACCGAATATAATAACAGAAATTCGGTATCAATTACCGGATTCGCGTGTAACGAACAAAAGACGTGAAATATACAAATGTATTTTGTACGAACAAAGAAACGAATCTTGGATTGACGAAACAATCGCCCGAATTAAAAACGATGCGTCGCACGCGATCGGTGTTCCAATTAAATTAACGCTGAATTCAAATGTAAGGCTAATTTGAATAATTATAGGAAGGAATACAATTTTAACATTAATATTAGTCCCAGTAGAATACTTCAAGGGCAAATTCTGAGTCATACAAAAATATTCCATACAATAGTCCTTTCTAAGTATTTCGTACATTCTTTGAGGTAAAACTATCGTTTTCATCATGACTATTTATTTTTTCTATCAAAGCTGGACATATTATAAACTCAAATTACAAAATATGTTTAATGCACGAATATCCTGAGTTTTGGATATTTCAACCTATATAAGTATTTATTTCTCTATATAAGTATGTATATCGTTGTCTAGTACCTACCCCTAGCACAAGTTTCGAGTTTAATTTGGGGCTAGTTCAATTTGTCCCCGATATTTATTTATTTAGTAGGATATTATGATCACTATAAAACAATAAACTTAAACTTAAAGGAGGTTGGAACAGGCGTAGCTAGTTTTAAGTTTGACGTTTTAAAGTGATCACAATGTATCCTATTGAATAAAGTACTATTGACTATTGAAACTAGCGCTTGTTCCTACCTCTTTAAACCGGCAAAGAACAGACAAGAAACGCTCGACAGGTCATTTTTTGGACGCGATCACATATACATTTTTAAAGATCAACAAAGTTTACTACAATGTCAAGCTTTTTATTATCTAAGGCCTAGAATGACGCTCAAGCGAAAATCAGTACATGAGCACAGATTTGACGCTGTCAGTTCATACAAATGTGTCAATTAATCGATCAACACTTGAAAAAGTATCCTATGTCCTTCCTCAGGGTTCAAACTACATACTTCCGTACCAAATTTCATTTAAATCGGTTCAGTAGTTTAGGCGTGAAAGTGAGACAGACAGACAGAGTTAAGAAGGGAAGTAGGGATTGAATCTCTTAACTCAATTAACCTCTTAATTGCAAACTCAGATCAACAGAACATAATAAAGCCAGTAGATAGGTATTGATTACTTCCTGAAGGATTAAATTCTGAGTTGCCATCTTAAGAGCCTCCATAACGTCGTTGACCTTGCTTGATCAAGTGAAACTGCTCCGCGCACTCCGCGCATCCCCTCACCAAAATTACGCGATCTGCGGCCAACGCGCCCGAAGCGACGCTCTCGCCATGCGGCGCGGCGCGGTACCTCTACTAATCGAGCCCGCCGTATCTACATATATACACAGTAGCAACATCCTACTATAATATTATAAATGCGAAAGTTTGTGTGTGTGTGAATGTTTGTTACCACTCAAAAACTCAAAAAAAACCACGTAACTACTGAACCGAATTTGACTGATGAAATTTAGAATGTAGACAGTTTAGGTATTGGACTAACACATAAGCTAATCTAATTTTGAAAAGTCAACTCTGAAAGGGGTTAAATAAGGTAGATAAGTTTGTATGAAAAATGTCATTCCTTGGTTCGATTGACTCAAAAATAGGTACAAATAAATCATTGAAAACGCATTTCTTATTTTTTGATATGTATTACATCTACGGGGTGTGCCATAGAGTTTTAAAGTTTGTATGGCTTTTTTTTATTCCTTATGTGGATTTTCTTAAAAGTAGGTACAAATAAACTATAAAGTAAATAATTAAATACGTATTTTTTATATTTAAGAAAACCCCTAGAGATTGTGCAATGGCGTTCTAAAGTTTGTACAACACATCAATTCCCACACGGGCGAAGCCACGGGGCACGGCTAGTAGTCACTGCCGCGCCATTTGAATGTGCGCGTGAGTGAGTAGCGAGCGCCGTGTACGCAGGGACCGGCCTGGGACTCAGTAGGGCTGTGCCACGCGTTTGATCGCGCGCATTTATGTACTACACTGCTCGCTCGCTCGGATTTGCTGCTCTCACTGACTATTTCATTTGTATAGTTTATAATAAATCGTATTTATTAATTTATAATTATTAAAATGTCTTTAATATGCAACCCATTTATGAATTGGTAAAACATTTTAATAAATTACATGATTAAACACCTTGCGCTGTCATAATACACAGATAATATAATCTATAAAAAAAGGCATGTTAGTTACAACACTTAGGTATAAGTCGATAACGGCTGGACCGATTTTTATAATCTTTGATTTTTTGCATTTGTCTTCGTCCGGAATAAGATAAAATATGATACGAAATTAATCATTCATTTGTTGTAAATGGTATACCAAAATGCAACTGACATGGTGTAACAAAACACAACTGACAGCTAAACGTAATGTTGTCTATGGTTGATATTGAAGTTGTGAATTGAAGATGTTTTTGTTTTATGCGAGTTTATTTATTACTAACGTTAATTAATTTTAAAATCCTAAATCTGCTCATTTATTGCCTCTTATGCGGAAAGAAGTTCGCCGGGTCAGCTAGTATTTAACTAATAATAAAAGTGACAACCCTATGCATCACCGCAAGAGTAGGCAATTAACTCGCCGCGGCACTATGCACCTACCACTCATAGCCTATAGGTAGTTCATCGTACGACTTTCAGCTACAAAAATATGCGGAGAAAAGTGGCACAGGTCCGTTCAGCACGGCGGCTCGTCCCGCACTGACTTTATGGGCGAATGAGGGGTGTACGTGCCGATTTGCGAGTATGAAATACGTAAAAAATTCGCAAAAAATAATTAAAGCAGTATTTTCAAAAAATGGCCTGAAGGTGTCCTGGGTATTATGTTTTTTTATAAGCTGATGGTATTAACAAGTCTTTGTTACATATATAGTTTAGGAGTAAAATAGTATTAAACTTTTAGGAAATGGGGACTTTGCACATTTGTTTTCAATATATAAATACATTTTTTGCATTTTTCGGCCTGAAGGTGTCCTGCTATATATCAAGTAGATTAACATATATTTTTATTAGATTTTTTTTAGACCAGAATTACACAGAAAGATAGCTTTAAATAACCCCATTTTTGGAAACCTGCGCCTTAATCAAAGTTTGCCCGCACGGGAGTTGCATCCTCGGAATGTAAACAGGGAAGTGCAGATCGATACGGCGGGGTAAACAGGCGGTTGTCATGGCAACCGGCCTGGAGCCGGGTGGGAGATTTCGTCACTTCCGCCCCGCCTCTGCCTCCCCGTCTGACACCCTTGGGGTTGCTGTCCGGAGTAAGCGTTGTTTGGACACAGTGCTAGAAACGGTTGGTTATGTTTTCCGCGGTGAACTAGGAATCAGTCTTGAATTTCACTTGGGATTTTGTTGACAAAATTCAAGACTTGTCGATAGCAAAATATCAAGTCCGCATAAAGAGCAAGAGAGAGAAGAGAGATTATATTGTAAAGCTTATAATAAAATATCGGACTATTTATTTGACAAAAAAGCTTGGCATTGTAGTGAACTTGCTCTAATTCAATCAATTAGTACCTAACTATTAGTACAAAAAAATACCCACCGGGCGTTTCCTGCCTGTTTTTTTTTCTGTTACACGTCACAAGTTAACAAGTCTTTTTTATTTACAGATCGGGAGGAAAAATGGTTCGAGCTTCAAAAAGAAAGCACTTTGCATATTTTTTTAAAACATATTTATGTAACTTTTTTGTATATTTACTTTCCAAGCCCCGCTGCTAGGTATCGCGTAGATTAATGTTTATTTTTATTAGATTTTTTATACTATCATAATTACAGAGCAAAGTGGTTGTAATTAGCACCAATTATTAGCATAATCTCGGAATCGCCCTTAGAGGTGATGATGTGATCGAAGATGGCGCCAAGCTTCACCTGCATGGCCTGGGAACTGCTCTCAAGTGCCGGAAAACATCGATAGGTAGCTGATTTTAAGATAATCGATCACATTTTATAAAAACATATTTTGATTTGATTTGATTAAAAGTTGAAGGAAAGAACAAAACAAAAATTAACTTCGACACCAAAAGCGGTTCTTTTAAGGATTCTTGTTTCGGTTGTTTTACGTAACATCCAACGGGTTGTGGTAGCTACATTTACGCTACGGGCACGTGACGTTTCATTTACGTAACGTCAAAACACTTTTACTTCAAACTTTTCGTCAAATAAATTTAACAAAAAGAAAACTGACTTCAAAGTTTTTCTCATGGATGCTATTGTCAGAACTGGACCAAATTAAAATGGGACCACTCGGGAAGAACAAGCTTTCAAATAAAATTAAGGAATCATCAAAATTGGTTCACCCAGTCGGAAGTTCTGAGGTAACAAACATTTAAAAAAAACCAGTCGAATTGAGAACCTTCTCCTTTTTTGCAGTCTGTTAAAATAAACTTTGTTGTAACAATTTTTTTTTAATTCTGTATATGCAAGCGTTTGGCCACAGTCTCACCTGATCGTTGGTGATGATGAGCTCGATGATCAAGCATTGCCTAGAATACTTTTGATCTGTATCAACAACTAGCTCTGGCTACAGTATATCACATAAATAGAGTTCTGTGTCCTTCCAAAGGGTTCCTAAAAAAATCTCTCATCATCTATAGAGAAGTACCAAAATTATTAAAAAAGAGAGGAGTACATTTTTATTTATTTCTCTCTAAGCCAATTTGACTTACTGCATATCTCAAACTGTGACGAAGAGCTGTGGATGCGACCGCGAATTCAAATTCGTTTAGTACTATACAGATCTATAGGTAATTTTTAGTTCTGTCTAGGCTAGTTCCCGTGTTTTGGCTAGACTTGACTACTAATGCAGACGGGGAAATCATACAGGACAGCCATTTCCTGTATGAATTAGCAATAGAGATATATGGATATGCGTAAATGTATAGTTATGTGTGTATAATATGACTGAACCAGGGGTGTTACGAATATTCTCATCCGCATCCGCAAATGCGAAATGGTGAATGAAAACATCGTGAGGAAACCGGCATGTCCAAGAACCGCAACATTCAAAGGCATGCGACATCTACCAACCCGCACTGGGCCCGCGTGGTAGATTACGGCCCATACTCTCTCTGAGAGAAGGCCAGAGTCCCAGCAGTGGGAACGTAATAGGACGATGAAATGTATAGTTTTCACGTACCTTTGACTCGGAAAGGTATATATATTTAATACTTACAAGATAACGTTTGACTACAACTCACCTGATGTTAAGTGAAGATGTGGTCGAAGGGGGCGCCACGTTACAACTGGATTGGGAACTGGCTCTCAAGTAAGACTGCCGGAACACACCGATAGGTGCTTGGCGACAGATTCTTAACTTAAGGATGGTAGCTAACCAGGTGAGCACTAGATAATGACCTACTACCAAGCTACGGTTTCTTCACCGGAAGCCCAAGATCATTGTAAGATTCGATTCAAATAGTTAATTTCAAAACCTTTCAGATCCACCCCTAAAGGCAAGAAGTGAAGAAGTGTCGCCAACTCGTTACTTACCTGAAACACAAAGAAACAACACTTAATAATAGGTACTTCAATTTGAATTTGTAATAAGCTTAAAATTTAAATACACGTGGAAAATTGTAAAAGAAAATTAAAAAAAAAACCTTCACCGAAAGCTCAAACTCATTGTAGGATTCAAACCCACGTCCTACGGATCGCAAACCGACGTCACTACTACTGAGCCATCATCGCTACTCTAGACTTCGGATCTAGATTTTTAAAGCCACTCGTAAGATTGGTCACTCAACTTTTGATCGTTAAATATATATTATCGTCTCTACAGCATTGATTGTAACGTCCATTATTTCTCAGTCCCTTGCTTCTATTTTAAACCAATCTATCCCCAAACACCTAATGTTTAAGGGTACACAAAGGCTTTGTAGGGGCGGCCGATAGGGCCCTTTCCGAACCTCTTATTCAATTGGGGAGCAGTGTTGCCATGATTATACTGGAGATCAAATTGTTGCTATTGTGAAGAGATTATGAACAACGGGAGCTATACTATAAGTTATTTCGGGATATTAACTTCTCATACCGGGTTAATGTTTGAGAATATTATTTGGAGCAATTTTAGAGACTATTTTCTACTAGTTGCGCCTCGTGGTTCACCCGCGTCTTCCTGTTATCCCATAGGAACCGAGATAAGTAGCCTTTGTGTTAATCCAGGGTATAAGCAATCTCCATTCCAAATTTCATTGAAATTGGTTTAGTAGTTACAGTGATACGTGACGTAACAAACATACACACACACACACACACACACACACACACAAACTATCGCAATTATAATATTAGTAGGATTTAAAAGACAAATCTGTTTTTTACACCACCTACACTGAAATCTGAAGCCTATTGTGCTTATCCTAAATCCTAAAATTCTTTAATACTACTTACGTGAGAATATTAAAGCGATTATGCTTTCTTTCTCAGGTACAGTACCGAGTGAAAACTCTTTGAAGATAAAGACACAGACTCTTCGAGTTACTTGAAGGCATCATATTGAAAATACAGTATGGATGCTTTACAGAAACGGGTAGAAGATAAGTACGCACATTGACGCGTTTTTAAGAAAAATCTAGCCATGCTAGCTGTGCAATGTCAGTGTCGAATCGCGTGCACTAATAAAAACATTGTGTAAACTCAGTATAATACTTTCCAGACGAGTGGAAATAAGTGTAATATTAAGAAGTCTATGCACATTTAAGCCCGAAATTAATAATCGATCCGGTCCGTTATCCGCGGTTTTGGATCGATATGTCATGTCATAATATGTCAGTTTAGTACTAGGGCTTGATATGTTACTTCTAAAATGTCATATTATGACATGGCATATCGATCCAAAACCGCGGATAATGGACCGGATCGATTATTCATTTCGGGCTTAAATGTGCCGTTGGTCCATTCTGACCTAATTATTAATTTCTGTAAGTATTTTTCTACATAAAAAAAAGATGACAGCCATCAGATAAAACTCAGGCACAATAAAACTTTCCTTTCGCGTGAAAGTAAAGCGATGGAAATTCTCACAGACTTTTTGGTACAATTTTAAAAAATTCTCACAGACTTTTTGAACAATTTTCAATAGTCACATTTTCAATGTGTTTCCGCACAAGTTCCCTTACTGTCTACACTGTCCAGTGCTAAAAGCGATTTAAACCTCTTTGTCTATAGTAACGAGATCGCGTGGAAAATTCGTACTTTAAAATGTAGTGGAATTGTGAGCACTCGGGAATGCTCTTAACTTGTTAAAAATGACAAAGGATGTCCTTTGTCACAGACTTTCTACAACTGGCTTGCATTGGGAAATTATGTATTTTACCAGCTTGTCCAAATTGGCAACAAGCTTGTCTGTGGGTCGCGAAATCTTGTTAAATGGATTTTCACTCATTTTCACTTCTTGTTTTTTAAGGCCCGAAGTATACAGAGTGCTGTTTTATGTTTAAGGTGTGTATCTGTGTATATGGCATCAAAGCTCCAAAATGGAAGAACCGATTTTGATGAAGTTTTTATTTTATTTATTTGGGTAATCCAACAGCGTCCTAATTAAATAATGGACACACCTACATTTGTTACACAATACGGCCAAAATAGGATTACACAAATTATAATAAAATCAAAGGAGTAATGATAAAAAAAACAATTGAATTTTTCGTATTTTTACAAGGAAGTGTTTGACCAAGACTCGCTAATGAGAACTGACGATGTGGTCGATGGTGGCGCCGCGTTACTCCTGGACTGAGAACTGGTCCTCAAGTGAGGGAAAACAATGATAAGTGCTTGGTGGTAGATTCTTAACTTGAGGTAGCTTGCCAGGCGAGTAGTAGAAAATAACCTACCATCAAGCCATGATTTCATCACGTTGTTTTTTTTCACATTTTAGAGCGATGATGGTTGTAGTTGCCCACGCTATTGTTTTTCAGGCCGCCTGATGGCCACAGACGATATGACTGACAGCCGGGACCGATAGGTAAACCTGACCTTCAAAACGTCGAAGCGCTCAGTTGCAATGAAACTAAACGATCACTCATCCAAGTTTTGGCTGTGCAGGTTGATTTATTACAAATTAGCTTGAATCGTAATTTAATAATTACATTACAAGCACAATTAAATGGCATACACACGACCGTTTCTGCCGCGGCCGCGTATCACGTGACCGCCGACCACAGCTGACCGCACCAGACCGCAGTCGCGCTCTATGGTAAACGCTAAATCAAATATGCCTGTCGCAAACAGCATTTAGTTATGCTTGATTAACATTTTGCATGACCGCAAAAAGATTATCGTAACAAGGCTAAATTTAAAATTTTAAAAAATCATAGCTTTTAACGGTTTCGATCAAAAAACATACATAAAACAGAGAGTATAAATAAAAGCTGTGTACGTTGGCTAACGTACCTCGCAGGTCGTAGGATCGAATCTTACAATAACCTTGAGCTGTATTCTAAGTCGTACACTCTTGTGAGAGTGGTCGTGGTTGCTCTGATGCTCGGCCTTCGGTTTGGGGTAGCTCTGATGGCAATGTGACGCCATTCACCATGAACGGCCATTAGCCATTTGCATCCATCGGCTCCCTCCAACTCTTGCAATGTCGTCGGTCCACCTAGTGGGACGCCTACCTACAGAGCGTCTTCCGCTCCATGGTCGCCACTCGGTCACTCGAACCTTCCCCATCGGTTATCGGTTCGTCGAGCGATGTGGCCTGTCCAAGTGTCCACTGCCACTTCAACTTGCAAATTCTAAGAGCTATGTCGGTGATTTTAGGTTTAATATTGTTATTAAAACTACTAGTTACCAATATTCTTACTCGAATTAAAAAGTATTTCATTCTAAACACAGACATCTTCAAGTAGCCCCTTATTCTGAACAACTGACACAAAACAGTGAACCTTGTCTAAAGTTGTCTAGTACAGCTACCACTGGATTTCGGCTTGTGAGAGCGGGAAGCCCTTTTTTGTGTTTTGAAAGTTAACAGATGTGTAAATGAAAAAAAGGCCGCTGTCAAGTAAAAAAACTTGAAAAGGAGCTGAATTTGCTTTGAAGTAAGGGCGCAGAGTTATTAACAGCAAGCTGGCGGTAGGTTCTGAAGTGTAGAAAGTGGAATAATTTATTTTTTAGGCGAGGGACTAGCATCATGTTTTATCAGCTTACGTTGGCTTAGCGGATTGATTAGGGTTAATGTTATGTATGAAAGAAACCTTCATTTCTTTCATCCACTATCTACAGTAAATTTACAAACGAGATTATTAAATATCTAGTTTTTACATTTATCGAGTTCTAAACGGTTTCAAAACGCTCAAGCTCAGTGGTAGTGACGTCGGCATGCGACCCGTAGGTCGTGGGTTCGAATCATACAATGAGCTTAAGCTTGAAGGAAAACATCTTGATAAAATCAGTTAGTTGGTAGGGTATTTTCTAGTGCTCGCTAGCTACCACAGTCAAGTGAAGAATCTGTCGCCAAGCACCTATCGGTGTGTTCCGGCAGCACCACTTGAGAGCCAGTTTCCTGGTGTAGCGTTGAGCTTGCTTCGACTTATGGTCAAACGCGATTGTAAGAAGTAAAAACAAATAAAACTTCGGGTTGTTAAATTTAGTAAACTATATGTGCGAACTAACTTACTATCTAGTCATGAATGGAGTTTTATTTGAAGGTACAGTGTGTTATCCTTCGCAAGATAATGAAACATGTCCAATTATTCTCTCGCATAATTCATAGAGTAAATTTAAATTATATCAAACTATAAGATTAGCATGATACACACGTCAAAATGAACGCCTCTGACTTTAACTCGGAATAATCTAACATACTAAGAACTTACTCAGGATTTGTCTCACGTACATATTATGTAAACGAACAAACCCCCATAGTTTAAAGTGTAAATGTGGGTACATACATACGTTATGCCTATAATTAAGATTCGTTAAGTGAAGTAGTACTGAAGATTTACATACCGCTCGGGTGACCGTGATTTTGTCGAAAGACCGGACAGATTGAGGGTACTTTGGAATCGTGAATTTTAACTATTTAACACTGAATGTGGACGTGTCTGCCGTTCTCGTATTGGTCAGTATATCCACCAACAAAACTGTCACGGCCACTATTGGTCACTAGTAAAAGTGTCCTTAAATCCCCCGCTGACACGATTTAAATCGTCTGTCACAGATGTCTAAGGCTATGTATTTGTAACATGTATGTAAGTAGCTCAAAGTCATATTGCTTAATTTTTCGGTTTTACAAGAAGCCCTCTCTTGGTTAGAGTGTATAGAGGCCTATAGCCCTATAGAGTGTGTGGGTACACACTCTCGAGAGGGTTCTCGATTTGCACATTTGACGCAGCCGCCATGACAACGTTTACGTCGGCTCCGCGCGACTGTCCGCCGAGCACTGAACAAATACATTAGAACCAAGCACCGTCCGCCCTCGGACATCCGCGGCGCGGAGGAGCGGCGCGGAGCGATTTCGACCGCGCGCGGATAGCTCTCCGCGACACGGACAGCTCCGCGTCGCTCTGAACGCACTGTAAGGTTTCATACATTTTTCCGTCCGTCGCGGACGTCCGCGTAGGTCATCCGCGTCGCACTGAATAGGGCCTAACAATTTATATAATGACAAATTCGAAGCGAACGACCGTTTACTGGTTAGCGGTCACCGTCACCTAAGGAGATTTGAAACACTGGTAGCGTCGCCGATGCTTTGCTGACTAAGAACTCTTTTCACACCTATCTTGTATTACTGCATTTTGTAACTCTATTGGGCACATAAAAAAGAATAAAAGACAGAGAGTGGGGGAGACTAAATATTTTAAAATGATTTCCATCTTAAGCAGTTGTTTTAGCACACGTAATAAAAGAGAGAGCTTTTTGCCTTCCTAAATGGTCTCTTAAAAGTATGGCAACCCTACAAAATCTCAACTGCCGTTGACGAAGTTTTGACGTGACGAGATTCCATTAACCTATACGAAAACGAGCCCTAACACTTTAATTTCCATCTACATAACTCACAGTTCGCTAATCACCAAGAGCTTTCAGCTACGAAGTTAATAATTAACAGATAAAATTGAAACGCGCAAAATGTTACACAAAATAAGCATTTTAATTTTTGTGCAAGTTATGAAAAACATTTTTAATTCGTTCGTTAACTTGGAAAGGAAAATTGATGTCGGTATCATGGTATGCTGAAAATATTTCCAGTATATTTTTACACTTGCTTTAAATAGAATGTTAAAAGTCGAGGGCTTAGTGGAGTGATGTAATATGATGCTGATGGGGAAAAGAGAAAAGCTATATAGGTATCGTAATACATGGTCTTTGCCTGTGGCCCTTTTGAATAAACTCATATTCAGGGTCCTGAATCCATACAAAATGTTCATAGAAAAAGTTCATTAAGAGTTTTCCGAAATTACCAATTTCCCGCTAGATTTTGGTAAGGAATAAGGCCTATCTTTCAAGCCGTTGCCGATGCTTCATTATACATTCAATATATGATTTATGTTTCTGTATATGTAGATCTATAGATGTTGTGCTTGATAGTGTATATCTATATAGTATTATAATACTGTATAACATAATATAATAATGTATATAATAATTATAATAATGTAATTGGTTTTTTTTTCCGTTTTAATTAAATAAATAAATACTATATAAGATTTTTTTTTTTTTTTACTATTTACAGGGTAGCGTTTGACCACAAGTCACCAGATGTTAAGTGACGATGTGGTCGAAGATGGCGCCACGCTACACCTGGACTGGGAACTGGCTCTCAAGTGAGGCTGCCGGAACACACCGATAGGTGCTTGGCGACAGATTCTTAACAAGAGGGTGGTAGCTAGCCAGGCGAGTACTAGAAAATACCCTACCACCAAGCTATGGTTTCATCACGATGTTTTCCTTCACCGAAAGCTCAAGCTCATTGTAGGATTCGAACCCACGTCCTACGGATCGCAAGCCGACGTCACTACCACTGAGCCATCATCGCTATAAATCAAGAATCAGTCATGACTGATATCAACGCACAGCCTAATTGTGCCGAGTGCAATATTGTGGAAGACGTTTATCATGTATTGGTGGAGTGTGTCCGGAACGAAGTTGAAAGAACATCCCTAAGACGCGAGACGGGAATAGATTTGCAGGAAATCGGTGTATGTAACGGTATACTGGCCCATCCTCAATCAGAGGAGGCCAGGAAGTTGTATAAAATTGTTAAGTTAGCTATTAAGCGCAGATAATTAATGTATTTGCTTTTGCCAATGAGGGTGGCATGATCAAGTTTGATCAAACCCTCTTTAAAATAATGAAGATTAAAAAAAAACGCACAGCCTAAACGTAGGGTCGTAGAAAATTCAAATTTGTAGGGAATGTTTGACTTCATGCGTAGGCATGTACTATGAAAGGATATTTTGAAATTCCCCAAGGGGGTATAAATAGGAAATTGTAGCCCACGCGGGTGAAACCGCGGGGAACAGCTAGTGTAATATATATGTATATAAAAGACACGCAAACACACAGCCATTAGTTCTTAAGTCATTAAATAACTTCACTGACCACATTGTCCGTCAAACTGGAACACGAACGGCCACATTACAAACCGTTCCTGGCGCAGTCTCCGGCGGATATTCATTATAACCGCCAAATCTGTCATTTCTTACGTCAGATTTACCATATTTGGCAAAACCGCGTTAACATTATTCAATTCTAGCGCTTAATTAAAGCGGAACTGGAAATGGTAGTGAACAGAATGAGGTTGTATCCGGAGGCTGGAATACAGATTTACAGGTTCCGGCTTCTCGTAAGGGCACAATATGGGCTAAAATGAGTTGAAGACAAGCAACTTTGCAAGCGAAAAAGCGGACTTCAAAGGTTTTCTCATGGATGCCATTGTCAGAACTGGGCCAAATTAAAATGAGACCTGACGGGAAGCACCAGCTTTCAAATCGTACTTCCTACTAATATGTATTATAAATACGAAAGTTTGTGTGAATGTTTGTTACCACGTATCACCATAACTACTAAACCGATTTTGATGAAGTTTGAAATAGAGATAACTTATACCCTGTATTAACATATAGGCTAAACAATATGCTTATACCGGAAAAAAGTTCCTGCCGGATAACGGGAAGAAGCGAGTGAAACCGCGAGACGCAATTTGTAAAAAAAGAATCATCAAAAATGTTCATAAAAATGTAAAATGAAAAGTACCTACTGGACCAAAGTGTGTTAAATTTTTAAGGGACCAAATGGCAAGTATTTCGCATCAAAAAAGAAGAATCATAAATGTCAGCGTAATCGGTGTACATAAATAAAAAAATATAATACCAATCGAATTGAGAACCTCATTCTTTGTGATGTCGGTTAAAAAGCGCTGACGGCCCAGTGGTAGTGACGGTGGCTAGCAATTCGAATCCCACAATGAGCCTGAGCTTTCGGCGAAGGAATACATTGTGATGAAACTATAGCTTGGTGGTAAGGCATTTTCTAGTGCTCGCCTGGCTAGCACCACCCTTAAGAATCAGTCGCCAAGCACCTATCGGTGTGTTCCGGCTGTCTTACTTGAGAGCCAGTTCCCAGTCCAGGGGTAGCGTGGCGCCATCATTGACCACATCGTCACTTAACATCCTGTTGTGTTAAAACAATCTGTCTTCATTCTAAATTTTACTCAAATCCGTTGAGTCGTTTCAAGGTGAAGAAAGAAGAAGAAAAGAAGAAGAGAAGTAACAACATACACACTCACAAACTTTCGCATTTATTAAAATGCTTTTATTAGCTTGACTTGTAACTAACTAACTAACTAAAACTAATTTTATTAGTGGGATTCGATTAGTGTGGGACCGACAGTTCCCACTTCTGAAATGTTAATAATTAAATCGTTGAAAGTCAAATGTCTCGTTCCAGGAATCGACACAAAAACGGGCAAGAGCATAAATCTGAAACCGCATACCGACTTCCTGCGCCGGATGCACACACTCGGATCTCGTATTATTCCCTCAAGTTGGGTTTGCGGTGAAACGCACAGTCGTAAAACATATATCAATATACACATAGTACGTATATAGCTAGATGTTCCCCGCGGTTTCACCCGCGTGGGCTACAGTTTATCACGATAAAAAGTATCCTATGTCCTCCCTAAGGATTCAAACTATCTCCGTACCAAGTTTCATTTAAATCGGTTCAGTATTTTAGGCGTGAAGGTGTAACAGAGACAGATAGACAGAGTTACTTTCGCATTAATAATATGTATTAACAAAGTTGGGATGGGATATAGCTTCTCCCCGCGGGTCCACCCGCATGGACTACTGCTTATTGCGATAAAAAGTATCCTATGTCCTTCCATATAAATAGAAGCTTGGCGACAAATTCATAACTTGTGTACACTCGAAATGGTTTTTTTTATTGACCGTGTCAAATTTTTCAATTCTCATACGCATTTTGCACACCAAACTTAGGTCTGAAATTAAATCATTCATTTGTAAATTTGTGCTTGCTTTCTCGCAGACTGTACCTACACAACATTTCAGCATACTACACTGAACTAGGGGTAGTAAGTCTACAACCCCCGGGCGTTCCCTCTATTTGAAACGACCTCAGTACGTACCGCAAATATCGTTTATTGACATGCAAAACAGGCTCTAAAGGCGAAGGCACAACACTGCGTTGCGGCGTCGCATCGACAAAACGACGTCGCACCAATGTACGATGCAATGACCCAGCGCAAAAATTTCATCGTACATTGCTTCGCATGAGATAATGCTAACCATCGTCGTCGCTGCGTTGACGCTCCGTAGTTCCACTACAAACAAATCTGCCCGGCCTACCACACGGTGCGCTGAAACAACGTGCGTCAAAACAACACACGCGCAGCGCACATAGAATGAAGGAGACAAGGCGGGAAGGGGAAGTGCGGTGCGACGACGTAGGACAGCGCAGTATTATTTAGAATATTGACGCTGACCAATTACAATATACACCTAGATCTACGTCAACGCTGCGTCGTCGGAGAAATCTACGTTGCGTTGAGTCGTCGCAGCGCTAGTGAGACTCATTGCGTTGAAGTCACTGCGCAGCGCACGTGTGGCATCTCTCTAACTGGAAGACCGCGCGTCGTCGCATCGCAGAGTTGTGCGTACAAACCGCATTGGAAATTTCCACCACACGTTATGCGGCGTCGTCGATGTTTGCGTCACGACGCCGCAGAGCAGTGATGTGGCCTCTCCCTTATAGACATGCGAAACAGCCTCAAAGGATGAAAGGCCGTTTACGCGGAGATTTTAATACGGAGTGGCATTGGGAGTGGTTTATTGGTATTGGAATGTTCTGGAACGTCGTTTTTTTTTTAAAGTAGAAGTATGGAAGGAAATGATGATGTCTCAGTGGTCGTCGGCTTGCGATCCGTAGGTTAGAATGAACAATGCGCTTGAGTTTTTGGTGAAGGAAAACATCGTAATGAAAGCTTGGTGGTAGGGCATTTTCTAGTGCTAGCCTTCAAGTTGAGAATCTGTCGCCAAGCATCTATCGGTGTGTTCCGGCAGCCTTACTTGAGAGCCAGGCGTAGCGTGGCGTCACCTTCGACCGCATCGTCCCTCAACATCAGGTGACTTGTGGTAATATTTATCATCCCATCTTTCTTATGGTCTCCACTGACATCTTAGGTAGTACGTAACATCGGTAAAGTTGACAAAGTCACATCCCTACGTAACTATATAGAGCTGTTAATACGCGCCAATATCATATTGAATTTTAATGTTAGTTAAATAAAGAACTCTTTATTTTTTAACGAGCAGTGGTAGACAACTTAGCAATAAACAAAACCTCATTTGACCAAAGCTTTTACTGACCCAGAAAGCTTGCAATGTAATTTATTAGCACTACCCCACATCGCTTCCACCACTGCTTACCTCCTTAGGGACATGGTGTGGACACAGATTACACATCAGTTGCTAAGTGACTAGTCAGAGGGTATATTGTAATGGGTAGGGACTGGTGATAGAAGTGATTGAAAGTGCGACGATGTATAATATGAATAGAATAAAGTAAAAATAAATAAAACATCAAGTTATTGCCACAGAGTCTTATCCTAGGTTATTATGGTATCAATAGCTGCGCCCCGCGGTGTCACTTGCAGTTTTTCTTTTTCCAGGATATAGAGTATTCTATGTTTTAGCCCAGGGTATAAACTATCTTCATTCCAAATTTCAATTAAATCTGTCGAGTCGTTTTAGCGTGAAAGAAGTAACAAATATACACACTCGCACAAATTTTCGCGTTTATAACATTAGAGAGAAGTGTGATTATTTGACGCAATGACATTTGGAGCTGTCACTGTCACTTTTATTAATTGAATGAGATCGATTGATTGAGTCGGATCGGAGTATAACAATTGTGACAATTTTTTTTCTCTCGTGGCGGGACCCTAATGTTCTTTTTTAAATCTTACAGGGTCCACTCTAAATAAATACCGCCCCCATTTCAAGCCAGTCTTTTCGCTCCATTTATACTGATAGTAATTTTTCGCAGACTACTTTATTAATTTCATCAGCCCACCTTTCTTGTTCCCCCATCTCCCAAGGTAGTAAACTAAGTGACATATAAGTAAGGTTGTCAAAGTCACATCCCTACTTAACTGTATAGAGCTGTTAATACGCGCAGATATCTTATTAAAAATTAATCTCCCGAGTCGTTTAACAGGCCGTGTTCAACTTGGAAACTTGCGAAGTTAGGCCCTGATTTATAACGAATTCCACTTCAGCTATGAATATTTGAGTTGCCAGTGTTGCCACTGTTCTTCGGTGGAAACTTCGCCTTATCTCACCGATAAATTCTTCGGGTAACTGTACACGTAATTATGAATAAATTACGCTTTTTAACAACTCTAGGTTGGTGAGAGGATGTGTGGTTTTCTTAGGGTGAAACCAAACGAGCGTAATTTTGTGAGTCGTAAATCGCGTATTTTCGGTCGCTCATTTTACGTTCAACTGAATTGTCAACTCATTTTACGTTGTCGTGTGGCACCAACTGCCTTTTTGTATGAAACCGAATGCAGCAGAATTTATGCTACCGAAATTCTGCGACTCACGACTCACAAAATCTCTCTGTTTTTCATGCCTCAACTACTGAACCGATTTAAAGGAAATTTGGTACAGAGATAGTCTAGAGCCTGAGAAAGGACACAAGCTGCTTTTTATCGCGATAAACTGTAGCCCACGCGGGTAAAACCGCGGGGAACAGCTAGTTATGAATAAATTACGCGTTTTAACAGCTCTAGGTTGGTGAGAGGATGTGTGGTTTTCTTAAACAGTTTATATTCGTTTTAAAAGGTCGCACGCTCGTCTGTTCAAGTTCGTTTATAAATACATAAATCGTTCAGGAGTAATTCAGGCCGATTACAGAACAGACATACTTTCACATTCATAACTTTAGTATCTCCACACGAGATTTTATCAAGAACGGTTTAGTTGGGAAAGGGTACCTCAAAACAAATAGGCGGACAGAATTTTGAAGCGATTAAAAATAAACTTACCTTAAGCGTCAAAAAGAAAATTTGCAAGATCATTAACGCCCGAAATTGATCCTGATCCGTTATCCGCGGTTTTGGATCGATATGTCATGTCATAATATGTCATTTTAGTACTAGGGCTTGACATATTACTACAAAAATGACATATTATGACATGACATATCGATTCAAAGCCGCGGATAACGGATCAGGATCGATTATTAATTTCGGGCGAAAATGTACTATAAAAACAATGAAAATTTTAGCTAAGCGTGATTTTAGTTTTAACTAAAAATAAAATTTTAATTAAACTAGCACAGTGGGTGTCAGTGTGCCAGTTTTCATACCATGCTCGATAGCGAGTCCAGTTGGGGAAACTACGATGGTTTCAGCAGAGGAAAAATTACATATAAGACTGACAAAGCCCCTTTACAGCTGCTTTCAAACTTGTAAGGCTTCTTTACAGCCTGTTTAATTAATTAATTTATTCAGTGCAGCTCAAAGGTAGTGACGTCAGCTTGCGTAGGTCATGGGTTTATCCTGCAGTGGGCTTTAGCTTTCAGTGAGAGAAAACGTTGTGATGACAGCTTAGCTAGGTTGTAGAGCATTTTTAGAGCTCGTCTAGCTATACTAAAAGTAAAGAATTTGTCGCCTAAAAGACGTAAATGTGAATCTAAACACAACACGCGATAGTAGTACTACCGAAAAGATTTTTCACCATGGTCCGGTCAACTGGCGACTGTACCACGGGGAAGGAGTGAATAAAGTCGATAAATATATACATCAACTCTATTACAAGGTTTGTTGTAAAATATCAGATTATTTTGAGAACAGAAAAGCTTCAATTCAATTTCGTCCAATCCAATCGACTATTAAAAATTTTACGCACACATACTCTTTAATTCACATTTTAAACAAACTAAAACGTGTTTTTCTGTTAAATAAACAATAAAGGACTTTAGGGAGTAGTGTTATTTATATTATGTACAATATAAAGAGATATGAATAATCCCATTCGGTTTCGAGACCCTTGGTCCGTGGGGTCCTAGCGCTATAAGTCTTTTTAAGGAAATAGCAAAAAGGTCAGTCGACATCACAGGAGACCGAAGAGCTGGCAGCTACCTCGGACAAAGAATTAGTCTAGCCATCCAAAGGGAGAACGCTGCCAGTATCTTCGGAACCTTGCCTAAAGGGACTCCTTTCAATAATATATTGCAGAGTCTGTCAAATGAAAGTAGGCCCTGAAAAATCGCGGCAAATTCAAAAAATATTAGTGTGGCAACCCATTAATTAATAGGACCACACAAAACAACACTTTACGCCGCCATCTTCTAAACATTGGGGAATAGTAATGATACCACACTTCGAGTTCAATTCTCATTTTCCCTAATCTTTTGGAAAATAGTCAAGAGTACCTACCCCAAACGACAACCAGTATGAAGAATATACGATACGATATTAAGAGAGTGAATGAAACGAAAGAAGTAAGTGAGATTTTATGGGAAATGGTGATCCGTGGTTCCTGCCTACCTCGCCGGCAAACCGGTATTTTTTGCCTATTTTTCCGATTTAGAGTGACAAAATCTATAAAAATTATTTATTAAAAATTATTAATTTGCAGTTCATAGGAGGGGGTTAAAATTCATTATTATTATTATTATTATATCTATATAAGTATTTATTTCTCTATATAAGTATGTATACCGTTGTCTAGTACCCATAACACAAGTTTCGAGCTTAATTTGGGGCTAGGTCAATTTGTGTGCAATTGTCCTCGATATTTATTTATATTTATTTATTTATTATAGTTATAGTATGCGTAAGTATCATTTTATACCACCCTGAATTTACCCAGCTGTAGGACATAGTGTTCGTAGGTGGAAACACTTTAGTATTGCCATGTAAAAAGTTACGAAAAATGCGAGTGCCTACTTTCGTTTGACAGACTCTAGTTATTAGTTTAGGTTTTTTTAGTTCATTGTTACGGTATATATTTTAGTTATATTTATATAAAGAGATGTACGGTCAGCAACAAAAGTCGCTAAACACGGGCAGGTTTCAAATTTTTTTAAACTTGTTGATTTCCAAACCTCGCTGATCTGGTAAACACTTGGAAAATTGAGCGTGATAAGTTACTTATATCAGTGACTGTACTTCGGCTCAGTTTACGGAAGAGTGAAGAAAAAGACGGAGCGTTACGAGCTGAAATCTTGTAAAACGCACCTTGTTGATTTTAAATATCGCTTCCTCTCACAAAAGCAAGGTGGGACCAGTGTGCCAGCTCTGTTATTTTGAGTGATCAATCTGTACTATTAAGGGGATGTGAACGGTCAGAACGCAAAAAACCGTTGTATGAAGAGATGAATGGCGACAAATCCTTTCATATACATAATTTGTTTTGTTTTAAAAATATATTTATACATAGTAGGTATAAAACCGAGCCGTGAACAGAACGGGATGGAAAGTACGCCAGCGACAAGAGCTTCGCTCTTAAATAAAAGAAGAAGAAGAAGAAGGTATAAAACATATGTTCAAGATGATTAAACGTAGTTTATTAAATATCTAAAAAATCTTGTAGCTTAAGAACTGTTCATCTTATACATATTTAAATTACAAAAGAAAGAAAAGAAATATTATTTTACTTATTACAACGTTAGTTTTTGACTTTTTATGGTTTCAATTTTTTTTTTTTTACAATTTTAATGTTTATTGTGACCACATCAGTCGCCCATATAATATGTAATGCAAAACTTACACTATTTACACTCCAAATCAAGATATAAAATTGATTAATTATAACAATGTCTAAGGCTGATTCTAGCGACTCCTTTGCAAATGATTTGCAAATTAAAAAAATTAAGTAAGTACGTCTTTTCGGTGGTAGACGGCGTTCGTACATTGGTACTTGTTGGATGCTTCATGGAACACCATATCGAGAGATAGAGAGAAATAGAGGTCAATTTGCTAATGTCATTGAGGCTTGGTTCGCCCTTAAGTAATCTGTGTCTCAACCCATTGGAGCATAATAAAAAGGCAACATTGTCTCAATTTGGTGCTTTCACGACGTAATACGTTCTGCTACGTTTTAATTGGATTTCATATTCCGAACAAGAGTTTTCCATTCTCGCCAACTTGTTTAGGAAAATTTACAGAAATAATAATTATTCAAACGAAATTCACGGTTTTGATGTTTATTTAGGCCTTGATTGTACTAATGAATGGTGACTTGTTTCGAGCGAATTTCGTCGCTAAAATTGTTAGGTTTGGGTTGATTTTGGCTTGCGCCGGGTGGTGCGTAACTTCCAGCGTTAGTTTTAAATTCTATTGGTGTTACATGTCTGCTAGCATTTCATAAATGTAATATGAAAATTAGAGGACTACACGAGCTCTCGTTTAATTTTAGCTGTTGAAAAGTCAACCTTTGGTTGTTTGAGCAAATATTAAAATATATGACACATTTCTAAGGTGTTATTTAACTTATGATTTTACTTTATATATTATTTCGCTGAGACTTGTCGCTAACTAAATTTCGAGTTCATAATAAATCGTAGGTAATCTTATAAAGAATATTTATAAGACTTTTCAGAAAATTAAAAAGCTTGGGATTGTTATAACTTGTTCCAAGACTACAATAGTTCTAATAAGAAAAAAATGAAAATTTATTCGTGCCAAAGTCGGACGTTTTTTACCGGTCTGTTTTTTTTGCCGGTGTAAGGAGGTTGCAAATTGGAATAGGAGTATTTAGTTTTAATGTTTGACGTTTCAAATTAGTCATATGTTGCATTCAAAATTCAAAATTCAAAACTTTTTTATTTAGTAGGATACATTGTGATCACTTTAAAACGTCAACTTAAAACTAGCTACGCTACGCTTGTTCCAACCTCCTTACGCCGGCAAAAGAACAGGCAAGAAACGCCCGGCAGGTAATTTTTTTAGCGCGATCACATTGACAATTTTATTCTTATTACTAATTGATTGAATTGGAGCAAGTTCACTAAAATCCCAAGCTTTTTTTTGTCATCTAATAGTCCGATATTTTTTAACTAGCTTTACTAATAAGATTTCTCTTGTTTGGTTGTACACATTTGGATATGGGAACATGAATATTAACGAGTTGCGGGATCACAACCAAAATATAGGGTTTGAGTTTTAGTTTGAGCTATGACGTAGCAAATTAAATTTGAAGTAGGAAATAGTAGAATAGTTACACAATGGCGCAATTGAAAAAAGCGCCATCTATTGTGGATAAACAGGTACTTACGTTTCGATATCGTTGGTTCGATATCTAATGCATGATTGGCTGCCAACGCGCCTCGTCTCTCAATCGCGTTCTTAATTAATCTGCAAAGAAGAGAAACACAATTTACAATCAATCAACAGTATCTAATAAACTTGTGTTTAGCGCCATCTATGATTTGACACGGGAACTAGAACGTTACGAAATCGTTCCCCCTCATAAAGCAAGCGAAACCGATTCCAAATATTACTTTTGTACCGGTTATTAGAGATGGGTCGGTATGTACACGTAATACCGAGACTAGGTATTGGTTTTGATACCGATAACGAGAATTGAAACTAATTACTTTAATAACTAAGTATTTTTGATAGCTGATATTGAGCGTGGTTTCGTTCGATGTATGTACGGTTAACTCATTTGGCTTTTATAAGACATACCACAGAAACGTCCACGTCGTTATTTGACGAGATACTCGGTTATTTTCAGTTCTCGCGTTGGTTAGCGTTTTTAAATGACAGATAACTGTTTTTACAACTGTCTAGCCTAGCGTTTGACCACGATCTCACGCGATGGAAAGCGACGATGTGGATGAAGGTGTAGTACGCTTGCCCAATAAATACCTATTCACTCTTCACTTGAACACTCCCGGGTTGTACCTTTCAGGAAACACTGACCATGGTATTTCACACTTGCAGTTCTCAACTAAAAAAGTAGTTTTTCTCAATAACGAGTAATCGTTAAACCGAATACCACCTAATACTTAGTTATTGATACTATTGACGGTTTTCAACGTCCGTCGTTACTTATAACGTGCCAAAACGGATGGCAAACATTATGATTTGAATGCCCATTCAATCAACCGGCAGTAACGTACGAAACATTAACAAAGGCAAAAAATTTAAGTACAGTCATCGACAAAAGTAGCTTGTCATACTCGATTTTCCAGATGTGTTTTAGATCAGTTGTTTGGTTTTTGAGCCGATGTAAGGAGAAGGTTCTCAAATCGGCCAGTATTTTTTTTTGTGTATGTGCATTGTACAGCGATTTCGCCGAGGTTTCTGGACCAACTTATTGATTATTTTTTTGTTTGTAGCGGAATAGTTTCGAATTGGCCACATAAAAATTTGATTCAGATAGGCTCAGTAGTTTTATTTTATAAGCATTTTTTATTATTAACTGACGTAAGGAGAAGGTTCTCAAATCGGCCGGTATGTTTTTTTTTCTTTTACAACTTACAATGTAGCGTTTGACCACAACACAACGCACCTGATGTTAAGTGATAATGCGACCAACGGTTGCTGTTTAAAATGATAAAGGTATTCGGTAAATTTATTATTGTTCTGCGAATTTCGTCGCTGACTGTACCTACGCTTGTTAAGACAGGGCACGATCACGACCGTTGCCCTTCTATGGGCTTTTATATAACCGTCTTGGCCTTGGAGATTAGAAAACAAGTATTATGAAGTCGAGATTAAACTGAAATTTGGAGCTAACTTCAACCATTTTTGGCTCTTATTATAACAGTAAAAATTGTGACACAAATATGTTAATGTTAATCTACATGATGCACAGCGGGAAATATTTGAAAAATTGGCAAAAAGAGAGATTTAACATGTTGAAAAAATAATGCAAAGTGACGCTTTTTATAGTTACGACTATTTTTCTGCAGATATGTGTATAATGTATATGCATATTTTTTTTGGGGTTTTTTTTAACTCTCATATCGACATGAGTTATGTTATAATATACTACCAAAGTCTCTGTCGCCTGCAGGGTAAGGCAGTTGAGACCAGGATCTTAAAAAAATCGCCAGCAGGTACCAACAAGAATCGTGTTACTAGAAAAAACGGAATGTTTCCATAGTGATTCAACAAGACATAATTATGTATAAGGTAAACTTACTGGTAGGATTTTTTTACCAGTCCCCTGACAAGTGAGAAAAAATCCTGCCCTTCCAAATTGTAACTTTTTCCATCCTTTTTTTCCTTAGTTTTCCTTCCGAGTCAAAACGGGAAGGAAAATCCTATATCGGAAGGTATTTTTTCTCCGTGCAGTCCAAGTGTAGCGTGGCGCCTGCCTCGTCATTTAACATCAAGCGACTTAAGGTCAGACTAAAAGGTAAAAAATAAAATCTGCGCCGTGTGTGACACCCCTAAAAGGGTATACCCGAGAATTTAAATTTAGAAGTTCATTATCGCCAACAAGGGATCGGCCCTAAAGGACGTTTTCATTAAACGAATGCCTTTGGTCAATTTGGCTTTACAACAAAATACTTGGAAATAATTTCGTTCAACGTTTCTAATGCATTAATGGTTTTTTGGGCACGTAATAGCTAACCTAGATCTCTGGGGATGACAAAAAAGAGGTATTACAGGTGGAGAACCAATCTGTAAAACACCAAAGCTATTTTATGAAGAGCAATTAATTAGTTAATTAATATTTTGGCTTGGTTCTAAAGAGGCATATTAAAAACTAGCGATACATTCCGCGGCTTCACTTGAGTGAAACTCCATCTACACTGAGAAAAAATCCTGACTTTCCTTCTGAACCTTCCATGACCGATTCCTTCCAACATGTAACCTTTTCCTTCTGACTCAAAAGTCCTTCCTTCACTTTTGACTCAAAAGGAAAATATATTACATTTCGGACAAAGAATTAGTCTAGCCATTCAAAGGGGGAACGCTGCCAGTATCTTCGGTACCTTGCCTAAAGGGACTTCTTTTAATAATGTATTTTAGTTATTAGTTTAGATTTATTTGTTTTTATTTCTTTGTTACAGACAGATTATAATAAATTAATTACATTTCAAAGGTAATTTTTCTCCATGTACTTAATTTTAATATCCCTTTTAATATAAAAAGTGTGGAGCGCTTCTATAACTGGGTAAATAAAAGTACATAATACATATATAATGTACAACCAAACCGCGCTCCACATTTTTTGAATCAACCATTATATCGTAACTAATACAAGTCAATATAATTATTTTATATTTTTTTGTGCGTTATAAAAGTGTGATTTTTAGTTTTTTTTGGGATGTTTGGGATGACGGGGCAGTCAAAGGTGGCATCACGCTTTAACACACTTTAACAGGGAACTAGCCCTTAAGTGAAATTAATGAAATAAATGAATGAAATGAATGATGACTTTTTTGGCGCAATCGAATTGTCAACGTGAAAATTTTGTTTTTATTTCCAAAACTTGTGTTTCTTCGAGTGATAATGTGTAATATTGGTGGATTATTAACCATTATGTGTTTGTTAATGTGTACGAGTGTGGGAAATTGAAATAAAGTTGTGAAAGTGACTTTTCTAGTTGCTCCAAAAAAGTCCGTGTAAAGTTTAAGTAAAGCGCCACTACTTTTCTTAAACACTATCCTCATCCCATCATCTCATCATCATCAACACCATCATCATTTAAACTTGATTCAACTCTCTGAGTTTGAAACATTTTATACTTGACACTGGCAAATACACTAATCGTGTGACGCAAGAACAAAAAAAAAAAAAAAAGAAATGAATGATTAAAAAATGTCGCACAGCTCCCAAAAGTTGCCCATACCTCAAACCGTCACCAATCTCTCCTCGGTTCATCGAAAATTTAACTCCTGTCACAACAGCAGATCTGATAAACGAATACTTCAGTTAGTTAATTAAAACTCTTTGTTACGCGATGAATCCCTTCTCGAAACTTGATAATAATGTTAAAACGACTGAATTCTATTAAGTTGATAACAAAACGTTAATTTAGTTGTAAATGACGAAGGATAATTTTCGATGAAAGAGGCGAAATTGATAGGACAATGGTGTTTTAAAACACAAAATTAGCTGTTTTTTTAGCTTGGTTAAGGCCGTAGGCCGGTTGATTGCCTGCCGGGAGTTTCTTGCCTGTTTTTCTGCCGGCGTAAGGAGGTTGGAACAGGCGTAGCTAGTTTTAAGTTGACGTTTTAAAGTGATCCCAATGTATCCTATTGAATGAAACAAATTTTGATTTTTGACTTTTGATTATATATGCGAAAGTAACTCTGTCTGTCTGTATTTCACGCCTACACTACTGCACCGATTTAAATGAAATTTGGTACAGAGATAGTCTAGAGCCTGAGAACGGACATAGGCTACTTTTTATCGCGATAAACTGTAGCCCACGCGGGTGACAGCTAGTGTATATATATACTTGGGTGGCAACAGTAGTCTCCAGGCACGTCTTCTACAACTTGCTCGGAAGAAGTTCATTAAAACCAACCCTTCTAAAGGTCAACTCTAATAAGTTTAATAATCCACTCTGATCGTAATAACCATGTCAGTTTCAGGGCATACCCATTAGGATATCTTCTGCACATGCCACGTCGCTATCAAATGATCGAGACAATTTCACGAGCTGGTCTAGTTAATTAAAGTTCCGATATCACCACAGAACATTTGTAAACGGTATCTCAACTTTGCTGTTTTGAGTACTATGTACGAGTATTTATTTATTTATTTACTTTTAGGAAGACCAACAGCTTATACATATTTGAAAAATAACTATTAGGAGACAGAGAGCCAATTATAGGTCCTCACGGATAATAACAAGATATACATATAAAAAAATTACAGTGAACAACATAGTGGTAAACCTTATACATAAATAATGAGTTAATCTATCTATGAACATAAACTTAGAAAAAATAAACATATAAATAAAATATTCCACAAATAAGTAGAATAACAATGTTAATTAAAAAATTCTCTGCTCAGCAGTCGTCTGGCCGATGCCACATTTGTACAGAATAAGTCTATGTCGAGGCACTTATCAAGTTTATTAAAGTTTTTGCTCGCTCTGTAAATATACGAATTTTGCCTGTAGTTAGTATTCACTAACGGAACATTTATTAAGGGATTGAATCTCATAGATTAATGGGGCGCATTTAACTTAATCTTACTCAATAATAAATAATGTATATACAAGTTGTCCCATACTGTGAACTACAGTTTATCGCGATAAAAAGTATCCTATGACCTTACCAAGCGTTTAAATTTTTAAAAGAAAAGTAGCCTAAATTACTTCTTATAACATTAGCTAACGAGTGAAAGTCCATTCAAAATCGGTCCAGCCGTTTCAAAGATTAGCCGGAACAAACAGACAGACAGACAGACAGACGAAAGACAGAAAGACAGAACGACAGAACGACAGAAAGACAGAAAGACAAAAAGACAGAAGGACAGAAAGACAGAAAGACATAAAGACATAAAGACAGAAAGACAGAAAGACAGAAAGACAGAAAGACAGAAAGACATAAAGACAGAAAGACAGAAAAACAGAAAGACAGAAAGACAGAAAGATAAAAAAAATATTTAATTTTTGACGTTAGTACCGTACCGTAAGTATATACTTTACCGTACCGTACCACATATACTTTCATAATGCATTTAGTGAAAAGCTGTAAATTTTTAATTACAATCTTAATCATTTGTAAATATTTATTTCTTTATCTATATTCGCGGTATGTGGCACGACCCCTCGCTTGTTGGAGCAATGAAGGAAAGTGACGAACTTTCACATCGTTTTCGGATTCAGAACACTTTTTGTGAACCCCAAAACTTCATCACGAACTCGGCAACCTTTAAACTAGCTACACCTGTTCCAATCTAAAAACTCTTAAAGAACAGGTAAGAAACGCCCGGCAGGTTTTGGGCGCGATCCCATTTACAATATTTTTTTTATTACTAACTGATTGAATTGGAGCAAGTTCACTACAGTCCCAAGCTTTTTGTCATCTATCCTTTTTGTCAAATAATCAAATAAGTTTTGTTATTGTGGCGCGTATACAACAAGACAATGGTGTCGATTCGGTTATGCATTCTCTAAAACTAAACTAAGTTTGACAGGTCTAATAGTAATGCTGTCCTGTTTTACTTCAGTGGTTAGAAAAAGACAGCAATACTATTAGACCTGTCAAACTTAGTTTAATTTTAGAGAATGCATAACCGAATCGACACCATTGTTTTCTATAATAATTGACTACAACATTCATAGCTTTGACTCCTAACTAGGATGACCTGTAATTAAGGTATCAGAAATTATATAAATCGGAGATCAATAACGCTTGTGGTTCTTTTTTAATCAATTACTTGTTTTACAATGTAAAAGAAATTAGGAAGCTCTTATTACAAAAACGCTATTTTAATTTTAGGTTCGAAAAATAAAAACATTTGTTACATTTCGATACGTTGAAATCAAATTCTCACAAATTGCAACTCTGGGTTGATAATGTCAAATGCACAAGGGCATGCGTCATCTAAACTGGGCCAACGTGGTTGATAACGTCCCACTGAGAGAAAGCCAGTCCCAGCAGTGGGAACCTAATAGGCTGACGATGAGTCTTTTTTTCTTACTATTTACAGGGTAGCGTTTCACCACAAGTCACCTGATGTTACGTGACGATGTGGTCGAAGGTGGCGTCACCTGGATTGGGAATTGGCTCTCAAGTGACTCTGCCGGAACACACCGATAGTCAGTCATATTCAAAGTTTCACTGACATAGCTCACAGAATTAGCAAGCTGAAGTGGCAGTGGGCTGGTCATATAAGCCGCAGAACCGATAAGTAGACGAGTAGACGTGTTCTTGAGTGGAGACCGCGACTTGGCAGACGTTGTGTAGGACGCCCTGCGACAAGGTGGAGCGACGACTTGCGCCGAGTGGCTGCCAGTAGTTGGATGAGAAGAGCCGAAGACCGGGCTCAGTGGCGTACCTTGGGAGAGGCCTATGTCCAGCAGTGGACTGATACAGGCTGATGATGATGATGATTCAAAGTTTTAAGGGTCCTATGAAAATAATAATTGGTAGGATGTCACAGGAACTCAAGAGTCGTGATTCAGCAATTCTAGTAATCATAAGTTTGAAGGAACTTGGATCACTGTCTGCTTTTCCAGTTCAATACCACCAACTGCTGAACGCTACTGAAAGGTTGGTCTAATGAAATAGGCCGTCAGAAGTCCTGTGACCCTTGTCACCGCCCGCCCTCAGTAAATAGGGTGTTACTATGGTCTATAGGCTTCTGGACCTCTTATCTGGGGGATTTGGGTCAAGTCTAGCAGTTATTATCTACCAATTCTATATACCCATAGCTAATAAGCGAGCCAATACGAATAACTGTCTAATAGCAATACGAATACATAAATAAGTATATGTATCAGACAGAATTGTAGGCAAAGAAAACATATTCAAGAATTTTTAATCCACATTGCTGTGTCAACCCGTACTGGGCCCGCGCGGTGGATTATGGCCCATACTCTCTCTCTCACTCTCTGAAAAGGCCTGTGTCCCAGCAGTGGGAACGTGACTAAAGATGATGATGATGAATGAGTCATCTATTAGAGTTGTTTGGTGGAAGAACATTTTCTAGTAATGGCCTGGTAACTACCACGCTACAATTAGCTATTTGAGTGTTCCGGCAGCTCCACTTGATCCAACCAACCGACGGTTTTATCATTCGAACCCACGACCTTCAGGTTGCAAGGCAACGTCACTAACTCACTCACTACCCCTGAGTTATCATCGCTTCGTTATTGCATTTCTACTGCTCGAACGTGGGCCAAAATCAGCCATAGTTCTTTATTTCTCACAGGGGTAGCGTTTGATCACAAATCACCATAAGTTAGTGTAGTGGAAGGTACCCCAAATGTAGCCTTTCTGTGTATTTTTGTTAACCCCAAATGTAGCCTTACTGTGTAATTGTGTTTACCCGTAATGTAGCCTTACTATATATTTTTGTTTACCTCTAATGTAGCCAAGTTTAAAAGAATAAATAAAGGGGGATGTACTGTGCCTACTGTATTAGGAGTATTGATTTGATCGTTCTAATAAACGCACGCGTCTCTGGAAATTGCATTTCATTACTCCACACCAACACAGACCCATATTAAGTAAGCGCTCAGTAACGTGAGAGCGCACAAAGGTCGCGCCACGATACACCTGAATTATGAACTGGCTATCAAGTGGTGCTGCCGGGACACACCGATAGGTGCCCACATCGGGGAATATACAACAAAAAGTCCAAGTATCACAAAGTTGCCAAGAAATATAAAAAAACACAAAGAAAAACCGTCACAAAGACGCGAGAACTAAGCACAACTGCTTCATATTTATTATTTGACTACAGCAATTTCTTATTAGAGCTTCTGCAATTCCGGGCCGCAACTCCAACAGAATTAAGGATGGATAATACAATTCCCGGCCCAGCGATGGCTGTCATTTGTCGTGTCCCGAGATAAAGCTAAGCAAACAATCCGACGGGGCCATGGGAAACAGAGATTTATGTTACGTCAAACGGGAATTATGCTTCAACGTGATTACCATTAGGGGGTCACTATTTTCAAGCGGTGATGGCTCAGTGGTTGTAACGTCGGCTTGCGATAGGTCTTGGGTTCAAATCTTACAGTACAGCTTGAGCTTTCGGCGAAGAAAAACATCGTGATGAAACCATTGTGTGGTGGTCGGGTATTTTCTAGTGCTCGCCTGGCTAGCATCACCCTTAAGTTAGGAATCTGTTGCCGAGCACCTATCAGTGTGTTTCGGCAGCTTTGCTCGAGAGCGAGTTCCCAATCCACGTGTAGCGTGGCGCCACCTTCAAATACATCGTCGTTTAGCATCAGATGACCTGTGGTCAAACGCTACCCTGTAAGTAGTAAAGAAATGGACCAAAATGTTTAACACCGAAATCGAGAGCCATTTTTAGCTGATTCAGCGATTTTTCTTGAAAGTAGCAGTTCTTCGCGGTTTGTTATGCGTTGACTACATTTTATCGCCATAAAAGTATCCTACTAAACTATCTCTATACCGAATTTTATCTAGAACAGTTCAGCGGCTTAGACGTGTACCTAATTGTAACAAAGAAACAAGCAGAGTTACTTTTAATGAGTTTTTTTTGGCGTAAAAATTAACTGCTGTAGGGTCCAGGTATTAAAATAATTAAAACGATTTAACTGACAAGTTTGCTATCTGCTATCTTTAAGTTTTCCAACCATAGGATGTTTATTAACTCAATTTTTTTTGTTATAAGAGATAGGCAAGCATTTGACCCCAGTCTCACCTGATGGTAAGTGATGACGAGGTCGAAGAGGCATGCTTGCCTAGAAGATACCTATTCACCCATGATTTGAAGGCTATTGCTAATTGGGACCTGGGTCACTCTTCTGCTGAGCGCCCAAATAAAATTTTGCGCAAGTTTACGTACTGAACTCAAACATATACTGCGTCGACTATATACGGGGAAGTTAACGCGTACAGTCAACAACAAGCTAACTATGAAACTTTAACTTAACCAAGGGTTAATGAATTGTCTGTTTGGGGGACGTTTGAGGAAGAAATTTGGCCTTCTACCTCTGGTTATGAGGAGATAAAGTATGTTTTTGATGTTGGTACCTTCAAACTGGGCCCGTAAGTTTTGTACGAAAGCGTACCTTATGAAATGAGAAATATTTGCCGGCTTTATGCAAAAAGGGACAGAATGAGATCTTGTCAGTAGCTCCTTAACTAGCGTGTTTATTCAGTATTAGCTGTTCCCCGCGGTTTCACTGCGCGGGCTACAGTTTCTCGCGATAAAAAGTTTCTCAGGCTCTAGACTATCTCTGTACCAAATTTCATTTTAAATAAGCATTACTTTTAGATATCAAATCGTACTTTTATCTATCAACTTTAGCTTAGTTTCAGAAAAAGCACAATTTCTGAATAAATTTTAAATAGGCTTAGTGTAAATGGAATTTCAGACCAAATTTAACATCATTTTGGTACACTTATTTTTTTCTTGGAAATAGATTAGAAGACGATATAAACTGTATGCTTGGAATTGACAGTGCGCAAGGCACGTCCAAAATTCCAAATACACTTTTTCTGGAACATTATGCTTTCTCGGATTCGTATTGAATCGGATTGGGCGGTGGGGTTGTACAATCGGCGACATAAGTATATAGCTGAACATACTCGATTTCCTCACTGTGTACTAGATCACTAATAAATTGGTATTTAAGATGCTAAAGAGAATGTTAAAAGGCGTTATGTTCAAAGACTTTTGGTGCCGACAGTACACAACCTACGAGTCTTATCTTACGGCCAGTTTTTATCTCCAGTAAGGCAAACCGTAGATAGATAGGCTTTGAAACCGGCCGATAGTCTACTTTGATCTGAACCTAGAAAATAAGGGCGCATAATTTTTATCAACACATTAGATTAAATTAGATAAAAATATATGTACGATTGACTATTATGTAATGTCAGCAAGTCCCAAGGATAAGAACCGTTTCGTCACAGCCAAGCAATAATTTTTCCTCCCCCTTCCGTAAAGCGAACGAAAATGCTATTACCATAATGAAAGACACACATAATTGCTTATTTCGCGAAAATAAAATCGCTTTTGAAACGCAAACGTAAGTAGGTGAAGTACAGCATAAAGGTTCGGGCTTACCTGAGCGATTAGAGCGACTGTCAAGCGAAGGTGACTACCGGCCGACCGTAATGTTGCCTTTACAGGCCTGCTTTTTAAGTATTCAATGACGAAACTAATCAGACTAATAATAAGTTAACTGCAAACGTTTTTGAGTGAACAAGTGTGAAGTTTGTTACATCACACGCTGAAACAACTAAACGGATTTGAGTGAAATTCGGAATCGAAATCAAAATTGTTCATACCCTAGATTAACACATAGGCCACTTTTATCCCGGGAATAGGTTCTTGTGGGACAACGGTAAAACCGCTGGGCACAGCTAGTATTTTTTTAACGACTACTGCCTACTACTTACTACTGGTATACGTTGGAAGCCAAAACCAAACTTTTTTTTTACTTTTTACAGTGTAGCGTTTGACCACAAGTCACCTGATGTTAAGTGACGATGCGGTCGAAGATGGTGTCACGCTACACCTGGATTGGGAACTGGCTATGAACTGAGGCTGCCGGAATACACCGATTGGTGATTGGCGACAGATAACAACAAACATAAACGATCGTATTATGTGTCACATCACAGTACATATTCGCTTCGCTCTCGCTTAGCAGAAACGTTCGCGTCGGTCGCGTATGTTAGCACAGAGCATTACGTAATAGCCCGGGTAAAGGGGGCGAATTCATATAAATTTTAAATTAACCAGCGACATACGCGTACCTAATTAATTTTAAAACTGCCAGCGCGAGTATTGTTTATAGGTATGCACGCGATGATACATCAAGCAACTGTTTGAGGCTTTTATTTGGTTTGTATGAGCGTTCGTCAACGTAATTCAAGATTATGGCCCGTAAGCGTGATGAATAAAATTTACTCGTGAACAAGTGCCTCGAAGAGTCGATAATTGATGGGGATGAAAGGTTCTTGAGTGGCGACCACGAACCGGAAAACGTTCTGTAGGTAGGCCCCCCTATTAGGTGGACCGACGACATTGTAAGTCGTGGGGAGCCGATGGATGCTAACAGCCGTTCATGGTGGCGTTCAGAGGAGGAGGCCTATGTTCAGCAGTGGACTTCTTCTGAGTGATGATGATGATGATGATGATAATGATCATGAAGTCACTCGAGTGATGATAAACCTCACTCTTTAGTGTCACCCAGTGAACTTGGGTGAACAGTTCAAAGTCCTGCGTGGTAACGGACTGCGGTCACCCAGAAACCTCTAGGATTTTATTGGTAACATTGCCCATGAGTCCAGAACACAGTAAAGTACGCACGTTACTGCTTGGCAGTTGAAGAACTGGTAAACGTGTGGTAGGTCTCAGGCTTCTGCAGGTCTGGCCTCTACAAATTGGGATCCATAGGATATTAGTCTCTACGGCTTATCCCATTTGAAGTCCTTTATCGTATTCTTAGCCTAATAGTCAAATCAAACGTGAACTTCTTCAGAGCGAACTTCTTGCCATATCGTGTGTCACATCAAAGGCAGAACTTATACTAACGAGAATCATTCTAAACCCAATTATATTCATAGATGAGCGATCACGAATTGCCGACTAAGACATATTTTAAGGCGTACTTCAGATAATGACGACTTTGCGAAGTCTTTAGGGTCTCCCGAGCGTGTCAAGGGATCAGGGTCGGTTATGTGGGTACCTACGCAACAAGTGAGTTTTTGATGTAGGGTAAATGGGAATGTGTTTAAATTGGAGGAGTTCCTAATTGACTTTAGATGACAAAAAAAAAGCTTGGGATTTTAGTGAACTTGCTCCAATTCAATCGATTAGTAATAGGAATAAAATTGTCAATGTGATCGCGCCAAAAATTACCTGCCGGGCGTTTCTTGCCTGTTCTTTTGCCGGCGTAAGGCGTTTTAAGTTTGACGTTCTCAAGTGATCACAATGTATCCTATCGAATAAAGAACTATTGACTATTGACTTAGTACAGTCAACGACAAAAGTCGCTCAACAATAACACAATCTCCGATTACCGGCATCATCTTAAACACCAACCTTTGACCACATCATCACTTAAAATCAGGTGTGTTATGTTGTGGTCAGAGCGCTACCTTGTAAAATGTAAAAAAAAACCCACGCCATACTGATCTAAAACACATTTAAGAAATCTAGTATGATCAGCTACTTTTGTTGCTGACTGTACAAAAATATGTCAAATTACTAATATTATACATGTGAAAGTGTGTTGGTTGGTTAGACATTCTTTCACGCATCATTGTGATTTTGTGCATAGTTTATGATGCTCCATCATTGACCTCGTCATCACATAAGGCGGGACTTTGGTCAAATAACAGTAACTGAGGCTGATATACAGTCAGCGACAAAAGTAGCTGATCGTTCTCGATTTTCCAAATGTGTTTCAAATCAGTAATCATAATCAACGAATCAGCCTAGCCATTCAAAGAGGTAATGTCGCCAGTCTCTTGGGCACTCTACCTGCAGGCAGCGACCTAAATCAGGTTTTTTATTTGTAGATGTTTAGTTTTATATAGATAGTTTAGCTTTAGTATTTAGTTTAATTTTTTATTCAATTGTATATATTATGTTGTTTTGTTATATTAAATCAGTAATTATTATTGTTTTTTTACATGGTATCATTTTGACCACAACATAACACACCTGATTTTAGGTGATGATGAGGTCAAAAATTGGTGTCTAAGATGATGAGGATAATAGAAAAAAATGTGATTGTTCAGCGACTTTTGTCGTTGACTGTACGTACTGTACGGTCTCAGTTGTATGCAGAGCCGGGACCAATTCTGACATCGCGCAATGTCGTACTTTTTGATTTGTGATTGTTACTTTTTGTCC
Source organism: Opisthograptis luteolata (assembly GCA_931315375.2). Classification (NCBI taxonomy): domain Eukaryota; kingdom Metazoa; phylum Arthropoda; class Insecta; order Lepidoptera; family Geometridae; genus Opisthograptis; species Opisthograptis luteolata. The sequence goes on along the minus strand of OV928053.1, from coordinate 8,423,014 downwards.
TTGTCCTTGTATTGTGCGATATTTTGTATGTCAGAAATAAGTATATTTCATTTTTTTAATTTAATTTTATTTCAAATATCCAAAACATTTATACCAGAATAACTGTTGGACGGCGATATATTTAAATCGGAACTGCGAAAATGGTTATTGCCGCTTTTATAATGTTAATAAATCTTGATTTTAAATAATGTAATGTATGGTATTATAATTAATGCATGATAATTAGTGTTTAAATTTAATTTAACAAGTATTGTAAATTGTGTTTATTTAATAGATTATTGCAATATTTTAATGCTTGCCTGTGGGCTGAATAAATTGGCCAACCTTTTAAGTAGAGAATAAATGATAATATATATAAATATGTGGGATAATACTGAAAAAAAATTAAGCTCGAAACTTGTGTTAATAAATAATAAATAAATAATTTGACTTGATTAAACGACAACACAATAAAATATATACAGTTGGATAGATAAATTAAACTAAATACTAAAAACTAAACTACATACCTATATAAAACGAAACATCTACAAATAAAAAACCTGATTTAGGTCGCTGCCTACAGGTAGAGTGCCCAAGAGACTGGCGACATTACCTCTTTGAATGGCTAGGCTGATTCGTTGACCGAGGTAAGCGCCAGCCCCTTGGTCACCCGTGGCGTCAACGAGACGCTAGGAATTATAATCGCATCTATCTATTCTTTTTTTTTACTATATCAAAATAAGTCGGGTTTTCCTTCCCGGCGCTATAACTCCAGAACGCACGAACCGATTTTCACGGTTTTGCATTCGTTGGAAAGGTCTCGGGCTCCGTGAGGTTTATGGCAAAGAAAATTCAGGAAAAATTTAAACATAAAAGCAGTATGTTGTGAAATGAAATAATTTTTTTCCTTTTCAAATATAAAACAAAAAAAAAATGTCTTCTTCTTTTAATCACCAAACGAAATGTTACATAAAACGAAGTCATCTGGTGGCGAAACGGAGTTGGCCGGGTTTGCTAGTATCTATATAGAATTATATATAACTCAAAGGTGACAGACTGACATAGTGATCTATCAACGCAGAGCCCCAAACCACTGGACGGATCGGGCTGAAATTTGGCATGCATTATGACGTAGGCATCCGCTAAGAAAGGATTTTGATTAATTCTACCCCCAAGGGGATAAAGTAGGGGATGAAAGTTTGTATGAAACTTTGTCAATTTTAAACCGATCGAGCTGATACTTTGCATGCATAGAGCTGTAGCGGGTGAAGCCGCGGGGAACAGCTAGTAATATTATAAATTCGAATTAAGCCTATATTTGCAACATATAGGTTAACAGTCTGACCTGAAATTATTCAAATACTTTTTCATCGCAGACCTGCGTTATTTGCTTATCAAATTGCTGTTCGATTTTATTTTTCGGAAAATTGACTAGGTTCATCAAACTCAGCATCAAAGCACTCGTGCTATACAAAACACAAGTAAATACACAGAGCCATTTGAAACCAGCGAGGCTTTGTTCTCATTGTTTGACTTGGACTAAACGGAAAATTATACGTTGTCCTGATTCCACTTTCGCCACTCTATCTCGTCGAATAAAATAAATATTTATCCACTGTTTTATTTTTCTTTTTGTCTCACAAAGGGATTGCTTACTTTGACGTTTGTGAGAAATCACGGCTTGTTTGCAAGGTCAGGACGGTATTGGTATTTGATTTGTGTCGAGCAGTAGTTGGTACTACTGAAGATTGTACTGTATTGATTTTTAATGTGAAATAATTGCAATTAACAATTTATTTTTAATGTTAATTAGTAACTGACATGTAACAAAGGTGTTATAAATAAATATTTTGTATTTGTATTTGTACAATTGAAACGTTTGATTAAAATTTTTAGAACGAACAAACGACTGATAAGGTGGCGTTTGACCACAGGTCGAGGTTTTTGCTGTTCCCCGCGGTTTCACCCGCGTGGGCTACAATTTATCGCGATAAAAATTATCCTATATCCTTTGTCAGGCTTTAGACTATCTCTGTACCAAATTTCATTCAAATCGGTTCAGTAGTTTAGGCGTCAAAGCGAGACAGACAGTTACTTTCGGATTCATAATATTAACAAGCTGCGCCCTGCGGTTTCACCCGCGTCTTCTCGTTATCCCGCAGGTACCTTTTTCCGGGATAAAAAGTAGCCTATGTGCAAGGGTATAAGGGTGTCTTCATTCCAAGTATTACTCAAATCCGTTCAGTACACTGAGAAAAAAATTCTGACTTCTGAGTCTTTACCTTCCAAGATCGATTCCTTCCTTATTTTACCTTAGTTTTCCTTCTGAATCACAAATCCTTCCCTTTTAACTCAGAATGAAAACGGTATTTCGGAAGGTCTTTTTTCTCCGTGTAGTTTTTGTGTAAGAAACAAACATCCATCCATCCATATCCAAAATTTCACGTTTATAATATTAGTAACAGGAAGTAGGATAATATAGTAGGGATTAGTAGGCATATCTAAAATCTTCCCGTATTATTTTCAAAAATAAACCAACGTTTTGCTTTCGAAGTTAAAAGAGAAATCCCGTGAACCGTCTTAGGGAAATGCAAAAGTTTCTTTTATCAATAATGAAAACAACAACTTCCATATCCCGCTAATCTATCGCCTTACAAACTCCATGAATACCGTTGATTCCCGGGAAATAAGTATTTTTTTTGACTTCATAATTCTCGTTTCACAAAACATCTTCCAAACTTAGGGAATTTAATAGATGACGGGTGGCAAGGAGAACGTAGGCTCCTAGAGGAGAAATTTGAACAAATTAACTATTGTAATAAGAAAATCCATTTCTGTCGCGTTTAGCGGCCAAATAAGTTACATAGGTATATGTATAGCATTATACCACTAAAGTTTCAGAGATAATTCCAATGTATTTAACCCCGATGTTTAGCTTGATTTTGTAATTTGTACTTTAGACGAGTCAAAATACCTGTAATTAATCTTTGTCAAAAAAAATCTTAATCTAGAGAAAGCCTTCTATATATATTGTAAGTTTTTTAAGGAGATTATACAAAGATGGCAATGTTAGTATTGCGTACAAACGTAAAATTGACCTGTGATTAACAGGTCCACTAAATAAATGAAACGACACTGATGCGCGACGGAATTTTACGACGAGAATTACATTTCTATACTTCGCGTCGTTTCCATGATGCCATAAGACTTCTTACTTGTATTATTAATTTGCCTTTTATAATACGATTAGCTATGCCCCGTGGTTTCTCTCGCTAGAAGATTTGAGAACCGCATTTTTCCGGGATAAAAAGCTCTTTTTCACTTCTTACAGGGTAGCGTTGGACCAAAAGTTGCCTGATGTTAAGTGACGATGTGGTCGATGGAGGCCTCATGCTAAGTCTGTACTTGCTCTAATTGATAGGTGCTTAGCAACAGGATTTCTTCCTATTTTGCTCATGTGAACGCACGTGTGCTTGAAAGAAAGACAAGGCAACATACTTTCGTATCCTACCATATAATATTATAAATTCGAAAGTTTGTGTGTATGTGTGAATGTTTGTTACTACCGATTTGGTTTAGTAGTTACGGTGATACGGAGATACGATCGATGAATTTCAGAATGAGGATAGCTTATACTCTGGATTAACCCATATGCTACTTTTTATACCGGAAAAGGTTCCTGTGGGATAATGGGAAGACGCGGGGTGCAACTAGTGTACAATATAAAATAAAGAAGTAGGGATAAGACATTTGTTTTTATTGGATCTGTTTGTCTTTTACGTTTTATCGTGACTTCTTTTATTGCGCAATAACAATGTTAAGCGATGGCGATGCGGTCGGGAAGGATGCGCCCTCCACGCATTATATATTTAAGATGATATCTGGTTTCGGCGCCAGTTGCTTATTTGCAACTGCTTTATATATTGCCGCATATTTATAACCTCCGACGAACTACAAACTTCAAAATTCTTTATTTAATAAGATACATAATGATCAGTTTAAAACGCCAAACGTAAGACTAACTACGCCTGTTCCAACATCCTTACACCGGCAAAAGAACCGGCAAGAATCTCCCGGCAGGTAATTGGCGAAAGCGTGTGTGATCTTGTGTCTCACATTGTAGCTCGCAAACGGATGAACCGATTTTGATAAAGTTTTTTTATTCGTAAGGTGACTTGATCGAGGGTGTTCCTTGCTATGAAGTTTTATAAAATTCTTAGACTAGTGAAAACTTTTTAGGAAAAAAAGTAACTGACGAATAGAGCAACTCGGTTGATGGTAAGCGGCGCTTGCCCATTAGTTTAATATTTTAAACTTCAATAGATCCAAAGCCTGCACTGCGATGCACTGCGCTCGTCACTCTGATATTAGATTATAAATATCTATGGGCCTTGTAGTTTAATTGGAAACATTGCCCATATAAAATTAGTACAATATCCATGTGTCCATATTTAATGTTTCATCATAATAAAAACCCTGTATAATTCTTCGAGCGGTTAAAATCCAGTGGAACAGCTAGTTGAAAATTATTTTAGGCTGCCAAGGCATTCGAACTGAAATCCGTCACCGCCTCAGACATCAAACAGAAATTCATTCATTCTACAATTTTCACATATATAATATATATTCTGTTTACATATCTCTCAACACTTTAGTGAGAGTACACGGCGCCCTTTCAGTTCGATCTACATGAAAAGATTACAAGTGAACTTCAAACATGCCCTAAGTAAACAACGGTCGTATGGTAACATGGGGTATGGAATTGAATGGAATTACTTGGGAACAGAACAATGATAAAATTATATTACAGAGATTTTGTTTATTGGATCATCTGAGTAGCACGTTTTTCTTTGTTTTCTCATTTATCATAGCATTTGACCACGAGTCTTCTGACGTTGGGAGATGATGTGGTCGAAGGTGGTGCTCGCTACGCCTGGACTGGGAACTGGCCCAAAACGACTCTGCCGGAACACACCGATAGGTGCTTAGCGATTCTTAACATCAGGGTTGTAGCTAACCAGGAGAGTACTAGAAAACACCCTACCACAAAGCTATGGTTTCATCACGATGTTTTCTTTCAAGCTCAAGCTTATTGTAAGATTCGCACCCACGTCCTAAGGATCGCAAGCCGACGTCACTACAACTGAGACATCATCGCTATAGTCTTCACTCATCATCAGCCAGAATAAGTTCACTGCTGAACGCCACTACGAACGGCTACTAGCGATTTGCATCCATCGGGTCCCTGCGACTCTTACAATGTCGTCGGTCCATCTAGTGGGGGGCCTACCTACAGAAAGTCTTCCGGTTCGTGGTCGCCACTCGAGAACCTTTCCTTCTTGTGATGTGATGTGGCCTGCCCATTGCCACTTTTATAGCGATGATGGCTCAGTGGTAGTGACGTCGGCTTGCGATCCGTAGGACGTGTGTTCGAATCCTGCAATGGGCTTGAGCTTTCGGTGAAGGAAAACATCGTGATGAAACCATAGCTTGGTGGTAGGGTATTTTCTAGTACTCGTCTGGCTAGCTACCACTCTCTTGTTAAGAATCTGTCGCCAAGCACCTATCGGTGTGTTCCGGCAGCCTCACTTGAGAGCCAGTTTCCAGTCCAGGTGTAGCGTGGCGCCATCCTCGACCACATCGTCACTTAACATCAGGTGACCTGTGGTCAAACGCTACCCTGTAAATAGTAAAAAAAAAAAAAAACTTCAGCTTGTTAATTCTGAGAGCTATGTCAGTGTTAGTCTATTCACTAAACAAAACAAAAGCCGCGTCCATAACGCATCACCATCACTCCAACTTCATTGACAAAGTGATTCAGGTAAAAGTCAATCGTGATTCTGTTAGCGAACACGCGGGAGAGCTGGTTAAGATAACACAAAGATAAAAGATTGAATAAAATCAATCGTTTGTATTCTTTACAAAGAATGAATAAATTGGATCTGTTCAATTCTATTCAGTCGGAGTGGTTTGATCTTGTAAGGATGTTCTGTCTCTTTCAGACGATGTTGTCACGAACACACTTTGAAATCTTGTCATAAGAATTTTTAATGAAAAGATTTACTGTTTAGACTAGTTTCGATTGTATTTGTAGTATTTGTTTGTTAATGAAATTTTCAAAGTACCTGAAGTATAGATGAATATCATTATAATTATTATTGTTTTTGTTAATTTATTATTTGCAATTAATACTTGTTAAAATACTAATTACTAATTTGTTGTATGACTGACTTGTAACGTTGGTGTTACTAATAAATAATTTGTATTTGTATTTGTAAAAGGAGAAAAAAATATTGGAAACAAACACTCGAGAAAAAACATTTACAGAAAAAAATAATCAGATCAGTTTCAAACATTTTTTTAGCAGATTGAAAGCCAGTGCCCAATCTAGGTGTAGCGTAGCGCCACCTTAGATCACATGGTAAGAAACGTTGTCTCCTGAAATACAGTTTACTAATTCAGGAGTCTATGGACTCATGTAAATGTATCGCACTCGTAAATATTTCATTTGATCGTCACTTACCATCAGGTGACTTGTGGTCAAAGGCTACCTTGTAAGAAGAAGCAAAAGATGGCCCCAAAAGGAGGGTTATGTTATTTTTTTATCACTTTCTAAGTTGCGTTTGCTTGCGCCGAGTGGCTGGCAGTGGTCGGATGAGAAAAGCCGAAGACCGGGCTCAGTGGCGTATCATGGGAGAGGCCTATGTCCAGCAGTGGACTGATACAGGCTGATGATGATGATGATGAAGTTGCGTTTGTCACCTGGTTATAAGTGCGTTTGAAGGTGATAAATAGAAAAAAAAAAAAAAAAAAATGGAATAAATAATAGTATAAATATCGGGGACAATTGCACACAAATTGACCTAGCCCCAAATTAAGCTCGAAACTTGTGTTATGGGTACTAGACAACGATATACATACTTATATAGATAGAAATATCCAAGACTCAGGTACAAATATTCGTGCTCATCACACATATAGTTGCCCTTACCGGGATTTGAACTCGGGACCGCTAGCTTCGCAGGCAGGGACACTACCAACTCGGCTACCGCGTCGTCAGATTGAAGGTATAGTGCAAATATATTTGAAACTGTGAGCTGAATTTCAGCACCCCTTTGTTTATTGTGAAACAAATAGTTTTTCACGTTTTTTAACAGGATTTCAATCCATTGATCCGAGTTTAAACTGGACCAGTCACGTCTATTCAATTAAGCACGTAACGGACAGAATGATAGAAAAAAAGTGAAATAGACGTCTGTCTATTGCATATCGGATTGTGGACAACACACGTTCGCTGAACTAAAACCTTTTACAGAATTCCGTGGCTATACCTATAATTGTGCCAGCTTTTCTGTAATCCTAAAAATTCTTTTTTTCAGGATTAAAAGTGAAGAAAAAATCTATTTTATCAAAATAAAAGATAGCCTATGACACTCAGGGATAATGTAGCTTCTTATATGTGACAGCGTTTTTGAGGAATTATAAACAGATAAACAAATTTTTGCCCTTCATAATATTAGTATAGATATAGATAGATTGGTATAAATAAACCGATCAAATTAAAAGGTACTACTGAAAAATAAAGGTACCAATCACCACTAGGGTACCCTGATTTGTAGTTACAAAGCTTATGAGGGCTATTTAAGGGGCATTGATATCATCAAGCATCCAGCCGTCATAATCTTTGCCTATGGACATTCCATACTCATAATGCTTTGGGTATGCTTTGGACTTTGGCTCATAATGTTTTGGATGCTTTGGTTTTTTGGGTTTTTGGTTTTGGGTTTGGGTATTCCATAATATGGATGTATAGATGTTTGTTACTCTTTCACGAGAAAACTACAGAACGAATTCGAGTGAAATTTGGGATGGAGATAGCAAATACCCTGAATTATTTATGCTGAAAAAAATCCTGCGGGATAACGGGAAGACGCGGGACGCAGCGAGTTGGCTATATATGCTGGTGGGAACTTAAATAAAGAGCTCGATAGAGTCAAATTACAACATCCAACTTGTTACTTGAGAATCTCAATCTTAAAGTTGGGAAAAAAACTTGAAAACAAACTACCCACATATCCTTTCACTTAACATAAAGGACACACAATAGTTTCCATTGAGGCCTACAGACGGCGTCACTTGCGATAAGGGATCGCCGATCGTGCATGCGGGCGCACTCGACGCCGAGATAAGTGGCAGCTGCTACGTTCTGTATCGTGTCAGTGTGACAGCGGCTTTATGGACCGTATGGTTACGAAAATGGGATAAAGTTTATTCTATAATACACTTGAGTGTACATTTGGTTATTATAGCGCTTAGCGCCTTAAAATCTGAAACGAGGAAATTCGTCGAAGAACCAAAATCACAGCTCTCAGAATTTGCAAGTTGAAGTGGCAATGGGCAGGCCACATCGCTCGACGAACCGATAACCGATGGGTAAGAAAGGTTCTCGAGTGGCGACCACGAACCGGAAGACGTTCTGTAGGTTTACCCCCTTCTAGGTGTACCGACGACATTGTAAGAGTCGCAGGGAGCCGATGGATGCAAATGGCTAATAGCAGTTCAGGTTGGCGTTAAAAGGGGGAGGCTTTTGTTCAGCAGTGGACTTCTTCCGGCTGATGATGAGCTATCTCCATTCCAAAAAATGGCTCTCATGTGAGGCTGCCAGAAAACACCGATGGGTGCTTGGCGGCAGATTCGTAACTTGCCTCGTAAACTATAAAACCTGTATGAATGCTTATGAAATTAAAAAGTTTCAAGTGGGCGTGTTCCTAATATTGCGTTGCGATGATAATAAGAGCGTTTAATGGGGCTAATTTTTTTAATAAATTAGAAAAATTCTTTTATAATCTAGGCAAAGTTGGCAAAAAAGGAAATTTTATGGGAACCCTCAAGAGATGAATGAGTAAGCCCTTATAATGTTTTAGAGGTTTTGTATGTTTATGGTATATTATAATTTATATTAAAAATTGTTTAGATATGAGTAAATTATAATTTTATATCTGTTTGTAATATCTGATTACTTCTAGAGTTAACTTTTTGAACAACCAATAACAGTAAGCTATAATTACAACACAAGAAAAAGTGTTTCAAAATTCAGCTATCATCCGTTGTTTTTTCATGATCAAAACAATACAGAAATTAAATTGTCATGATACATTTCTCGGTATTTTTATATTTTTTCAAGAATTTCCTTTCCATCTAAAATTTCTTCGAACGTCGCCTATCAAGTTTTGTACATACGGGCGCTAAAGTGCTCGGCGAAAAATGCAAATGATGCTAGGGGCGTCCTGTATCAACAACAGTGCACCCTCAGTGCAACTATGTGCCTTATTTTCCAGCATTTAAGTTGAATTTCATTCGATTTGGCAGACAATAGAGAGTGAAATAATAAAGACAAGAGTAACGAAAAATAAGATATTTTTAACACGCTATTGAAGAATAAAAACAAGTACGTACAATTATTTTAAGAGACGTAATTATGGACAATATATTAAAGCAACGTTGATATAACGATCCCGTCCCTAACATATTTTTTTACCACCTGGTGGCTTGTGGTCGAACGCTACCCCGAAAAAAGTAACCAATAGATAAATATTTCATAACAATTTGTAACCGCAATTAATCACTTCCCACGTCAAAGATATTGCAACTTCCTGTAAAAAAAAACACCCATTCATATTCAATTAAGTGCTTCGTATTTACTGAAAGACCCGTTCGTGTTGATGGCTATAATTAAATATAGATTTGTACCGACGGACAAATAAGGTTTTTTCTCTTAACGTTTTTCTCTATAATTATACCTGAAGTCTGAGCCTGAAGTGTATCTAATTTTAGTACACGTTTGTAGTTTAATTGCTAGCGCGAGTTACTTTTGATGATATAAATCGTTTTATTTTTAAACATTCCGTCTAGTTTTGGCCAATTAGTCACGTGTGAAGGTTGTACAGTCAACGACAAAAGTCGCTTAACAAAAACACATTTTTTGATTACCGGCATCATCTTAAACACCAACCTTTGACCACCACATCATCACATCTATGTGATAAGTTGTGGTCAGAGTGCTGCCACCTTGTAAAATGTAAAACCACGCATTAAATCTAGGATGATCAGCTACTTTTGTTGCTGACTGTACAAAACCGAGCATGTTTTAAAGAAAATTCACTTAGACTGGTATCAATCACTACGTAGGCTGACAAAGTACGATTCCTGACTTTCCTTCCGAGTTTTACCTTCCAAGACAGATTCCTTCCAAAAAGTGACCTCTTCCTTCGTTATTTTACCTTAGTTTTCCTTCTGAGTCAAAAGGGAAGGAAATTCCTTCTGTATTTCGAACGGTGTTTTTCTCCGTGTACCTATTTAAGATGTTATTGCAGTTTTTCTCGTTAACAAGAACATTTTTTCAAAATGAAAGTAAACATATAGCCTGTGTGTTATTCCTTTCCAGGTTTCACTCAAAATTGTTGAGTGATGCGACTCACTCTCAACAATCCAACCCCTGTATTGAGAAACGCTCGGAAATGAACTTTCCGGATCTATTTGTCTTCTGTACGATATCTCTAATTATCCATCTGTTTCATTAACATAGCAAAAGAATCGGAATCGGAGTCGTTTCTGAACGTTTATAGACACAGGGATCTCCGTTTATGATGCAAAAGATCTGTTGACCTGCAATGAGACACGGTAGACCTTGTATTCATCATTAGCTTACACTAAGAAAAAAATCCTTACTTTCCTACTGAATCGTATCTTCCAAGACCAATTCCTTCCGAAATAACCTTTTCCTTCCTTATTTTACCTTAGTTTTCCTTCTGACTCAAAACTCCTTCCTTTTTGACTCGGAAGGAAAATGTATTTCGAAGAGGTAGTATGGGCCTCAATCCACCATGCGGACTCAGTGCAGCTAAGCAGATACACGAAGAAAAAAGACCTTCCGAAATACCGTTTTCCTTCTGAGTCAAAAGGGAAGGATTTGTTATTCAGAAGGAAATCTAAGGTAAAAAAAGGAAGGAATCGGTCTTAGAAGGTAAGACTCAAAGGGAAAGTCCGATTTTTTTTTCAGTGTAGCCTACTACCCAGCCCTAGTGTAGTATGCCCTAGAGTTTTCAGACTCGAAGGTAGAGTGTAGATCTGTTGAGACATAATTTAGGCATGTACTCGGAGAAAAAAAGACCTTCCGAAATACCGTTTTCCTTCGAGTCAAAAGAGAAGGACTTGTGATACAGAAGGAAAACTAAGGTAAAATAAGGAAAGAATCGGTCTTGGATGGTAAGACTCAGAATTCCTTCTGTCAGAATTTTTTTCTCAGTGTATGTGTAATAAATACTACCTTAATTGAATGAAGCAGCGAAGATTTTTTTAACATTGAAATGTTTTACAAAAAAGCCTTTTTGTTCCATCAAGTTAAGGGCCCTTTCATCTGATTCACTTGAAGGAGTAACTTCAAGAGTGCCATACCCAAATCCATTTAACGCAACAGACCTAACCTTTACCTCTCCAGATCTTTAAATATCGACCATTGAGAAACAGAAAAACCAAGATAGATATAAAAAGGTCCAATTTTCACGTGAATGCCACATTAATAATTCATTTGTAATCCCCCAAGTTGGTGGTGGGATCTAAAATGTATTTTACGACACAATCGACCATGTTTTATATACAACTACGGCCGGGGAGGGACTAAGGACGCTCTGGGGGCATTTTATGCAGAGAATTCGGGGGTTAAGCGTTGCTGTTAACATAACTTGGGAAAGTGCGCGTTTCATTTCGCATTCGACTGTTTATGTGCAATGAACAGGGTCTGAGTAAGGACGGTTCGACCCGTGTTTTACACACTTTTAAATGAACCAAACTGCCCCCTCTGCGTCAACGTAAAAATAATCGTTTTGACACGCTACCTGAATGCAGCGACTTCAATAAGATTTTTTTCATTTATTGATAGTTTAAATTAATTTCACTTAAATTTAATCTTAAATTATTATTACAATTCGGTATATAAAAATTCGTTAGAAACTAAGTATATGCTTTTATGATCAAAGAGGCTCAAAGACACAGAAAAATCGATGTGAAAAAAAAAGAACTTGAAATAACTTATGCCTCCAAATTACCACTATGAGTATAAAACTTCAGCAAAGTAACCCAAACTTGAATCTAAATCATGATAGTGTTTAACTTTACCTACACAAAATACAGACTAAGTATTATTTGAAGATAACTCCTCAAAAAAAAAACTTTCCAAAAGTTTCCAGCCAGGTTTAAGTAACGCCACGTAACCAGCTATTTCGTCCTTAATTCGACCCTTACTGACACAGTGCTCTTAACTGAAATTTAAGTCACCGCCAAAAGTAGATAAAAGAGAGTTTTTGCGGGATCAAAGTTTTTCGTTGCCAAGTGTATAAAATTGTGCGAGTTTTCCTTGATATTGCCGTGCTGAGGGGCTTGTGCTTTTTAACAATGCTGGCTTTGATAAAAACTTCAGCCAAGTACCTTCTCTTAAACTGTTGTGACGTTATCGACTTAACGGCTTTTTAAGGCTTTATTATGCTGGGGCAACACTAACGGAAAATGCCGTTAAATAGCGCGATGATTGACGTTTGTCATAAGTGTGGCCACGACATTTGACAATGGCATTCACATTGGCGTTTGACGTTAGCCGATAATTCATGTCAACGTTGACCGTTCAAGTGTAGCCACTCACATAATTGCGTTAATAATTAACGCAATATTTATCGCGATGATAGGCATTGGCATTTCCCTTGACGCTATAGACAATAGACAGCATAAGCCGCATTACAGCTTTATCGTTTACTCTATCATCGGGATCAGCATCATCAGCCAAAACATGTATCTTCAAGTGCTCGCCTGGCTAGCTACCAGCAAATTAAATAGCTATCGCCAAACACCTGTTGGTGACTTCCGGCAGCCTCATTTGAGAGCTAGTTCCCAATCCAGGTATATATAGTATGAAAAACCGTGGATAGATCGGTTATTGAAACCAGCCGTATATGCGTCATCCATTTAGTAAGTCACTACCAGCTTCTATTCTGTGCCCACGTATAAAAACGAGGTTTTGCGGAATCCGAGAATATGTTAAAAGGCGGCAGGTAAAAATTCCGAGATAAAAAATTCTCGGATGTCGATCGAATGCTAATACGCGTCGCCGCAATGTAAAACCGACCGCTGGATTTGGTTGTCATTTGAAAATTTTGACTAAACGCAATTATTCTCTTTTTTATTTACATGCTATAAAATACTGAATAGGAATTCAATTCTTTTGGGAAAAAAACTTTTTTGGTTAGGAATACTTTTGGTATTTATACTTTTTGATTTTACGTGGACTTTACTATCTATAGCATCAACAGTGAATAGAGAAACAGTCTATGATTAAACATAATTATTTACATATTTTAAAACCACTTCCTCGTTTAAAAAATCACAATAAAAAGAAGCATAATGTAGCTTTGTAACAGTAATATAATTATCAAAACCAGATCAGTTCTTACAAAAACCTAACCCAAATGATTAAGGAGGATCTTTTTCAAACGCCAAAGCGTAGACGTTTACTGTCAATGATCTTCTTCTTTCTTCTTATATATAGAAACTAGCTGTTCCCTGCGGTTTCACCCGCGTGGGCTACAGCTTTATGCATGCAAAGTCTCAGCCCGATCGGTTTAAAATTGACAAAGTTTCATACAAAGTTTCATCCCCTTGGGGGTAGAATTAATCAAAATCCTTTCTTAGCGGATGCCTACGTCATAACATCTACCTGCATGCCAAATTCCAGCCCGATCCGTCCAGTGGTTTTGGCTGTGCGTTGATAGATCACTATGTCAGTCAGTCACCTTTGAGTTATAGAAGATGAATCCTTGTTTCCCTTGGTCACGGCATCACGCGTGAACGGCTGGACCGATTTCGCTAATTCTTTTTTTGTTGTGTTTGTTGAAGTCCAAGGAAGGTTCTTATATAGGTTTTCTGTTGCGATAAACTGCAGTCCGCGCGGGTGAAACCGTTTGGCGCAGCTAGTAAAATATAAATATTGTCTTGTTTAATATATTCTCATGCTTATTTCCAAACAAAAAGTTATAATTACCCTAAGTTCAACCCCGACACGGTACGAGTTTACTACCCATATTGTTCGGAAAACATTTACATAGCATAAACGAAACTGACAACCAATCACGAAGATCCATGCAGACAACGTATAAACAGTATGGACGCTTACCAAACGGTTTCGTACACACACACACGTACACACACACACACGCACGCACGCACGCACGCACGCACCCACGCGCACACACAAACACAAGCTCACTAACTTATAGTTTTACATGCATAAAGGTTTTATACTAGTAAAGTATTATACTAATTTACATCTAGCTTATTCACATTCAATACATTTATTTTCAGACTATCCAGTAGCCACAACTATATAGGCTTTGCCCAGTGAAAAGTTCACAATTTTCTATACAAACCCCATTTGATTCCCTTATTCCTTTATTATTTCATCCCTACACTACACAATCTATATTGTACATTCCAAACGGTGGATAATGCTGTGGGTGATGCAGTTATTTCGATTTTGTATCTAATATTACTTATTATTACTGTAGTACTGTATTACTGTTTATTGTCCCTAATCAATAAAATAAAAAAAATCTACTGGTGAACTTGCCTTTGGGGTCTGTAAGTCACTGTTAGATTTATTAAGAAATAATCACTAGAGAATGAACCCTCAATCAAAGGTTATAAATAGAATCGACGATAAAATTTCACGTTTTGTAATTACGATTACTCGCTAGTTACGATTACGAATAGTTACGCAAGCTGTACAGTAGATTGTGTCACGTGTGACTTATTATTGTACATTGTATGTGCACTATTTAACAAAGGAAATGACCACTTTGTGTGGGAAATAGTAAATCGATACGCGGCGCCTCGATAAAAGTGTCCTACGTTTTATATCTCATCTAATCAAGCGCTCCGATCATGCGAGCCTTTTCTAGACCACCGAAAGTCAGTGTCCATACTCCCATAGTGGCTATAACGTGTACATGTGCGCGTGTAAGGCGCGAACGTAAAAATAACTCGCCGTTTTTACGATTTCGAGGGTACAGGGCCGGCGTTCATTACGGCTGACACTGGGGGATAAAGTAAACAGTCTCTAGAATTTTTTCATCAAAATTTGACTTACGCCATCTGTTTCCGCGGTAATCTGGCTCTGGGCAAATATTTGGACGTCGTCGTGGAAGATGGGCCAACTTGATTATTATGCGAAGCTTTTTCTATTACGTTGTCGGCTCGAAATGTATTAGCATTTTCTTTTTCGGGGAGCGATATTAATTACGTGCCGAAGGAATATTGTTGGAATTTGTTTACTTTTTATATTTTATATGTGTCACGAAGGAATTGGGCGAGCTCCAGGTGGAGGGCTGGCGGGAGGTGGCGTAGGACAGACCGAAGTCGTGTTCTTTACTATCGGAGGTCAAGACTCACTTTGGTCAGAATAATGTTTTGAAACGGGATAATTACCATGTATTTGTTTTTGTTTGAGTTCTCGATATTTCTGCACAGTTGCAAGCCCCATGATCACGAGAATACTAAAAGTTTCTGCGGGTAGGATTGTTGATATTGAACGTTCAAAACCTTATTCTAATGTTATTTTGACCATGGTAGTTTAAAACAATGTATCGCTTTGGGTCATTTCGCTGTCTCTGATAGTAAGCGTCAAAAAGTTTGTGTCTTCTAAAAATAATTGTAAAAATCTTTTTTAGTCTTTGAGTGCTAATATTTACTAATTCTGTCTTATAAAGACAATTAAATAGGTCTGTACCTGCTTCTAAGAGTCGTAACTAGATGGACCTTTCTATTTCGAATCAAACCAAAAAGATTTAGAAGATTCGAAGGACTTATAAGCCTCGGATCTCAGATGTTTAGAGATGAAGATCATAGAGATGTAGATTCAATGAAATAGCATGAAACCCAGATCTGTGTCTTTTGAAGCATCTTATTTACATTGCAATATCATAAATAAGCATCAAGCAACTATTTCAAAGCAACCCTCAATGATATAGTAAATTTCAATAGGTAGTACTACAAAGATCTTGCCTGTGGTGTAGACTAGGAGCCAGGTTAGTCATAAACCAATTTGATTTGAGAAGTTTTCACACAAAAAGACGTGATGTAAAGCGACGATGTGGTCAAGGCTGACTCCACGCTACGATTAGAACTGGCTTTCAACTGAATCTGTCGAACCACACCAATAATATATATCTTGATGGTGGTATCTAACTAGGCGCGTACTAACACCAACAA
This sequence comes from Opisthograptis luteolata, assembly GCA_931315375.2. Classification (NCBI taxonomy): domain Eukaryota; kingdom Metazoa; phylum Arthropoda; class Insecta; order Lepidoptera; family Geometridae; genus Opisthograptis; species Opisthograptis luteolata. Next base: position 8,406,721 of record OV928053.1, on the reverse strand, counting down.
CAGAAAGAAGACGCAACATTTGTTCTTTACCCCTTACAGGGTAGCGTTTGACCACAAGTCACCTGATGTTAAGTGGCGATGTGGTCGACGGTGGCGCTATGCTACACGTGTATTGGGAGCTGGGTCTCAAGTGGAGCTGCCGGGACATACCGATAGATGCTTGGCGACAGGTTCTTAACTTGAGAGAGAGAGTAGTAGAGAATTTGCCTAGAATTAAATTGGTAGAGAATATTAAGCTACTGTCTCTCGGTCTAAGAGAAGCCACCGATGCGGGCAAAGGTAAACACATCTGCAAGAATAAACAGCTCCGTTCACTCACACTGTTTCTCACGAAATTTACCTGGAACCAGAAAATCATAACTTTAGCATGTGTGGAAATAGAAATCGTTCGAAGTAACAATATATACATACGTACATATAATATATGTATATGTTGGGCAGTGGAAGGTTTTAGTTTAGTTACAACTTACATCTAACAGGTTACAGACAAAGTCAGACTTATTACAAGTTTATTTCGTAGGATAAAAAACAAACTTCAAAATTTGTACTAGTACAAGTTTTGAAAACGATAAAAGTTTTCGTAAACGTCCACATTTACCACCGCCAACTTGTCAAAGTGGCAACTTGTACTGCCTTAATTCAAAAAGCAACTCAAAAACTTCGTTGGAATATGAATAAAACGATTTAAAATAATATGTGTATAACTAATTCCTCCAAGTCTCGGTAAGGCGCGCTGAAAAAAAATGTATGAAAAGAAAACGAAAACTTTTAGTTTTTGTAAACTATCAACACATGTATAGGTACTAAGGATACTGATTACTTTAAAACGTCATCTTAAAACTACCTACGCCTATTCTGATCTAACCTTCCATACACCGGCAAAAGAACAAGTAAGAAACGTCCGACAGGCCATCTTTGGGCGTCCCCTTTCCAAAACAAGGCTAAATTTCATATTAGAAATGAACGACAAAAACTTTTCATATGTACCAAAAACTCTGAGAGCAACTGCATTCAAACAAAGAACCATCCCAAAAATCCATACAAACAAAATGGTATACAGCAAAATCGGTTTCAGAACTCACGTCTATCCGAGACCCAACATCTTTCATAGTAAAATAAAGCACGCACAATTAAAATTATCTAAAAATAGAACGTAAGAAAATGAACAGACGTTGCTCTTATTTCTTCCTTTTTCGTAAATCAAAGGCCAAGACCATGCCTTGCCATAGGAAGAGCACAGTGGGTTATATACATCGAGACAGTAGCTACAGTTACGCGATTTCTCAATTTAAAGAAACGGTCAGCGATTGTGAAATTTATTAATGGAATCAGTCGATTATGAAGATGCTTTTTCTATAGTCATTAGTAATTACTAATTTCATGATCGATTTGTTGTGTGCGTCGCGGAGTGAGACATAGTAATTTAACATTTTAAAGTAGAGACCGTCCTAGCTTTTCCAGAATTTGACAGCCAAAAGTGATTCTAGGTAAAGCCTTTTTATCTCTGTGGACCGCATATTTATAGCAGCAGTTTCTTTCGATATATCCCTAACCCTACTTTAATATTGATTAATATTATCAATGCAAAAGTAATTCTGTCTGTCACGCCTAAACTACTCTAGCGATTTAAATCAAATTTGGTACAGAGATAGTCTAGAACCTAAACAGGACATAGGCTACTTTTTATCGCGATAAACCGTAGCAGAACAGCTTACTTCCCATTAATCACTGAGCATTATCAATTGCATAGTTAACATAGCATGCTGCCGTACAAGCTCGCTTTTCCATGTGCGTGAGTCAAACCGTCCAGACCTTAGGCACTGCGTTTTAAAGTCCAGCCACACGTGGTGTACCAACGGCTGGCTCCAGAAATAAACTCGTAAACACATCATGTTCACAACTAACCCGAACACTTGGAGCGCTATAAATAGATAAATATATAACTATACTATAACTGGCGCGGCTGTGTTGTTTTTCGTGTGTGTTTTTTGTTTTCCTGCAAATGGTGCGTGTTTACTATCGAGAAATGCGCAGTGGTTTCGGTGGAAGCTTTTTTTTGGACACCAGTTATATCTTGCGCAGATGCTTGCACTCGCAAGACTTCACTAGCTGTTCCCCCGTGGTTGACTACAGTTTACCGCGATAAAAAGTATCCTATAGATACATAGATGAACTCTTTATTGGCACACCACAATGCATAGATCAACGATAAATCTTAATGGTAAATGTCACAAAGGGCGGTCTTATCGCTCGGAGCGATCTCTTCCAGGCAACCCAAAAGCAGAGGAATAGGATAAATTATGTATAAACGGTGGTATACCACAAAAATTCAATAAAAATAAATGGTATCCTTCTCCAGAGTTCAAACATATCCATACTAAATTTAGCCTCATTTCTGATTCGATCCTTCAGAGAAACTTCAAGCCCTTTCCTTACCTTATTTACTATTAATTAAGAACTACTAGACTACCGCCCATTCATTGACCTGAACTGGTCTTGCGACATTGACAGGGGTCGCTCGGACGCCTGTCCTGCGAAGGGCGAGCATAGGGTTATCACTAGATACCTGGATGTATAAACCTAGATGAGATATTGTACGAAGAATAATGTTCTGTAGTAGGTAAATTAAAATAATTTTGACATCCATACAGCCAACGTGTTAACAAAACAAAAGTAAATTTCATTTTCCAAATCACATAACAGGTGACTACCTGATGTTAAGTGACGACGTGGTCGAAGGTGGTGCCACGCTACGCCTGGACTGGGAACTGGCTCTCAAGTGAGGCTGCCGGAACACAACGATAGGTGTTTGGCAAAAGATTTTTAACTTGAAGGAACAAGTTATGCGAGCAATAAAAATGCTCTACCACTTACTACCCACTATGTTTCCAACTCGATATCAAGTTCATAACAATATTATTCCTTTCACTGAGGTCCAGTTTGATAAACGGGATCCACAAAATATCGTGACAAATCCACGATAAAGCCGACGAATATGCAATCCAATTTCGTGTCCCTTCGACTTTATATACTTACCAGATATTTCAACCTTTTCTAGAAGACCTTACATCTTTGTTCACGACCGAAAATAGGTACCCCAATTGCCTAAAACTCGACCCTTGGATATATTGCTATCTCATGTCTGAACTATGTAAATGAGAGGGATGGAAACTCTTCGGATATCAAAAAGCTGAATGGAGGGAACACGGTTTATATTGGACATCTAATACAGAAATTGTTTAGTAGTGGAGTCAATTGGAACTGACTAGATACCGAAATAATCAAAGTCATTTATTATTAGATACGGATATCTCTGTTTAGATATAACAAAATGGGTTTACGTAACTAAACTACAGATACATTGGTAACATTTATGTTATTTTGAAATATCTGGCTGTAGACCTGTAGAGCCTCCGCGTGATTTTGATAACACTGGTTAAGTGGTTATGGATTGTAAGTGCATGAATGTGTTCATGTCTGGATGTTATTAGACCATTATCCAACACCCCATTAGAAATCATACCTTGTACAACATGTGATCCCGGGGTTTAGTTTATTTAAAGAAAATGGCATTCCGTCATGAAGACTATATATTTAGGACTAAACGTGAATTGGGCAATACGATTCTCAATATGGAGTAGACAAACAGAATGATTTCAATTCCGTTTAAATACGTCCACAAGTTCAAGTAGGTATCTCAAAAGGCAAAATGTCGGAGCCAATGCCTTCGGTCGCGTAAAAAAAAAAACCAGCTCAGCCCACGGACCTTTGTTGTGGTGGTCAGTGCCTCGTGCAAAACAAAAATAAGACAAAACGAACGGAACGGAACAGGTCTCGGCCTGCCCGGACCAGTCTGACGACTTTTGACCAAGTTTCTGTTCCCAGTCGTCCTACAAAGTTCACCTTGCAGCTGCATACTCCAACTCTCACTCTTATCCCAACGCAAGAAACAGCGTTTTCCTTTGACATTGCTTTTGAAATCTTCAGGGATAGCTCGGCAAGATATTGGGCTATGATTTAAAACCATTTCGATTTCTTTAGGAATTTTGGGCAGCGGTCTATCGGATGATGTAAGAACTCTCCGGAGATGTTTGTGACGAAACCAGATGACATTGGTCTAAAAGAGTTAAGCAAACTGTTGCCAAGCGGTTAGGTCTTAAAGCTTGAGGTCGGATGTAGCCTCGGGCACCTAGAAAATGTAACACGAACTTTTTGCTTGAAGCAGGTAGCTGAATGGTATCAAAATATTTTATAACAATATATTGGATACCCTCGGGTTTATCTACCTGCGGCGAAGCAAGTCACGCTTGGGGCCAGTGTTTTAAGCCGAGCAAAAATACTTTTTCTGTGAAGGAAGGGAACATTAGAGATCACGCGAAGTTCAGCTATTTTAGGATACTGAAAATGCATGACAAAGAACAGTCATGATGAGTTGCAAAACGTGACGAAGCAAGCTTGCAGAATTAAAAGAGGACAATGTTATATAAGGCCTAGTCACTTTGTTTAGTCTAATACGTTTAGTTATAATCTTAACCAGCAAAATTTAGAAGTTCCAGTTTTGCCATTCTCATGTAACACTTGACGATGCAATAACCAAATTCGGAGGGGAATTTTAAATGTCACAAGTAAAAGAATGCTTTTATAAATAAATAAACAATAACAACTAAAAAACTTATACGTATTAAACAAGGCACATCAACTCGGGGTGCAGTAACCAGACATTCTTTAAGGCCAACAAAACAACCAGAAAACATATGGTTAAAAAAAAAACTGGCAACATTCATGCGCAAAGCAACCATTAATTCTTGAGCCCTACCAAGCAGTCAACTTCCTTTATTTTCCGTTTTGTAATAAGAGCGCCGAAGGTCGAGAAGGGTCTTCGTTGACTGGACGCGCGGTATCCTGAACCAGTTGAGCTCTGGCGTCATTGGACTCTAAAGCAACCATGAGTTCTACTATGGTTGGTGGAACAGTCACCCCAAGCAAAGGTCCCTTGTGGTCAGTGACCAACGACGAGAATAACACAAGTACCTGGACACACGCCCAGGCTGTGTGTAATGACGTCACGATTCACGATCACGGCTCCAACACGATTTACAAGATTACAATTGTTGTTTAATGAAACTGCGAGGGTTTTAATCAAAATTGTTTTAGCAATTTCGAGCTTCACACTTTTAAAAACATTGCGCAAAAATTGAAGTTAAACGCAGACGCGTGATGTTTACGATGACTTTTCTTTTATGCAATCAAGTAATGATGAGCGTGTCACTCGCCTGGTGGTAAGCGCCACGCTTAAAAGTTCAGTGCCATTCAACATTTTGACCTTCACCAGTTCAAATTTAAAATCACCCTCACATATTAGATGATGTTTAATTTTTTAACTAACCTAAATATTGGACAACTAAAAATTGTATAGGTAGGTACTCAAAAACAGCTAAACAGTACCCCTAGTACAGGTTTTGATAGTTTACAAAAAGTATAAAAGTTTTCGTTTCCATCCATACATATTTTTTTCAGCGAATCTTAGAGACTTGGAGGGACTGAAACTGGACTCGTTAATACGGGTTATTTTAAATCGTTATAATCATATTCCAACAATGTTATTGAGTTACTTTTTGAATTTAAGCAGATCGAGTTGCCACTTTGACAAGTCGGCGGTGGTAAGCGTCAACGTTTACGAAAACCTTTTTTTTTTTTACTATTTACAGGGTAGCGTTTGACCACAAGTCACCTGATGTTAAGTGTCGATGTGGTCGAAGATGGCGCCACGCTACACTTGGACTTGGAACTGGCTCTCAAGTGAGGATGCCGGAACACACCGATAGGTGCTTGACGACAGATTCTTAACAAGAGGGTGATAGCTAGCCAGGCGAGTACTAGAAAATACTCTACCACCAAGCTATGGTTTCATCACGATGTTTTCCTCCACCGAAAGCTCAAGCTCATTGTAGGATTCGAACTCTCCTACGGATCGCAAGCCGACGTCACTACACCACTGAGCCATCATCGCTTCAAACTTTTATCGTTTTCAAAACTTGTACTAGGGGTACAGATGTAACACCGCCAGTAACCAGTACTTTGTTACTAAATAAAGTTATGTTATTTACATCCAAAAGCTACCTGATTAATTCAGAGAATTATAAACGAGAGCCTAATAATACTGGCGAATTAATTATCACTATTAGCGTAGCCTTTTAACACAGCCATTGCCCTGTTACGACTCCGTCCCTTTAACACCTTCTTCCCCTAATTACCAACTTATTACACAGGGGTATTATCATTGGAAACTTTAGCTTCTCAACTCCATTCCTCTCACGTCTGAAAGCTTAATCTTATCAGGCGGCTACCAAGTACGATCCCAAACAAACATTTCTATGATAGGAAAGGTTTGGGAGCTGCCGGCACCAATTTGAAGTTGATAAATTATTTATAAAAAATTTAAGACTATTAATAAATATAAATATTGGGGACAATTGCACACCAATAGACCTAGCCCCAAATTAAGCTCGAAACTTGGGTACTAGACAACGATATGCATACTTATATAGAGAAATAAATCTTAATATATATAAATCTCGTGTCACAATGTTTGTCCTCAATGGACTCCTAAACCACTTAACCGATTATAATAAAATTCGCACACCATGTGCAGTTCGATCCAACTTGAGAGATAGGATAGTTTAAATCTCAAATTATAGTCGCAATTTTAATTTATTGCTAATTATTTGTCTGTTATTATTTGACAGTCACAATTATCTGTTAACTCCAAATGATTCTAACAGATGTCGATACCTTTCGACTGGGTTGAGTAAGTAATCAATAGATGGCGCTGCTATGGTAAATCTACGAACGTGTCATATAAGCTACATTTTAACAGCATAATTACCACGTGTTGTTGACGCTATAAAATTAATTAAATTTATTTTGTAGTGAACGAAATAACAAAAACTTTAGCCACAGCAACGCGTGGCCGGGTCAGCTAGTACTTATATAGATAGAAATATCTAAGACTCAGGTACAAACATTCGTGCTCATCACACATATATTTGCCCTTACCGGGATTCGAACCCGGAACCGCTAGCTAAAAGAAGAATTTGTTGAGAACGAAAAAGTGAGTTTAGTGTGTTTGGGACGAAGCCAGTGATCATTAGAAGCTTAAAAGAAGAAAGTCTCATAAAACTATCACATAATGGCCGGGTCCTACGGCTCGCCTTTTCACAGACCAGACAGCACGGCGTACGTCGAATACACTCTGCCTGTTGCTTTTTGACATTGTGCGTGCACGTTTAATCGTTCCTAAGGTTGATTTTTCAACAAATCAAGCCGATCTAGACCAGACTACCAACCGTGGGACCGGCGTTTTTTTCGCATAACATTGGAAAAAAAACTGTAGGGTTATTTTCCGATGGATTGGGGGATTGAGGTGGATGACATACATCGTTCTGACCCCTATTTTCTCTGTAGAGAGCACAACAAATATTAGCGCTTTTTTTCCAATCCACAAATATTTGTCCCGTTACGGGAATCGAAGCCGCGACCTCACGCTTTGCAGTCGGCTGTTTGCACATTGCGCCACATCGGTCGACAATGGAGAAATTGAATGCTTTTGTCTGTGGAAAAATGTAGTTTTAATCTAGGTGCGCGATTTATAAGCAAAACGATACTCCCGTCTATCTTCCCAGGATCTCGAAAGTTGCCTCCCCGACTACAAGTAACTAACCTGAAACGTTCCCGGAGGATTTATTACTCAACGAAATTAACCTGAGGATGTCTCGCAGAGATTTACAATGAAGGAAATGAGGTATTTTTGAGGCCAGTTTAACTCCGATTTACGAGATCTTGTGGGAAGGTACGCCCTCAAGGGGTTATTAAGGAGTTTGTCTTACATATGGGTAATATAAGCAGGCATTAATGGCAAATAAGGGTTTTTATTTTATCGAAATCATATGTTTACCTAGTAGCAAACAACATGTGATCACTTCAAACTGTCAAACTTAAGACTAGCAGCGCCTGTTCCAACCTCCTTACACCGGCAAAAGTAAATGCCCATTTACTCATTATAAAACTAGCGGCTACACCCGCGTGGGCTACAGTTTATCGCGATAAAAAGTAGCATATGTCCTTTCTCAGGCTTTAGACTATCTCTGTACCAAATTTCATAAAAATCGGTTCAGTAGTTTAGGCGTGAAAGCGTAACAGACAAATAGAGTTACTTTCGCATTTCTAATATAAGTAGGGATGTGAAAATAGACTGTACGTCTGCCAGGTTGTTTGTTGTTTTTTGACACCTAAACGGCTGAACCAATCTTGATGACATTGTAAGAACATAGGTTGCTCTTTATCGCGATACACTTTATGGTACACACGCGGATGAAAATGCTATGTATGGATGGATGGATGGATGTTTGTTACTCTTTCACTCAAAAGCTAATGAACGGATCTAAACGAAGGCTGCCGGAACACACCGATAGGTGCTTGGCGACAGATTCTTAACAAGAAGGTGGTAGCCAGGCGAGTACTAGAAAATACCCTACCACCAAGCTATGGTTTCATCACGATGTTTTCCTTCACCGAAAGCTCAAGCTCATTGTAGGATTCGAACCCACGTCTAACGGATCGCAAGCCGACGTCACTACCACTGAGCCATCATCGCTATGAAAGATGTTTTTAAAAACTATGAAAAAGTATATCCTTATCTGTTATTGACAACAGATAAGGATATACTTTTTCATAGTTTAATTAAGTTAACACAAACACAATCGGTACAAAGAACGCTAGTAAGAGGATGTCTAAGATTTTTCATAATAGATCCGTTAAACTTCAAAAGACAGCAGGAAAACCTTTGTGCTCACTTGCAGCTGAACAGGTCCTGGCCATTTTTAAACTCGCCTCAAGACATTAAAGTTAAAGCTCCACTGAAAGGAAATCTCGACGACATTTCTGTGACTTCAAAAGCACTAGAACTTGAAAAGTATTTCAGACGGCCGAGAGTCCGGAAGGGACTGGAATATGCTTCAATGATTTGGGCAGTTACAAGAATTACCGGTGAAGTATCGATTATATTAAAGACTAGCTGCGCCGCACGGTTTCACCCGCGTCGTCCCGTTATCCCGTAGGAACCTTTTTCCGGGATAAAAAGTAGCCTTTGTCATAATCCAGCTAGTGTAGCCAGCTAGTATTATCTTCTATAGTAGTTTAGAAAGAGATTTGAAAAAGATTTGATTGTTTGCTCCAGACAAACTTAATGAAACTACTGAACTGATCTTGATGGTAAGGAGTTAGTTTAAGGCGCTGGTTCCCAAACTAAGCTGAAAAACGGGGTTAATTAAAACTATCTCTCCGTGTAATTTTGGCCTAAAAAAATTTAGTAAAAATATATGTTAATCTACTTGATATATAGCAGAACACTTTCAGGCCGAAAAATGCAAAAAATATATTTATATATTGAATGAAACATAATGTGCAAGGAGCCCCATTTTCTAAAAGTTTAACACTACTTTACTCCTAAACTATATATACAACAAAGATTTGTTAATACCATCAGCGTATTAAGAAATATAATACCCAAAACACCTTCAGGCCATTTATTGAAAAAACTCTTTAATTATTTTTTGCGAATTTTTTACGTATTTCATACTCGCAAATCGCCACGCCAGTCTCTCATAAAGTCAGTGCTTTCACCTGATCAAGCAAGGTCAACGGCGTATGTCAGGGCCTTAAACCCAGGGGAAGGACATAGGATACTTTTTATCGCGATAACCTGTAGTCATCGCGGGTGAAACATCGGAACTCAGATAGTATAAAGTAAAATATCATTGAACAGGATAGCAAAATGATAATGTAAGAACTATTGAACCTATCTTGATGGTATGGAGTGTAGAGATAGTTTGAACCCTGGGGAAGGACATAGGATACATTTTATCGCGATAAATAATATATCATTGAACACGTTTCTAAAATGTTAAGGTAGAGCAATTATAAATCTAGAATGAGGAGACGCTGACGATGCAACAATATATATCTAAAGAAAACAGGTAACATTTGCTCGTTTTTGTGAGAAGACAATTAACTGTCCATACGAGAGCGTTCCGCAACTGGTTTCCAAGACGACTCCAACCTGATCCGTGGACCTTGAACCCAATGCGATCAGAAATAGTCCATCCACAATAATTACGGACGAACAATTTCTTCAAGGTATTTTAATAAAGCACCTGCTCTGATATTTAAGTGAAATATGATGTACTAAAGAATATTAATATTGAAAAGCGAAACAACGGTAATCTATACTAATATTATAAAGAGGAAAGATTTGATTGTTTGTTTGTTTGTTTGCATCGAATAGGCTCCGAAACTACTGAACCGATTTGAAAAATTCTTTCGCAGTTGAAAAGCTACACTATCTGCGGCGGACATAGGCTATTTTTTTTTTTTTTAATAGGGATCTATAAGAAAGTTGCTATTTTATAACCCAAGGTGTGAAATCGAAACCTATGTGCGCTGCAATAATTATTGACAATAGAACAAAATAATGTATTACGGGTTTGTAGGTTCCATTAAGATCTACAAAAAAGTCCGCGAGAGCATATGTCTAACTATTATAGGATTTATGTGTGTGTAATTACAATTTTTAATTTTGATATTACTTTTAAATACCCGTGCGAAGCCGGGGCGCTCCACTAGTCGCGATATAAAGTATCCTATGGTCCAAACTATATCCATGCCAAATTTTTTCAAGATCTGTTTAGAGGTTTAGGCGTGAAAAGATAACAAATAGACTGAAAAGAAAGAGTTGCTTTGACACTTAAATATTATATGTATATGAGCTAAAAGAGAATGCGAGAAATTAATTCAAATAGGGTGGTCCAACACAAATTAATTTGACAGCTCACAAGACAAAGACCAACTTTGCAACAAGTTCGCCCTCGCAGGTTACGCAAGAATCCTACCGAGACCTAAGTTCAGAAGTGGGACCACTCCGCAGTGCAGTGCAAACCGAAAACAACAACAAAATCCATTCAGGAGGAGCCAAACTAACCCGACAACATCTGCGTTCAACTACGAAAAACAAACCAGCAAAAAAAAACAATTAAGCATTCCTCTGTCGTCATTTGAGTCCGGACGGGCACCGCGTCCAGACGAAATTTGAATTACAAAAACACAAAAGTTAAGCCCAGGGTTTTGAATTTTCAACAGAATTTACATACACAAATGAGTCATCTGCGCTCGTCACGGTGTCTGCACGAGGTCTTTTTTTCATTTAACGTTGAACACGTCATCGGTTGGGGTGTTTCAATCGGTGGAGCATGTTTCAGTGAAGCATGAACGTATGACTTGTGTCCGTGTCCAGTAATTTGTTGTGTTAACAACCTTTGCAACTATCTTTTTAATTGATTTTTATTCACTACAGGAAGCCATGTTTACTTACGCCCTTACTGCCAAAGCAGAAAACTAAAATCGTAAGTGTTATCAAACATTAGCGTCATTGGGAGCTTCTTTATTCGTATGCCCAACTCTATTGTCGGAGTTTTAAGGCCTCCGATATGGCTTTACGACCGATACAGCCGGGACCGATAGGATCGACAGCTTAACGTGTCCTCCAAAGCACGGTAGTGCTCAGTGGATTATTCCACTAAACGATTCAAGTGATCGCAGTGCCGATTGTTGCTTAAACCAATTGATCTGTTACGACAGTAAAGACGTAATTCTAATAACAATCAAATGTTAACATGTCAAAACTTAATACATATTGTGTCATAATCTATGTGTTTGATATGATACTGACACGATCAGATAGGCTTCCCCCAAGGCAAACCAATGAGACCGATTTTGTTTTCCAACTTCAACTACCATTGAAAGAAAGAAGAAGAAAGAATATATGTTTATTTGCAACAACAACACTCTTGGTACAAATTATATATAAAAAAAAGAGAAACTATATACAGTAACAGAACTCAGTGTCAGTAAACAAAAATGTCAGTGTCGCAAATCGGCCCCAACTCAGCAAAACTCATTGCCGTTTTAAATGTATTCATACAAAACTGCGGCACCGATAAATTCATCACAATAGCTACCTATTATTCAAACATCCGAAAATATCGTAAAACTGACATAAAGCTCGGGAAGTTCATTACCATTCGCAGCGAGATCTTTCAATGAAATCGAAAAATCGTATATTTACAATTTACATATACCTATTGAATACTTGAATGGACGGAAACGACGGTTTGGCTCAATGATTTTTTTAACTAATTTTGACAGGAAATAGGTATGGCTCAATACTTACAATATCCTAAAAAGGTGATTTTGATTTCGGAGACGAGCCATTTTTCGCAAATATAGTTTTGAATAACATTTTTAACATTGTCGTTAAGCCATGATCAGCACGAGGTCACCTTTCACCTGCGGAGGCTTCTGAGAAATAAAAAAGAAGATAGATAATAATATCAAGATATCAAATCACTTTATAGTGACTAGGATATCCCATGTATAGAAGCAAATGTTAAGACACTAAACGAGAAGCAAACTTCAAAACAATTACTCATTAGTTACAGTAAAACAAACCCTAAAAATGAAGACTTTCAAAAAGGTCAAACACAGCTTATTCTCCAGAATTAAGCGCAAATAAATATTAATAGGCACTTTTCTTGAAATCCCCGCGAACCTATCAAGTTAATCCTCAAAGAAACCACTGAATATTTTAAGAGGGGTATTTAAAATAAATTGTGAATACCACAGAAAACCACCGATTCCTAAATCCCGAATGTTTTAATATTAAATGAGCTGAAGGCATTGTTGGAAATTAATACCTTAAATATCGCAGATGGGTTATTTTTCTATTCATTTTTTCATATTAACGAAAGCCCTTCTCCGATTTTTGAGTTGTGGCTAAGAATAGTCCTTCCGTTTATCAAGATTAATAGGTGTGGAGATTAATCGAACCTTAAAGAAGTACAAATGGTCGCTTTCATGATTTTGATCGAAATATTTCCATTAGTCAGAAACTGCGCTATGGTGGCGGGTTCCATCATCCTGGAAATGTTTTCACTTTGCTATACCAAGATGAACGTAGGTATAGGTACTAGGCACTGCCTTAGAGCATAGAGTCGTCTTATCTGTACTATAAGCTTAATTTGAATCAGCATCATTTATAAAAAAATTATAGCCGATAAGGCCCAGCACGTCTATAGATTCTTCGAGACGAGACTACAACAAAGCGATCTACGTTAAAACTTGATTAATAATAACCCAGTGACAGGTCAAAAACCGTCACAGCACGTCATCCTGAGACCAAGGAAGCTTCTTTACAAAAGCAAATCGAGAAGACTCAAATTCAACCCTATATCTGTCGAGATGAAGTCCACTGTTGGATGAAAGGGAGGGAGTAAGGGAGTAAGTAGCTTGCGTGCACTTTGGAAAATGGTGTACAAATTCCATCATCATAATTTCTTGTAGCGTAAAGTCCATTTTGGCTGAGGAATCCGATTCTGACAGCAATTCCATGGGTACTACGAGGATGCTTCGAGACTGTTTTATCAAAAATAGCCCATAAAGGTACACTGTAAGGTCTATATTGGTGTGGAAGCGAAGGAATGCCATGAAAGGATGTGTCGGAAGACGTAAAAAATACGGTTGAGCACACGTGGGCGGTCGAATTCTATGGGGTATTAGGTAGATATACATCTTCACGGTTTCGTTCGAGGGTAGGCATGAAGTCATTGATCTTGTGCATTTGAGGTGGGAGTGATCATTCATCATGAGGGAAGATCTATTATGTGTGAGGAATTTAGGATATTTGGGAAATGTTCCGTTGCAATATCTTATATTTATGTTAACAATGCCTACACTCTTTATTAGGAACTAGCTGTGCACGGCGTCATTAATGATTAAACCTTCTACATTTCAAATTTTACTTAAATCCGTTGAGCTGTTTCAGCAAACATTCAAACCTACTCGTTAACTCACGTTTTTTAGAAAAGTTTACTATACCGAATGAAGCCATGTCGAAAGCCTACGGGCAGGCTGATAAAACTACAAAACCTGAGTGAGCCACTTGCTCTTGAGAAAGAAGAAGACTATACAGAAAGTTCAGTTACTGTACAGGTTTCAAATAAGAATCAGTAAGGAATATTCTAGAACATGGGACAGAAATTCCAGTATATAAACATCAAACTACATACACAGCACTCTACCAAACATCTCGAGCCATAACCCATGATCATGATTAGCCAGAAGAAGTCCACTGCTGAACATAGGCCTCCCCCTTTGAACGCCACCATGAACGGCTAAGATGCCATTACCAACTGAGACCAAATCAATAAAAACATCAATATTGGTTTAGTTGCTATGTAATAATAAAATAATGGGTAACAAGTAATATTTTATCCAAGTATTATATCGTCGGGATACGATGATCCTTCAATTAAGATACCCGAGACACCCTCCAGAGATAAACTGAGTATAGGAGATATTTATAGACAAAGAGCTGGCAACTTGAAAACTAAGGTCTAGTTACAGCTGTTGTAGTTTTAACAACAGCAACGGCGATCTGAAGCCATGATAGCTCAGAGGTGACGTCACTAAATTAATAGAATTTTGAACTTAAGTAATTCAAATCCACGCACTGCGCTCGTCACCCTGTTAATACTCTTTATATCAATGGAAACAATGTCCTTCAATCCAGAACACAGTAATGTTTCGAGATTTCTTCCTTTATCTTTGTCCTTCTCAGAAAAACAACGGAATCATTATAATAAGCTTATCAGATTACCCAATTCTCTACGCGATATCTGAACAATTACCCAATACCACACTTATTACGTTACTAGTGTCAAAGACAAGTAGCAATGAACAGTAATCTAAAATTTCAACAGCCTCTGTACATGATAGGGCACGATCAAAGGATTTTCAACCCTAAACTGTATCCATCTCGCATATTATGATATAGGTCGTTTCGTATTGAAGCGGGTTTGAATAATGTTTTCTGAAATTTGAACAGTTCAGATGATGTAACAGATTCTTGTCGTAAAGGCTTTATCTATGCTGTTACGTAAGTTAATAACAGGTATTTGTTATTTATGGAACAAGTTTGTTAGCCTGGAAATGTGTTAGTAATGAAAATTAGTGCAGAGACGGTGAGAGTGGTATACAAGGCTAGGGTAGAAACAGAATAGATAAATAATACAAAACTTTTGGCTCAGTGGTAGTGAGTGACCTACAATGAGGTTGATCTTACGATGAAGGAGAACATTGTGATGAAACCATAGCTTGATGGTAAGGGTGTTTTCTGGTGCCGCCGTCAAGTTAAGAATCGCCAAGCACCTATCGGTGTGCTCCGGCAGCCCCACTTGAGAGACAGTTCCCAGTCCGGCGCCACCTTCGGCCACATCGTCACTTAACAACATCAGGTGCTTTGTGGTCAAACGCTACTCTCTGAGTATTAAAAAAGTGTAGAACCCTATTTGATCGAGAAACGAGTCCGGGCGGTTAATACATCACTCGAATAAAGCGTCGATAAACGAATTGTATTATTATATATGTGTACAATAATTTCATATCCACGATAATCAGTTAGCAATTTCTTTCATCCATAAAACCAATTATACAACCGCCACACGTTTCTTTGCGTAATAACAACGTCACATTTACGGAAATTATAATTACACATTTTAGATTTGTTCTTGACGTAGGCGTTCACGTTTTTCCATATCAACATACAGTTGCCTACAGTTATACCGTAACTTTATTGTTTTATAATATTACTAGCTATTCCCCGCGGTTTCACCCGCGTGGGCTACAGTTTATCGCAATTAAAAGTATCCTATGTCCTCAGGATTCAAACTATCTCCATACAAAGTTTCATTTAAATCGGTTCAGTAGTTTAGGCGTGAATGCGTAACAGACAGACAGACGGAGTTACTTTCGAATTTATATATTAGTAGGGATAAGGGATATTTCATCATCATCAACATCATCGGCATCAGCCGGAAGAAGTATTTATTTATTAAGAAACTCAACAGCGTAATACAATTATATTGCTTATAGAATATTTAAACATTGTAAGGCCAATTAAAGAATTTCACATTAATAAAAAGTATATTGCTGAACATAAGCCTCCCCCTTTGAACGCCACCATGAACGGGTATTACCCGT
This sequence comes from Opisthograptis luteolata, assembly GCA_931315375.2. Classification (NCBI taxonomy): domain Eukaryota; kingdom Metazoa; phylum Arthropoda; class Insecta; order Lepidoptera; family Geometridae; genus Opisthograptis; species Opisthograptis luteolata. The sequence goes on along the minus strand of OV928053.1, from coordinate 8,390,572 downwards.
TTGTGTCTATAGACTCCCCACGATTCTTATAATATTGTCCTAGTAGGGGGCTTAATAAGGGAAAACCCAAAAGAACACTCGGTAATTTCGTATGGGAATTACCGGTAATTTTGTGTGAGAATTACTAGGTGGTACAGTCAACGACAAAAGTCGCTGACTAATACTTAATTTTCAGTTTTCTTTATGATCTTAAACACCAACCTTCGACCGAATCATCACTTAACATCACGTGTGTTGTAATGTGGTCAAACGCTACCTTGTACGTTGTTAGAATAAACAAATATTACTGATGTAATACGCATTTGGAAAATTAAGTATGTTCAGCTACTTATGTCGCTGACTGTACGAAGTTAACCGAGTCATCTAGTACATTACACCAGTGGCTCGTCCGGCTTCCCACGGGTGGGCAAATATAAGGCGTTTTTTGAATGCGTAAATTCCCATAGAAAGAACTTGCCAAACTTCCGGGGTATTTCCCAAAAAAAATGTTCATACAAACCTTATCCTGACAATTACGAACAAACTAAACGATAACTATTATAAATCTAAATATATTAGTACAAATCTGTAGGAACTAGTTACGAACTCAGACGGAACCATAACAGGTGACTCAATTCTCAAAGTTGTTATTGAATGGCAATCAGCTGACTAAGAAATAAGCGGTTATTAATACACGGAAGAACGGAAGGATATAACAAAATAATACCAATTTCCGATTATAAATACATTCTAGAACCCCGACTAATCATAGCTAATAACAGTCGATCAAATTTCAAACAAAAACTACATCAAAATCGATTCATCCTTTTGGAAGCTACAAAGCCACAGATTGACTCAGGGTGACGTGCGAAGTACAATTTTTGAAACCCTTTGTAACCTCAGACTTCACGACGTCATGACAGCAAATGTGACGGTAAGCGTCACATTTGCTGTCACATCAAGCGAGAGACTTGCTCGTCTCCTCAATCACTTGCATAAAAATCCCTGACATTTGCTCGATTACATGCACCAAGCGCTAAATTTTCTTTCCACGTCAGAAGTCAACAATGAAGCGATCTCATTGGCTCTTTCCAAGCTCGCTCTCATAGCAACAGGATTACTCAAGCAAATATTAAAAACAATTCCACTATCCAATGACGTGAGTAACGCGTGTATACTATGTCAAAGGTAAGCTAACATATTTCCTAGTACCTACCATATCAAGTCTGCATCGAGTCACGTGCTTCGGACTTGTGCTGATTGCGTAACGTGTGGGACCACGCTTATGTTTTGGTTTGTGCAGGTGTGTTCATGGATGGAATGAATTGAATAGTTTGATGAAATTAATTATATTATAAACAAGCTATATTACAAGGTTTCACCCGCAAGGACGTCATGAAAAGTCATCTACCTAATTCCCCAGGGTTTAAACTAACAATACAATGCCATTATATATATGGGATTTGGCCCGAATACTGCCCAGGCCCGAAAGTATTTGCGTTAGATAGGTCAAGTATGTGCAATGTGCATATATATGTATCTAATAGAAGATCTATATATCATAGGATTATTAACAAGAGAACTTTGTGTTTTGTTAAAAATAAGAATATCATCAATGTAAACAAAAACAAAAAATATACTATTTAGGTATCATGGCCTTAGATATGGACTTGGGTGCAATCCTAATGATCACAAAGAAGCTAAAATAATGAGTAACAGCATAGTAATATAGTTATTTAGATTGGAGGACCTAGGCTTAGCATAAACAGGCATTTGCATATAGGCAAGACTTAAGTCCAAATGAGTAAATTATTTTTATCGATTTTTATACGTTTTTGGAATCTCCATTGGCATGAAGTATCCCTTATGTCACCTACCGGGTGAGGTTAATGAGACCTACTCTACAATACCTGCTGTCGTTCGTTCCATATTCACCTTACGAGATTAACAACCGTTCTCATGATAACACAATAATTTGATACCAAACACTTCGCTCCGGTATCAATTTCATCTTACCGAGAATATTCCAGAATTTTCCATTATGATTATAAACGTAGAAGGTTTTACTTCCAATCTCTTAGCCTCGTCGGATTTCAAAGAGTTTCTATGAAATAAATCATTTGAATTGAAACTTGTTGGTAGCTCTTACCCAATTTGAGCATCAGCAGTGCGAATTCGGTTCTTACCTGGAAAAATAAGAAAAACATGGTCAATAATTATATTCATTTCTCTTTACCTTTTAGCACGCTTTTTTAATTAGTACTTAATACTAATTCATACTCCATACTTAACACTACTAATATTATAAATCTGAAAGTAGTTTTGTCTGTTTATTTGTTTCATTTTCACGACTAAACACATGAAACGATCCTAATGATACGAGTACCTATATAGATAGTTTGAACTCTGAGGAAGGACAACGGAAACGTCTAATCTCGATAAATTGCAGTCTACGCGACGGAAACCCCGTTGCTTAAAATAGCCTAATAAATAAAGATAGAAGTGAAACGTAGTGCAATATAAAAATCATACATGCTATCTATGGCTCTACCAAAACTCAAGCTCTAGAACACAATATTTGACCTCTCAGTCTAACTACCTCATTGCAACATCGGAAAACAAACCGACCAAACAAGAGATTGTTCAACGCTGACCTGCGCCGTAACAAACAAAAATTGTTATCTCAAAGATTAGCAAGTCGGTTAGCCCCTAAACACACATCAGCGGTGGTCCCACACGCACAACTCGAATAAGCCTATTCCGACCTCAACCCGTATTCAGAACAATAGCACTACGTAGTAACCCACAGTAAGGAAGCTAGCGCGGTTTCTACAGGCGCTCTTTACTCTTTTTTTTAGGTTCCGTACCTTAAGGGTAAAACGGGAACCTATTACTAAGACTCCGCTGTCCGTCCCTCTGTCACCAGGCGTATATCATGAACCGTGATAGTCACACAGTTGGCATTTTCCTAGATGACGTATTTCTGCTGTCGCTATACAACAAATACAGAATAAATATATATTTATCGTGATTTTTTGCCTTTTTTATAGATAATGGTACATCGTGCGCGAGCCCGACTCGCACTTGGCCGTTTTTTTTTAACAACTGGGTAGGCTAGCGTTAAAAGCTACACTATCCCTGTGTTTTTTATTGTAATAAAAATTCCGTTGAAATCTCTACACGGGTATAACAGAATTAAACTAAAATGGTCGTTTTGTAAGGAGTTAACTTACTGTCTTGGACTTAGGTATACTGTACTGTTACGGCCCTAAGCCTTACCCCGTGTTGTTTATTGGGCCTTAACAAGGAACCCTGGGCTTTACGATTAAGGAGAAAAGATTATCGCGAGGATTTTTGGGGATTTTCTTTTCGGCGGTTATATAAGGCTTAAATTATGGGGAAAAAAACACCAACAAAGAAATGACCGTGATTATTTTTTTTGTTAATATTCTTTTACTGTTTCGTTTTAGCGTTTGAGATGAAAATATAGAATTCTGTGTTTAATTATTTTTTATTAGTACACTTAACGTTATCGTTTCAAGAATACTAACTCTGGTTATGTGTGATATTAGATCTATTTATGCCTAGTAATTTTGACGCTTGAATAACTGACGAAGATGTAGTACTTCCCCATGCGGTCTCCACAAACCCACTACATGCCACTACAAGTAATTTTCAAACTAGCTGACCCCCGCGGTTTCACCCGCGTGGAAAAAGTATCCTATGTTCTTCTCCAGGGTTCGAACTATCTTTGCATCAAATTTCATCAAGATCGGTTCAGCGGTTCAGTCATTAAAAAGTAATAAACAAACGAACAAGCAAAGGGAGTAACTGTCGGATTTATAATAGGTATTATTATGGATATGTACCTACCTAGAAAGTACAGATACAAGTCACAAAAAAAGCTTGGGATTGTAGTGAACTTGCACCAATTCAATCAATTAGTCATAAGAATAAAATTGTCAACGTGATCGCGCCAAAACAATTACCTGCCGGGCGTTTCTTGCCTGTTCTTTTGCCGGCGTAAGGAGGTTGGAACAGGCGTAGCTAGTTTTAAGTTTGACGTTTTAAAGTGATCACAATGTATCCTATTGAATAAATAACTATTGACTATCACGAATCCAATAACCTACAACATTATTTTGTATGTAAATGACTAAGCTAAGAAGCTTTAAGCACAGTTAAGTTATTATAGGAGGATTAATATTCAGCGAAGTGATTAATTGCTTGCTAGAACTCAGCGTTGTTTAATTTTAGCTTAGCAATTCCTTCCTACGCTAAAATTAAGCCTAAGTAATTAAAACTGTAAACAAAAGAATAATTCTTCCGTTTATGTAGTGGCCAAATTCTACTGTCACAGTTTTCAGAACGCCCAAATATTTTTGATCCTTTGAAATGGTTAACATATTTGAAGCGACGATGGCTCACTGGTAGTAACGTTGGCTTGCGATCCGTAGGTTCGAATCCTACAATGAGATCAAGCTTTCGGTGATTGAAAACATGGTTATGAAACCTCAGCTTGGTGGTAGGGCATTTTGAAGTGCTCAACTGCCGCGTTACCACCCTGAGGCTAAGAAACTGTCATCAAGCAACTATCGATGTGTCACTACTTGACATTCAGTTCCCAAACCAGGTGTAGCGTGGCGCCACCTTCGGCCACATCGTCACTAAACACCAGGTGAGTTGCGATCAAACGTTACATACGTTACATAATATCGATAAAAAAAATATCGATAAATCGCCGCCCTATTTCCTTAACAAAAGGCAGGGACAGACTGTCATCCCTATTGTGTTACCCAGACGTTTATTTAAATATTCCGGATGGCTCAGACCGGTTCCAGACTCCTAATACAAAACGAAAAGAACTGTTTCGGTGTTCCACGACCTTTCGAGAAAATGGAACGCTTTGATTGTAGCCAGCTTATGAAATTCCTGGGCAGACTGGCTGCTTTAAAACCTTTTAGTTTTATAGGGTAGCACAGCACTTGACCTTAAGTCAGACTGTGTGGTCAAAGATGGCGTCTTGAGGCCACTGTACACCTGGATTTAAGTGATCAATTTAAAAGGTAAATCTTAAAGCTACGCTTGTTCTAAGCCCCTTACGCCGGCAAAAAAAGAAGCAAGTTACGACTGGCAGGTAACTGTTCAAGATATTCACAACACTATTGTAAACAAATTAGTCGAGTTACTCGCATCACCTCACTAAATCGTTCACTTTATCTGTAATGTACCGGAATCAGTCCATTGTCCTTTCACTACCTTTCATATCCATCTCATGCAGTCTTGTACGCAAACTGAAAATTTTGTCTATATCAAAATAAAACAAGTATTTTATGAAAAATAGACTTATTATTTCGTCTACAACACTAACTAATTGAATTTGATCAAATTTTCTATAATCTCAATAACTTTTGTCCTCAAAATAGTCTGATATTTTATAATAAGCTTTTCTAATAAGATTCCGTTTTCAATCGACTTCAAAATTAGTTATCGACAAGTTTTGAATTTCACTTAGGATTTTAATGAAACAGCGTTTTATAGCACAATGCGTTGAAATAACTTTCCTTCCATTTAAGTTTCGGCGGGAACCTTGTTTTTTAACTAAATTCTTACTTGACCGTTAATTCTTTTTTGCACGAAATCAGAGCGACAACTGGCGACTGCGCGCGCGGGACGGCGTTAAAACTTGATGTAGAAATTAAAGTTTTGTCATCGAAAGTTTAACGCGATTTTTAAGTGACAACGCGGAGAAGTGTCTTCTAAAACTGATAATAACTTTACTATAGCAAAATATTAAATAGCTTGTACGTCATTTTTCACAAGCACGAAGTAAAATTTATACACTTAACCAGATTCAAGGATGTGATAATACTTATGAAGGTAAACATTTTGTTTAGTCCAAGTATTAAATTTAATTAGCTATTTTATACTACATAGTTTCAAATTAAGACAATAAAATACGTTAGACACAAAATAATTTCTTGTGTCTAAGATGAAAGCATATATAAGAATTGGTGGAGATAACCAGCAAAACCAACGCAACACTGCAATGAGTTCTCAACCTTAAAATAAAAAAAATTGCTGTACCACGTTACTAGGCTCCATAAAGTCAGCAACTCCTTCAAATGTACGTTTTTTCAACAAAATCCCAAGCGAAATGTAAGACTTGTCGATAGCAAAACAAAATGAATTAGTATAATTACTGTTTTATTTCATCGACAATAATCATTTCACATCCCTAAATGCGCCGAATAAAAGCGCGTTGATCGTCGCCAGTTCCGATAGCAACCCAATTTTTGCCAACTTATCTCATTCTTCAGGTCACCTTTACTCCCATACATATAAAGTTCAAAATACCATGACCGTAAACAAAGAGCATTGTCTCATTGTTCGAAGCAGACGATATGTTTTGACAAAGAAGTTGACACGTGCGCTTACTTTTTTTTTTATCCGCATGCATATATATTTATGTATAATTTGTTGTATATAATTAATTAACATGCAGTGTATGTATATGAAGTGTGGATTTAATTTATGACATGAGGCAGACAAAGAGTTGACGTTTGTTGCGACTAATTTTGAATGCGTGATAAATTAAATTACCTGTTTAATTACCTGTTTAATTGCTAGGGCTAATTTTATTTGGCTCGCGTCTTGACTCTCGCTAACTAGGTCTTGTTTGCCGTTTCTGCTGAGACCATTTTCGTTATGTGGCAGTACGAATCAAATGTTGAGAGAATTTCATAATGTAATCATTTTTGAACGATATAAAAAAGGTATTTTTTAACATCCCGCTTTACGCTTTATTAACAAGACTTCATCAAATGCATCTCTCATGCATTTCATGAAGTCGGGGTTTGAAAACTAATAGATAAATGCACATACGAGTAGGTACATTATGTTATCAAAACAAGACACGTTTAATGTAACGATAAGTACTTGTTCTACGAATAGACATATCTTTGGCGTTACTTCTCGATTACGTCCTTGCGGTATAGTTTCATAACATTCAAGGATGCGGGACATGTTTGCGCGATATTTGAAATTCGTGATATTAAAGCGAATCAGTGGGGTCGCGTAAAGCTGGGTATTACTACAATTATATACAAATGTATGTTAATTTTTGTGTATTATTAGCCATTTCTATTTAATGCCGTGTTTCTTTTGTTTGTTTACAACTTACAAAGTAGGGTAGCGTTTGCCCACAAGCCACCTTTACTTAACGATGTCTGTTTTGAAATTGAAAAGAATATCAACATAAATAGTTTTCTTTAACATTCACATAAATCTACCCACTACAGATATAAAGGATTCATTTCTATTAAGAAATATTTAATTAATGTCGCCACCCACGACTAACTGAAATTAAATTTATTTACAGTAATAAATTAGTTAGTAGGTACATAGACAGATACTAGTCCTTACCTAATAAACCTAAAATATTCCTATACCTAGTTCCAAGCTGTATATATGTATACATAATTTATCAAAAAGTTTAATCTCAAAACTTTAAGGGTCGAATGGTCTACCAACCCTTCTGTCATAGTTGGTCTCCTGTCACGCACACGCAGAGAGGTCGCTTCTAGCATTGTGATTTAAATTTCGAATCCTCGCTTGAATTTAGAACGATATCTGAGGGTAGTCTGGAAACGTGTGAGTGGTTCTGACGGGTAGGAATTGGGAAGGAAATCCTTTTTGAATAACGGATTAGTGCACAATGCCAGTGGCAATATTCAAATTGGTACTTTGGCGACGTTGGGGGCAGTTGGAAGTGCCTTTGCTTGAGCTGTCCCAAGTTCGAATCATGATGTAATAAAATTAAATATTAAATATTTATTTGCTCATTTCGGGTTGCTCAGGTCTGAGGTTCCGAGAGATCGAGATATCTGAAAGGAAATGGGGGGACTTTTGCCCAGCATTGGGACAGTACAGTTTAAATAATTTGTTTAACAAAAAAACGACTCTCTGTTGGTTCCTTAACATGGTATCACCCTTGGAATATCTTTTTTCCAACAAAAAAAGAATCATCAAAATCGGTTCATACACGACGAAGTTATTCGAACCACCTTCGAAAAAAAAAACATCGTTATTATTCCCAGAAATTATACAAAGATTGACAAACATTGTAATTTTCTTTTTTTAATTTCCTGTAGTTTTTTTTTTTTTGGTGTTTCCGTAATTTTCTCTGGTCTTGGGTTTTAAGTGACGTGTCCCGTTAAACGGAGATCAAATATGTCCAAGACACCCTCTACGCAGGGCATCCTCGTAAAGGGTTGTCGGTTATTTACTAGGCTAATATATGTGACAGTACTTTGGATTGCGTGCATACCTCCACGACCACATCGCTTATGTTGATGAATACAGACACATAAAAAACACTGCGTGGTGTACAAACGAACATGGCTATTTATTATGTCTAGAAAGAAAACTTTATACATTTTTATATAGCTGGGCCCCCGTGGTTTCACCCGCGTGGACTTCGGTTTATCGCGATAACAGTAGCCTGTATTGTGTGTTGTTTCTCGGGGTTCAAAATAACTCCAACCTACCAAATTTCATCAAAGTTGGTTCAGCGGTTTAGGTGTGAAACGGTAATAATGCGAGAGAAGGACAGAATTATATAGCGATGATGGCTCAGTGGTAGTGACGTCGGCTTGCGATCCGTAGGACGTGGGTTCGAATCCTACAATGAGCTTGAGCTTTCGGTGAAGGAAAACATCGTGATGAAACCATAGCTTGGTGGTAGGGTATTTTCTAGTACTCGTCTGGCTAGCTACCACCCTCTTGTTAAGCATCTGTCGCCAAGCACCTATCGGTGTGTTCCGGCAGCCTCACTGGAGAGCCAGTTCCCAGTCCAGGGTGTAGCGCGGCGCCATCTTCGACCACATCGTCACTTAACATCAGGTGACTTGTGGTCAAACGCTACCCTGTAATTAGTAAAAAAAAAAAAAAAAATCTCCTTTATAATATTAGTATGTATGCATAGTATGGATATTGCTAGGTGGACCGACGACATTGTGGCAGACGCACCGCTTTGGTTTTGTTTAGTAATATGACGACCACCGACATAGCTTTCAGAATTTGCAAGTTGAAGTGGCAATGGGCAGGCCACATCGCTCGACGAACCGATAACCGATGGGGAAGAAAGGTTCTCAAGTGGCGACCACGAATCGGAAGGCGCTCTGTGGGTAGGCATCTCACTAGGTGGGCCGACGACATTGTAAGAGTCGCAGGACACCGATAGATGCAAATAGCCAATAGCCGTCCATGGTGGCGTTCAAAGGGGGAGGCCTATGTTCAGCAGAAGACTTCTTCCGGCTGATGATGATGATGATGATAAGTATGGTTGGAGAGTAAACAAACAAAATATGTACTTATAAGTTTCCCTTCTATTATTTCTACTAGTTATAACAAAAACTAGTTTAGTGCTCGTTACAGCTTTATTTACATAAAACCTTATTGTCAAGTCGATAACCTCATTTACATTATAAAACATCAAAATGCATCTATGGAACTTAACTTGACCCGATTATTAAAATTTCGTAAAAATGTAAACAACTTTCAAACTGATGAAAATCTGCAATTCGTTTCATCATGCTATAAAGTCAGCAAATTTAAACATCAAATATAAAACTTTTTACAACTGACTAGACCAGACCCTGTGGCCCGCGTGGTGGATTATAGCCCACTAGCTACGCCCCACGGTTTCACCCGCGTCTTCCCGTTATCCCGCAGGAACCTTTCCCGGGATAAAAAGTAGCCTATTGTGTTAATCCAGGGTATAAACTATCTCCATTCCAAATTTTACTCAAATCCGTTCAGTAGTTATTGCGTGAAAGAGCAACAAACATACTCACATACTCACAAACTTTCACGTTTATAATCATCATCATCATCATCATCATCATCAGCCTGTATCAGTCCACTTCTGGCTTCTTCTGGGTAGGCCTCTTTCAAGGTACGCCACTGAGCCCAGTCTTCGGCTCTTCTCATCCAACTACTGCCAGCCACTCGGCGCAAGTCGCTCCACCTAGTCGCAGGGCGTCCTACACTACGTTTGCCAAGTCGCCCCTCCACTCAAGAACACGTCTACCCCAACGGTTATCGGTTCTGCGGCTTATATGACCAGCCAACTGCCACTTCAGCTTACACGCTTCACGTTTATAATATTAGTAGGATACTCGCTTTTTGAGACAAGATCTGTGTCCCAGCAGTGGGGATATAATAATCTGACGATGCATGATGTAACTTTGGTGTTGGCGCAACGACGCGACGTAGAGAAGATTGCCAAGTCATCCAAATAAGCCTCTTTTTATGACGCAGAAGAACACCCTTACAAGCTAGCCGGTTAGTAAAAATATTACCTAAATGAATACATTTTCATCGGTCGCGTGTATTTTTCCGAGAAAAACTAATTTTCTTCCTTTATATACGCCGTAACGAATAAGATTCCCTCATTTCTCATCTATTGATGAATGGGCAATTAGGGGTGTCATCGGCTAATGTCTATCGTCGACTTTGTCGTTTTAGGTAGTGTTGCCAAAGTATCGATATTTTTTTATTTACAAGCAATAATACTATCGATAATATCGATAGTTTTTACTTCATCATCATCATTATCAGCCTTTCACGTTCCCACTACTGGGACTCTGGCCTTCTCTCAGAGAGAGAGAGAGAGAGTATGGGCTGTAATTTACCACGCTGGCCCAGTGCGGGTTGGTAGATGTCGTATGCCCTTGAATGTTGCAGTTCTTGGGCATGCCAGTTTCCTCACGATGTTTTTACTTCGCGAGCAACAAAATTATCGATAGTATCGATAGATAGATAACGCTTTATTGTTTCATCACAACAACAGAAAAATAGAAAAACATAAAAGGAGAGTCCTTAGAGCGACAGTATTGCACTTATTCGATAGTATTAATAAGCTATCGATAGACCTATCGATACTATCGACAGACCTGTCGATACTATCGATAGACCTGTCGATACTATCGATCGGCAACGCTAGTTGTTGGTTATTTTCTGATCGCAAATGGTCGGAATAAAAAACGCCAAGTGTGGAGTTTTCATATTCATTATGAACTATTCGGTGAATGAATCGTCTCATTGAGAAACAAAAGAAGATTAATTAACAACCTGAGCCAATAATAACGTCATCAGCATAGCCTTTGTTCACGAAAATGATTATTATCATTATTTCATAGATACAGGGTAGTGTAGGTACTCTTTATTGAAACTGTAAAATATCACTGTTTTTATGTACGGCATTTATGTACGATTTATTATTTTAGATACGCTGTCAACCCTAAAATCGTTCGGCTTACGATCCATTTCATTATTAAACCTTATTTCGTATCATAAAAGTTTATTTTTAAGGAGAAATGACCGTGGCCGGCTTTTGAACTCTCCATAAGTTATTTTCGATCGACGGCTTATAGAACATTCGATAAATTGAGTGGGTATCTTTCATGTCGTTAGGTAGTTAGGTGTGGAGCATGGATGTTATAGAGCTCCGTAGCCGAAACTATCGGATCTGAAATGAAAATATGTCCGTAACCGTATCCGTTTCACAAGTTTCGGATAGTTTCGAACAATTAACTAGATAAAACCTATAAATAAAACTAAATTATTACATATTATTTGTGTTTATATTTTACTTCAATCTAATATCCGTAACCTATCCGGAACTAACAGGTAATCCGAAATAATTACATATCCGTAACCGTATCCGAAAGCGATATAATTTTATTCCTATATTTACATCCTTATACAGATCCGAAATATCATATCCATAATATCCCTGGTGTGGAGTGAAGTGGGTAGTATAGAATAACCAGTATAATATGTACTACAATAAAGCTTTTAATTTTGACGGTATCCGATTTTGGGGAGAACTTAAGCATACATGGGACGCTTTCTGAATAAGTGGAGCTTTGATCTCCATATTCCGTCAGGCTGGTTAGTGAGTCAATGACTAGTCTCCGATATTAATTAATTAATCTAAAGAGTCAAAGATATTTTGTGAGTTCGGTAACAAATATTAGTCCACTAGGTGGACTGACGACATTGTAAGAGTCGCAGGGAGCCGATGGATGCAAATGGCTAATAGCCGTTCATGGTGGCGTTCAAAGGGGGAGGCCTATGTTCAGCTGTGGACTTCTTCCGGCTGATGATGAAGTTTAAATATAGTACCGCTTAGAATTACGAGTATATCTTGGAAGATGAAGATGCTCCGAAAGCAAAACACAGTTAATACAATAAATTGGCAGGGTTAGGCAAGTCGCCAACTCCATCAATTAGAATATAATGATATGCCATTATAATAACAAAGTTTCAGCTTTCTTGGTTTTCTTTGCTGTGACATGGTTTTGTTTACATGTTGTGATCAACATAATTCTTATGTTATAGGATTTATCTGTACTATTCACTTATGAAGGGTTAACAGCCAAATCCTACAATGAACTAGAGCTTTCGTTGAAGGAAAATATCGCGATGAAATCAGTTTCGTGGTAGGGCTTTAGTGCTCCTAATCGCCTGACTAGATAAGCTACCATCTTCAAGTTAAGAATTTGTTGTCAAGCTTCTATTGGTAAGTCACGGTAGCCTCACTTGAGAGCCAGTTCTCATTTGAAGAGCAGCGTGGTTAGTGGTAAGTGATAAGGTAAGAGTAGCCAGGTCAGGTAAGAAGAAGAAGAAGACCAGACCTGACCTGTAAGACCTGGCTACTCTTACAGGTCAGGTCTGGTCTTCTTCTTCTTCTTACCCTGGTCCCACCTGTTTGAGGTTGACGCAGCATGTATTTTTTCCACTCTCACCTGTCAGCCGTCAACTCTTCATTCACCCCCTTTCATTCATATCATCCTTACATAATCTAGCCATTTTTTCTTTGATCTTTCTCTTCCCTTCCATTGTTGCTTACCGGTGTCTTGCAGTGACACGCTATTCCGTATAAAAGATGCACAAAATTAACGTTATTTAGAGCTGCAATGGTGTTCAAGTAGTTTGTAGTAGTAACAGACACATAAAACAGGCCCCAATGAATTCCTCGAATATTTATCAGAAACATGAAGTAACAAAAAATTTAGATTGCTTTACATTTTTTATTCAGTTTTAAGTAACTTCAACCTTGTCTGCTAGACGGATTAAGGCGTGACACAAGGCAGGTCAGGTTACCGGAGAACACCGCAGTGCATTAGCGCTAATGTATTCAAAGATCGATGTCTTGGCGTCGCTGCACCCGTTTTTATATGCACGTTGCTTAATAAAAATGCTAGGAAAGGTGATAGAGCATTACCTGGCTAAATAAATGCTGGCATAAAAGAAATAAGAGCAATGTTGTATGAAGGATGCCGAATTCAAATCTCGTTTCGGCAGTTATGTACGGATTTGCCATCGCTCAAAAACGGTGAAAGAAAAGCCTGAGAAAAGCGGTATATTCCCGGGTATGCGACATATACGCAATGGGCCTGCGTGGTAGATTATAGTCTATACTCTCTGAGAGAAGGCTTCTTCTTGTTTTCTTTCGTATAACCTACTACAAGGCCTCCAAGACAGCTTAATGTACCCTCCAAAGCACGGTAGCGCTCAGTTGAAAATGCCACTAACGGTCACCCATCCTAGTGATGTCTCGCTGAATGTTGCACAACCTGGTTGATCTGATACGAACGACCGGACAAGCTATGCCACGAGCGCTTTGTTGATCAGGTCACTGCACCATCGTAAAGATATTTGCTATATAAGTTTTATTATGATACGAGATGAGGGACATTAACCCTATAAAGTTATGGGGTGACGACGATGAGCGGCAGTTCCTGTAAAAGGTGACAGAATGAGTATGAATAGGTCGGGTTCTGTGGCGTCAAGTGACAATACGGGCTGTCAACAAATAAAGACTGATTAAGAAATTTGAGGGCAGACCACATCGCTTGAAGAACCGATAACCGATGGGGAAGAAAGGTTCTCGAGGCGACCACGAACCGAACGGTCTGTAGGTGACGACATTGTAAGAGTCGCAGGGAGCCTGCAAATGGCTAATAACCGTTCATGGTGAAGTTCAAAGGGGGAGGCCTAAGATCAGCAGTGGATTTCTTCCGGCTGATGATGAAGAAATTTAAAAACATTGTACTAGTGCAGTGCAGTTTCGAGCCAACACCCAAATAGACATCTCACCGCTAAATACAAACGCCGTAAAGTTAAAGTAGGATTTTACACAACCATAACTTCGATCAAAGGGAGTGAAATGTCCCGGACGGACGGAAAAAGTAATAAAATGTGGGCAGCAGGAGCTAGGGATGGCGATGACGGGTTTGCTTCAGTTCGAGAAACAATTAAACGCGCTTAATCGATTCTTGCGACTTTTTTGTCGAGTGGATTTGTATCGCTAACATGAAAAATGGCGATGAGACGTTGTACAAAATCGATATTTGTAATCGTTGATTTAGTAAAAGTATTAAATAAAACAAAATTTGTTTCAGATAAAATATCGAGCATGTACACGATTTTTATCACAAGAAAAGAGAATAATTTTGTTACGTTGACGCGGGAAAGTAAATGATTGATTGACGAGGATCGGTTTCAAGGTTCGTGGTATGTTTTGTTTCGATAAAACAGATGTGAATTATATAACTTTCCATTGATTCCTCAATGAAGAACCTTCACGAGTGTGATGAAACAATAATATTTGAATAGCAACAGATGTTCCAATACGATTAATATTCACGATTTACCTATAATGCGATAGTTCAATACAGTTTTAACATCTGATTGCGTAATCGAGTAAATACCTATCGAATCGAGGTTTAATGGCCTACGTACCGTTATGATCATAAGCCGCCTGATGCAATTGTTAGCACGATATAGGCAAAATTATTGTACAGCCATGCTCGTAATTTAACGGATATAGTGCTTACAATTCAGATTTTAAGCCAATAGTTACCAGAGATACACATCGCAACTCCGGACCAAACATAATGTCAGTAAAAATATATGATAATATAACAAACTACCCGACAAATTAAAATCAGAGGAAAAACAACACGATTTTAATCGACAAAAATGCTGCTACAGCATAAATTACTTCCTTAATGACAACTTTACAAAACGATTAGAAAGGATCGGTCCACTCCTTAATTGCTATAACCTATTCGGATCCATATGTTCGCTAATTTTAACCACTCATGTATACTAAAATATAATTGCAATAAACAATTGAGTATCGAGATATTTTAATCGATATCAGAACTCGATTTTTCGACCTATCCGATAGAAATAGGCATCCCTGCTTCAAGTAAGTTTAGTCTTCGTTCAATTTATTTTAACTACTAAAATAGCCGGGTGTTTCCGCTCTTTTAAGAAGGGTAAGGGCAGAGAACATTTACTCAACGCAGTTACTACCGTTTGTGGGGGATTCCGTCTGTCAAAATTAGCTTCTTGTTAGTCGACGGATCAGCCGGCGATGTATTTTTGACAGCGGAATGTTCGAGATGTTATTATTTTAAGACGCGGGCTGGGAGGTTTGAATGCACCGATATGCTGGCTGAGGGAATCAACAGAGAGAGATAGTGAAGTCAAAACTGATTATGAAAAAACTAAGGGAGATATGCTAACGAGCGAATAAAGTCTCCGGATATGGTTCAAAATAAGTACAAGGCCCCTGTTCCAGCAAGCAGTAGCAACCAAAATATGGATTGCTTTTATCATAGCCAATCTTAACCTTAATCATAGACAACCTTCAGTAGAAGATGACACTTTAAGAGGAAGAAGTTCTAAATAAAAGAGATGAGTGTAGTATAGAGGCTTGGCAATTCAAACATTCTAATTGGCACTGGAACAAGACGAAACTAGTAGCTGAACAAAATGCTACTTTCGTCACTTAAAAATAAAAATGAGACGGTGTCAGCACCTTCGATCACATCACTTAACACTTAACACATCACTTAACATCAGGTGACTTGTGATCAAACACTATCCTATTAGAGTGTTAAACCTGATATAACCATTTTCTTCGCAGTTTTATAGGTTTTAAGAGGATCTTAAAAAATTGATTTGGTTTTGTTTTGTTTGGTCAAGCATTTGACACACCATACTAGATATTAATCCCAATGTTGGGTTGAGACAGTAACTGTTACCCACGGCCACCTGCAATGCGAATAAATTGACCAGAATTCAGGCGCCCGGATATTGTATTAGGTTAAAATAATACAGCGGTACCTACATGAGGTAATTTTCAATTTAATTTCGCGTACGCAGAAAATACACGAGTGTTTCGGTATTTCCCAATTCCGGAAAGAAAATAACGCGTAGTTCGCGAACAATTTAGTCGGAATTGTTGGAAAATTTTGCGCGAACACAATTTATTTTGCATCTGAGGCCTTGGAGTCGTTATTTCATACGAATGGAAATTAACGAACGTCAATATAATGTTGCGTCTGTGTTTTTTTTCCATTCGAGCGATATCGTTTCTCGCAAAATATTGCGCAATTATCTGTAACTAGCTTAACGCGTCCCGCGGTTTTACCCGCGTCTTCCCTTTAAGAACCTTTTCTGGGATATAAAGTAGACTATGTTTTAATCCAGGGTAAAAGCTATCTCCATTCCAAATTTCACTCAAATCCGTCGTGTAGTTTTTGCGTGAAAGAGTGACAAACATCCATACATCCAGTAGATTTGGAAGATGCAATGTCTTTATAAAAGGTGTTTTTCAATAAATTATTATCAGGTCATAACCGCAGTGTCACGAACTTAGCGATTTAAAGCCTTCTAGGTGACTTTACTCGTACTATAGCCACGAAAATCGATTGGTATTAATAACTGTGGAAAGTTGTCATTGTGTAAGAACATTATCATATTTGAGTAATAAAACAAGCTGCACCGATTCAACCATCTATCTATATATAGTTACTAGCTGTTCCCCGCGGTTTCACCTACATGGGCTGCATTTAATCGTGATAAAAAAAAATTCAAGCTATCTTCATAGTTACATCATCAAGATCTGTTTAGTGTTTAGGTGAATAGGTAACAGACAAAAATACATAGTCACTTTCGTATTATTTATATTAGTATCTGAATCATTTCTGCCATCCTTACTATTCTACATCAGTCTTATTCCCGTGACCGCTTATGATGGTCCTTCGAGCCGGATCGAACACACACACACACACACACACAAATACTATTTTACCAGTTTTTCATACATCATACTACAAATAGCCAGCCAATAGTAACACAAGCACTCTTTATCGCTTACCATTCGCTATAAAAATCTCGTTTCACCAAAACGGAAACTGCAAGAAATTTTTCCGTTGATCAAGATTTGAGTAATATTTTCCGGGTCGTCCACCCCACTCGGTAGGTATAGAAGTCAATGTACTCAAGGTGCACTTCGGTTGTTTTATTTGGTTAGTAAACGCATCGGACGATGGAATTCATCCGAGCACGGGGTCAAAACTCCCACATTTTATATGCCCTAATAATGTACTGGCGAGAACGTAAGTCAATGCCTTCCGGGTGATATAAAAAAACAGCGTTTGTACTAAAAAGTTGTAGTGACAGTTTTTTTTTATACGACTTTACAAGGTAGTGTTTCAGTTCACAAGTCACCTGGTGGTAAATGACGATGTTGTCCAAGGCACCTTCACGCTACCCTTGGATTGGGAACTGGCTAGGTGCTTGGTGACAGATTCTAACTTGAGGATGGTAGCTAGCCAGATAAGCAGTAGAAAACCTACCACCAAACTATGGTTTCATCACGATGTTTTTCTACACCGAAAGCTCAAGCTCATTGTAGGATTCAAATCCACGTCCTACGAATCGCAAGCCGACGTCACCAATGAGCAATCGTCGCTTCAATTCAGTGTTGACAAAATGACGAGAAACCGTGAAAGAAAAACGTAATAATATAGAATGCAAGTGTTTCGATTAAAGACATTATTACAGCCTTTTTATCTATATGTAGCAAAGCCACCGCTTTACATAACTGCTAGCTTCAGTTGCGTCAAAAAAGTTAGTCCAAATTATTCCACTACCATTCATGACCACATTGTGAGAATTGCCAACCATAACTCCATGGTATTATATTCATATTTGATCCAACACAATCTTACATCTTACTCAAGATGTTTATCAGACCCACGGACACCTCACTCACCCAACCTGTTGAGTAAAAATATTCAACCACTTCTGTGAGCAAGCATACTTGTGGGGTAACTGCATAAATATGCTAACACCGAATTCCCTTGTCGCAGTAAATGTTGGCGCGGTTCCTTCAATACTACAAAGAAACCTACATTCTCCGTATTGCGGTAAGGTATTAGGTTAACCGTTTCACATCTTTCGCTGTCTGTACCGACCGACCACAATGATTCACCATAGGGTAGCTCAGGTAGACACCATAAAAAGAACAGGTAGGTGAGAAAGAGATGGGTGGAGGACCTTTTGTCTCGCTCGCTCGTTGGTTTCTTGTAAATTGAGGTGTTCTAAGATATACCTTTGTAGAGCCTTTGTTCTTTTGGGGTTGGTAAAGATATTAATATTAATAGAGGACGGGAATACCGAATATACCTAACGTTCTTAAGAACCGTTGGTTCGGTATTAGGTGCTTCTTTTATTATAGCTATTGTAAGAAGTCTATGGATCAGAAACTTTTTGTGGAAATATAAAATTATAGGCAGTTTGTGATTGATAAGTGAATAAGATAATTGAATGAGAGCGATGGTGGCCGAACGGTTAGGCGTGCGACTTACAAGACGCCGACACCAAAATGTGACTGTTCCTTCCTTATTTTACCTTAGTTTTCCTTCTAAATCAAAAAGGAAGGAAATGCCTTGTGATCCTGTATTCGAAGGTCTTTTTTCTCCGTGCAGTTTCTGATACTTTAGATAAAGGAACTCCTAGTCAGGGGGACCTATTCCACTAAGTTCAACTGGAAGTTCAATCAGTTGAACTAATAGGATATAAATATTCCAATTATTTCAACTTTGTAATTTATTTTAGAAGTTGAACTAACTGGATAAAATTGATTCTATATTAGTTCAAATTTCTTATATTTTAATTTTATGTAATTATTCAAAAGCACTTCTTGCCCGTAGTACAGTCCGCGACAAAAGTAGCTGGTGGGTTATAGGTTATAGGTACTTATTGTTTAAAACCTACGCTTATGTCTGTTTTCTATCCTGGCTTTTGCTTCAGACTTCCACTATAACGCAGAACCGAACAATTGCGCAACTCCCGCCACAGATTAGATAGCACTTCTACAGAGATTCTTCCCATTCATTCGGTTGCAGCGTAACGGCACAAAGACATTGAATTACGCAATAAATCTCCACGTGTAGGTATGCTATCTACGCCAATCGGATTAGGTAATCTACGCGATAGACCTCTCTGTACCTTATCTACCATCTATTCTTTGACATCTCCTACATAAACTTGCATAGAATATGGAATAGTGCAAGACAAGGGCACGATAGGTCTTTTGAAACTTGCTAATGAAAAATATCACGCCAAGTTCTTTTGGTAGACGGGATGAACATTTGAAGGTTAATGTTTCCAATGACACTAAAGGGCATATAAAAAAATTTAACATCTTATATGTCAGGATGTTGAAGTTCAAATTTCGGGGTGGCACAGAACTGTAATAGGCAAGCGTGACGCTTACCATTAGGCAAGCGCTTTTTTTTACTATTTACAGGGTAGCGTTTGACCACAAGTCACCTGATGTCAAGTGACGATGTGGTCGAAGATGGCGCCACGCTACACCTGGACTGGGAACTGGCTCTCAAGTAAGGCTGCCGGAACACACCGATAGGTGCTTGGCGACAGATTCTTAACAAGAGGGTGGTAGCTAGCCAGGCGAGTACTAGAAAATACCCTACCACCAAGCTATGGTTTCATCACGATGTTTTCCTTCACCGAAAGCTCAAGCTCATTGTAGGATTCGAACCCACGTACAACGAATCGCAAGCCGACGTCACTACCACTGAGCCATCATCGCTACGACTTCCTCGTTTCATATCTACTTCTATAACAGACTTTTAAAAAGGAGGTTTTAAACAATAGTAAATAGTAGACTAGGTATATAAAATTTGGCTTCATCAATTATTCACCAGCAATCTAAAAAGTATTTTTCTTACAAAATTTTAATAATAATAATAATAATAATATGCCCGCACAATCACATACATAGCTCTGACCCCTAACTAGGTTTCCCTGTATCTAGGGTATCAGAATTTTCTTTGTAGTTTATCCGTCACACAGTACTAAGTCGTTACAAAAATAAAAACATGTACATTATTTTAAACGTACCTACTTTATATCTGTACTGTATTCTTTGACCTGCCATAAACACATGACCAAATTGATTCTTCTAAAATTCACACGTTTACGGTCAATACACCCCGACGTAGAATAGCAAACAGTTACTATGGCAATACAGCAGATTAGGCAGCAGTTACTACTCAATTGAAGTGTAGGTTTCTATGTAAATCGTGCCCCCAGATTAGATACTAAGTAGGTATGTTTACTGCGCAGATTAGTAAATTCGAATTTAAAACGGACACTGTACCCACAGACTCATTTAGTGACACTAAAACATGGTAGCCACAGCTTTACTACTAGCTATTCAGATACTTTTCTAACGATACCGAGTATTTTTGTACTAGTTACTTTTTTACGATACTGAGTCCGACTCGATACTTATCTATTAAAGCGAATTACATTAGTCATAATGTCAATCTACGCACTATGACCAAACTAGCCACATCAAGTCTATTGTAATGAGTCATTGTTGTGACTCTGTGATCCTTATTAAATTTCGGAGAAATTCAGCACAAAACTTATTCGCCTCCCAGAAAAATGTAATACTATTTATTGCCAATAAATAATAACACCCACACAATCACATGTGTACCTACATAGCTTTGACTCTTCACTTCCTTGTATCTAGGATATCAGATATTCGCATTCGGCTATTAGTCCATTGCGTCACATCGGTCGTCAATAGACTGTGAAGTCAGCTTGAAAATACTCGATACTTAAATATATCGGTAACTTATACTGGTATCGATGAGTTCGTCACGATAAGTACTCACAAGTACAGTATCGATGCTTTTGTTTCGATGCCATATCCCTATATCAGTTGGTACGTAATGTACCATAGCATAATTAGCAGTTAGTGCGTGGCGTCATTGTAACGTTGGTTTTGTAAACATAACAACACGAGTGTGTGGGGCTCTTAAGTCGAGATCAGTGACCTTTCGCGGAAAATTTGTTTATGAAAACTTGAGTTCGGGTTTCAGATACTGGTGTGAGTTAAACATTTTATTTGTAGAACGTCTTGTTTATACATTGTGTGTGTAAGATGTTATTTTACTAAGTGTTTGTTGTTAGGTTTCTAGACGCAAAAGAGACAAATTCAATTCAATTCAATTCTTTTATTTCAGATTATGTCAAAATCCATACAGGTCAATTTAATTAACTAATATAAAAAAAAAATACATAAAAACATCAATTAACAATTCTAACTCTAAGACAAAACAGGCACAATATAACAAAACAATGGAACAGTATTATATTAATGTAATCCATATTTCGGTTTGGATCCGGAATGTCCAATATGCAACCTGGTCCAATGCTGCATTATTGGGCAGTCCAGATCCATCCGCCAGGCAAACAGCAAATGAAATGCTAGCTTTTTTTTGACTATATTCCTGTGGATTAGCGGGAAATCCGCGAGGCGCAGCTAGTAATATCATAAACGCGAAAGTTTGCGAGCGTGTATGTTTGTTACGTCTTCACGATGAAGCGGCTGAAGAGATTTGAGTGAAAATTGGAATGGAGTTAGTTTACAAACGCTAAATTTTATTTCAGAAAATCTTCAAAATCAAAAAATGTTTTATTATTTGGATACAACAAGTGATCACTAGAAAATGTCAAAGTTAAAATTAGCTTCGCTTGTTCCAACCTCCTTACTCCAACAAAAGAACAGGTATTTTATGGCGCTTTCATAATTTACAAATTATTACAAAGTTAAAGGTACATATTTTCTTATTTTCTTTTTTATGTAATTGATTAGCAAACAGGCAGACGGATGGAAAGCGGTCACCGTCGCCTATGGACATTTGCAACACCAGGGCCCCTAGCCAAGATGCATTCTGCAATCGTTGACGCTAATAGAAAACAAGAAAAAAGTATAGGATTGACATATTTCAACGTTAAGTCACGTGGTCAGAAATATGTCAAACCTATACTTTTTTTTTGTTTTCTACTAGCGTCAACGATTGCAGAATGCATCTTGGCTACGGGCCCAGGGGAGTTGCCGATACGTTGCCGACCCTTAAAGACTCTTTTCACACCCATCAACAAACGAACAACAAAACTAATGTAAAAATTCTGCCAATAATCAATAGTTTTAATTATACCTTACTTACGTGACCTCATTACAACAGACAGACAGATGCATTGAAATGAATCAAGACACAATACAGCTGTCACAGCGGAAAACGTTAATAATTGGAGCAAGGTTTAGTTCTGATTAAACAGAATTATTGCAAGTAGGTATCAAGCGTGTTATTAAATTATACATGTGACAATACGAGGAAATAATGTTAAATTATGGAGATGCTTTACACAAGCGTTATTAATATTGTTTTAGGTAAGTATAATAATGATTATAAAATCTTGTTTATACACCATTTACAACACAAAAGCGACTGGACCAATTTTTATGATATTTGCTTTGTTGGATATTTTAATTGCGATTGCGAATGTACTCAATACCAAACGCCAAACGCGTCACCAAACGGTCCCAACGGAAGACCAGCGCTGGTTGTCTAACCAGCATTTTGCTGAGTTGGGGCCGATTTGCGACACTGACATTCTTGTGTACCAATTACTGTAATATTTTTTATTTTTTTTTCTATTTTTATGTTTTTTTTTCATGTACCTTGAGTGTTATTGTTGCAAATAAACGAAATTCTATTCTATTCTATTCAATAGCTAAATAAAAAAAAAAAATTACTAGTTGCACCCCGCGGTTTCACGCGCGTCTTCCCGTTATCCCGCAGAAACCTTTTCCGGGATAAAAAGTAGCCTATGTGTTAATCCAGGGTATAAGCTATCTCCTTTCCAAATTTCATCAGAATCGCTTTAGTAGTTACGGTGTTCGCGGTAACGAACATTCACACACACACAAACTTTCGCATTTATAATATTAGTATCTAGGATTTCAGTCTACTGGCTACGTAATGTTAAATTATTATTATTTGTGATTTCTAACCCCTGTAATGCATCCAAAAGTACACTTCGATGCACGAAAGATGACCACGGCGCAGAAGGCATATTTTAGGTCCCTTTGGAGGTGCGAGGTGAGGCGCGGGCGGAATGCGTCAAGACCGGAGTGTTTTGACGCATTTTGCAATTTCGCATTTCAAAATTTTGTCTTAAGTCTTTTCTTCATGAGTGTACGTGCGCAGACGGCCGCCATTTGTAGTCATCTTTCGTGAATCGTACTGTACCTACAATTACTATATTCCATTCCAAAAAAAATCTAAAGTTTTTATTTAAAAAAATATGTAATTACACTCTTCTAGTTATTTACAAACTAGGTATTGCAAGACTTAGAGATAAAGAAAATAATAAATTAGTTTAAAATTTCGCAACGAACTGTAATCAAAATGTTACAGTCATTATAATGAAATATGGCGAAACGCGACATGTCTAGTATTGCTGATGTATTGCCTAGTCAACGCAACGCAACGAAATGTGAACTAATTTTATCGGCTGATTCCTAGTAAAAAGATTTCATTATAAAATATTCTTCAATCCAATTTTTTTTTTAATTTTTCATACTAACTTCAACATTTGTCTAGTCCCTTCAAAAGGTGATTTAAAAAAAACATTTTTATACACTTCCAAAGCATGCTCCGCAAAATATACTCGTATATAGAAGTATCGATTGATATTGGACCAAATATATAATCGTGTTATAAACTTCGACAAGTTAAAAGCCAAACTAGAAGCCTCGAGCCTATTCTCTGCTCGGGCTATGATAAGTAAACATCATGTTCGTCATTAAACAAATATAAATGGTCATAGACCCCCGACCGCATGTCTTTGTGAATAATTTATTCGTAATTTAATGTTTATTAGGAAAATTATAAGCAAATGGCGTTTGTTATGTTGACATAAAAGGATTTCCTCATTACAATTCTTTATTCATGTCATTATAACGACGCGTCATTGAGAGAGACTGTTTAGAAGTGTAGAAGCCATGAATATTGAAGAAGTCGTGTATAAAGTCTTTTGTTGTTTCTACTGTTTTGTTTTATGCTGAATTTTATCCCTATTGCCTATATAAATTATAAATGAACTATTCATTTTTATAGAGTTAATACATTAAACTAAATGAGGACGTGTTGGTAATTGTCATTATCATTATTGTAATAATTATAACTTAATTATTATTCATAAGAGGATATATTCGAAAATGGTTTTACCAAATAGATAATCTGTGGCTATTGTTTATGTTTAAAGGAAACAATATTGAAATTTAATAAGTAACTGCCTCTGATTTGGTTAAAAAAACAAATGGAAGACATTAACATTTTACGGGTTTAGTCATTTTCATTAGTTGTTGATCTGATAAAACGCACAATGGTCCAACCAGTCCAAGATCTCCCCAGAGTATGATAAATAAAAAACTCACTTAAATTGTAAACAAAAAAACAGAACTAGTACGAGTCTGACTCGCCCACCGAGGGTTCTGTACATAGATACAGTGATATAATTATAAATTCATGGTATCAGTATTTTTCCTTTACTTGAGACCTTGCTTCTCGCCCAATGTCACAATTTTTGCGGCTGTCAAATGAAACCGCAAAATTGACTGCATTCTTCGAATCCGTTGACTTAGAAGCTTAATTTTTACAGCTTCTAAGTGCCGCGCCACGCTAAATAGAAATTGACAATACTAGGCTCTATTGACTTAAGTATTTGATTTAATTTCAACTGATACTTCCATGCCATTCTTGAGAAAAGTAAGAAAAAAGAAAGAGAGAAAGAATATATGTTTATTACAACACTCTTGGTACAAATTGTAGAAAAAAAATTGGTTGTCTGTAAAGTCGGTTTACTGACGATAGTTGAACGTGACAACGTCGATTGGCCGATTGTGCTTCTTTGTCGCTCGTTCCGCGCTCTCGCTTGCTCTTCAAGCCTTACATGGAACGCCTCAGAGCGAGGTAACGCCGCATGAGTCATGTTTTTTCGTGCGTGCAGCCGGCTCTATCGAATTATAAGACGTTGTCACGTCAAAAAAGAAAAAAATATTATTATTTTTTGAAATAGGGTGTCGACAGACGGAGAACGAAGTGATGTGGGTTCTTTCTTCTTTTTGTGGTACGGAACCCTAAAAAAGATACAGGCCGCACAGTCACCCGCATCCGTGGACCCTCCAAAAAGGTTAAAACACATTATTTTATACTAGACGATCACGTACAAACTTGTCGTGTGAACAAACAAAATTCTACATAATCGACCCACCCCATCTGACAGTGAAACACGAAAAAATCATAAAAACTGCTTTAATACCGCTTCTTTATATCCGTGACTAGCTGTTCCCTGCGGTTTCACCCGCGTGGGCTACAGTTTATCTCGATAAAAAATATCCTATGTCCTTCCCCGGGGCTCAAATTATCTCTATACCAAATTTCATTTAAATCGGTTCAGTAGTTTAGGCACGAAAGCGTATATATTCCGTATACTCCAAAATTATTCCTGCACTTCGGTGCCCCCTCACCGCGTTACCTGCTGTAGGTACCCATTATCCTATTTTAATTCTAAGTTAATTTTTCTTGGACCGCACGTTTGAACCGCGCAGGTAAAGGTCTTCCTGATCCGCGACCGCACTTTACCTATTTCATAGATTCTCCCGGTGCCCCTCTCACCACACCGCGTTTCCCGCTGCGCTGCGGTGCGGCGGTTTTATTTTTCTACTACTACTTACATTTTTAAACTCGTGATATCTTTCGAATGGAATGTCCGAATTGAATGATTCAAAAAGTCATATAAAGGCATTGAAGCAGTTTTGAATAAGAAGTAATTTATTTTGATAAGGATTAATATCAAGATACAAATAAAGAGCCTTTTCTAGCGGTGGCATTAAAAATTAGAATTTTAAAACAAAAGATCACTTATTGTGGCATAACTATAATAGTTAGACATATGCTCTCGCGGACTTTTTTGTAGATCTTAATGGGACCTACAAACCCGTAGTACACTGTTTTGGTCTAGTGTCAATAGTTTTTGCAGCGCACGCAAAAATAGATTTTCGACTTCACACCTTGGGTTGCAAAATAGCAATTTTCTTACGGATCCCTAATTTTTTTGGAAATAAAATATAGCCTATAGCCTTCCTCGATAAATGGGCTATTCAACACTGAAAGAATTTTTCAAATCGGACCAGTAGTTCCTGAGATTAGCGCGTTCAAACAAACAAACAAACAAACAAACAAACAAACAAACAAACAAACAAACAAACTCTGCAGCTTTATAATATTAGTATAGATAAAACATTGGCCTCTCCAAATTGAGACATTTTATTATTAGAAATATTACGATTTCGACTGTAGTAATCGTAAACGAGCCTCGATTTGGAGTTATTATTTAGAGGTTTACGATTTGAAATATCATAATCGTAATACTGCGTAGAATAAATGAAAATTAATATGAATTATAAGCGTGCTAGCTGTCGCTCGTTCACGAGACACCTATTTCAAACGTTGGCAAGCCGCATCACTTGAAAACTGCTGAACGGATTTAGATTTTTTTCAAGTAAAAAAAAATTGTATATACAATTTTTTTTTCTTTTTATTTCTCCCATATCGACATGAGGTAGGTACAGTCAACGACAAAAGTCGCTGAACAATCACACTTTTTCTATTATCCTCATCATCTTATTACACACCAATTTTTGACCTCATCATCACCTAAAATCAGGTGTGTTATGTTGTGATCAAAATGATACCAGGTAAAATGTAAAAAAAACAATTAAAATTACTGATTTGAAACGCATTTGGAAAATCGAGAACGATCAGCTACTTTTGTCGCTGACTGTACTCCCTCTGTCGCTGATAGCAGGGCCTTAACCTAGGTGATATATTACGACTATTTACGATCGAACCAGCTATTCCACGAGAGCTGCGGTATACAATACAATAGTATGTTAATAGTGTTAAAAATAAAATTTACATCAGTAAGCGTACGTCCTCGTCGAATGCATTTGTCCGACTGGGCAGGGCAACGTCTTCCGTTTTCCGCGTTGATATAAGCCAATGTCAATGCCGTTCTCTTTCGCAAGGCCGACGCGACTGCGCGTGCTCTAAATTCGCCAATCACGATACTGTCTAGTTTTAGTTTGATTGTTGCGCAACTAGATGGCAGCACATGTCTGATGAATTTAACTAGACTTTTTGTGAAATTATAAAACTTATTGCAGACTGTAAAGTGGGATTGTCAAATTAGTCACTGATGGGCCAAAAACGTGAAGACAGTAAGTAGACTTGGTGGGCCGCAAAAGCTACTTTTGAAGAAGATACTAAAAATCTTACAAAAAGTAGTGTAGTACAAGAATATTAAGATCAAATTTTTTCTTCAAAAAATACAACTTAAATCTATGGACATTAATTTCTCAATATTTGTCTTTAATTAATCTGCCCATTTATCCGCCGAAATAACTTAAGAAAACAGTTTTTATCCCGCTTGCTCTGTCTGTCGGTCTGTCAATCGTCCACGCCTAAACTACTGAACCAATTTAAATGAATTTTGGTACAGAGATAGTCTAAAGCCTGAGAAAGGACATAGGCTACTTTTTATCGCGATAACCTGTAGCCCACGTGGGTGAAACTGCGGGGAACAGCTAGTGTCAGAATAATTGCTTATCTACGTACAGTGAGCGATAGAAGTAGCGTAGCGTTCAGTTAGCTACCTAAAGCTGTTGCACTGTACAAACCTACGTGTCAGTGAGTCACGTTTTTTTCGTCTGTGACGCAGCGTTGACGCCGGCCGTGACATTTGGTTGTCTGACCGATTGGGCGGCCTTCGCTGGCTGTGTGGCGGTCATCAACTCCGCGCGTGACGTTGTACAGACAGCTACACAAGAAGCTGATTTTTTAATCGTTTTTTAGATCAGTAATGTTTGAGTTTTCTTTAATAATTTTCAAGATGGCGTTCGATCACAACACACCTGATGTTAAGTGATGGTGTGGTCAAAGATTGGTGTGATGATGAAAGAAATCGGAAATGTGTTATTGTTCAGCTACTTTTGTGGTTGGCCTAGCCTAGTACAGGCTTGCCACCTTTTTTATGAAAAACATTAGCTGTTTTCTTTTTTGAAGAAAAAAATTGCAAAATAAATTAGTACTTTGGTAAAATTATTAAAAGAAAGTTAATTGCTTAGATTTATTTTTTATCATTATTTTTTGGTTATTACTCTGCTCTGCGCTTTGGCCGTCAAGATTTTTTTAATTCTTGTAATTGTGCGTTCCATTCTAATCACGTGTCTATATGAAAAATGCGTTTTACTTTTACGACCTTAATGCGGGCGACTAAAGTGTAGATTATCGCTATACATTGTAGTAGTAAGGAAAGCACGAGGCACAACTGGTTCAATAACTAGTTACGTTCCGCGGTTTCACCCGCGTCTTCCCGTTATCCCGCAGGAACCTTTTACCGACATAAAAAGCAGCCTACTAATCCAGGGTATAAGCTATCTCCATTCCAAATTTCATTCAGATCCGTTCGGTAGTTTTTGCGTGAAAGAGTAACAAACATCCATCCATCCATCGATCCATCCATACTTACAAACTTCCACGTTTATAATATTAGTAGGATAAGTCTTGAAATAATAGTGGGCGGTACTACGGAATTCTAGTCACAGATCACCTACTAAATATTCTATAGTGACAGGAAACGTCTAACAATGTAGAATTGTAAGCGCGATCTGTACAAGATAATGTTGAACAAAAAAGTTTTTGATTGTTGAACAATAGCCATATCTAATTATGTTAAATCGGCATAAAAAATATGACTTCATTCTTACAACTTTTTGTGTTCTGCAGAAATGGGTTGGAAACTGGTTATTTTCCTCATTATTCAGGAATTCTTGGATTTGTGCTGCGATAACGATATCATTCTTTGATCTAGTCAAAATATCCACAAACGAAGCCCCCACCCATCCCACTCCAAGCACGCTAACGGTTGTTAATAACCTATCTATTAGATGACAAAAAAAAAAGCTTGGGATTTTAGTGAACTTGCTCCAATTCAATCAATAAGAATAAGAATAAAATTGTCAATGTGATCGCGCCAAAAAAATTACCTGCCGGGCGTTTCTTGCTTGTTCTTTTGCCGGCGTAAGGAGGTTGGAACAGGCGTAGCTAGTTTTAAGTTGACGTTTTAAAGTGATCACAATGTATCCTATTAAATAAAAAAGATTTGAATTTTTTGAATTTTTTTTTATCTATCCTCGGTTTTCTCTACTAGAGATAGAAATTTGACGCAAGCTCTATAGAAGTAACGTCAAAACCTATCTCTAGTAAGACAAACTGTGGATAGATAAGTTATTAAATTCCAGCGTAAAAGAAATAAACCTAAATATCATTAGAAACTCAACGTTACCAGATTTTAGAGACACAAATTGATTAAAAGTCTTAATTTAGATTTCTTCCAAGTGCTTTTCCTTTGGACCAATTACACTTCTGATATTTTTCTCCTCCAAGCATCGCATATACAGAAAACAAACAAAAAACTTATGAATACCTCAAGGACAGTTTACAAAAGGTCAAGACAAAGTTCACTCACACACCACAGCAGACATCAAACCATTCCAATATTAAAGACATTAATGTTAACGCCCCCACGCATCCAATATTGCAGCCACTTTGACATCGAATGTCCTTAGACTGTAAACAAAAAACCAGTTAAGTACCTAAATAATCCCCCAATGTCGCATTTTCACGCGTGTCTGAGAGCAAGACAATAATCAAGACTTTCCAATAAGGACATTAATGTTAACGCCCCCACGCACCTAGCAATAAACCAACTTTGACATTTAATGTCCCTAGCCAAATTACTAGACAGAAATTCAGTACACCTAAATAATCCCCTAGTAGCGCAGTTTCACACGTGTCTGAGAGCAAGACCCGGTAATTAAGCCTTTCTTATCTTAAATATATTCCTAATAACACCCCCACGAACCCTATATTACAGCAACTTTGACATCTAATGTCCTTAACTAAATGACTGTAGACAAAAAAACAGTAAAGTATACCTAAATAAGCCCCTAGTAGCGTAGATTCACGCGTGTCTGAGAGCAAAAAAACCCAGTAATCAAGCATTTCCAATATTAACGCCCCCACTTACCCTATATTAAAGCAACTTTGACATCTAATGTCCTTAACTAAATGACTGTAAACAAAAAAACAGTAAAGTATACCTAAATAAGCCCCCAGTAGCGCAGATTCACGCGTGTCTGAGAGCAAAACCCAGTAATCCTGACCGGACGTTGATTTATCATTCAGTGTAACTGTTAACGGGCAATCATTCAAACAGCACAAACGACACGTCGACACGCGTCACCAGTTACCACATTAGCGGGTTAAACAAAAAGCCATTAGTGACGGATTTGAACGCAACTTCGGAACTGTTGAACTATTTCAAATCGAAGAACACTATCGTTAACAAACAGATACCGAGAATTAGGGATGATCGATATATTGGAAAAGCATCGATTTTTTCATCGATGTCAACATCAAAAGTATCGATGTACGATTTATATCGATTGACAAATATCGATGTATCTAAAACATCGTTTTTTTTTTTTTTATTGCTAATAAATTTGACCGCCATCCCGCTTGTTGCCAAGCGATGATGCGGTCGACGGTGTAGCACGCACACCCAGAAGGTACCTGTTCACTCTTGCCTTGAAGATCCCCATCGATGTTTTTTTTAACAAACAAATAAAACAGTCTAATTTTTTATTTGTAAAAATATTTGGAACAAAAAATAAAATGTTAGCAAAATTCTTTTTCCATCTATGTTTTTCAGCTAAACATCGATGTTTATAAAACATCGATGAATATCAATCATCCCTACCGAGAATGGTATGTTTGCGGAACAAGGATATGTAAGCAACATTATCAACAAGGTTAACGCTCACCGCTTACCTATACCTATCGAAGGCGGTTCAGATAGTTAAGAAATTCTTAGGTACACGAACAAGCCCGTTGGGACACCTGCATTCAACTGTCGGCGCTTGAACGCACCATATTTAATGACACAACAGAAAAACAAGTGACAATATAAGCCTACGATAATTCGTCACGCTTTAAGCCCAAAAAACAAAGCCTCAAAAGTCAACGCTCTCATAGATGGAAGATTCTAGAAAGAAATGTGTACGTGACCGGATTTTGATAAAGCGGTCACTGGAAGGAGCAATGCGTAGTTTTAATTTTAAACGTTACCATAGGCAATGTTTACATATCAAAAAGTTGGCAACAGTGCAGAGATACAAGTGCTTACGTGTGTACTTGGGTACGGATAAATCAATGTTCAAACAAGATGTTGAGAACCAATCGCGAGCTGATTAGCCTAGCCTATTTTGCGTCGGATAAATTTTTCGAGTTCAACGCGTTCAAACAAATGATGCTCACAAGTTCAACTCCAAATGAAGGGATAAGGAATCAAAGTAAAACAATGATAAGTAAACAAGAGCAGTCAGTCGATGGAACAAAGAGCTTACGTATGACTAATTTGATCTTCAAGTCTACACTCGGAGTAGTGACTCAGTCCAGTACTGAATCAGTCCGAACGAGGCACGGGCATGAGAACTGACTTGCGTGGCGTTACGCTTCTTAAACAAAGAAAAAAAGGGGATGTAAAGGAAATAACGACCAATGACTTTACCATTATAAACTCTGAGAATTTTCGTTTGCCAGCTATAATTTGATACGCCCTGCGTCTCCCTAGTCACTCATTCGATCAACAATCGGGGTGTAATTAGAAACACAGTGAGGTCTTGCTACCCTGGTCGCTGTGGTAAGAATCAAAAAGGGGAAGGTGGGTAGAAAAACGTGCATCGCTGACTGATGATACGTTTTCTCAGGTGACGTAGAGAAGATTAGCTGCTCGCGTTACTGAAGCGTTAAAATTGTTACTTTTTGTTCCTAATTGGGATAAATTAAACTGGATATGTTTTTTTCATCATTATGAACACTGCAGTGCTTTTTTAAAACACTTTTTTCTAGTGAGCGATGATGGCCGAACGGTAACGCGTGCGCCTTACAAGGCCGCAACGACATGTTTGAATCCTCTCGGCCTCACGTTTATGGCTTAATAAGTTACGTGAGGATATATATGCCATTGCTCAAAACGGTGAGGCAACCGGCATGTCCAAGAACCACTACATTCAAGACAATTGACGACAAATGAAGACAATTTGATACCAATTATAAATCTGACTGCTTATCCATATCATGAACGAGCTGAGCCCAAATTTTGTATTTCAACAAACCCAAACCCAATTTCCTTAAACTAATCATATTTACTAAAAAAAACGTCAAAGAGAAATGTACAAAGAAGTTCGCTATAAAACAACATGAAAGGGAATCAAGGGGGGGGGGGGGGGGTACATAACATTTGATATCTGCAATAGAATATAATCACGTGATAAAAGCTATTTTGAACTTACAGTTTCAAAGCACAACTTTAATATTCTGTTAATCCATCACAAGTCACCTGATGTTAAGTGAAGATGTGACCGAAAATGGCGCCACGTTACTTCTGGACTGGGAGCTGGCTCTCAAGTGACACACCGTTAGGTGCTTAGCGACAGTTTCTTACCTTGAGATCTTCTTGCCGCGTCTTCCCGTTATCTCGCAGGAACTATTTTTCTGAGAAAACAAGTAGCCTATATACGTGTTAATCCAGGGTATGACTTATCTCCATTCCAAATTTCATCAAAATCGGTTTAGTAGTTACGGGGTTACGTGGTAACAAACACTCACCCATACACAAACTTTCACATTATTATATGTTTGATAGAATTGAGAAGGCGAAGGGCAATGCCCATATTTGCTCATACAACAAGGATAAGACTTGTAATGACCTGAACGATCCAACATTAAAATTATTTAGGTACACCTAATACTTTCATTGTCCAAAGCGAAAAGCTAACATGAAAAGACATGCGTGTGAGAATTTAATTTCATATTACCCTGTTTCCAAGGCAACGTGTTCGATGCCATTCGCCCTAATATGCAGTTAATTGAATGATTGACCATAATTATTGTCCGGCTGGCCCTTTTATTAAACGCCTGAGGATGTAGTTTTACTGTCGCATGACGCTGTCTGTCGTTGAAGTGTTGCTAGGTTTGTCTTGGAGTATTGACTTTTAGACGTAAATTGACACACGCCTTTTAGAACCTCCCCATATATAGGCTTTATTTTTGAGAGAAAAGGAATGATGCTTGGCTATTAGGCACGTCATAACGAATATTTAATAACCATTTAGTAGAACCTCTTCTTCTGTTTATCAAAGAGTAGAACTGAAGAGAGCGTAGAAAGAGGACGAGAAGGACGGGTAGATCAAGAATGGCATACAAAAACAAAGTCAAAGAAAGATTTTTTTCAATAGCTAGAAATTATGGGTGAACTTGGTCCAATTCAATCAAGTCTAGTACTCGCCTGGCTAACTACCACCCTCTTGTTAAGAATCTGTCGCCAAGCACCTATCGGTGTGTTCCGGCGGCCTCACTTGAGAGCCAGTTTCCAGTCCAGGTGTGGCGCCATCTTCGACCACATCGTCACTTAACATCAGATGACTTGTGGTCAAACACTACCCTGTAAATAGTAAAAAAAAAAAATAGTAAATCGCGCCCAAAAACGACCTGGCGGGCATTTCTTGCCTGTTCTTTTGACGGCGTAAGGGGGTTGGAACAGACGTAGCTAATTTTAAATTTGACTTTTTAAAGTGATAAGAATGTAGGTATGTATCCCATTGAATATAAAAATAAATGACTGACTTTGACGTAATACTTCTGATGACTTTTCTAAATGAAATTTCGCAGAACGGAAACAAGAGAAACAAGAATTCGTCAATCTGACAGATCTTACTACTTCCGTCCGGCTAACAAAGGAATGAATGGGAGAAGTGGTATTGGAATCATTCCAAATTTTAAGTCTTTGAGTCTTGCCAATTTTTTTACTACGCTCTGGCTAGTTAAGAAAACTTACAGCTGTAGTATAGGATTGATAGAAAACAAAGAAGGCGCGACATGTGACGCACGGACGACCGATGTGTTGCATTGAGCCAACAGCTGACTGCGAAGCGTAAGGTCACGGGTTCCGTTTTCGCTACACAATAAATATTACATAGGGCAATTGAATAAAAGCGCAAGTCTTTGTTGAGTGGCTGGACGTTGTGGATCCCCAACAGTCAGCCAGTCAGTCGACAGTTTCTTAAGTTTCTGATAGATACAGGGAACCCTGGTTGGGTTAGGTTAGTTTAACTGTGCTACCCGTAGTTTCGAAAAGTACAGTACAGTACCCCTAGTACAGGTTTTGATTATTTACAAAAACTATAAAAGTTTTCGTTTCCATCCATACATATTTTTTTCAGCGAATCTTACCGAGACTTGGAGGAACTGAAATCGTTAATACGGGTTATTTTAAATCGTTATAAATATATTCCAACAATGTTATTGAGTTACTTTTTGAATTTAAGCAGATCGAGTTGCCACTTTGACAAATCGGCGGTGGTAAACGTCGACGTTTACGAAAACTTTTATCGTTTTCAAAACTTGTACTAGGGGTACAGATTTTGAACTGTTGATGTTACAAATTCTGGCGCTGAAGTACAATGGGTAAGCGTTAATAAGTAACATGCAGATATTTTATCGATCAAAAACGGTGAAGGAAATAAAATATGGTGAGGAAACTAGCGAGTCCAAGCCACAACATGGATCCCAGCAGTGGACACGTAAGTTGAAGATGATAAGCTACAATTGCCTTGCTCGTTAATTGCATAAAAAAACGAAAGCATTATTTTTTAAAATTCCAAGATAGTATTTATCCCTCTTTATATAGATACTAGCTGTTCCCTGCGGTTTCACCCGCGTAGGCTACAGTTTATCGCGATAAAAAGTATCCTATGTCCTTCCCCGGGGCTCAAATTATCTCTATACCAAATTTCATTTAAATCGGTTCAGTAGTTTGCGCGAAAGCGTATATATACTTACTCCAAAATTATTCCCGCACTTCGGTGCCCCCTCACCGCGTTACCTGCTGTAGGTATCCATTATCCTATTTTAATTCTAGGTTAATTTTTTTTCGGACCACGCGTTTGAATCGTGCTGTTAAAGGTCTTCCTGGTCCGCGACCGCACTTTACCTATTTCATAGATTCTCCCTCACCTCGCCGCGTTTCCCGCTGCGCTGGGGTGCGGCGGGTTTATTTTTCTACTACTACTTACATTTTTAAAATCGTGATATCTTTCGAATGGAATGTCCGAATTGAATGATTCAAAAAGTTTTATAAAGGTATTGAAGCAGTTTTGAATAAGAAGTAATTTATTTTGATAAGGATTAATACCAAGATACAAATAAAGACCTTTTCTAGAGGTGGCATTAAAAATTAAATTTTTTAAATAAAATATCACTTATTGCGGCATAACTATAATAGTTAGACATATGCTCTCGCGGACTTTTTTGTAGATCTTAATGAGACCTACAAACCCGTAATACATTATTTTGTTCTAGTGTCAATAGTTTTTGCAGCGCACGCAAAAATAGGTTTTCGATTTCACACCTTGGGTTGCAAAATAGCAATTTTCTTACGGATCCCTAATTTTTTTGAAAATAAAATATAGCCTATAGCCTTCCTCGATAAATAAGCTATCTAGCAGTGAAAGAATTTTTCAAATCGGATCAGTAGTTCCTGAGATTAGCGCGTTCAAACAAACAAACAAACAAACAAACAAACAAACAAACAAACAAACAAACAAACTCTGCAGCTTTATAATATTAGTATAGATGATATCCAAAACAGACGCTACTCACTATGTATCGGCTAAATTATTTGCCAACATCCCCCGGTTAAACCCATGGGTAAAGGTAAATAAATCAATCACGAGCAGGCTGACAAGGGTTTTGCATTTAAATAAAGTTAAGTGTAATGATAGCAACCCCTATAAATACATTCTGTGAACTCCTGCCGAAGGATGTACTAAGAACGATTTTGTAATTAACAAAATAAAAATCATTATTATTAACTAAACCTTACGATATAAAATACTACCCGTTATATATACTGTTTTAAACTACCATGTTCAAAAACATTAGAATTCGGTTTTATAACGGTATAACTACCATGCATTTGTTTTTGTTTGAGTTCTCGATATTTCGGCAATGTTGCAAGCGCCATGATCACGCGAATACTAAAAGAATTAGAATAGAATAGAATACTACCTGTTCCCCGGGGTTTCACCCGCTTGAGCTACAGTTTATCGCGATTAAAAGTATCATTTGTCCTTCCTCAGGGTTCAAACTATATCCGTACCAAATTTCATTTAAATCGGTTCTTTAGTTTAGGCGTGAAAGCGAGACAGACTAGAGTTACTTTCGCACTTATAATATTAGTAGGGATAACCTTATACGATAAAAAGGGCTGTATGAGCTGTATCTATACCTATAACGATCATATTACTCACACATCGAGTAAATTCAGAGAATTCCACAATCTCTTGTAATAAGAGTTGTTATTCCCTCTTCTGTCTTTAGCCAGAATTCCAGAATCCTAGCATAGCAAGTCTCCATGAGGTTTTGTTACAAGTTTCGTTTGAACATAACATTATGTCATTTTCGAGTGTTAGGTACCTAATGCCTACACCTATTAAGCCTTTTTGCATCACATTACGTAGGTACGTAATCAGCTTATCGCAAAATACCTAACGTGTCTAAAACGTAGTGTTTTGTGGTCGCTTGGTAGGTAAGTCTAAGTACCTATACCTGTCATATACCTAGGTATTATGAGGTACATGTTCTAAGTATCACATACTATACAAGTTGAAAGCATTAATATTTTATACTAGTTTCTTTATTATTAGAAATGTCGTCGGTCCACCTAGTGAGGGGCCTACCTACAGAACGTCTTCCGGTTCGTGGTCACCACTCGAGAACCTTTCTTCCCCATTGGTTATCGGTTCGTCGAGCGATGTGGCCTGCCCATTGCCACTTCAACTTGCAAATTCTGAAAGCTATGTCGGAGCCATCATCGCTTGATTGTAATTGGTCACATTGAATAGCAGCCAACTTCATCAAGTGATGTTGTAAGAGCCTAAACTACCCACATACCTAGTAGGTAATTTGCTCTCCCACACGTTTCGTAAACTTAGCGACATTAAGTTATGCCATCTGTCAAAATAATGGTCCACAGAGATCCTGACTTCGGCATTTGTTAGGCAAATCTAACGTTAGATTAGATTGTAGGTGGGTAGTGGGTACCGATAACCGTTGGTAACCGTCGCTTAGCGGTCGGTTGCAATAACCGATCTATCCACGAAAAATTTGACATTAGTACTTATATGGAGCATGTGTCAAATATCTATCTTCAGTAGCAAAAGTCGTGGATAGATCGGTTATTGGAACCGGCCGTAAAGCGATGATGGATCAGTGGTAGTGACGTCGACTTGCAATCCGTATAGCCGTGGGTTCGAATCTATACTAATAATACTGTTTGTTTGTTTGAACGCGCTAATCTCAGGAACTACCGACCGAAAATGGATTTTCAGCCGAAAACCAAAAAGTAGCTTCGGTTTTAGTGTTATTTTCGGCCGAAAGCGAAAATGATTTACACATTAAAAAACATTTATATTTCCGCTGTAGACTCTTGTTCGGTAACAAATTTTGTTTGTTTTTTTTTACACCTAGGGAAAGGAAGAGCAAATATATGCTTTAAAAGAAGTAAAATACAATTCAAGACAATTCCAGACTCAAATGATTAAAGAATTCAAAATTTCATATACTCATTGATTACATCAAAAACAATTCACAAACTTCTGATCTTCGGCTTTCGGCCGAAGCCTCGCCTATTTTATGGCCGAATCATGTTTTTTTCCGCCGAAAATTACAACTAAGCTTTGCTCGGTCATTATTAGTTGATTTACTGATTAATTGGATAACAAAATAGTAACAATCAAGAGAGAAAAAAACATGCACATTATTTTTTTTTGTAAGCGTTCCTAGTACCTAAACCATAAAATTCGTTGTTCAAAAGGCACCTAGAAATGTTTTGTTGGGCTTAAATGTAGGCAATAATGTAATAAATCAACTCGTTGATCTCTGTCCGAGTCCAATCTGTCATAATCATAAATAAATTGATCTTTAACCACAACAATGTACAAAAATATCTTTTGTTTGAAAACAGACGGACGAGAATACATCTTACTACTACCTATTGCGGCTGAGGCTTATTCAAATAGGCTGGAAGCAACAAGTATACCTACTAGCCGATATTCCGATTTGAAAGGCTTCAAATCAAATGTCAAATAAAAGGTTAGGTTACACCATTATGTAAGCCACACGAGTTTATTCCAT
This sequence comes from Opisthograptis luteolata, assembly GCA_931315375.2. NCBI lineage: Eukaryota > Metazoa > Arthropoda > Insecta > Lepidoptera > Geometridae > Opisthograptis > Opisthograptis luteolata. The sequence continues at coordinate 8,351,954 of OV928053.1, read as the reverse complement.
GCTTAAAGCATGCAACACAATAGTTTAATTATTACATACGAGAACACGGATAAACGTTACGTAAGTACATAACGCGCAACTTGCACAAAAAATAGTAACCTACCTACAGAGGCTTGGACATTGAGGTCAATGACACAAAAACGGACTGTTTCCGTGCGACAGATACGTTGTAGAATTCGTAATTAGTCATGCGAGACTGCGGGTAATCTATGGTTATGATTCGAAATTTGAAATTTAAAAACATTGGTTTTCCAACCGGCCGGTATTGTTCAAACGGACTAATGCATAGAAATAACTTGTTCAAACATACCTGTAGCGGGTCGAATGAAGATCGTTCACCTTACGACAATGTAAACCTTTGTTACCACACAACGTCAACGGCTCCCAATCAATTCCAACAGTTTATCTGGAAATAGAAACGACTTATTTCAATGTGGGTACCGCCTCATGATTCATACTCGGAGACTATTCGAGTATTAATAAATCCCTAAGCGGAGGGCTAGGAAAAAACGAAACACATGTCTTCTATAACTACAGATGTAAACAAGGAACATGTGTTGTCGAAACGCCGTATCCGCCGGCAATACTAACCGTTCACGTTTGATAAGAACCACGGTACACAATATTAGTCCACAAACACGTTATTAACAGCGTAGCACAGAGATTCGGTTGTGCCGGAACAAAACTAGTTTATTTTTCCGATCGGATCGTAGAGAGCAACGGACGTCCGACCAGCGCGGCGGTCGGCGCGAGACTGAACGAGCGTGGCGCCCTCTCGCTCGGCCGCCCTGTTGTGCGCCTGTGTGGGTGAGTGCGCGTGTGTGGGTGCCGCCCTCCTGTTCCGTCCTCCCTAGCGATGGGTTCTTTCCCGAGTATTTATCCGCTGGACAGTAAATACTCATAAATACCCGTTTCTTCTCGAGTTTTTATCCAAACTGAGAGTAAATACTCTGACGTCATTTCAAAGGAATAATGCGAGTTGCAATGCAAAATTGACGTGTATTAATTATGTTAAAATTTCATTTTGTTGGTACGGTCGCCTGTAATAACAAGAATTAACTACGTCTTATAGTTTAAAATAATGACATAGTATTAACTTTCTGAAAAATGTACTCGGCATAAACTTTAAATTTATGTGACCATATAACCCAGTCGGGTTAGACGATAAATGGCCTCCACATTGCATTAATTCCTATCCCAACAATTATTGCATTAGCTTTTCGAAGGGTCAGTGGTCTAAATTCAAAATAGCGATCAACCTCGATCTCGACATTAGCCGCCATCTTGGTTTTTAGTTTTTCGTTTATAACTTGCCCCATGTTCACTTCTCGAGAAAAAATATATGTCTGAAGTTGTTCATTAATTAATTTCCTACATTTAATTCTCCATTTATTTTTTCGTACGACCGATATTTTTCGAATTAAGCGGGAAAAGACGGAGAAATTTAATTATTATAGTAAAATCTCATGGAATAAGTGTAGATAAACGAAGTTGTTTGGAACAAGTGTGTCAATAATTTTTATCTGCTTTTTTTCTGAGGCTTAAAGGCGGCAATCGATCTGTCAACATGAAAATTTTGTTTTTATTTCCAAAAATTGTGTTTCTTCGAGTGATAATGTCTTGTGTGATATTGGTGGATCATTAACTATTATGTGTTCGTTAATGTGCACGAGTGTGGGAAATTGAAATAAAGTTGTGAAAGTGACTTTTCTAGTTGCTCCAAAAAAAGTCCGTGTAAAGTTTATAAAGTTCCACTAGGTACCTACTTTACTATAACACTAGCAAAAAAATAAATGGGGCAGTTAATGTAGAAAATCAAATAATGAACAACTTAAGCCATAATATTTTTTCTCGAGAAAAAGAGGCAAGTTATTAACGCAAAACTAAAAACCAAGATGGCGGCTAATGTCGAGGTCGAGGATGATCGCTGTTTTCAGTTTAGACTCCCACTGACCCTTCTAAAAGCTAATGCAATAATTGTCGGGATAGGAATTAATGCAATGTGGAGGCTATTTTTTGTCTAACCCGACTGGGTTACATGGTTACATAATTTTAAGTTTATACTGAGTACATTTTTCAGAAATTTAATACTTAGATATTATTTGAAACTATTAAACGTAGTTATTACTTGTTATTACAGGCGACCGTACCAACAAAATGAAATTTTGACATATAACTCATTACATTAGTCATTTTATAAAGTTATTCAATATATATCTTAATATACCTATATATTTTTAATTCTGATAAAACTGTCAAGTCAAATCGAACCTACTTTAAGATCTGACATTTTTTTTAAATAACAGCAATTGTAATAGGTATCCAATAAAGCAAAGAAATAGAGTGTAATACTTGTTCATCATGTTATTTTGCTCCTTTAAATACATATTTTGATTTTGCATAGAACTTGGCACTCATTTACATCTCCATTCTTTATGCGGTGAAGCCCACAGCCAAGCATAATTTTTGTATTGAACTTGGCTCTCCTTTTTACATATATGTGGAACTAGCTGTTCCATGCGGTTTCACCCGCGTGGGCTACAGTTTATCGCAATAAAAAGTATCCTATGTCCTTCCCCGGGGCTCAAATTATCTCTATACCAAATTTCATTTAAATCGGTTCAGTAGTTTAAGCGCGAAAGCGTATATATTCCGTATACTCCAAAATTAATACCGCACTTCGGTGCCCCCTCACCGCGTTACCTGCTGTAGGTATCCATTATCCTATTTTAATTCTAGGTTAAATTTTTTTCGGACCACGCGTTTGAATCGTGCTGTTAAAGGTCTTCTTGGTCCGCGACCGCACTTTACCTATTTCATAGATTCTCCCTCACCTCGCCGCGTTTACCTCTGCGCTGGGGTGCGGCGGGATTATTTTTCTACTACTACTTACATTTTTAAACTCGTGATATCTTTCGAATGGAATGTCCGAATTGAATGATTCAAAAAGTTTTATAAAGGTATTGAAGCAGTTTTGAATAAAAAGTAATTTATTTTGATAAGGATTAATACCAAGATACAAATAAAGAGCCTTTTCTAGAGACGGCATTAAAAATTAAATTTTTTAAATAAAATATCACTTATTGCGGCATAACTATAATAGTTAGACATATGCTCTCGCGGACTTTTTTGTAGATCTTAATGAGACCTACAAACCCGTAATACATTATTTTGTTCTAGTGTCAATAGTTTTTGCAGCGCACGCATAAATAGGTTTTCGATTTCACACCTTGGGTTGCAAAATAGCAATTTTCTTACGGATTCCTAATTTTTTTGGAAATAAAATATAGCCTATAGCCTTCCTCGATAAATGGGCTATCTAACAGTGAAATAATTTTTCAAATCGGATCAGTAGTTCCTGAGATTAGCGCGTTCAAACAAACAAACAAACAAACAAACAAACAAACAAACAAACAAACTCTCCAGCTTTATAATATTAGTATAGATATGTGGGATTAAATTTATTTTGATTACGAGTAAAATCTATCATTGTTTATAGACCTTAGAAAATTTTTTTTATTCAAATTACAAAGAAAAGGTCTGAACTTTCGTAATTTTGATTGTTATTCAAATATATGATCATTTTTTTTCAGGATTTTTAACCCTTACTTATATCTCACGATCATATCCCACTCTTTGTAGTCGTAAAGGCATAAATCACTATTGTAGAAGCAAAGATAGGTCCTAATCTATCATAACATAATCTAATAACACGAATTGGAGCTAAAACCAGCAATGATATGTTGCAATTTTCACGCAAAAATATTTACTCACGTATTTGGATAAATACTCAGTAAAAATGAGTAAAAACGGATAAATACCCATATTTTCCTTTCTTCTCAGTATTTACTTTTTGAGTATTTACCCAGTGCCCATCTCTAGTCCTCCCTAGTCCCTATTTCATTTATTTTTCGAGGGTGTACAGTGTGTGCACAGTAAATATAAACGACCAGTAACTCAAATAGGAAGAATCAGTCAAATCTCAAGTCTGCGCGTCTGTGCAAGAATGCAATAGCTGTTTCCGCGTCGAATAAGGCTATATTACATTGGTGGTGCCATCGCTCTTTCTAAACGTACCTAGTGATTATATTATTATTCTCTAGTCGTTAGTATTGTAATAATTAATAGTGATTATACATAATTATTTTATTTGGTACATACGGTTTGTATAATTAAATCGTTTTAGTTGGGTAAACGTATCAAATTTTATAAAAACACAGTCATTACAGCAAAAACCACTTAGCGAAATAGCACTATCGTATTTCGACGTCATTCCGAACCATTGAAGTAGATTTATGTGAAATTAGTAGAATGATTTGTCTTAAAATCAGTTTTATACATATAATTATGTTTTTTATCCAAGATTGGTCTCATGTTATTGTTTTTTTTATATGTTTTGTACGTGCCAATAATAATTTATTTGCAACAAATCACGTGACAAGTGCAGGGTAGCGTTTTACTACCAGTTGCTGTGTTCCAGATTGAAGGACAATGTTGCCAATGAAATTCATCTCAAGGTCATCAGTGCATGGGGTGACACTAGACTCTAATGGGCAAGCGCGATGCTTACCACCAAAAGAGCGACTCGTAAAAACCTGATGTTAAGTGACAATATGGTCGAAAATGGGCCTATACTGCACCTGGACTGGACTACCAGCTGTTGGCCTTTTGGCCTTTACAACTCACAGGGCTGCAACGATAGTAGGTAATATACATGTAAGTCATTGCAAGCACCTATGTAGGAAGATAGATAACGCTTTATTGTTTCACCACAACAACATAAAAATAGAACAATATAAAAGGGAAGATCTTAGAGCTATGTAATTAGTTCGGAGGGCACTTTGAGCTACTTCACCTTACGTCTACTGTGGTGTGTACGAGCGCGATGCATAGGCTGCGTCCTAAATCTAAATGCGCGTCAGAGAATCAATTTACTTATCACTACTTATTAAAACAAAGTCGCTTCGCGCTGTCTGTCCCTATGTATGCTTAGATTTTCAAAACTACGCAATGGATTTTAATGCACTTTTCAGCAATAGATAGAATGATTCAAGAGTAAGGTTTACATCCTACTAATCCTACTTTTTTTTTTTTTTTTTACTCTTTACAGGGTAGCGTTTGACCACAAGTCACCTGATGTGAAGTGACGATGTGGTCGAAGATGGCGCCACGCTACACCTGGACTGGGAACTGGCTCTCAAGTGAGGCTGCCGGAACACACCGATAGATGCTTGGCGACAGATTCTTAACAAGAGGGTGGTAGCTAGCCAGGCGAGTACTAGAAAATACCCTACCACCAAGCAATGGTTTCATCACGATGTTTTCCTTCACCGAAAGCTCAAGCTCATTGTAGGATTCGAACCCACGTCCTACGGATCGCAAGCCGATGTCACTACCACTGAGCCATCATCGCTATATACTTCTAAACATATAAAACTCAAAGGTGACTGACTGACATAGTGATCTATCAACGCACAGCCCAAACCACTGGACGGATCGGGCTGAAAATTGGCATGCAGGTGGATGTTATGACGTAGGCATCCGCTAAGAAAGGATTTTGATTAATTCTACCCCCAAGGGGATAAAATAGAGGATGAAAGTTTGTATGAAACTTTGTCAATTTTAAACCGATCGGGCTGAGACTTTGCATGCATAAAGCTGTAGCCCACGCGGGTGAAACCACGGGGAAGAGCTAGTATATTATAAATGCGAAAGTTTGTGTGTGAATGTTTGTTACCACGTATCGGCGCAACTACTAAACTGATTGTGATGAAATTTGGAATCGAGATAACTTAATTATACCCTGAAGTAACACATATTAGACTACTTTTTGTCCCGGTTTCTGCGGGATAACGGGAAAACGCGGGTGAAACCGCGGGGCGCAACTAGTGTTAATAGATACATATTAATCATATTCAGAAAAGCCGAAAAAATCAAAGATTTTTAAAATACTACACTGGGAAAAAAATTCGGACTTTCCTTCTGAGTCTTACCAATTCCTTCCCTTTTTTACCTTAGATTTCCTTCTGAATCACAGATCCTTCCCTTTTGGCTCAGAAGGAAAACGGTATTCCGGAAGGTCTTTTTTCTCCGTGTACCCCCATATGAGTATCTACAAATCTACATTGCACCCGTGCCAAGCCGGGGCGGGTCGCTAGTAAAGGATGAAATCTCTTTTTTGAGCGCAATAGTCTTTTTATAAACGGCCGTGAACCGACCGCCAGCGTCGGTCATTGCCACGGGCGAGTAAAAATATTCACGTCATTATAAATTATAATCGTATTGTATAGATATATGTGTGAAATCAAATAATTACCTACCAAGTGCGTCATATTGGTATAGCTTACACTGTCTGGGCTTGTCTTCTATAATACAATTAGAGCTCTATTTATTGTATTGTATAATCTAGGCAAGTACATATTTGCATTTTTTTTTTGCTTTGAATGGTAGCAAACCACAAGTCACCTGTTTTTTTTTTCTATTTACAGGGTAGCGTTAGACCACAAGTCGCCTGATGTTAAGTGACGATGTGGTCGAAGATGGCGCCACGCTACACCTGGACTGGGAACTGGCTCTCAAGTGAGGCTGTCGGAACGCACCGATAGGTGCTTGGCGACAGATTCTTAGCAAGAGGGTGGTAGCTAGCCAGGCGAGTACCTACTAGAAAATACCCTACCACCAAGCTATGGTTTCATCACGATGTTTTCCTTCACCGAAAGCTCAAGCTCATTGTAGGATTCGATGCTAAGTGATTAAGTGACGATGTGGTCGAAGGTGGCATCACGCTACGCTTGGATTGGAAACTGGCTCTTAACTGAAGCTGCAAGAATGGATGGATAGGTACAGTCAGCTACGAAAGTAGTTCTGCAGTGTGTGTTTAAACTTTTAAAAAAGTACTAAAGAAAATTAGAAAATTGGTCTTTTTCAGCGACTTTTGACGTTGATCGTACATGGCGATAGATTCTTAACTTGAGGGTGGCCTGCCTGTCGAGCACTAGAAAATGTCCTACCACCAAGCTTCGGTTTCAAAACAATGTTTTCCTTTACCGAAAGCTAAGGCTCAATGAAATATAAAAAACAATAATTGGGTATAAGTTATAAATAAGTTACTCGTTGATGCTGGGGCCACACTAACGGGAACAGCCGTTTAATAGCGCGATGGTTGAGGTTTGACGTAACTGTGGCCACGACATTTGACAATAGCATTTACATTGGCGTTTGACGTTAGCCAATAATGCTGGGGCCACACTAACGGGAAATGCCGTTAAATAGCGCGATGATTGACGTTTGACGTAAGTGTGGCCACGACATTTGACAACGGCATTCACATTGGCGTTTGACGTTACCCAATAACTCAAGTGCATTCACGTTGACCGTTCAAGAGGGGCCACTCACATAATAGCGTTAATAAATTAACGCAATATTTATCGCGATGCTAAGCATTGACATTTGCCTTGACGTTGACCTTAGTGTGGCCCCAGCATCAGCGGTTTAAACATAAAAAAATGAGCATCACATTGCACTGTGACGTCAGGGAAACAAAAATACAAACTTGATCTTGAAATTCGTGTTCTTGCAACACAGAATAAACAAGCTTCTATCCCACAGAGGGTCAATGCTAACATAACTTACCTACGTTATACTAAGTGAAAACAAAATGGGGACAAGTTAAGCCTATGTTTATTTTAGGCCGCAAGGCCACCAGTCAAGTGGCTAAATGCTAAGTAGCTATGATATAATGTTCAGAGCAAACATGTCCTTTGAACTCGGGAACTGTTTTTGTTTGTTTAGCGTTACTTTTACGAGGAATGATGCCACACATTTTTCGTTCCTTAGATGCGGAGAAAGTAAGCTGTGTCATAGTTAAATGGACAGATAAACAAAAGCGAGAGTACCTATATCCCTTTAATATTTTATATGCGAAAGTAACTTTGTATTAGTCTGTATGTATTTCTGTTACGCTTTCACGCCTAAACTACTGAACCGATTTAATTGAAATTTGGTACAGAGATAGTCGTTAATATTCATGTTCCCATATCCCAATGTGTACAACCAAACAAGATAAATCTTCTTATTAGTAAAGTTAAATAAAAAATATCGATTAGATGACAAAAAAAAAGCTTGGGATTTTAGTGAACTTGCTCCAATTCAATCAATTAGTAATAAGAATAAAATTGTCAATGTGATCGCGCCAAAAAAATTACCTGCCGGGCGTTTCTTGCCTGTTCTTTTGCCGGCGTAAGGAGGTTGGAACAGGCGTAGCTAGTTTTAAGTTGACGTTTTAAAGTGATCACAATGTATCCTATTAAATAAAAAAGTTTTTGATTTTGATTTTTGATTTTGTCCAGAGCCTGAGAAATATATTTTTATTCTTCGCTAGCTGCGCCCCGCGGTTTTACCTGCGTCTTCCCTCTATCCCGCAGGTACCTTTTACCGGGGTGAAAGTAGCCTATGTGTTAATCCAGGGTACAAGCTATCTCCATTCCAAATTCAACTCAAATCCATTCAGTACTTTTTGCGTGAAAGAGTAACACACACATCCATACATCCTTAACATAAGAAGGATTTAAGTGTCGAAATACATTCAGAGTAGGGATCGCACCTTCTTCAAAGAAAAATGCAAATTAATAAACCTAGAGCTCGACAAATCACGGATTGGCGGTCGGGGGTTTCGGCGCTTGTGAAGGAAGCTTCCGTGACGTCTCTGTGGTGAGCTGTCATATCATGACATCTGTCAAATTCAGAAGTAAGTAATCTGTTTGAAGGTGCGAATGTTATTTTTAAGAACAGCGCAGAGGCCACTCAATTAAGAGTTAGATTTTAAGTTATTTTTAATGCAAGATTCTTGTTTTTTACTTTTATACTTATAGGGTAGCGTCTGACCACAAGTCAACTGATGTTAAAATAAATAAATAAATAATAAATATCGGGGACAATTTCACTCAAATTGACCTAGCCCCAAATTAAGCTCGAAACTTGTGTTATGGGTACTAGACAACGATATACATAGTTATATAGAGAAATAAATACTTATATAGATAGAAATATCCAAGATTCAGGTACAAACATTTGTGCACATTTTGTGCATTTGTTTTATCACACATATATTTGCCCTAAAAGACGCTGTAGTCGAAGATGGCGCCACGTGGATTGGAACTGCTCTCGAGTTATTAGTTAGTTTATTGTAACTATCGAATTGTTTGTTATCTAATAAAAAATATCAGTACAGGGTTACACATAATTACAATATCCAGATGTATGATAAAATCATATAAACGCCGAAGCCATGACATAGAATTATTATTATAGTGGCCGTAGTTACCGTTCCCTGCCCCTATATAAACGGCTAGGGATTAGGGATAAGGTATCGGACAAAAGTATTGATATCAGTATCGGAACATATGTTCCGAGTTACTCAGGTATCGACTACTTATTAATTTATTGAAATGTTTTTTAGACAATCATTAAAATAGTAATATAAATCTTTAGACCTATTAGCAAGAAAGTTTACAGTATTTTTCAGATAAACTAGATTTTCCGAGTTTTGTTTGGAATGTCTCCTACGGTGAACGAAAACATTGCGAAAAAACCGGCATATTCAAGAACCGCAATATTCAATAGCATACCACCCGCACTGGGCCAGCGCATTTGACGCGGTATTTGACGGCTTTACGCTCCATGCAGAGAGCATGAGAGGAGGCTGTGGGAACGTGAAAGGCTGATGATATTAATGATGAAACAACGGCAGAGATGTAGCAGTCATTCATTATACTTGATCTGCCTGGGCTGACCATAGAGCACAGATTGACAGTACGAGTTATGTAATTACTAATTAGGTACTCGTAGCTACAATATATTAGTATCTAAGCACAGTATATGAAGAACAGTAGGTTAGCTAAGGCCGCTCGACGAGTTAATTGCCTACTCTTGCGGTGACGCATAGGCGGCGCGTTCCGTACTGAGTGCATGGCCGCGGCCCCGGCCGCCTCCTTTCGTTTATGTGATTGTGTGCGTGAAAAGTGCGTGCGTACACGGTGCCGCTACTCACGCACAAATTCAAACCGGCAACGGCCGATTTATATGAAGCTGAACTACTAGTCCTTTACTAAGATCTAAGCGTGTGAAAATTCTTAAAAAAGTATCGATTACAAAAATACTCGGTATCATAATAAACGTATCGAGTATTGTCAGGTACGAGTATTACTGCGAATGTCTGCTAACGACGAGCGAGACGGTGCGGCGGGCGGGCGGCGGCACCATAATGAAATCGCGGGAGCTCGATGGTAAATGTATACGATAGTCACCACAGTACCAGGGGTACATAAACGGCTGTAGCCCTTTGTTGTCTGCCACACTCTGAAGCCTGAACGATGAAAATCGATGCCAGATTTTTGAAATTAATGCCTGTTAGGCTACGTTACTAGAATTTGGTTTTGGAACGGGATATTTACCAAGTAATTGATTTTGTTTGTTTTGTGATCACGAAAGTAGGTACTCAAGCTTTGATAAAGGGAGTGTGTCTTTCTAAAAACTCAATCAAACTACGAAATGTGAGATACGTCCGACCGATTTCGAGGCTGGGTGTATACCATCTTTGGTTATAGTGTGATTATGCTGACTAGCCGCTAGTCAGCATAATTTCATGTTATGCTGACCATGCCCTCTCTCTAGAATGAGGAAGGCGAGGGGGATGCATAACTGCCTACTACTTAGTACTTTCTTTTAAAAACAAATACATGAAAAAGGACTCGTAAAGGGACTTCTTTTAATAATGTATTTTAGTTATTAATTTAGGTTTATTTGTTTTTATTTCATTGTTATGGTATAATTATTTTTAGTTTGAAGTAATAATTTAATACATTTTAAAAAATACATGATATTATGTGCATATTATATCCTCTTTAAACAAAAAACAAATTCTAATGACCGACAGATAAAACAAGTTTAAATTTTAGCAAAAAAACCGACTTCTGTTTCCCCTCGATTCTCTAGGATGCAATCATCAGATCCTGGTTCCTTTATCACGGTACCGCCCTTGGGATATCTCTTTTCCAAAAAAAACAGAATCAACAAAATCGGTTCATAAACGACAAAGTTATCCGCGAATACACATACAAAAAGTTTTATGTTGTGAGTGATTTATCTAAGAAATAGGTCGTGGGTTCGAATTTTACAATGAGCTTGAGCTTTCGGTAAAGAAAACCATTTTCTTCATTCATGATCATTACTAATATTTAATATTATAAACACGAAAGTTTGTGAGTATGGATGGATGGGTTGATAAATGGATGGATGTATGTTACTCTTTCACGCAAAAACTACTGAACGAATTTCATTTTTTCCCGGAAAAAGGTTCCTGCGAGAGAACGGGAAGACGCGGGTGAAACCGCGGGGTGCAATTAGTCTATTATATACTCGTATATGATATATAGATATACATGTACTTATACGTTTCCTTGTTCCTAAAACAGCCAGACGGCGGGACGGCGAGACAGATATGCTGGTCGGTAATGAAATCACGGCACTCGATGCATATCTAGCTACCATCACAGTCTGCCGCAGCCACTCCTTTGTGTGTCCTTGCCGGCTTTGAACAGGACAGCTACTGGAGTGAGCAACTTGAATTGCACTGCCGAGTTTAGCAGCTAAACTGTGGAAACAACTAACTTCGATGGCTCGGCGAACCAAAGCGTGTCTCGGCTTCCGAAACGAGAGAGCGCCACTCTTCTCTATCTTGTGCGATTTCAGGCCGGTTCATTTAGGATCACTTTAAAACGTCAAATTAAAACTAGCCATCCCTTTTCCAACCTCTTTACACCGGCAAAAGAACAGGCAAGAAACGCCTGGCAAGTAACTTTTTCTTAATACTTATTGATTGAATTGGAGCAAGTTCACTACAATCCCGAGCTTTTTTGTCATCTAAATAATAAGATTTCTCTTTATACGGACTTGACATTTTGCTATAGAGAAGTCTTGAATTTCACTTGTTGTTGAAAAATCGTACACCTTTGAAGGATTTGCTGACTATGAAGCCTAGTATACAGCAATTTTATCTGTCTTCCTAGTATTAAAACTGTGGTAATCACTTCTCTTTTTGAAGCTAATTAATAACATTCCATTTCTAGGCAAGCGTGCAATTAATTAGTTTTTGTTACTTTTTCAAGCCTAGACATAGGATACTTTTTAAAGCTATAAAATAAGTCAAAGCGGGTGAAACCGCGGTAAACAGCTAGCCTATATATATATAACTCAAGGGTGACTGACTGACATAGTGATCTATCAACGCACAGCCCAAACCACTGGACAGATCGGGCTGAAATTTGGCATGCAGGTAGATGTTATGACGTAGGCATCCGCTAAGAAAGGATTTTGAATAATTCTACCCCCAAGGAGATAAAATAGGGGATGAAAGTTTGTATGAAACTTTGTCAATTTTAAACTGATCGAGCTGAGACTTTGCATGCATAAAGCTATAGCCCACATGGGTGAAACCGTGGGGCACAGCTAGTAGATAATAAAATTAAAAAAAATGTAAAATAAGTGCTCCTGATGAGATTTCCCTCTCTATCTCTCTATACTTCTATCTCACTCTCTCTCGTTTAAGAGTTGTTCCAGCAACTGGAACGCGAGTGGTTCGATCATTCCACTGAATTAATTCTAGCAACCACGTTGCGTGTTGAAATTGCACGGTGTCCTTTGTACGCCCGCCGTCACGTCCTATAGGAAATTGTAGGTTATACTTGTATAATGTGCCACCCACTACCTATCCTACAGCAAGCTTTGGTGATACTCCATAGGTATTAATGTATATGAACCCCTGTTATGATTGAATGGGTATGACTATGTTTGAGTTTGGTTGGACCTGTGTTGATATGTAGACTGTAGTTGGTTCCCCGCGTCTTCCCGTTATCCCGCAAGAACCTTTTTCCGAGATAAAAAGTAGCCTATGTGTTAATTCAGGGTATAAGCTATCTTCATTCCAAATTTCATTCAAATCCGTTCAGTAGTTTTTGCATGAAAGAGTAACAAACATCCATCCATCCATTCATACTCACAAACATTCACATTTATAATATTAGCAGGATGTGAAAGTTGAATGGATGTTTGTTACCTTGTCACGACTAAACCGCTGAACCGATCTAGAAGTTCACAGAAGTGGCACAGTGTTGCATTGAAACAACTTTATTGTAGGATGTAAATGTTATTGTTATTTAATTTGGAATAATAATTATGTAATGAAATTGTTTGTATATTATATATGTGTGTGTGTGTGTGTCTTATAACATCGCTTTGGCGTTAGCTGTAATGGTGTTGTATTGTGTCTAATAAATAAATAAAATAAATAAATAAATAGATAAAATTTGCTGTGTAAATAGTTTGAAATATGGAATATCTACTTTTTATCGCGATAAAGTGTTATCCACGCGGGTGGATACATGGGGCGCAGCTAGCTATTATTATCTATGTAAAATTCCAGTGTACGTGTATTCTTCTCTCTAAACGGTTTGATCGATTTTGATGAAATTTGTTTTAGAGATTGTTTGGAGCCTGAGGCAGGATATCATTTTTTAACGCGATAAACTGTAGTCCACGCGGCCGCACAAGAGCACGTCATGCAGTTTTTTCAGTTTTTTAAATTTACGTACAACTTTTCCAATTTGTTCCGTTAAAAATTTTTATGGCGACTGGCAACTAGTAGGTACAGAAGTTATTTACTCATTTTTATTACATACTTTGTTAAATAATAATAATAATGTCCGCACAATCACATACATAGGCTCTGACCCCTAACTAGGTTTCCCTGTATCTAGGGTATCAGAAACTTCTTCTTCTTTTATTTAAGAGCGAAGCTCTTGTCGGTGGAGTATTCCATCTCGTTCTGTTCTCGGCCATCCTTTTGACCTCTTGGTACGACATGACGTCAATCCTTTCTTTAACTTGATCTATATTATGTTCTTCTCGGTCTACCTCTCCTTCTCTTCCCTTCTACTTTTCCTTCTAATATGGTTTTTATATATTCGTCATGCCGTACCAAGTGAACAGAAACAGATCAGAAACTACGAGAAAAAAAATGAAATGAAATGTTCCATTGTTTGTTGTCTTGAATTAATATTTACAGCCATTAAAAACGTTTATAAAGAATGCCGAATCTGTCCAGTCGTTTCCAAGTAAAGCGCTTAGCAACGAACGCCATTATAATTTTGTTTATAAATAGAAGATAGAAATATTGCCACAGATTATTTGTACATTTAATTAATTAATACAATACAGTGGGCATAACAGTTTCCCGTACAATGCATACAATACAATTCACCAACCTATTCTGAGCCGTCCGAGACCAGACTTGTAGAGGGAGGGTAACTGTGTGAATGTAGATAGATATTGTTAAATATCGATCCTTTGATGTGGCGTTGGACAAATTAAAGGCCCGGAGTTAGGGGTGATCGATGTTGCAAAAACATCGATAATGACATCGATACTCGATGTTTATCGAGTACAAAACATTGCTGTCAGCCAACATCGATGTTTTTTGCAGACATAGTTAAAAATTAATAAAACAACCATAAAATCACATGATTTTTAAAATTACACAGAGATGATATTAAATTGGAGATAACAAGGGTGTAGGAACACATAATCCTACTACTTAATATTATAAACGCTCAGATGGCGTTGATGTCGCAGTAGTGTTTAGAACCAATGACACTGTTCCAAACTTCCATTGCTTCTTGTTTCAGATCAGTCAACGATTCGACTAACGCCCGAAATTAATAATCGATCCTGATCCGTTATCCGTGGTTTTGGTTCGATATGTCATGTAGCGATGATGGCTCAGTGGTAGTGACGTCGGCTTGCGATCAGTAGGACGTGGGTTCGAATCCTACAATGAGCTTGAGCTTTCGGTGAAGGAAAACATCGTGATGAAACCATAGCTTGGTGGTAGGGTATTTTCTAGTACTCGCCTGGCTAGCTACCACCCTCTTGTTAAGAATCTGTCGCCAAGCACCTATCGGTGTGTTCCGGCAGCGTCACTTGAGAGCCAGTGCCCAGTCCAGGTGTAGCGTGGCGCCATCTTAGACCACATCGTCACTTAACATCAGGTGACTTGTGGTCAAACGCTACCCTGTCAATAGTAAAAAAAAAAAAAAAAAAAAAAAAAATGTCATACCTACTATGTCATTGTAGTAGTAATATATCAAGCCTTCGTACTAAAATGACATATTATTATTATGACATGACATATCGATCCAAAACTGCGGATAACGGATCAGGATCGATTGTTAATTTCGGGCGTAAGTGCCCGTGACATCATTTTTTTTTAACTTATCACAGGGTAGCGTTTGACTACAAGTAACCACAAGTCAAATCGATGTTAAAACATCACTACAAGTCACATCGATGTTAAAACATCGATGTTTTATGTTCTAACTTCGATGACTATCGAGCATCCCTACCCGGAGTATTGGGGGAGAATTCAATGGTAAAACCGTTATTGGATGTTTTGGAAGAGACATGAATACCGGCCGTAATACTCGCTGACTCTCGTTGCAGTGGCGGCGAGTGGAGAGCTTAATTTGAGGATTGAGTATCTAATCTAGTAGAGGCCAAACATGCTTCAAAAAGACAGGTTTTTTCTGCAACTGAGACATAGTCCAGTGCCACGCAGAGTTTTTAGCTTCAACAGTTCAAAATCCTGCGCAGCAATGCACTGCGTTTGTCATCTTGAGATATTAGATGTTAAATCTTTTTTTGAAAATAGTCTGAAATATAATTGCTGTTAGCTATAGCGTAAGCTTGAATTGATTAATTTGACCATCGTTCCATCTGTTAACCCTCCGTGAATTTTTTTCTTTAGCAAAGATTCGTATAATCACAATGAAGCACACTTGCCTTGAAGACTCTCGTCTTGAGATCGAGAAATTCAGACTATGGCAAGGAGTTCCACTCACAGATTTGGTCCTGATCTGTGGTTCCACTCCTTAGCAGTCAGCAAGCTTTGTGACCTTCTTGCGTTCAGGGGGATGTAATGCTGGTAAGATATAAATTATTACTGGCAACAAAAAAAAAAAAAAGTTTGAAAGAGAAGGTTCTTTTCTTCTTTAACCGACTTCCAAAAAAGGAGGAGGTTCTCAATTCGGATGTTTTTTTTTTTTTATGTATGTTCGGGCATAACTCCGTCAAATTATTTTTTCGTTGGAAAGAAAATATTACAAAGGTTGTCCCATGATAAGGAAATCAGGGTTTGGTGATGGCAGACCAGAGAAACCGAAGGGCATCTGAAGTCAGTTTTTGTTTTGTCATAGTGTAAATTCTCCTTACTCAGAGCAACCTAAAAACTGCCATAAGAATGGTTACGTCAAAGGTAGGTACATGTTTTGTATTCTGCCAAGACATATCTGAGTTGTCAGGTCTACATATTTCATACCATCTCTACAAAATGTAAACTGACATTCGCAGATCAAAGGGTTCTCCCCTCGTTTAGGGCCAAACCTAATTTGAATGTCTAAAGTGTATCTAGATATGGATGTGTAGATTTTTGTACAAAGGCCTGGTCCAATGGCACCCCAAAATTGGGGTCGCTCCCCAAGTCTAGCCGTCTACGGCGGTACTTGTGCACAGAATCCAGGGGTGTTGCTATGGCGATTGACATGTCATGTATCTGATGGATTTATATCATAACACTAGCAACGATCCGCGGCTTCGCTTGTCTGGAAATTGTTAACGAAACGGGATAAAGTGTAGGTGTCATTTCACAGAATCTTAGTACTATTTGAATTTGTAAAACAAAGTCAGGTTACATCCTCTATTTATGATGACTCAAGAATAGCTGAAGCGATTTTTATGATCTTCGCCCCAAATAGCAGAAAAAGTATGAAAATATAGGAAACATTTTCATAAAAAAAATTTGTTGAATATGAAAGTAGTACCGAACTCTGTCTGTCTATTTCTTTGTCATCAATTTTAAGATGTAGTCATCGCGGGTGAAACTGCGAGGAACAGCTAGTATTTTTATAAATACCAAATTACTTACCATGTTTATATTTTTCTTCACTAATATTGATAAGCTTTGAGATCCACTTAGGAAGTATATAAAAAAATAACCTTTCTGTTAATATTAAAATGGCAATGGTTTAAGATAAATAAAGTTTTAATAGAGTTAATTCTTACTCTATGGTGGTAACACTCTTTAGTTTTTTCCTAATGTCAAAAGTCAAGCCTGTCATCGAACTGTCATACTCTGCACACTGGATCTGTAATGGCGTTTATTTTTCAAATACAAATCTATAAAAAGTAATCACATCTTTTCACTAAAAGTGCTAAAATTCCTTTGCATAAAACACTTTCTTATTGCTTATTGTACCCCTTAACTACCAAAAGAAGTTACCCTGAACCTCTCTTGTCTTTAGATCCGGCAGCTGAGGCTGTGCGTTGATATGTCAGTACAAAAGTCAGGACTTTCAATTTTATATATAGATTTCATTACAAACCGTGCGGAGATGAATTGCAACAAACATACTTACTTAACACACACACACACACACACAAACACTCGTGTTTGTAATGCTAGTCGGATGTTACGAGTGGCTGTAAGCAACTGTTATCTATTCCGTGGCATAGGGTAGATTTAAAATCAATATTGGTCAGTGTAAGTGGTTTTGCGAACGCGCTGTTGCAATTTATCTGTTCTGGAAAGTTTAATGAACACAACTACGGTACTGGTTGAAATACAAAGATGCGTTTAAGCGACTTGTTTGCAACTATTGTCAATAAGATTCGCTTAGAAAAATTCACCTCAGTAACCAAGTGTACTAGGAATATATTGACGTCTCATATTCTTCACATACCAGGCATATCCTTTTTAAAAGAAAAAACAAAAATGTTTTTAGTAGTATTTTGTGTCAGTTTATGTCTTATGATAATAAATATTTAGGATTTTTTTTGGTGGCAATCGAATTGTCAACGTGAAAATTTGGTTTTTATTTCCAAAACTTGTGTTTCTTCGAGTGATAATGTGTAACCATTATGTGTTCGTTAATGTGTACGAGTGTGGGAAATTGAAATAAAGTTGTGAAAGTGACTTTTCTAGTTGCTCCAAAAAAGTCCGTGTAAAGTTTAGGTAAAGCGCCACTACTTTAATTTTACACTATCCTCATCCCATCATCTCATCATTATCATCATCATTTATTTTATTTTATTCTCTTCGGAAAACTAACAGCTAGTTAACAAAAAATATACTTATATTAAACTTATGGCTATTTATAAGTTTTCACATATATATTAAACTTGATGCAACTCTCTGAGTTTGAAATATTTTATACTTGACACTGGCAAATACACTAATCGTGTGACGCCATAACAAAACAAGAAAAAAAAAAACAATAAATATTTAGTTGCTTAATTTTTGTAAGATTTCGCAGTTCTTTTCAATTTAAAAAATACAAATACTAAATGAACAGTAAAATGGGAGTAAATTTAAGAACAATTATTATTTTAGAGTATATTGTATCTTCATAAAATAGTTATGCTGCACCATTTCCGTTATCAACAAATATTTATCTTGCAAGTTCAGGATGACTTGTAGAAAATTCATCAATTCCTTCTTGTGCTATGAAACAATAATAGAACCTCCATTTATTTACCTATTTACACCGCGAAAGTCTCATGTCCGCCAGTCTGTTTGTCTGAATGTACTGGGTAGGTACCTATTGTTTTCCCTTTCGAATCTTTGTCGCGTAAAATTTTCTATTCCAATAAGAATCCAATTCACGCTCACTGAACAAAAGTATTTGATCAAGTTGTTTACACGCAGATATGGCGAAAACCTTTTTGAGATCCCCTTCGTTTCATTTTCTCTGCAAATACGAATGTATGTAAAAAACAAACCTCACTATATTATTTTACCAATACCACAGTGGAAGAAGGTACAGTATGCTATCACGGCAGTGTCCTTACCTACTCCGGCCGGGCTGATCACCGACTCATTTTTATATTTTGTAAAAGTTTGAATTAAACAAGTCCACGCGGGTGAAACAGCTAGTAACAAATATAATTGGAACAATAATAGTGTACAAATTTATTCCCTAAGTTTTATATAATTTTTTTACGAGTTTTAGCGAATAGTACAAGCTAGTTCCCAATACAGGCGCAGCGTGATGCCATTTTTGACCACATCGTTTCGAAGCATCAGGCTTGTGGTCAAAGATTCCTTGTAAAAAAAAAAGGTAGCAAGATAACGCGCGGCAGATGACTGTGTACTGAGATTGATCGAAAATTCGAGGCGCGTTGGTTTGATGAGCGTTTCGGCCGTTTGTTCGAAACGTGATACTGTGTCTTACTTCCACTGTGGCAATACCTTTGCACTCAGCCGCCGTGATACTTAGACGCACAGGCGAGACAGCAGACGTCTCGACAAGATTTAGTGTCTAACCTCACAAGTACGACCTTTAGCAATTCTCAACCCCGAGTGACACCGGTCAATGGTCGAAAAATACTCAAGGCAATTTGGGGGGAAAACTAAACTTTTTTACGCTGCGCGACTGAAATAATCGTAATCGACTGTAGTAACTACCTAGAGTTTTTCTTCACCTTGTCATAACAATACGCTGACAACCATAGTATAACTTGGTACAGCTAAAATCGACATGTACAAATAGCTTTGCGTATACTGTTTTAAAATACCATGGTCAATAAAATTAACAGCAGAAAATTCACCTGTCATAGCTCGCGAGCGGATACCGTGAGTTTTGTGTGAGGAGATTTGAATCGAGTTGCGAGTGACTTGGGTGAAAATTGTAAAGTCTGCCCGTTAAAATCCTACCCGCAGAAACTTTTAGTATTCTCGTGATCATGGCGCTTGCAACAGTGCCGAAATATCGAGAACTCAAACAAAAACACACATATATGGTAAGTAATTATTCTGTTTCAAAACCTAAAAAAACTAAACCTAATCTAAAGCTTTGCGTATGGCTCCCCATTAGATATAGGCCTTTATTTGAATTCGTAGTACCAAAACTACACGGAGAAAAAAGTCCTTCCGAAATACAGTTTTCCTTCTGAGTCAAAAGGAAAGAAATTGTGATTCAGAAGGAAACCTAATACAAAATAAGGAAGGAAACAGTCTTGGAAGGTAAGGACTCAGAAGGAAAGTCAGTTTTTTTTCTCAGTGTATTTTTGTTTTTAACTTGCAGGGTTTTTTTTGACAATAAAGGACGGTTTTATCAGCAATGTACCTTTTTTCGGTAACTCATTAGTAACATTACGACTCGTAAATGACACGTTAGTATCTTTTACTGATTGTGGTATTTATTATAAACGCATGTTAACTGTCCGTAAGTGAAACAAAATTTTTACGTGAATTGTCTATGGCTACTTGTCATTTTATTGTCAACTGTGAAATGTCTATCAAAAAGTGAATGGTTTTTTTTTGGCGGCAATTTAAATGTCAAATTAAACTATACGTAAGCTCAAATCGCTACCATCTTCATTGGTAAAGAGCGTCCTGAAAATGTTACTGAAATTAAACGAACGAATTTTTTTTGTACGGAAAATTTGACAAATAGATCAAATTAACCGAAATAAGGTATGACATTTAAGTTGCGACGTTTATAAAGTCACCTGATCTTAAGACGAGGAATTGGCAATATTGGCTGCAGGGATTTCTATTTTTGTCAGCAATTACAAAACATACAGAGCTAATATCACTTAGGTGACTTGTGGTCAAACGCTACCCTGTAAATTGTAAAAATAAAATAAAATAAAAATAAATATTTATGTGCATTAAAGATCATGTTTTTGTTATTAAATTGTCGGAAGGACAACACGATTGGTTAACTTTCATAGCAGACAAACAATGTTCGAAAACTGCCCTCTAAAAAAAAGATTTTCATTTTACAGGCATACAAAACCGATTTAAGAGTTTTTTTTTTGTATGGTATATATACACATTCTTCAAAGAACTACAGATTTAGTTTTATAAAATTGACGATAGTTTTCATTTTAAACGAAAAAAACCCTTTTTTGGCGCATACGAACTTACGGCATTAGTCAGCTCGCTTGCGTTTTTGTATGGAGTTGATTTCAGATTCATTGTTTATCACGGCGTCCTCTTAAGTGACGATGTGGTCGAGGGTGGTGCCACACTATACCTTAGTTTAGGTCCCGAGTATGCTTCTACAAAAACAGACATCGTAACGCAGCAACATTTTATTTCAAAATCAATTTGTCACCTGTTATATAACACATTCAAGGAATGCCACGCTTCATAAACCATGTAATAGAAAAACAAAAACAACACTGTTTACACCATTACAAATAATCACGAGTATGGTAATGCAGGATCGGAATGCGTAGGCCATTCTGTGATGTGCTCTATTACAGATGCATAGAATAAATTAACCAGTCTGTTGTATTTTTTTACTCTTTGGACCTTGACCGGAGATTTTTTATGGGCCGTCTTTCTTTTCTTTTCCGTGTTTGTCTGGTTCTGCTGTTTCGGACTATTTGCCCACGCGGTTTCACCCGCGTCTTCCCGTTATCCCGTAAGAATCTTTTTCCGGGATAAAAAGTTGCCTATGTGTTAATCCAGGAGAGCTTATACAGCTATCTCTGTTCCAAATTTAATTCAGATCCGTTCAGTTGTTTTTGCGTGAAAGAGTAACACACATCCATCCATTCATCCATACTCACAAACTTTTACGTTTATAATATTACCTAGTAGGACTAGCCGCGCCCCGCGGTCACACTCACGATTTTAAAGCAGGCTATGCGTTAATCTTAGATTTAATAGGTTAAATCTATCTCCATACCAAATTTCTCTCAAATCTGTTAAGTCGTTTTAGCGTGAAGAAGTAACAAACATACTAACTCACAAACTTTCACATTTATAATATGAGTGTGATATATTTTGTTTCATTAACGTCACGTACGCATTTTACTAGTTTTGTCAACTGTACTACACGTAAGCTACTTTTTATCCCAGAAAAGGTTCCTGCGGGATAACTGGAAGACGCTGGTGAAACCGCGGGGCGCAAGAAGCAAAATTTTCTAAACGTAACCCGTCATTAAAGGGTATCATTGAATAATGTGTTCTAATGTTATGTCCTAAAATAACATTTAGATTGAAACAATTACATTCTAGTCAAATAGAAACCAATTTCAGATTCGTATTGTGTATTGTATCAATGGAAATTAACCTAGCAGAAACTTAGCCAATCAGCCGAAAGTTATGCGGCGTATAATCATTATAATATAACGTACTGCGATATAAACCTATGTACGTATTTCATTTGCGCCCCTCCTAACTAATAACATTAATTTTTAATATAATTTAGTTAAATTTTTTTTAATTAGTTGAATATAACTAAACTAATAGAACTATTCATAGAATAGGTTTATGGTGTAGAACTTCCTTAGTTTTCACTCTGGCATGATGAAACTTGCGAAATTCGATGAGATGCTATGATATATTTGAGATGTTAGCATCTCAGTTTTTAAAATTTTATTTTTTTAATCAAAATCGTCTTAATTATTATTACTGCTTATCAAAAACAGTAGAACTATGTAAGATAGCACTTTATCTACATAGAACTATGATATTTTTAGTCTAGTGTAGTCCAATCATCGAAATTCGATGAGATGCTATGATTAATTTGCGAAGTTAGCATCTCAATTTTCAAAATTCGATTTTAATTATAAAAATGACGAAACTATTGCTAAAACCTATCTAGAACTGTAGAACCATGCTGGATGACACATTATTTGCTATTTTTTTTTGAGATGCTAACTTCACACACGTCGTATTTCAAGATATCGCCAACCGAACACTCGCCCTGTTCACTGTACTGCAATCCGTACGCGTTGCTTAGTGTCGCTTTGACAGGTGCGGTCGAAGCGGAACGGGACATCTTGCGTACACCGAATCCGTCATCGGCCGAAGTATGCTCGGGCGTCATCGGACGAACTCGGCCGATCAAATCAAACGTAGGTAAATGAAAGAGAGCGCATACAATGCTACTACCGACGTCGTCCGTTGACGCCCGATAACGGACGATCAACTGACGAGTCCGAACGTGTTTAGATTTTTTGTCAGTTTTACCGGCTTCTTTCCGCCATCGGCCGACAAAATCGGTTATGGTGTACGCGTACCATAAGTGAAATTCAAGATTTGTAAATGGCAAAATTTCAAGACCATATAAAGAGAAATTTCGGGACTATTTAGATGCTTGGGGTAGTAACCCAGCTCTAATTTAAGCCATAATAATGACATCGTAAATGTGATCGCACCTAAAATTTGACTGCCAAGTGTTTTTAGTCTGTTCTTTTGGCGGCGTAAGGAGGTTGGAGTTGGAACAGACGTAGCTAGTTTTAAGTCTGAAGTTTTATAGTTTTATAGATTTGATTTATGTATACGACATACGACAATTCAATAAAATTATTAGTTGCTTTACTGATTAATAAGGTAACAACATCGTAACATTACAAGAGAAAAGAGTAGGTACAGTCAGCGACAAAAGTAGCTGATCGTTCTCGATTTTCCAAACGTTTTTCAAATCAGTAACTATTGTTGTTATTTTTACATTTTACATGGTATCATTTTGACCACAACATAACACACCTGACTTAAGGTGATGATGAGGTAAAAAGTTGGTGTCTAAGATGATGAGATTAATAGAAAAAAAGAGTGATTGTTCAGCGACTTTTGTCGTTCACTGTACTTATATGATTTCTACCCATGAGCGTTCTAGTGAAATACAAAGTTCGTTGTATAACGTATAATAATACGCACTACAGTTTGTTTGTAAGCTCAACATCTGTCGGAAATAGTAAATACTAAAACTTGGATGGCGTCGTAGTTAAGTGATAGTTGTAGTGATGGGAAAATTTTTAGCATTGCGTAGACATATCGATGCTAAGCATCCATGCTATTCATGTTTTTTTTTCTTTCAACTCGCATTTTAAATCCTACTTATTATAAACGTGAAAGTTTGTGAGTATAGATGTATGGATAGATGGGTGGATGGATGTTTGTTACTCTTTCACGGAAAAACTACTGAACGGATCTGAATGAAATTTGAAATGGAGATAGCTTATACCCTGGATTAACACATAGACTACTTTTTATTCCGGAAAACGGTTCCTGCGGGATAACGGGAAGACGCGGGTGAAACCGCGGGGCGCAAATAGTTTTAAATAAAAAAGGTTGGTACTGACACACATAAGACAAGTCTAATAATATCTCATATATATGTTGAAATCTATCATGTCAATTACATGACATACATACATACACTCGATAAACCTTCATCATCATCATCATCAGACGAAAGAAGTCCACTGCCATTAGCTATTTGCATTCATCGGCTCCCTGCGACTCTTACAATGTCATCGGTTCTTGTGCGTGGCCTTCCTACAGAACGTCTTCCGGTTCGTGGTTTCCCTTCGAGAATCTTTTCCCCATCGGCAGAATGGATAAAACTAACTAAAAAAGAAGTAAAATTAGCAAATTAATAAGCAAAAAGGTTGTATTAAAAGGTTGTTGTGTTTCTAGAAAATCGTCTATTACGTCTAAATAGTACCGAACTTAATATATTTACAGAAACTTCCAAGCGGCCGACCACAGAGCAAAAACTAATCCCTAACGATTAATAAACCAGCGCCCAGTTAGTTAATTACAAAATTCAATTTATCCCCGAAATGCGACGTTGGAACCACAAAATATGTATTTAAAATCAGTAAGTGATCTCGGGTCATTGAATATGTGCTAAAAATTTCATAGGACAAGGTAATTATTATCATCATCATCAGCCTGTACCAGCCCACTGCTGAACATAGGCTTTTCCCAAGGTGTGTCTTGAGAAAACCAAAATTTCCGACTACATCTAGCAAGAAACTGGTTTTTTTCTTCAAAAATTCAAAATTGAAAACATTTTTATTTAATAGGATACATTGTGGTCACTTTAAAACGTCAACTTAAAACTAGCTACGCCTGTTCCAACCTCCTTACGCCGGCAAAAGAACAGCCAAGAAACGCCCGGCAGGTAATTTTTTTGGCGCGATCACATTGACAATTTTATTCTTATTACTAATTGATTGAATTGGAGCAAGTTCACTAAAATCCCAAGCTTTTTTTTTTGTCATTTAATAGTCCGATATTTTTTAATTAGCTTTACTAGTAAGATTTCTCTTGTTTAGTTTTACACATTGGGATATGGGAACATGAATATTAACGATTTGCGGGATCACAACCAAAGCAGACCAGACCCCACAAGCAGCACCCGTTCACGAGTTGACGCATGTGCCAGCCATTCTATGTAACAGAGTGGCAAACTAGCAAACGGCCCGACTTATGCACGGAGAAAAAAGACCTTCCGAAATACCGTTTTCCTTCTGAGCAAAAGAGAAGGAATTGTGATTTAGAAGGAAAACTAAGGTAAAATAAGGAAGGAATCGGTCTTGGTAGGAAAGACTCAGAAGGAAAGTCAGATTATTATTCTCAGTGTGTTAAGCGGTCACCGTCGCCTATGGACATTTGCAATATTGTAGCCATAACCAATGCGTTGCCAAACCTTGAGAACTCCTATACCCATCTTGAAGGATTGCAACTTGTAGCACTGCGGAAAGTCTTGTGGTCCCTCCACAAATCTTTCTACGAGATGATGATTCTACAAAAGTTATTCTATAATCATAACTAGCTGTTCCCTGCGGTTTCACCCGCGTGGACTTCAGTTTATCGCGATCAAAAGTAGCCTATGTCCCTTCTCAGGCTCTAGACTATCTCTGTACCAAATTTCATTAAAATTGGTTCAGTAGTTTAGGCGTGAAAGCGTAATAGACAGACAGACAGAGTTGCTTTCGCAATTATAACATTAAAGATTATCTCTTTGTTTGAACCGCATTAGTAATTGCGAAGGACTGGGCCATCAAAGCTTTGTCACTGTTCGTTTACTCAGTAAACACGATATTTGCGTTAAAACCGCTTAATTAAACGATACACGGAACAATTTAGACCTAATACAGAATCGATACAGCCGATTATCGACGTCGCATCACTAGCGGGATCGGTTTATAACTCGGAGCTATTAACGACCCTTGTTTCACTTAGCATCGAACGGTCACTTTATGCCAGTAGATGAGCTATGTAAAAGTCTTTTATTCGTTTACAAACACCTCATCATCATCATCATCAGTCGGAAGAAGTCCACTGAACGTAAGAATTAGAATAGGAATAATTTATTTGCAACATGTCGTTGATGACGTCACTGGCATGAAGGTAATTTTAAATAACATTAAAATAACTGCGTTAAAAACCGGCTTCAAAGACTGAAAAGTAAAAAATAATAAAGATTTAATATTAATTATCAATTATTTATATGTGCTATTTTAAAACACTTTTTACCAATAGGTTTGAAGTCGGTGCTTCTCCTTACGTCGGTTAATTATAAATATTAAAACAAATACATTTTTATCCTAGAAATTGTCAGTGGACATTTTTACCTA
This sequence comes from Opisthograptis luteolata, assembly GCA_931315375.2. Taxonomy (NCBI): domain Eukaryota; kingdom Metazoa; phylum Arthropoda; class Insecta; order Lepidoptera; family Geometridae; genus Opisthograptis; species Opisthograptis luteolata. The sequence goes on along the minus strand of OV928053.1, from coordinate 8,325,458 downwards.
TGTAGTATGCATAGTTTTTCAACTACAGTACTTAGCGTATAGGTAACAACCATCTATACATCCATACAAATATTAGTAGGAGGTAGGATGGTGAATTATGAGACTGGCGATCAGCTAAACTGCGTTAAAGCGATTATGATGACGCAGGTACAATGCTCGGTTAGCTTCGAAATTCCAATGATAAATGTCTCTATGCCATTGATATCTTTGTCAATCAAAGCCAGCCAAGCTTTGAGCCGATTCATTGGCTTCAAAAGTTTGTTTCAAACGTTGTTTGACAAATTCCCTTCGAAATACGAAATAGCTGACATCAAATAATAAGCAAACGATATTTACTTAGATACATGTGTGTGATCACTTTTAAAACGTTAAATCAAATATTCTGTGGTTATATCTAAAACTAGCTACGCCTGTTCCAACCTCCTTACGCCGGCAAGAGAATAGGCAAGAAACGCCCGGAAGGTAATTTTTTGGGCGTGATCACATACAATTTTTTGCTTATTGCAATGCCAAGCACTTCTGTCATCTGAATAGTCCGATAATCTATTCTAATAAGCTTCACTAATAAAAAAATATTTTCATGGACTTGAAATTCATCCATCGAAAAGTCTTGAATTTCACTTGGAATTTTGTTCTCTCGTTCAATTCGCTTCGAAATACGAGTCTATTCCGAGTCGCTCCAATCTAACGTACTGCTTCGAACTGACGTCCACAGTCAAACAATGGCGGCGTTTACATCTACCCGCATAAAAATATAAGCATTTGCCACCCAGCGGGTGATGAACTGGCGGAGTGGCAGGAAGCGGGGTAATAGTCGGGCGACGGTTTCAATAAACTGATGGATAGAACTGCTCGCCCCTTTTTTGTTCAAGCTTATGCGTATAGTTAGTTGTAGCATAGTAAAGAGTAGTAGTTCAGCTTCATACAAATCGGTCGCCGCCGGTTTGAATGTGTGCGAGAATGCGGCGCCGTGTACGCACGCACTTTTCACGCACACAATCACAAACAAACGGGGCCGCGGACGGGACCGCGGCCATGCACTCAGTAGGCTCACTCAGTCACTCAGTACTACGCAAGAGTTTTCAATTAACTCTTCGAGCGGCCTTAGCTAACCTACTGTTCTTACTTTACTGTGGTTGTAGTGAGGGTATGTGTGACCACACGCATTGTTATTGATATTTTACTAAGAACGTCTTTTAATACAATAAGACTAGCTGTTCCCCGCGGTTGCACCCGCGTGGGCAGACAGACAGAGTTACTTTCGCATTTATAATTTTAGTAAGGAAGGAAGTAAGGATAGTAGGCATTCTATAATATTTTTTTCTCTGCAAAGGACGCTTTTTCCCAAAACGACAGTATCTTTCTGTTTAAGAAGTAAAAGAAGAAACTTGTTTATATACTACCCTTTTTGTCAAGCTCATACGAAAGAAACATTGTTGGTTAAATCCAAATTAAATCGGTCATTATCAAAAAGCTCTCTTTAAAACTAAAGCTTTTATTCACGTTCGAAAAAGCTTCTGCCAGACGGTCCGGTTCTGTTCCGGACGAGTGAACGGCAACAAAAGCGCATACACTATACAGAGTGTGGAAAAACACGGTCGGTGGGGGAAAGTGCCTAAAATACAGTTTTTTTTACTGCAGATAGACCTGTGTTGGACTGCAATCTCGTTTGATGTCAAGCAATTATGTGGTCGACGGTGATGTTAATTTTACTCAGAGGGCCTACATATTTTGTTTTTTTATTTTGGAATAAATTGTGCTGATTTCTATTTGAAGTACATAAATATAGTGATTGCAAAGCGAAAGCGTTATTCTTTTGATATAAACGTATTACTTACCATATATATCTTTCAAATGTCCCATATTTTAACAAAAATTTTTAACCCCCGACGCAAATAGAGGGGTGTTATAAGTTTGACGTGTCTGTCTGTCTGTCAGTTTGTCTGTTTGTCTGTCTGTGGCACCGTAGCTCGCGAACGGATGAAGCGATTTCAATTTAGTTTTTTTTTTTAGTAATAGGTGAGTTACGGCTCTTCCTTGCTTGTTGTGTTACTCAGAGCTTATATGACAATGTTATGTGCTAAAGCAGCATTTTCCAAAGTGGGCGATAACGCCCCCTTGTGGGCGCTGCAGGCCTAAATAGGGGCGGTAAGAGACCCAGAAAAGGGGGCGTTGTGTAGAGGCTTAATGGGGGCCTAAAAATAATTTATTCTCAAAGTGGGCAGTAGACAAAATACGTTTGTACCAAAGTATAAATAAATAAATCCCTCAAAATATTTTTAAAGTTCATCAGTGGAGTTTACGTCAGATATTCATATACAAAGCTAGCGCCAGACGGTCTGTACTCGTTCCAGACGAGCGGGCGTCAATTCCGCTGGCGCACGCACGGACGCACCCTGTATACTGTGTGCACTACGCATTACAATCACCATGCAAAACCGTTTCAATACACTTTCAAATGTGTCCAAACTATCGACTATTTTTTTACTAAAAGTTCCCTATAGGAACTACAAGTTTCCTATAGGGATGATATTAGGCAAGAATTTAACCCCAATCTTACCTGATGGTAAATGATGACTAGGCCGATGATAGCATGCTTGCTTAGAAGAATAAATAAGATTACATACCTACATTTGAGATACAGGTGATGGTCGCGCTGATTGTAAACTTACAACCAGATTAAGGTAACTTGTACCTTTATCTGGTTGTTCTGTTTAAGATCAGACCAGCTGCTGTAAATATGTAATGTTTTGTGTATGTGTGTGTGCGTGTGTGTGTGTGTATGTGTGTGTATGTGTAATATGCTGTGTTAATATGTATATTATGTAGAGAAGATTACATTACTATATGCCACTGACTCAAAATAAACCATATCCACATTACAAATGCAAGGCATCAAATCCTATTCCAGCCATCACGCTAGCATTCCAAAATGTCACAAATATTTGAATACCCTCCAACAAACTACCTGACCTACCTCAACATAATCCACCACAGATTCAACACGAATATAAACCTTATCACTACGAGATAAAGCTTACAAAACATCTCCGAAACAATAGTACGAATTTTTCGTGCAAAAGTGTACTTTATCCCGAAAGGATAAGGTTCAGGGACTACAGAGTCTTTACTTTGATTTATGAAGCCATGGAAAGGTCTAAAGGACTGGCGGCATGCGACATCCTGAGTTATGAACCGTGAAGACATAGTTTATTATAAAAGTTTTGAGAGCTTTGACAAAATACTCGTGTCTCGGAAGTATGTGGTACCGTTAAAAGTTAGCCCTCATGCCGCAACCACAGAACACATATTAAAAAAAATCCCTGTCAAGTGACAGTCGAAATTGCGTTACGTTTTATTGTAATAAAAAAACTCGCTGGTGAATCCGTAGGGCACAGCTAGTGATATTTAAATGTAAGTCAATACTTTTGAGACTCCAAGATAAACCCTACGGGACTAGGTTCATTCACTAGCGACCAACTCCGCCTTCGCACGGGTAAGCAAATATTTTGACAACCAGGTTTCAAAGTACAATGGCCAAAACGGACCCGAGGTCGTATGAAAACGATCTATGTACGATAAAAATTGTATTTTTTGTCTACTAAGATTATACAAACGAAATTTTAAAGAAAGTGTAGAAAAATAAGATATTGATTTATTTACTTCGTAGTTTCTTATGACATTTTTTAACTTACACAATACTTGGATGTTTTGAACGCACTTCGCAATTTATTTGTCATTCCGTTTCACGCTTTGGAAGTCTGCCCTACTTAGACTAAGTCATTAAAATCAACATTATTTACCAAACATGAACAAAAACTAATCTTTTTAATCTATGTAGTACTAGCAAATTGACTGTCACTGTTAAGTGACATTGGCAGAAACGAAAATTTTTATACATAATATATTGCGGACTTTTTTGGCGGCAATCGAATTGTCAACGTGAAAATTTTGTTTTTATTTCCAAAACTTGTGTTTCTTCGAGTGATAATGTGTAATATTGGTGGATTATTAACCATTATGTGTTCGTTAATGTGTACGAGTGTGGGAAATTGAAATAAAGTTGTGAAAGTGACTTTTCGAGTTGCTCCAAAAAAGTCCGTGTAAAGTTTAAGTAAAGCGCCACTACTTTACTTAAACACTATCCTCATCCCTTCATCTCATCATCATCATCATCATTAATACTTGATTCAACTCTCTGAGTTTGAAATATTTTATACTTGACACTGGCAAATACACTAATCGTGTGACGCCATAGCAAAACAAAAAAAAAAAAAAAAAAATATATATATATTGCGGTCAGGTCCACAGCAGTATGGAAAGTGGCCAATGTTCTTTAAAGTTTCAGACTTTTTTTTAGACCAACTGGAAGCCTATATTATTTCTTTCACATACATTCCATGCATCAACTCTAATCAGATTGTTAAACCGATGTAAGCTGATAAAGCAGTCAGTTGTCGGATTTTTGTCCGACTTGTTTACATATATCGTGGTTTTTTACTAAAAACGCTATCAAACTCAGTTTAGTTTTAGTGAATGCAAAACCAAATCGACACCATTGTTTTCCTATTGAAAACTCCACTGTCTCACAAAGATGATCCATTTTAATCTTGAAATCGATTTAAATACTAATTTTGTATTTCAGCGCAGCTAATTATGATTTTCCGTTTATTTCGAAGTAGTGTAGCCCATTTTCAAACGTCCTTTGTAAACGCACCTAACAATTTCACTCCCCTCCTTTCACCAGTCGTTTCTAGAAAAAAAACGATCGTGGGATCCTTTGTTCTGCCATACCATACTTAATGACCAATACGAGACATCCACCATCACAGATTGGGTAATAGTTGCTTACGTCAATTTATAAGGACGCAGGAAGGCGTCACGACACAGTGACTTCAAATTTTATTTTACTTTTGTAGGGAGAGAAGACGTGGGTCTTAATGTGGATATGCCATGTGGGTTACTTAATATTACTTAAAATGAAATTTACCCTATTGAGTTGGATTTCTAGGAATTCATTCCTGATATATGTTGATAAAATTGGGCTTGTTCATTAAAGGCAATTGAAAAAATAACTGAAAAAAAGGCAGGTTAATTTTGCAACGTATGTAAATATACAGATAAACAAAATCTGTATTATATGTACAACCTAATAAGAATACAAGACACAAGATTTCATATTGTGTGAGTACAGACAGAACAGGACACAAATATTGCAAACGCTTGTAGGGAATTTGCTCTAATTAAAACAATGAGTTATAAAAACCAAATTGTAAAGTATTGGGGCTAAAAAATATTCTGCCGGGCGTTTCTTGCCTGATCTTTTGCCTGCGTAAGGAGGTTGGACCAAACGTAGCCAATTCTAAGTTTAAAGTTTTAAGTGATCAAATGTTTAATTCTACTAAATAAATATTGATTTGAAACTAGCTGTTCCCCGCGGATTCACCCACGTGGGCTACAGTTTCCCATTCAACCCTTAGGGGTTGACACTCAAAAAATTTTTTCTTTGTACACCCCTATGCATTATATATTGAGCGATGGTGGCCGAACGGTAAACGCGTGTACGTTACAACGCGCCGACACCGAGTTCGAATCCTCTCGGCCCCGCACCTATGACTAAGTTATGTGCGGATTTGCCATCGCTCAAAAACGGTGAAGGGAAACATCGTGAGGAAACCGGCATGTCTTAGAACCACAACATTCAAGAGCATGCGACATCTACCAACCCGCACTGGGCCAGCGTGGTAGATTACAGCCCATACTCTCTCTCTGAGAGAAGACCAGTGTCCCAGCAGTGGGAACGTAAAGGCTGATGCTGCATGTATTAAAACAAACATACCCTCTAAATTTCAAGTCTCTACGACCAGCGGTTTAGGCTGTACGTTGATATCATTCAGTCAGGATTTTGATTCTTATACATTCTTATATATTGTATAGATAATAATATTTAGTTATTTTGAGACGACGCGGTAGCCGAGTTGGTAGTATGCCTGCCTGCGAAGCTAGCGGTCCCGGGTTCGAATCCTGGTAAGGGCAAATGTATGTGTGATGAGCACTAATGTTTGTACCTCAGTCTTGGATATTTCTATCTATATAAGTATGTATATCGTTGTCTAGTACCCATAACACAAGTTTCGAGCTTAATTTGGGGCTAGGTCAATTTGTGTGCAATTGTCCCCGATATTTATATTTATTTACATATTAAAAAAAACACTTATCACAATGACCAATTCCTTCATTTAGTGATGGCAGGAAGGCGCGTTCCAAACGACTGCGTACAATATTATTACTGGCAATGAAAAGATGGGACCCTAATGGGAGACGTTATTATTAATATGGACATTACCTCTATTATTAAACGCAAGTCCGCATTTAATTTTGTGAAACAATTAGTTTAATTTGATAGCAATAATAGTTAGCGGTATTCGGATGGTAAATATCTGATACATTTTCAACTATTTTGATAATTGCTTGGCTCACGCAGGCAGCTTAATAGTAGGTTATCCATTACAGTACCTTTGACCAGAAACCATTGATGGATAATTAATCAAACAATTCAAATATGTTTATCTAGTAGTAACGTATCGGTTAGATTTTATCGATATACCTGTTTTTGTATAATTAAGCGAATTAAATCAGGTAGATGCGGCTACACTTTTGAAAAAGGTACTAGCAAGTGGCAGAGTGGTAAAGTGGTATTTCATAGTTCTAATGAACAAAATTTCGTTAGCTTCAAACTAATACTACTTTCATACAGTTCTATCAATAGAACCTATAATTCTCTCATCATCATCATCAGCCAGAAGACATCCACAGCTGAGCTGGCCTTCCCTTTTGAACACACAATTAACGGATATTAGCCATTTGCATCCATCGGGTCCCCGCGATTTCGAATCGTAGTTGCTACTTGAGAACCTTTCTTCTGAATCGATTATTGTATTATTTATCGTTTCGTCGGAAGATGAAGCCTAACAATCGCCACTTCAATTTTGATGCTTTATCGGTTATTTATCGTAACAAGAGATCCAATACAAAGTAGAAACAATCGCGTTATTGCTGTTACAAAAATAGCTTCTTTACATTATAAGTGACCAACAGTGTCAGCCATTCATGTCTTATCTCTATAATTCCAACGTTGCCCCCGTCAGTTATAAAGCAGGTTAGGTTCAAGTTCAATGCTGCGCCTGCGTCGTCACGCGTTTGAAGGATCGCCCAGTCTACGATACTCGACCTCTTGCACTCTCTCTTCATCGATTCTACGCTCTACTTTATCGTTTTATCTTTATTTTTTTACAGACTTAAAAAATGGAGGCGGTTCTCAATTCAACATTTTTTTTTGTTTGTCACCCTTGATATCTCGACTGGGTGGACTGATTTTGATGATTCTTTTTTTATTTGAAAGCTGGTTTTGAAATAAAAAAAGATTTTGGTGAAACAGCGGAGTACGACTAGTTGATAAAAAAATATCTAAATTTTACTAAATATCAACTAATGTACTAACATTAGACATATTTCGCTTATTAGAATATTAGTTAATTAATGTGAAGAGATTAAGAAAATGCTAGCCGCATTTGTAAGCAATTTCGAAGTTCAATAGCTAGGCTTCTCAACCTAAAAACGGAATATTTAATATCTCATCGCGTTGTGACATCAACTCGCTAGCTATTTTAAAAAACATCAATAAAATATTTAAGCTTTAACATTAGGTATTGGCCGAAAACAGAACGGCATGGAAAATACTCCACCGACAAGAGCTTAGCTCTTAAATAGAAGAAGAAGAAGATTGGTAATACAGATCAGTTATCTAAAACTGGCACGTAAAACACATTCTCATATATGAGCGCACGGCATGAGGCTACACTGCAAACGCGTCATGAAAAGTCTCTTTGTCTCTCTCGCACTCGCTCAAGCTTATGAGCATGATAGAGATAGTTATTGTTTCGTTTTTACTACTGTATAATGAAATTGCTTTAGTGTGCGTACTGTGAACGTGCCAGCAGTAGATAACCGCAATCCTCACTTCTCATAATTAGTTTGTGGGTTTTATCACAATTCTTCATGTTGGTGAACTTTAGTCCCCCGGAGAAATAAAACTTTCCGCGCAGATATAACTTAACAAAAGGTCAGAGTAAAAACGAACTTGTTAAGGGAGATGTTTGACCCTTGTGCTTGGATTTATCACCGAGTTTTACTGTGTACTAGGGACACACTCGGCTTTGCACGCAAAGACTTAACAAGATTTTTTCTGTTTTCCCACAAACTAGTATTAATAATTAGTTGCACCCCGCGTTTTCACCCGCATCTTCCCGTTATCCCACAGGAACCGTTTTCCGGGAGCCTATGTGTTAATCCAGGGTATTAGCTATCTCCATTACAAATTTCATCTAAATCGGTTGAGTGACGACGCGGTAGCCGAGTTGGTAGTGTCCCTGCCTGCGAAGCTAGCGGTCCCGGGTTCGAATCCCGGTAAGGGCAAATATATGTGTGATGAGCACGAATATTTGTACCTGAGTCTTGGATATTTCTATTTATATAAGTATTTATTTCTCTATATAAGTATGTATATCGTTGTCTAGTACCCATAACACAAGTTTCGAGCTTAATTTGGGGCTAGGTCAATTTGTGTGCAATTGTCCCCGATATTTATAAAAAAAAAAAAAGAAAAAAAAGTTGTTAGGGTGATACGTGGCAACAAACATTCACACACACACAAACTTTCGCATTTATGATATTAGTAGGATTATTAGAAAAATAAGTACCTACCTAATAGGGAATAGTAACGCAGAAATCCTTGTCTCCTTGTCCAAGTTATAAGTTATGTGTGGATTTGCCATCGCTCAAAACAGTAAAGGAAACCGGCATGTCCAAGAACCACAACATTCAAGGGCATGCGACATCTACCAACCCGCACTTGGCCCGCGTGGTAGATTACAGCCCATACTCTTTCTCTGAGAGAAGGCCTGTGTCCCAGTGTAAAGGCTGATGATGACAATGATGATGACTTGAGATTTACTTATATTCTCCACCATTATTTGCTTCAGCATCCTTGACAGAAATGCATTCATCCCCGACCCTTCAAGCGCGTCTTGCGCTTTAAACCAGGAATTGGGTTAAATTACCCTACCGACGAGCTAATCTCTTTCTAAATCCTATCAGGATCCTACAAAGCTGTACCTATTCAGGATTCTAGACGGCAGCATTTCCTAGGTTCGAGATTACATAGACCAGTGGATCTCAACACTTGGGGATATAGCCCCTCTAGACATAAAATGTACTACTACTGTAAAACTACTGTAAAAACAACAGAAACATTTTTTTAACTTAAAATATTCTGCCCGTGTTTACCGTAACTTAGTTTTTTTTTTTTTTTTAACCTATACTGTCCCACTGCTGGGCAAAGGTCTCCCCCACTTCCTTCCAGATATCTCTATCCCCCGCAACCTCAGGCCACCGCTCCTCAAACGAGTCAAGGTCATCACGCCATCTTTTTCGGGGCCTGCCTCGGCGTCGTCGCCCGTCCTCAGGCACCCACTGCGTGATGATCCTTGCCCAGCGATCCGGGTGCATCCGGATTACGTGTCCCGCCCAGTCCCACTTTAATCTAGCAACTTAGTTATGAACTTAGTTATGTAACTTAGTTATGAAGCTTAATGTACTTTAAAAGGTTTTTTACGTTTTACAGAGTAGCGTTTGACCACAAGTCATAGGATGGCCACGATACGTCACGCCAGGATTGGGAACGGACTCTCAAAGGGACCGATAGGTGATTGGTGACAGATTCTTACTTTGGCGGTGGTAGCTAGCCAGGCTAGCGCTAGAAAATATCCTACCTACCAAGCTATGGTTTAATCACAATTTCCTTCACAAAAACTCAAGCTCTAGGTCAAAATATTACTGTTAACTGCTGCCAAACATTTTTTATTGAACATCTCTAAATATATAACATCAACTTCAACATTTTATTTGAATGGCTTCTGCGGCGTAACCACAATTTTGTCTAAAAATATTTAACTAAGGTGACTGACATAGTGATCTATTAACGCACATCCCAAACCACTGGACGGATCGGGCTGAAATTTGGCATGCAGGTAGATGTTATGACGTAGGCATCCGCTAAGAAAGGATTTTGATTAATTCTACTCCCAAGGGGATAAAATAGGGGATAAAAGTTTGTATGAAACTTTGTCAATTTTAAACCAATCGGGCTGAGACTGCATGCATAAAGTTGTAGCCCACGCGGGTGAAACTGCGGGGAACAGCTATTTATTCAAATTTTTCTTATAAACAAGTCAAAAAATCGTTGCTTTAGACAGACAAAAAAAGAAAGAGGTTCGTAAGTGAACTGCTATATTTTTTTACATATATTACAAAGGAGGGCGAGTGAATTTTGAGAATCGTGCGCAGACCTAGACCAAAACAAATTTCATCCATTTCGCGCTCATCAAATGGTGTTGTAAAGCAACCTTTATAGGAAGCCTTTGAGAGGCAGCGAGGTGTGATATTACATGCAGTGGGTAATATAAGCATTACAAGCGACTGGAAGTGGTAGCGTCCCTAATCCATCGACACCAATTATGCCGTTGATTAACAATTCCTCGCGTGTTTATATTTGAACCACAGAGCATAATTAATGGTTAAACGAACTTACCTAAAGTGATGTTCGACCATAATTATACTAGACGTTGCATTCGAAGATATTTATTCACTTTGTAGTATCCTATTTATTGCACAGGGCGTTGCACATAATTTTTAGAGCTGTAAAAATAAAAATCAAATCACAAAAATATAAAGTTCACTGTTTCTGAACGATACCTTCCATGTCATAGGCAGTGCTGTCATCTCCGTCATACTTCATTCTTTCAGAGACACTTATCTCGTTTGTTAGTTGTATGGGCTTTAGTAGCTGGGTTCGGGTGGGACTATAAATATCTTCGAATGCAACGTCTAGTATAATTATGGTCGAACATCACTTTAGGTAAGTTCGTTTAACCATTAATTACACTTCGACGTTGCATTCTCGATATTTATTCACTTTGTAGATGTTTAGCGCTTTCACACAAACGAGATAGGCAGGCAGGATTCTAGATAGAAAAATAAAAAGATACATTAACACATATAAACGAAAAAAGTGGAGTGATTATCCACATTATTATGAACCTTACGTTCAACCTAAAACCAATAAGTCAATTGATAATGTAAGCCCAATTACCGTTATTAGCATTCTTGCTTGAAGATATTATGAATTACCTTTGTGAATGCAACACTTATAAGCTTCCTGAACATCCTGTTGTTCATTTTATAACATGGACAGAACTCCTTATAACTAGCCGAGGTAGAAGTGTAACGGCTACTATGTGCCGCAAATACCAGTATTTGCACCAAACTATAAATGTAAGTATGTCTAATGTATATGTGACTTGTGGTAGGAGCAATGGATTATCTCTTAGATGTATGAATTAATTTCTTTGATGGAGGTAGCTCTTAGGTGCCATGGCATCTATCTAAAATGATAATACTCTCTCTGGATATATGTTTTCTCTGTGAGGTAAAAAAGTATTACTAGATTAGGCACCAAAGTATTTGTAGGCGAAATCAGTAATTAGTCTATTTCTAGTAAGTGCTTCTAGCCAAATATTGATTTCCATTCGTGCGACTTACTTTAATTTCGCACTCGTTGTATAGTTGACAACGCGAGGAAAGGCACAAACTTTTTGGATATGGAATCAAAAGCTTAACTCTCGTTTGGATAAAATTACTACAAGTGATTGCGTACTAGGATCTCATGTAGATACGTATTTTGAATAGCAAAGTTTAATTCCGTAAACTTCTTTTGTGAATCTTATAATTTGGTCATCTAAATAACACATTTACCTGATATTAAAACAGAAGCCGAACGGCGAGTCTGTACCTGAATGATATTCAGAGACGAGAATTTGAATCCTATTTGAGAAAACAGGAAAAAATATGGTAATACTTTGAATTATTATTATTATCCCATGTGGCTTTATTCTCGGGTCTTTGCCCGGACCTTTATTAGGCATTGGCGGAGCCGTAGCCAAAGCTAAGAGGCCACGCTAAGGGTGAAGTGTACTATTACAACAATGCTAAACAGTTATCTGAGTTCTTATTGAAATTATTGATATCCAATTATTGTTTTTTCTGAAATTATTATTATTATTTTTTTTTTTTTTATTCTAAGTTTAAATTATAATTAATTTTGATACCCTTTGGAAATATAACTATGTTTGGTTGATAATACCTTCGAAACCAGGATATAATGCTACCAGAGAGGGTGAAATGGATCAATCTTCTTTGGAAAAATAAAAATAATAAGAGTAACTAAAGGCCTTCTTAGGCCTATTAGCTGACCATGACTCCCGTGCAGTGGCTTGATCAAAATAATATTTCTTAAAAATACAGATAAACTAGAATAGAAGGAAGACGTAAAATAAATGAGTTTCCCAATCCAATGAATGCATTGACCATAGGGTCCATAAGGTCAGGCTATGCCAAAGGATCTCTTATCCGTAATAATATGTATAATATACCATCTAAAACATAAATGTGAAAAAAGTGAGACAAGTTCAATATTGTGATGGTATGTTTGGTTGTCAACTTCACATACAAAACAATTGTGGTCTAAATGGGTGCCCAGTTCTGTGAATGAATCTGAAATTTAATGAATTATAAGAAAGTGTATAACATGCATTAAGTAAATATCATTTGCTTAGTTTTTTAATGATGTAAGTTTTTTTTTATATTATATGCTTCGCACAAATATTCTTGTACATAAACATCAATTTAGGGACTCCAAAAAACAGTTCGTGATTATGATCATGATAGATCACAGGCACCTGGAGCCAGGTCCCATTCAATGTTTTGGTCCTTTATTAATTAATATATATTATTTTGTACGTATATTAAGCTATCTTTGCTTAAGCTAGTGCAAGATATCTCTGAGAGTATATTAGACATCTTCATTAATGCAGACAACAGCGGTACTCTGCCCATATTTATTCTGTTAATCCTTAGCAAAGCATTGAAGGCCAATGTAAGCTGATTTCAATTCTAATAATAAAGTATGCTAGTTGTGATTGTGTGGTCCCAAAACAAAAAACTCACGTTACAAAAAAACACCCCGCCCAATAAGGGAGGCACCTATGAAGATTTCTAGAAGGTACTTACCACTGAGTTAAAACATTATTTTTCCCAAGACGACTCTGACTTCGAGTTTGATACATTTCTCATATAAATCATTCGTAATGTTATGCAGTTTGTAATTTTTCTTTCTATACAAAGAAAACTGCAGGGTAGGCTAAGAAAAGTAACCTAAGGTACAAAGGTTAAAAAGGTAAAAAGGCCCTGATTGTCAATCTGCTTAATCTGGAAAAATATTTTGTTTCGTCAGGTATTTTTAAGTTTCTTTTTTGTAAACTTTAAACACATATAATGACTTTTCTGTAAATATGTAGTATTTCAATGCCGAAATGTGTGTGTTTTTTGTTCCAAATCAAAATACATTTTTGCTTGTTTTAACACAAATCTTAACCTTTTGAGAAAGTTTAATGAACCCTCTAAGCAAATTTTAAATTATGGTCATTAATGTGTAGTAAGACATCAAAATAACACACAAGTAACAACAGATCTCGGTTTCTAAGATAATTACCAACTGGTACAGAAGCCAATGACAAACCAAAGGAAGTCATTGAAATACATAGGTTATCTTGAAGTTTTAAATTATGGATAGGAACTTAAAATTACGGTTCCTTGATGTGGACATAATGTATATAAAAAACCTTACTTGGTAAATATTAGCTGTGTGAATATCTTCATTTTAAAGTCTTCAGTTGTTATTGTCCTTCATATTCAAAATGAACCTGATGTCTAGAGATGTAGGTAGAACGCCAGCCTTGCTAAACTTTGAATGAAGGCCAGAGCTTTCTCAAATTTTTTCTTTGTAAGAAGTTTAGTTTTTAGCATTTATTTCAATTTTCTATCCAACTGTATATATTTCGTTGTTTTGTTGTTATATAATAAAAGACAAGTGTTTTGTGTTCTTGTTTTTTGTTTATGATTTATGTCCCACAGATATAAGTCTAGAAAATGACTGGCTTGTTTTAGCCTTTATAAGGAGTTTATCCCGACTCTTTAAGTTCGTGTATAAGACTGCAGAAAATTCTAAGTTGAACCTTGGTGCCCTCCGTAAGCTAGGTCTTCAGGTATTAGGGTTTCCTTTATCGTGGTTTCTTCTGCCTTTACCATTTACACTAGGATTCTACCCCAACGTTTAGATACCTTATCATAAATCGCCCACCAAATAATTCATCTTTCCGTACTGGATCTATGAATGCATTTTGGCTATAAAAACTCTGGTGCGGCAGACATTGGCTTTTCGCTTGAGCTGGGACATGCTAGCTGCATCTGCAGTATCTGTAACTAGACCTTTCGGAATGAATGTACGGGATCTAACCCGGTTATCATCATCAGAAGACCATTGTCGCGGGTCTGGTGTCGGTGACCTTGGATGATTATGGTCGAGCTTTGTCTGGTCAAGAAGATCCAGCGCCATATCAGGTTTTGTACGTATTCACGCTTCACCTATAGACTATTTGATTCAACCAGCTGCATGTGCAGTATTGAAGGTTTTAAAGTCATTGTCCATACTCACGTTACGCCTCTTGGCTGTATGATTCAACAAGCTGCGTGTGCAGTATTGAAGGTTTTTAAAGTTATTGTACGCACTCGCGTTACTCCTTTAGACTGTATGATTCAATAAACTGCGTGTGCAGTATTGAAGGTTTTTAAAGTCATTGTACGCACTCGCGTTACTCCTCTAGACTGTATGATTCCATAAACTGCATGTGCAGTATTGAAGGTTTTTAAAGTCATTGTACGCACTCGCGTTACTCCTCTAGACTGTATGATTCCATAAACTGCATGTGCAGTATTGAAGGTTTTTAAAGTCATGGTACGCACTCACGTTACGCCTCCAGACTGTATGATTTAAAGTCATGGTACGCACTCACGTTACGCCTCCAGACTGTATGATTTAAAGTCATGGTACGCACTCACGTTGCGTCTCTAGACTGTATGATTTAAAGTCATTGTACGCACTCACGTTACGCCTCTAGACTGTATGTCATGGTATGCACTCATGGTACGAACTCACGTTACGTCCTATGACTGTATGATTTAAAGTCATGATACGCACTTATGGTACGCACTCACGTTACATCCTATGACTGTATGATTTAAAGTCATGGTACGCACTCATGGTACGACTCTAGACTATATGATTCAGCAAGCAGCGTGTGCAGTGTTGAAGGTTACAATACGCCGCCGGAGTAACTCATTATCAGCCGAGCATCATGCAAGAAAAAAGAATGGAAAAAATCATGAATTATGTGGGTAGTTACAAAAGAAAAACTACGCAAAAATCATGAGGAAAAAATATCAGTTATTTTCCAAAGTATGCGCCTTTTCCCTAAAAAGGAAGGGACAAAGGCAAATTTACAGATAAAACTAACACGCAGTTAATGACCACGAACTAACCTTGATCGTCCGAACTAGTTGGCGAGTTTCGTATCTTGCGTTCCCAACATGTTATTTTTCGTCATTATTTGGACTTATGACGATCTTTTCTCCATAACACTGCTTTCAACTAACTCTTTCACAAAATTTCCAATAAAATAACGGATTTAATCGATAAGTCGAAGCTGCGACGCCCGCACATAAAAAAGGAATGAAGTATGACGGAGATGACAGCACTGCCTATGACATGGAAGGTATCGTTCAGAAACAGTGAACTTTATATTTTTGTGATTTGATTTTTATTTTTACAGCTCTAAAAATTATGTGCAACGCCCTGTGCAATAAATAGGATACTACAAAGTGAATAAATATCGAGAATGCAACGTCGAAGTGTAATAGTGTATTTGAATGCTATAAAAGTGCATATAGTGCATTGGTTAAGTTTGACGTTTTAAAGTGATGGTAATTTTTTTTTTATTTTGAGTTTTGGGTAGTGACGTCGACGTTTTTCAGCTATAAATAGTTTCGCTCAATAATTAGTGTGGAACCGAATAAAATAAAATAAAAAAACTACTTTAAGTATTAAGTACACCAATACATGGTTGTTGAAACAATATAAATTTATTTAGTAATAGGTGAGCAGCCTGAGGCAGATATGTCTATATCATGCTGTTTTAAATTTTATAGCAATGTCCAAAAGTGCAGAGAAAAGACAATTCTGTAGCAAGGAAGCATTGTTCGTTCGCAACCACTTGTCCAGTCTGCTTTTAAAGGAAGGCCCTGAAGGTGCCGACACAACGTCTTTTGGTAGTCTGTTCCAATTGTGCACCACTCTAGAAGCAAGGAAGCGGTGTGCAGTGTTCGATTTAGATGATGCGCCGTGTGATGGTGTAGATATTTACCGTTTCTAACGCCCATCGTTATTGGCTAGCTACTGGCTACATCGCCGCACGACGGTTCTCATTTGCGCCAGCCACGAAGTATTACTGATCCTCA
The DNA here is from genome assembly GCA_931315375.2 of Opisthograptis luteolata. Classification (NCBI taxonomy): domain Eukaryota; kingdom Metazoa; phylum Arthropoda; class Insecta; order Lepidoptera; family Geometridae; genus Opisthograptis; species Opisthograptis luteolata. The sequence goes on along the minus strand of OV928053.1, from coordinate 8,308,931 downwards.
ATTACTTAACATAGAAGTTGTAATAAGCCCCACCGGCTGAATAGCCGAGTTCCTTTCAAAAGGCACAAAGCGGCTGACTCGATACTGTAATGCGGAGCTCTTTTTATCATACTGAATAGTCTTGCCGAAGTCTTCAGGAGTCAGCTTTGTGTTGGAAAAGTGAAGATTAGTCGACGAGAGCGAGTGTTTTCAGATTTCTACGAAAACGGATCAATTCAGAATAATTTATAGAGCGATGGTGGCCGAACGGTAACGCGTGTGCCTTACAAGGCGTCGACACCGAGTTCGAATCGTCTCGGCCCCGCACCTATGACTTAATTGAATTATGTGTGGATTTACCATCTCTCAAAACGGTGAAGGAAAACATTATGAGGAAACCAGCATGTCCAAGTACAACATTCAAGGGCATGCGACATCTACCAACCTGCACTGGGCCATCGTGGTAGATTACGGTTCATACTCTCTCTCTTTCTTTTTGAGCCAGAGTTCCTGTAGTGGGAACGTAATAGAAGATTATTTTATTTCAATGTAGCAATACATTTTTTGCATTAAGTATTTATTCTTTTCTAGGTTTCGCTACTATATTTTTTACAGAGAAAAATGGATTTAATTATCCTTGATATAAGCCTCCTAAGAGAAGATTATTTCCAAAGAAACGACGGTGGTCCCTGGTGCCTTTTTTATTACCAACTACGGCAAAGGAAGGGTTATGTTGTTAGCTATCCTAATTAATACTATTATTACAAGAATGATCGAGCTTGATGCATAGGTATATTATAAATTATTTTATAGGTGTCTAAAATAAATATTCAAGACAAGACGACCACAGGTTTGTGAAGGCAACATCTTTCAACAAAAATAAAAAGGGTTGAATAGAGACGTTTATAAAACAGAGGGAAAGTTCTTCAAATAATATTTTCAAGGAAATCTTTTTCGTAGCAATGGAACTAGATTTTTATATTTCTTCTGAAGTATTCATATTTCTTTTCAATTCGCGTCTTAAAACTATCAAAGTAACTTCAGAAAAGAGTGTAAACGTATATTTTTCTTTAAGAGTATTCATATTTGTAGGTAATGAATTTAAAACAAAAATGGAAGAATCTATCTATACAAATAGACCAAGAAGCGACCAGAGATTCTTGAGACCAGTGTCAGGAATAGATACGTACGTACATATAAATTTGTTTTATTCATAATTCATTTATTCCAAGAATGTTGTTTATACATGACTTTTAATAAAAAAAAATAGATCATACATTCTACCATAACAATGATGTGAAATGTCAACTTAGTTTTTTTTTTTTTTTTTACTAGTAATAGGCAAGCATTTGACCCCAGTCTCACCTGAAGGTAAGTGATGACGAGGTCGATGATGGAGCATGCTTACCTAGAAGATACCTATTCACTCTTGACTTGAAGGCTCCCAAATTATACTTAGTTTAGTTTGAGTTCTCGATATTTTGGCACTGTTGCAAGCACCATGATCACGAAAGTTTTTTGTAGTGGAGGTTTTTAAATCGACTTGTATTCGTACGAAGAGTACGAAAAACCTATTTCAAGATTTGCTAGGTTCAAAAACATTAGTTTCGAGGTTGGACTCCCATAAAACGCAGGTCAAACTTTTGCGCAGCGATTTTAAGCCCAATCATCCTCACAAGTCAATGTTTCGCGTTAACGGCAGTGCACATAATGCGATGGATTTAAGGCTCTGTACCCCTAGTATAGGTTTTGATAGTTTACAAAAACTATAAAAGTTGTCGTTTCCATCCATACATATTTGTTTCAGCGAATCTTACCGAGACTTGGAGGAACTGAAATCGTTAATACACGGGTTATTTTAAATCGTTATAATCATATTCCAACAATGTTATTGAGTTTCTTTTTGAATTTAAGCAGATCGAGTTGCCACTTTGACAAGTCGGCGGTGGTAAACGTCGACGTTTACGAAAATTTTTATCGTTTCCAAAACTTGTACTAGGGGTATTGGACTCAGTAGTTTTGCCCTGAGCCGAGAGAAGGGGTACCTCATGCCGTGACGAGACAAAAAAACGTAAAAAAACACTGTTTTTTTTTACTATTTACAGGGTAACCTTTAACCACAAATCACCTGATGTTAAGTGACGATTTGGTGGAAGATGGTGCCACGCTGCCTACACCTGGACTGGGAACTGGCTCTCAAGTGAGACTGCCTGAACACCGATAGGTGGTTGGCTACAGATTGTGAAATCGCGGGGCGTATTATATAAAAAACATGAACACGATTGAAACCATTATGAATAGGACATATTTTTTTAAATATAATAAAGAGTATTTTTTTATAATATATATCTAGTATATGATATAGAGGAAAGGATCTTATTTTAAAAAATTGTTTGAATAATTTTATTTATCTGGTTTTTTTTTTTTCATATACATTTTTTTTACAAATTTTTGAATTGCATTTTTAAGAAAAATTATTATAACTGACCCCAATTTTCAGCTAGCTTGTCTTAGGCTGCACAGCATGTTAAACCTTGTTAAAATCTGGATTTAACTAAATTTTTCTCTCGATTTGACTAGTGAATTTCGTTAAATCAAGATTTAAATCGGTGGTGCAATTGGGCCTTAAAAGCTTTTGTGCAGGTCGTAGTTTGCCGCAGGACCTTATGCAGCTAAATGGTAAACAGCTTTAGAGAGATCACGGCTCCAAAGTTTTGGCAATATATGTACTTACATTAACTACAGATGTGACGTTAGAAGTATCGTACCTGAAAAAGAAATCGTTTGTTAGTTTTCACATCATTTAAGTTGTAAAAGTTATATGCAGTTTTTAAACATATTTCTTACTAGTTGTGCCCCGCAGTTTCACCCGCGTCTTCCCGATAGCCCGCAGGAACCTTTTTGCCGGATAAAAAGTAGCCTATATGTTAATCCAGGATATGAGCTATCTCCATTCTAAATTTTACTCAAATCCGTTTTGTAGTTTTTGCGTGAAAGAGTAACCAACATCCATCCATTCATCCATCCATCCATACTCACAAACATTCACATGTATAATATTAGTTTGACTTTTTTGGCGGCAATCAAATCGTCAACGTGAAAATTTTATTTTTATTTCCAAAACTTGTGTTTCTTCGAGTGATAATGTGTAATATTGGTGGATTATTAACCATTATGTGTTCGTTAATGTGTACGAGTGTGGGAAATGGAAATAAAGTTGTGAAAGTGACTTTCCGAGTTGCTCCAAAAAAGTCCGTGTAAAGTTTAAGTAAAGCGCCACTACTTTACTTAAACACTATCCTCATCCCATCATCTCATCGTCATCATCACCATCATCATTTAAACTTGATTCAACTCTCGGAGTTTGAAATATTTCATACTTGACACTGGCAAATACACTAATCGTGTGACGCCATAACAAAACAAAAAAAAAAAAAATATTAGTCGGACTAGCGGTTTCCCCAAATCCTACAGGAACCTGTTTCCGGGATGTAAAATAGCCTATGTTTAAACCAAAGTACAAGGCACAAGCTATCTCCATAAAAAATTCGTCAAGATCGGTTCAATAGTTTTCAAGTTTATCCAGAACAAACAAAGAAATCTTTTCTGTTTATATTTGAGTAAGATAAAGAGATACGTAACAAGGCTCTTTCCAGAATATTTTCCCTCTAGCTAGAATATTTCGCGCTTAACGAACTCAAGCTAAAATAAACCTTTTTGCACTAAAAATCTGCAAGTCCAAATATAGAATTGCTTCAAAATTGTCATCTAGTTTTATTGCCAGGTCAGAGGTGACCTCATTCCCGACGACTCATTTACCCGCTTCGTCGCTTAATTTTTAACTTAAGTGAAAAAGTTACGTGTACGGCAGTGTTACCACTTAAGATTTTGTATTTACCGTGGTTTCTTTAAGAATTAAACACAAATACCCGAGTTTTTTTGCGATATTATTAAATTTAGGGTGCATTATTATTGTAACTAGTTGTACCTTGCGGTTTCACCCGCATCTTCCCGTTATCCCGCAGGAACCTTTTCCAAGATAAAAAGTAGCCTATGTAGTAGTATTCCAGTGTATAAGCTATCTCCATTCCAAATTTCATCAAAATCGGTTTAATAGATATGGTGATACGTGGTAAAAAAAACATTCATGTACATACACACAAACTTTCGTATTTATAATATTACTAACTGGTCCCCGCGGTTTCCCCCGCGTGGGCTACAGTTTATCGCGATAAAAAGTATCCTATGTCCTTCCTCAGGGTTCAAACTATCTTTGTACTAAATTTAATTTTAATCAGTTCAGTAGTTTAGGCGTGAAAGCGTAACAGACAGACAGACAGAGTTATTTTCGCATTTATATATTAGTAGGGAAGTTGGGATTGGGATTAGTAGGAAGGGTTTTGCCTTAAAATAGGGCAAAAGACCTAAAAGTGGAAACACTTTTGTTTCACGTTTCAGGTCTTGGCGCAGTGTGTGGCGAGTGGGATGAACTCTATTGGGAGTTATTTTATTGCTGAGTGAATAAATAAGAAATTCGACTGTTGAAACACAGGAGAAATGCTAAATTTGCCCGCGTTCCGTATTATGAAGGTTTTGTGTCTGTGAAATTCGGTATATATATTTTAGATAAGTCTGCTTTGAGTGTAAATATGTATGCACAGTCAGCGACAAAAGTTACTGAACAAAACCAAATTTTCTTATTGCCTTCATCATCTTAAACACCAACCTTTAACCGCATCATTTAACATCAAGTGTTTTGTGTTGTGGTCAAACGCTGCCTTGTATGTTGTGAGAAAAACCGAAACATACTGATCCAAAACACATATTTTGGAAAATCGAGTATGATCAGCTACTTTTGTTGCTGACTGTACCTATTATTAAATTTATCGAATGATGAGACAAATTTTTCTAAAAAGTATTTTTTGTTACACCACAATACCGAGAAATTTACAATTGGAACAACTACCTATGTGTCAAAAGTGATCTCTTCCAGACAACCCAAAAGCAGAAGAATCAGGGGACAAAACTCTATGGACGGTTATATAAAAACTACAACAAAATTTTTATTTTTTTTGTTTTGTTATGGCGTCACACGATTAGTGTAAAAATTATAACCTGTTTTTTTTTTTTTTTTTTAATTTTTAACGAAAATTATAATTTTAGAATATATACAATTGGATATAAAATTATACTAAATACTAAAGCTAAACTATCTATATAAAACTAAACATCTACAAATAAAAATCTATGTTTTATTATAAACTATATCATAGTATAATATTATTAGCTTTAGGCTAGATTATCGACTTGGACCACAGCTTAAACACTTTTTTTTTGTGGATAAATTTTTTTTTCTAATTCAAACTTTTACATCGTATTTGACCCTCTGAAGTTATAATTTTCTCTGACTTACCGTGTCAGTCAGTCAATGACTCGACAGTCTTAAATTTTCATATAAAAAAACCAAAGCTCAAAGAGTTTTCGAGAAATGAGTGAAATAAAATTTAACAGGAAACTTTTTAACTGGCTGTTTGACAAATGTGTTTCCTAGGTAGTATTTTGAAATTTCAAACACAGCATAAAATATCATAATCTCATTATTTACTCGTGTGAACTTTCATCATCATCATCATCATCATCAGCCGGAAAAAGTCCACTGCTGAACATAGGCATCCCCCCTTGAACGCCACCATGAACGGCTATTAGCCATTTGCATCCATCGGCTCCCTGCGACTCTTACAATGTCGTCGGTCCACCTAGTGGGGGGCCTACCTACAGAACGTCTTCCGGTTCGTGGTCGCCACTCGAGAACCTTTCTTCCCCATCGGTTAACGGTTCGTCGAGCGATGTGGCCTGCCCATTGCCACTTCAACACTTCTTCACTTTTTGTGAACTTTACTGACTTTGTTTTCATTTAATATATTTTTTAATTTGTATTTGTATTTATTTACTGTGATAAGAACGGCATGCCATTTACACTCATTACACAAAAATTACTGAATAACTTAACGAGTCAAAAAATATTCACATAAATAAAAATATTAGTCATCATAAGAATAATAAACAATTTTTTTTTTTTTTTTACTTTTGACAGGGTAGCGTTTGACCACAAGTCACCTGATATTAAGTGAAGATGTGGTCGAAGATGGCGCCACGCTACACCTGGACTGGGAACTGGCTCTCAAGTGAGGCTGCCGGAACACACCGATAGGTGCTTGGCGACAGATAAATTAAAACAAAAGGTAGGTACAATATAAGGGAAAAATTACAGACGCTCACAATAAAAAAAAAACATAAAGCTAAAACTGTTTAAGAATGATTAAATTATAAAAATACTAAACATAACATTGTAAAGTACTGTGTAGTATTAATATTTATACAACTGTAAAGATGAATGCCGATGAATGCAAATGGCTAACAACCGTTCATGGTGGCGTTCGAAGGGCCTATATTCAGCAGTGGACTTCTTCCTAATATAGAGAAAATCATTAACCAATGTAATCTATATTCAAGTAAACAACATTAAATAAACATTCATTCATCCCTACTTATTTAATACTAGCTATTCCCCGCGGTTTCACCCGCGTGGACTACAGTTTATTGCGATAAAAAGTATTCTATGTCCTTCCTCAGGGTCCAAACTATCATTGTACGAAATTTCATTTAAATCGGTTCAGTAGTTTAGACGTGAAAGTGAGACAGACAGACAGACAGAGTTACTATCGCATGTATATAAGTAGGGAAGTAGGGATTATACATGCGAAAGTAACTCTGTCTGTCTGTCTCGCTTTCACGCCTAAACTACTGAACCGATTTAAATGAAATTTGGTACGGAGATGGTTTGAACCCTGAGGAAGGACATAGGCTACTTTTTATCGCAATGAACCGTAGCGTCCGTAGCCCACGTGGGTGAGTTCGCCGGGAACAGCTAGTTCAACTAAATGTCACAAAAGGCATTTTCAGTATTTCAACTTTCAAAAACCGTTCTTCCCTTCCCATCACCAACAAACTTAAAGAATAGTTATGACGTGTGCGAACTTTAAACTGACAAAACCAGCACCACTTTGGACGTCTCTCACGAGCATTTCCTCAAACTTCGTCACTAAGGCTCTAAGCGGATCCGAAGTTATTCCAAGTATTAAAGACAACCTAGCGGGGCTGCGTAATAGTAGATTGTATAACAAGGGAGCAAAATTATATTTTTACGGCTAGGGCACTATTTTGAATCCTGAGAGAAGCGAAGGATTCACAGTACATCGCCTGAGGGAAAAATATTTTTGCTCTCGAGACATATACTCTACTTTTCATCTCTTTCTATGAGAAAATAAATAAGAGACACTTTTAAGTAGTTAATGAATAAATTGAATTAAAAAAATTACACGAATGTAAAAAGATCAATAACATTTTTTTTTAGTAACCGCGCCTCCCCGTACAGCCAACACTAACAGCCAGTAACGTTTACAATTTGCGTTCGATTTCAATGAAAAGCCCGATAAATAGTCTAGTGGAGAAAAGAGCTACTTTCCTCCCGCTTATAGAGAAAAAAAACGACACTTTTCGAATAGAAGGGATGTAAAATTAAATAACTAGTATATCATCTAAAAAACAACGTACCTACAATAAAACCTAGTATCTCATAAGAAAAACACTTTGTTCAAATTAATCTAGAACACAATGTTACCACGGCGTTTCATCCAGAATAGAACACGACGCTGAGATACCTAGACATCCTATATTAAACCTAGCGACCTTGACCCAAGGTCTAGATTACAATGGCGGTTGACCTTCTTTGATCATGTATTCAGGCTACGCTGAGATGTAGGCGATGTTTAATAATTAATTTGTAGTCTTAATCAAACATTGATTAAACGGTAACAGGTTAAGTGCTCCGTCTGTGTCTGTCTGTCATTGCATTGTCAGCCAATAGATATGTCGTTGCTATGTAATATTTGATGCGATGATGATTCACGCTCGAAATCAATAATCGATCCCGATCCGTTATTATTTTAGTACCAGGGCTTGACAGATTACTACTATGATAACATATTATGACATGACATATCGATCCAAAACCGCGGATAACGGATCAGGATCGATTATTAATTTCGGGCGATAATATGTCATTTTTTCTCACTTCGGAAAATCTCGCATTCACATGATAAATATGAGAGCGCGGGGTAGTTTTTCGAACTGCTCTGACATATTTTTGTCGAGAGAATTGGTTGTAAAATCTTTTAGCGTAAAAATGAAGTACAGCTAATTGAATTACATCTGCGAGTGAGTAGTGCAAATCTGTGTGTGTGTGAGTGTAGCAGTGTGTGTTGCCAGTGATGACTTATGGTACTGAGACGTGGTCTTTGACTGTTGGCCTTTTGAATAAGCTCAGAGTCACACAACGAGCCATGGAGAGAGCCATGCTTGGAGTTTCTTTGCGTGATAGAATCCGAAATGAGGAAATTCGCCGAAGAACCAAGGTCACCGACATAGCTCTCAGAATTTGCAAGTTGAAGTGGCAATGGGTAGGCCACATCGCTCGACGTACTGATAACCGATGGGGAAGAAAGGTTCTCGAGTGGCGACCACGAACCGGAAGACGTTCTGTAGGTAGGCCCCCCACTAGGTGGACCGACGACATTGTAAGAGTCGCAGGGAGCCGATGGATGCAAATGGCGTTCAAGGGGGGAGGCCTATGTTCAGCAGTGGACTTCTTCCGGCTGATGATGATGATGATGATGATGTGTGCGTGTATGTTTGTGTGTGTGTGTGTGTGTGTGTGTGTAGTGTGTACTTATAGAGAGTAGAATAACTGAGCTTAGAGTTGGCTCAAATATGCAGATGACATAGGCACACATGGTATTACAGGGGGCAGTTTCTGGTGCATTTTTAAATTTTATGTTCGGTTTATGTCATGACTGTAACTGCTTTTGAACAGGGCCGCTTTAATCATAAGACAAAGTAAAAGCCTAGGGGCCCCGCGCAGACTTGGGGCCCCGTGCACCCATCAAGAAAAAAACAAAACAATTTTCATTAAATGTCATCACCCGACGCAGAAAGGCTGGTGTTATAAGTTATAAGTTTGACGTCGATGTCTGTATGTCTGTATGTCTGTGGTATTTAAGCTCTCAAACGACGGTTTGTCCAATTTCAAAAGCCAGTTTCCTTGCGGTGGTTCTTAGCTATGTTTGATGAAAATTGGTCTAAGAAGTCGGGGTGATGTGTACATCTTCTGTGGCGTCCTACTCGTCACATGTTTTGTTTAATGCAGTCAGTAGTAAACGAGCGTTCGTTACCTCAATACGCGTTTCATTTGTCATTATACCCCGCACCTACCTACGAACATATCACGGGGGCTTTTTAATTTTAAATTTATATTTATATCATGAATATAATGGCAATGTATCACAAAAATGTATTTTAACGAGTAAGAAAAGGGTAAAGAAAAGGGGGCCCTAGAATTGCATAGCCTAGGGGCCCTGACAGTGTTGATCCGGCCCTGCTTTTAAGGTTCCTCTTAATACGAGGTAGGAAAATGTCGTGCATTTGAGTAATCATTTTGAGTCGACGGAAAAAATAAAACCGGATAGGTATGGGTTGGACACCGAGGATTCCGTTTGGAAATGAAATGAATAAATTGTTTTTTTTTTACTTTTTTTTCCACCTTGGGTTGAATTTTGAAAAATCCCTTCTTATTGTTCTTCTAGACTCTAGACCATTCGAGGAATATTGGTTCCAAATTTCAAGTTTCTACGTTCAGCGGTTTCGGCTGTATCGTGATTGTGTAGAACACCCTGTTTTTTTTAATAATATAATCGTTAAATTGAGAACCTTCGCCCGTTCTATCACCATTAAAAACGAGACCACAGATAAAAAAATTGCAAAGGCAAAATCATTGATCATTTCCAATCAAGTATGTGCTTTATTAACCTCGTCATAGTTTTCCATCAACCAAGATGGAGGTATTAAGCAATAAATTTCTGGGCAGGCCTAAACATACACGCCATTATATCGTGTACGACACTTTATGGAGAGTGTCACAGGAAAGTGTTTACCCGAGGAGGTTCTAAATTTTATGCCTCATCCAAGTTGATTAGAGACTCTTGAAGGGTCAGACCTCATTTCAGGGCATCCTACTATGTCTAGCATTATGAAACAACACTGCAGTAGAAAATGTTACTTTGAAATAAGGCACATAAAGAAGAAAAAAGCGAAGCGATGATTCCTTAGTGCTAGTGACCTAGGTTTGCGATAGCTCGCAGGTTTTTTTTTTTTTGTATGTTTTATATTATACAATTGTCCTCGGACATGGGTCCGAAACATTTTGCATCGGCGAAAACATTTTTTTTTGCGTAATTAGCTGCAACTATTGAAATTGCATCTAATTACGCAAAAGGTTTGCTATATTTTCTTTGTGTGAGCAATATATATAAAATATATGCTCAGTCAGTTAGTGGGGTCAATAAACTAATCTACGGTCTTATACATTAAGTCTCAGGCAGAACAACATAAACAGGCTTCAATATGGCTCATTATACATTCCCTTTTTTTTTCATTTTCTTTCTCTTGTTTTTCATAAGATTTCATCTGTTTTTTTTTTCTCTTATTTTTTTTTTCAATTTTTTTTTCTTTTTCAATTTACATTTTTAGGTTAGCTCGCAGGTTCGAATCCTACAATGAGCTTGAGCTTTCGGTGAAGGAAAACATTGTGGTGAAACCATAGCTTGATGGTAGGGGATTGTCTAGTGCTCGCCTGGCTAAGAATCTGTCGCCAAGCACCTATCGGTGTGTTCTGGCAGCGTCATTTGAGAACCAGTTCCCAGTCCAGGTGTAGCGTGACGCCATCTTCGACCGCATTGTCACTTAACATCAGGTGACTTGTGGTCAAATGCTACCCCGCAGTAGAAAATATTACTTTGAAACGACTTCAAAGAAAATCGCAAAGAAATGCACGAGCAAGGTAGGTCGAGTTTCGTACGTTTGCTCATTATAAGGTTAGATTTCTTTATTGCAGTCATGTAAAAAGAAAAAAAAAAAAAAATTAAGTATATAGTCAAGTCGGTTATAGAAACCTGGTACGATCGCAGTACTCACACCAAAGCATTTGGTCTGGAGATAATGAGAGCATCGAGAAAGGAAGGACACATACGGGGATCAGCTAGTCCTACTAATGTTATAAACGTGAAAGTTTGTGAGCATGGATGTATGGATGTTTGTAACTCTTTCACGCAAAAACTACAGAACGGATTTGAGAGAAATTTGGAGTGCAGATAGCTTATACCCTGGATTAAAACATAGGTTACTTTTTGTCGCGAAAGTGTTCCTGCGGGATACGGGGAAGTCGCGGGTGAAACCGTGGGGTGCAGCTAGTTAATCATAAAATAGAGTAGAAATTAATATCAACTCTTTAGTTACCAACGAACGTCTTTGCCCTTGAAAGTCTTTTTCTTCTCATCGTAGCTTTAAAAGAATAAACAAAATATAATGTCTGTAGACAATTTTTGGAGACTAGATAGACATTTCGCCATAGAAATATATACGGACGCTTCAAAAACCGGTTGGGGCGCTTTTTGTAATGGAAAACGAGCACGCGGGGGATGGAAACTAGACGAATTATCTTTCCACATTAATCACTTAGAATTATTGGCAATCTTCTTAGGATTAAAATGTTTTGCTAAAAATGCTCAAAAAATAATTAAAGATTTCTCATTTTGTCCCTACAGCTTTCCAATTTAATGTTACAATATGTACCAATACCGCGAAACATTTGGCGTACACACGCGTATGTTTTTGTGTGAATAAAATATCGACTTTGAATTTCTGATTAAAGGGCACAAAAACCGGGGTACGTAAATACAGTGCGGACAAAACAACGCGTCGACAAAATTGGTTCGCGCACGAAATACTGGGAAGCTTGTTTGAAATTTCGTCGTTTGTATTTCGATTATGTTTATAGAATACTAGCGGCCCGCCCCGGCTTCGCCCGGGTATTTAGCAAAAACGCAAAAATTATAATACACACATTATTGGAGTTTTAGTAAGGATCCCTAATTTTATTGAAAACAGACATCAATATTTATACAATACTAACGTCACTCAATTGTTTTGCCTTCCCGGAACCTCTCCACTTACACTTGAACTTTATGGTATGGTATTAAAGTTCAAATTGACTCTACATTTTAGTTAGAAAACGTTTGTATGGGAAAAAGAAAAGGGCTAATTTTAGTGTTTTCCCGGCAATTATTCGATTTTTCTCGCCGTAAAAACCATTATTGGACTTCAACGAACATTTAAAAAAAAGAATTGGCCAAATTGGTCCAGGCGTTGTTGAGTTATGCGCTTACCAACACATTTTGCGATTCATTTTTATATTATAGATTCGTGTGCTTTTGTAGACAAAAAAAGCTGACTCTGTTGCCAATTATTGATAAGTAAGACCACCAAGTGCAAACGAAAGCATTACATTCGTCGTCATCAACGTTATCATCATCAGCCGGAAGAAGTCCACATAGGCCTCCCCCTTTGAACGCCACATTGAACGGCTATTAGCCATTTGCGTCCATCGGCAACCAGCGACTCTTACAATGTCGTCGGTCCACCTAGTGGGAGGCCTACCTACAAAACGTCTTCCAGTTCGTGGTCGCCACTTGAGAACCTTTCTTTGCCATTGGTAATCGGTTCGTCGAGCGATGTGGCCTGCCCATTGCCACTTCAACTTGCAAATTTCGACAGCTATGTCAAACTTAAACTCAAAAATTCTTTATCTAATAGGATCACTTTAAAACGTCAAACTTAAGACTAGTGACGCCTGTTCCAACCTCCTTACACCGGCAAAAGAACAGGCAAGAAACGCCCGGTAGGTGATTTTTAAGGCGCGATCATATTTACAATTTTAATGTTACTACTACTAATTGATTGAATTGACGTAAGTTCACTACAATCCCAAGCTTTTTTGCTATCTAGGTCATCGGTGTAACAACGTGCTCGTACTCATCTATTAAATATCTATTTTCACCCCATCCCAACAGCACATGCTTCCACAGCTAAACTTAAGATCAGAATGCCGTAAATCAAGCCGTTAATCTACCGTGAAATCTCTACGGAACGTAGCAGGATAAACGTAGTAACGTAGACGAATGAATATTGCAACTTTTTCGAATTATTAACGATCGATTAACACTCTTTTGAGGGTTCGGTAATCGAAGGGCCAGTTATTTATTATTAAGTCTATGACGTCTAGGTTTTTAAGAAAGGGAATTCATTACATTACATTACACTTCTATATACAACTAGATATGCCCCGCGGTTTTACCCGCGTGGACTACAGTTATTACAGTTATTAGACTAAAGTTATCTATGGAGTTCCCCATACCAAACTTTACTTTAGAATGTGCGCCACCACGGTCGTAACTACGAACAAAAAAAATGATTTGAAAAAAATTCACACAGCAATAATATCGTACTGTACTTACAACACAGTACATACCGTATTCTTCAAACAATTTATTTACTCGCGTACTTAGATTAAAATAAAAAATAGTAAATTTTTCCTCAAAAAATACCTCTTTCTATATAGAATCAACATCGTTATTCTTCGAATTGGATAACATAACTATATCAAAAAGCGTATTTTCTTTAGGGCTGGGTCAGACATATCCTCCCAGATGCGCATTTTCCCAAAACTCTACAATCACAAACAATTACACTAATAACAAATGTTAAGTGTATGTGATCCCGGGTTTCGGCACCATATATTTTCTGGACGAACGTAAAATTTGCTATTTTCAATTCATTTATTGCGACGAATTTATCATGAGAATTTAATGATGGTGCAGAGACCGATTGATAGAAATGAAAAGAAGAAAGAAGCTCTTGTCAGTGAAGAATTTTCCGTCTTGTTCGATCCTCGGCTATCTTTTTGACCTCTTGGTAAGACATGGCGTCTATTCTTTCTTTGACGTGGTTTATGTATAACATTCTCTGTCCTCTGTAATAAGCAAGGAACAACATCACATCTGTTACATCTTTCACTAGAGCGAGACGGTCAATCGCTCCGCCAATGGCGAAGCGCGCAGAAACTTTACCTTTCTCACTCTAGTAAGAACGTCAGAAACATGCGAGGAGAATGCGAATCCACGCAGTTAGGTCTGACTCCGCCCTTACAGCCCTTAAATAGCAAATCACCCAGGTCTTTACATATCTTTGGAATATTCACTGAAATATATTGGATACTCAAGGTCAGATCAATGACAAAATAGGGTTGTCAGACATGAACATAAAAATATAGATAAATTGAATAGAGGGATTAGGCTTGAATTTATTTTCGTTTCTAGTAGTAAAATTTGGAATGTATTAGTTTCGAGAATATCCATTTATTTTGTGCCGACGTAAACTAAACGAGGAGCTTCTGAAGTCAACGCGTATTTTTTTTTAATAAGTGGAATATCTAGTTAATTAATACGTGAAAGTATTTCTTTTATCTAAATTGACTGTGGTCGAATAAAGTTGAATTGATATTATTATTAATTTTTAATTTCTTTATTTCTTAGTTTTTACAGTTTTTAAGCTACCGATGGTTAGAGCTTCATAGAGATAACACGTGCCGTGTCTAAAAGTACTGTCTTCTGCATCCGACCTCTGATCCAACTGTCAAGCGAGAGCTTCTTTAGATTATGATCTAGACTCGCCTGCCTAGCTATCACCCAGTTAAAAATCTGTCTTCCGGCCGCCTCACTTGAGAGGCAGTTCCTGGTCGAGATGTAGCGTGTCGCCATCTTCGACCACATCGTCACTTAATATCAGGTGGCTTGTGGTCAAACGCTACCCTGTAAATAGTTTTAAAAAATCTCTTCGCTATAAGCAAGGATGTCAGATGTGTTGATAAAAAGATATTTAGGTACTAACTGATAAATTTACTGAACAATCACTACTCAAACATCGCATGCTCAAATAACAGTCAATCTACTGTTTAAAATATTCAGTAATCGATGTTACTAATTTAAAAAGGTTTAATTGCTTGAGATGGTACATATCTTTAAATTCAGTGCAACTAGCAGTTTTCAAACGCACTATTCACTTTTTACAGTGTTTACGGTGAGATGATTTCTTTTGTCTGTCCATACTGGCGACGCGTCGAACACAGTGTTCAAAGGCCAGGTCTTTTAGCCTATAGAAAACCGGACATCTGGCTATAAGGTCAACTCTAGCTATAAGGCCGTTCGCTGAAACGACCATATTATTATTTTTGTATTTTTCGCAAGTTTGACAACCCTATTTGAAGGGTAAACAGTTAATTTGTATTTGTGTCGAGAAAAATATGTTTATATGCTACGTACGTGCCGAGCGTAAGAGGGCAGGTAAACGAGTATTTTCTAACGCGTATTAACGATATTTCTTCTCTAAGAGACTATATCGTATCACACTTAATCTTTATTTATACTTATATAAAATTCCGGTGTACGCACACCGTGTTCGACATTTTTCTCCTCTCGTAGATCACGACGAATTTTGATGAAATTTGGTGTGGAGATAATTTGTGCCCTAGGGAAGGGACATAGGGTACTTTTTATCGCGATAACCTGTAGGCCAATTAAAACCATGTAATTAGTGAAAAAATTGGTGGTCTGTATAGTCGGTTTACTGACGATAGTTGAACGTGACAACGTCGATTGGCCGATTGTGCTACTTTGTCGCTCGTTCCGCGCTCTCGCTTGCTCTTCAAGCCTTGCATGGAACGCCTCAGAGCGAGGTAACGCCGCAGAGCGAGGTAATGCCGCAGAGCGAGGTAACGCCGCATGAGTCATGTTTTTTCGTGCGTGCAGCCGGCTCTATCGAATTATAAGACGTTGTCACGTCAAAAAAAACGGGTGTAGCGGCAGGAATCAGCCATTCTATAAAACCAGCCAAGTGCAAGTCAGACTCGCACACGAAGTGTTCCGTAACATTATCTATTAAAAAGGGGAAATGAAATCACGTTTGTTGTGTGGGAGCCCCCTTCAATATTGGTCATCCATCCTAGTAGTGACCACAGTGAACGTTGTTTAATCTAGTTGATCAGATAAAAATGGCTGGGCATTCACTTCGAGCGCTCCGCCTCCGCTATAATGTAACATTATTTTACCTAAATCACTGAAAAAGTTTTACCAGTAATAAAGACGATTTGGTCATAAAGACCCATTGTTGGTAGAGTTAATTATCTACGACGTATTTATGCGTCATAAAAAAAAATCTGTATTTATATAACCCACACTTAACAACACCCAATTCCATCATTTTATTGCCATCCATATTATTTTATGACAGCCAAAGTTGCCACTATGCTTTATGCGGACCACAAAAATAACGTAAAGTGCGACTTTACGCACGTAAAAACGTCTCGCCGTAAAATCTGTTCTGTTACGTCACGTAACTCACGTACTTGTGGAAATAAATCATTGCCGTCATAACGAGATAAGTAGATGTCTACGGCGTAGGGCCTCTACGGGATGCTACGGCGTAGGAGGCGTAGGAGATATGAGACTACGCGGAAATGCCGATGATTAAATTTTCGGGTACAAGTTTTATCTTTTAAACTTGGTTGATGTGGAAATGTTCTAACGCCCGAAACTAATAAATTAATCGATCCTGATCCGTTATCCGCGGTTTTGGATGTATATGTCATGTCATGTCATAATATGTCATTATAGTAGAATTTTTTTTTTTTTTTTAATATTTACAGGGTAGCGTTTGACCTCACGTCACCTGTTGTTAAGTGACGATGTGGTCGAAGATGGCGCCACGCTACACCTGGACTGGGAACTGGCTCTCAAGTGAGGCTGCCGGAACGATAGGTGCTTGGCGACAGATTCTTAACAAGAGGGTGGTAGCTAGCCAGGCGAGTATTAGAAAATACCCTACCACCAAGCTATGGTTTCATCACGATGTTTTCCTTCACCGAAAGCTCAAGCTCATTGTAGGATTCGAACCCACGTCCTACGGATCGCAAGTCGACGTCACTACCACTGAGCCATCATCGCTATAAAGCCTTGGTACTAAAATGACATATTATGACATGACATTTCGATCTAAATCTAAAACCGCGGATTTTTTGTCTGTTTGTGTGTGACAGATAATAACTTGAACTACTTATCTAAGTAAGTAAAAAAAACTGAAGTAAAATCTAGACCCTCTGCAATTATATGGCTACACCAGTCCATAGAATGGGCGCGGGGCGGTCCCTTGTCAAAAACTTAAACCTGTCAAATAATATTTATTAAAATTTCATTTTAACATTATTTGGAAAATGAAGTCTTCATTTTCGTAGTTAAATTAATGCGACGTTAAATGAAAATGTCAATTAGTAATATTTAACTCAAATAAACCTTTTAAACTCGTTAGAAAGTTCTTGAGTTGGACAGTGTCTAACTTCTACCAGATAAATTCTATAGCAGTACTTAAGGCCCGGGTTTCAGTTATCTACCAACCGGGCAAATGACCTTCACGGAAACGAAAAAATTGCATAAAATAATGATGGCAATATTTATAAAAAAATTGCTCAGCCCGGAGGTTTCACCTGCGGTTTTAAGTAGCACATGGGTTATATCTGGGTATAATCTACCTCTGTTCCAAATTTCACTCAAATTCGTTCAGCCGTTTTAGTATTAATCGTCGTCAAACCTATTTTTTACCCTCAACAACTTTTTCATTGCATTATTGCATTGCATAATTTCATATATAAATCAGTTTATTAATCTAAAAAGCAATTGCCATAAGTTAATCACGAAAGTAAATTGCGAAATATCGTAAATTAACTCTCTTTCACGTCTGAAAGTTCATTATGAAAGTAAATGTGCACTAAAAATTCCCCGCAGTGCTTCGGGGATAATAATTTCTAACGAATCATAGTGTAGGTACTTTATGGACCATATGATAGTGGGTTTGGGCAATTTGTGAGTGAATTTGGTCTTAATATGCACGTAGGGAATGTGTAATAAAATTATTCAAGTTTTTTAGCGTAATAAATTTATTTTATCCCTGTGAAAGATTGAGTGTGCACGTTTACCTACTATATTACCCGGGGTACATTGGCAATAGGACAGTAAAGAAATGCCCGGTAGGTAATTTTTTTTGGCGAGATTACAATTTTTATCTTATTAATAACTGGACAAAAGGATGGCCGAGAACAGAACGGGATGAAAAGTACTCCACCGACAAGAGCTTCGGTCTTAAATAAAAGAAGAAGAATAACTGATTGAATTGGAGCATGTTCACAGCATTCCCTAGCTTTTATGTCATCTAAAAAGTCTGATATTTTATTGAAACACTAGTTGACCAGGCGAACTTCGTATCGCCAATAAAGGTCACCTTTTTAAACCTTTTTAAAACTTCCACATATATTTCAAGATCAAAATTATCCAAATCGGTTCAGCCGTTCTCGAGTTTTAGCGAGACTAATGAACAGCAATCGGTTTTTATATGCAAGGTCGGTCGGACGGTTTTTTTTTTTGTTTTTAAACTTATTAAGTCATAGGTGCGGGGCCGAGAGGTTTTGAACTCGGTGTCGGCGTCTTGTAAGTCACACACCTAACCGTTCGGCCACCATCGCTCACTAATAATCATCATTATCACATAACATATCATAATTACAGAGATACCGTCACTTCCACTGAACCCGCATCCCTGTCATCACGTAAGTAAGTACTGCCCGTCGCAGTCGCAGCAATATTCTTAATATTACCCCTGTAGGGATATTACGAGACTAGTATAGCACTAGTATTAATATTAGCATGTACATAGTGTGCATAAATGAGCTTCGTGCCGAGAATTCATGCGATTCCGTGTAGAGTTTTGCAGATCGCGAACGAACTAGGTTGCAAGAGCGCTCCCTTAAAAGAACTAGATGAACTAGTTCCCAGATCTCTCGACCCTTAGTTCGTTCGATACGACCGACTTGTTACACACTTAGAATATTTTACAAGTAATATTTCTATGTACAATTTCTTTGCCTTTACTTGTTTATCCTCAATCTTTCTTAGCACCTTTATTTCTGTAACTTGAAGTTTTAATTCTTTTTAGGTCAATGTCTAAATCGACTAAGCTTTACAGCCGTTTATCAGTAGCCAAAGTGTCGTTTATCATTCTATTGAAGGCCAATACTCACTTTGGGTCGTTGCGCCTTGAAAAAGTGAATAAATATATAAAAGTTCACTTAAAAGTTAAATTACTACGAGAACAATGCATGTAAAGTAAAAACATAACAGCAGAATAGCTACTTTGAGAAACACACAAGTGAACACGCGCAAGAGCAGTAGCAAAGCGAATGAACGATCTGCCTTTCTGACAGGAGCTAACGAACTAAAAGAGAGACATGGTTCGCTGAGGATCTGTGAACTAAACTGAGCGGTCCTGATCGTGAACTGCGCAAGACTAATTCTTTGGAGACAAAATATTGCGTCAAAAATATTTTCGTGTGTGACAGACCAATAAAAAAATAATTGGTGGCACCTGTGTCTCTATGGTTGAGGCGTAGCGCTTTCTTTTAGAGGTAAGACGTGCGTACAGGCGTAAGCGAGCTTATCGCTCTTTTATTATATGATACATTTTGAAGAATGTTCCATAGAACTACATAAGCTTATTCCAGCATTTCCTTTCCAAATCAAAACAAAATCTTTTTTTAGATACAACATGTCATCATCATCAGCCTGTATCAGTCCACTGTTGGACTTAGGCCTCTCCCAAGGTACGCCACTGAGCCCAGCCTTCGACCCTAATCATACAACCACTGCTGCAAGTCGTCGCTCGCTCCACCTTGTCGCAGGGCGTCCTTCACTACGTTTGCCAAGTCGCGGTCTCCACTCAGAAAAACATCTACCCCAACGGTTATCGGTTCTGCGACTTATATGACCAGCCTAGTGCCACTTCACTGGAATGCCCTTACAAGGTAGCATTTTTAATATTTGTGTATCTTGTAAAAAGCTACGAAATCGCACGAAAATTCACGAGTTATTGTAATTTTTCGCTAAGCAAGCATATTTATATTAGCTTCAATATAATAATATGTAAAAGCAAATTGTGTCCAGCATTTAATGGATGTTGATTACTCTAAAATAACCAAATTTTGGTATATACTTTGCATGATTTTAATTGTGACCAAATTGTTTAAAACCACAGTAAACTTAGAGATGGGCGTTACAAGTCGTAAGCAGATGTTGGTGTAATATCTAAAGTTTGGTATTCGGTTTTACGATATTAACTAGTTATTGAGAGAAAATATTTATCGGATGACCAAAATGCTGGCTCATATTTTGGTCAAAAAATTAGCATTGCCATTCAACGAGGCAATGCTGCCAGCATTTTGGGCACCTTACCGTCTTCTGGTTTATTTTAAATTTTTTTTTATCTTGTATCTTCTTATAATGAAAGTTTTATCGCTAGAATAGAATAGAAACATTATTTGCTAAAAATGTGAGTGAAACAGTTGGTTCAATATTGATCTGACACATTTTACCAAAGAAATGGCATGCACACATGCAAAATTAAATTTTAAAAATTTTTGGAGTACGCAAATAAATTCAATCCGACGTTCCGCGAGAACAGAAAATATCCGAATGCTATCCTCTTTGTATACCGAGACAGTACTCTAACTATCCAATACCAGCTACATGAGATACATCAACCACATCGTCACCTAAAATCAGGTGACTAGTGGTCAAACGCTACCCTGTAGGTAGTAATAAAAAAGCTTAATATCAGTTATCATCACAAATTCATAGTTATTAAAATAACTAGTTTCAATAACAGTTATCGGTATCCAAACCAATTGAAAGTTTAGGTATTACGAATTCGCATACCCACTTCTAATTTAACCCAAACAAAATTGCAGCCAATTAATTGCTCGGCATAGATAAATTATTATTCACTAAATCTATCGAATCGGATGCATGTTAATACAGTAAGCCGATAGTAATTTTGCTGAAATTCCACTGAATTCCCCTTCGTAATAAACACTATATTTCCTCTGGGAATTCATCGCGAATACCAAGCCTAAATAAAAAATTTTTTGACAGCTTTTAAGCATATCAGTTGTGTATTATGAATTTTGAGTAGTTTTGTGGTCGCACCCAAAAAACTACCTGCTGGGTATTTCTTGCCTGGGCCCCT
Organism: Opisthograptis luteolata; assembly: GCA_931315375.2. NCBI lineage: Eukaryota > Metazoa > Arthropoda > Insecta > Lepidoptera > Geometridae > Opisthograptis > Opisthograptis luteolata. Next base: position 8,287,820 of record OV928053.1, on the reverse strand, counting down.
AGCCAAGATGCATTCTGCAATCGTTGACGCTAGTAGAAAACAAGAAAAAAGTATTGGTTTGACATATTTCAACGCTAAGTCACGTGGTCAGAAATATGTCAAACCAATACTTTTTTCTTGTTTTCTATTAGCGTCAACGATTGCAGAATGCATCTTGGCTAGAGGCGCTGTTCTTTTGCGCTAGTTTTAAGTTGGAAGTTTTGGAGATATCAAGAAAAATAATATAATAAAGAATATTACGAGATGATATGTCGTTTTTCGATACAAAATGTATGGATTTTTTTTGGCGATTTGTGACATTTCTACAACTCATACCTTATTTAATGTACAGTCAGCGAAAAAAATGCTATAATACAAAAAAATTAGTATCAATCCAATTTCGTGTAGGGATCAAAAGACTCAACGACCAAATAAACGAAATTCTATTCTATTCTATTCTAAATGGTACAGTCAGCAACAAAAGTAGCTGATCATACTCGATTTTCCTAATCAGTTCTATGTTTGGGGATTTTCTTTATAACTTACAAGGAAACCTTTGACCGCAACACAACACACCTGAGGTTAAGTGATGATACCGTAAAAGGTTGATGTTTAAAAAGATGCAAGCAATAGGAAAATGTGCTATTGTTCAGCGAATTTTGTCGTTGACTGTACAACCGCGTGGAAAAGCTAGTCTATTATATTACCAATGACAGCGCAAAGTTTTTCAGAACTAAAACATAACTTACAGCACTCAAAAAGTTCCTAATATGACACCGCCTGTCAGACGAATAAGCTCTCAAATTACATCATTGAAACCAACGGCTTAACACAAACAGCAAGCAGTCAAAAACAAACTTTCAGTACAGCACGTTAAAGTTCAAAATACTTGACAGCGCTGACTAGTCGGTCACTCTAGAACGAGTGCAGATTTTAGCTCCGCAATCCTTGGATGCGAGCTCATGAGTTTAGTTAGTTCCAGTGGATATTGCTGAGCTCTTTTTTGGACTGTTTTCAAGTTAATTAATAGAATTAAAACGAGCAAGCAGTAGTGTGCTAACGTTGCTGCGATCCGGATTGTAGAGCAATGTTTCCAGTGTATTTAAAAGGATTGAGAGATTTCATCCTAATATCCTACTAATATTATAAACGCGAAAGTTTGTATGTATGGATGGTTGGAATCGGAAGCCGCTATAGTCATTATGCTCATAAGGAGAGGAGAGCGACAGCTGGCACATGCGTCAACTCGTGAACGGGTGCTGCTTGTATCTGGTCTGCTTTGGTTGTGATCCCGTAACCCGTCTATATACATGTTCCATATCCTTAAGTTCACAACCAACCAACATAAATCCTATTAGTAAAGCTTATTATAAAATTTCGGACTATTTAAATGACAAAAAAAGCTTGGGATTTTAGTGAACTTCCTCCAATTCAATCAATTAGTAATAAGAATAAAATTGTCAATGTGATCGCGCCAAAAAAATTACCTGCCGAGCGTTTCTTGCCTGTTCTTTTGACGGTATAAAGAGGTTGGAACAAGCGTAGCTAGTTTTAAGTTTGACGTTTTAAAGCGATCACAATTTTGACAAATTTTGAAATTTGATGTTTGTTACTCCTTCACGCAAAAACTACTGAACGGATCTGAATGAAATTTGGAATAAAGATAGCTTATACCATGGATTAACACATAGGCTACTTTTTATCCCAGAAAAAGGTTCCTACGGGATAACGGGAATACGCGGGTGAAACCGCGGGGTGCAACTAGTATGTAATATATCAAGGAAGTCGCTCTATAGGCCCCCACTAGGTGTACCGATGACATTGTAAAAGTCGCAGGGACCTGATGGATGCAAATGGCTAATAGCCGTTCATGGTGCCGTTCAATGGCTTCCTATGTTTAGCAGTGAACTTCTTCCGGCTGATGATGATGATGAGCTATCCAGGCGAGCACTAGAAAATGCCTTACCACCTAGTCATGGTTTCGTCACGATGTTTTCCTTCACCGAAAACTAAAGCTGACTGCAGGATTCAAACTCAGAACCTACAGGTTGGACAACACTATCACTGAGCTATCAGATCAGACTCAGCTTATATCAGGTTTACACTCAGATTGAACTTTCTGATAATAATGAACAAACACCTCTATATAAAGACCTCTAACGTTGCAGCAAATGATTAGATTTGATAGGTCTTAGCATTTTGGTCTTTAGATTAAATATAACCATTTGATCAAGGCCTTGCTTCACCGCACTTTTATAAGGCTATGAGAGGTCTCATTACTCTGGCCACGTTACATAACTTTACAAAATATTACATAGACAGGATGTTTCGATAAGACGAGGAAAGAACGATGACGTCATTTCGCTCAGGTCTAGAACATCTTAAGCTTACTGATATAAGCCCTCATATTTTAAGATAAGGGATGTGACGTATGGCCTGAATCAGGTGGTTCGATAAATGGGGTAGATTTAGGTCGTTTCGATAAAATTGGTACTTTACCTACATACAAGAACTCTTGTTTATTCAATATTCTTTCCTTCAAAGTGTGTTTCAATGAGGAGGATTGGCGGAAATTGAACTAGAAAGTAGAGATCTTATATACAATATAAACCAGCCAGGTGCGAATTGGTCGCACGAATCGAGGGTTCCGTACAATTATTTTTTTTATTATAATATATATTTTTAAGATTTTTTATTTATTTATTTATTTATTTATTAGCTCACCAACACAGTGTACACTCATACATTCGCAGATTTATAACAATTCATATAAGCTTAAAACCAAATGTCACAGCATTGACAGGTGAGGACAGCATGCATTAAAATAATAATGAAAATTAATTTTTCATTTGAGCGAGTAACAAAGAATGTGGGTTGTTAAAATAGTTAATACAGCGGATATAAAAATTACAACAAAAAAAAAAATATATATAATTATTTTAAAGCTGTTTTTTCCTCTACATGTGCTGTAAGACGCCCTTACTTCATGCCAAATTTCATAACTAGGTCAACGGGAAGTACCCTATAGGTAATTTATCAGATTTAACTGTGTGAAGTGTATGTAACTGATTTTTTTTGCCACAAATAAATATATTGTCTATTAACAATAAAGTGATCCTATTAAGGTTCCGTTTTCATTTTGAGGTACGGAACCCTCAAAACGTTAAAAATATTTTACTAGTTGCGCCCCGCGATTTCACCCGCGTCTTCCCGTTATCCCGCAGGAACCCTTTTCCGGGATAAAAAGTAGCCTATGTGTTAATCCAGGGTATAAGCTATCTCCATTCCAAATTTAATTCAGATCCGTTCAGTAGTTTTTGCGCATACATACAAACTTTCGCGTTTATAATTCTATTCTATTCTATTCTATACATGTTTGAGTCTGTATGTGAATGGATCTTACTAGATTACTCTTTTTCTCTGTTTCTGTTTCTCCCACAATCAAGTGCTGTGTTGCCAGTCTACAATTAACGTGGCTAGCTCTTAAGTTAATGAGGTCGTATATCTTAATAGCTTACGGTGCAGTTCAGGAGATGTTAAGGCTTGTGTCTCAAAAGCCGTAGTAAAGAAAACGGTAAAAAAAAAATGGTTTTTCTCAAGCATGCTTGGAAATAAGAGTATTATTTTGACAACCTTCTTCGAGATAAATCAAACTTGCTGCACTGCCCAAATATATGCGAGCAGCGGCCGGCAAAATTTGTATGAAAAACCATATCCTTTTTGTATTGGGGATCCACAATACTCCACAAGTCTTTCCGCAGTACTACAGAATGCAGTCTTTCAATATGGCGCTTAGCATTTTTTTGGATTATTAAAAAAAAAATGATATATTGCTTGAAGCTTGAAGTGCAAGCGAGAGCGCGGAACGAGCGACAAAGAAGCACAATCGGCCAATCGACGTTGTCACGTTCAACTATCGTCAGTAAACCGACTTTACAGACAACCAATTTGTTTTATTACTGAGTATATTATCTGAGTATAAATTAATATGTATAAAAATCAATTGCTGTTCTTTAGTCTCCCTAAAACTCGAAAATGGCTGGACCGATTTGGATAATTTTGATCTTGAAATATTTGTGGAAGTTCAGGGAAGGTTTAAAAGGTGACTTTTATTGGCGATACGAAGTTCGCCGGGTCAGCTAGTTGGTTCTAAATATTTTCTCAGACTGAGCTTGTAACGTATACCTTAACAAGTTTAGGTATAGGTAACACCTGCGAGAATCTTTGTAATTTTTCTTCCAGGTTTTAAATCGAGCAGAGGGTGCTGTTGTTTTCACAATAAAATTAATAGCCTTAACATGTTTTGGATCGTTTTAATGGCTGTCTTTTTCTTGACAATAATAGAAAATTACACTTTTTTACTTTTATATCCTACTATCATCATCTTATCCTACTTTCTATAAATAAACTATCCTAATCCCTAATTTACTTTACACAATTTTTTTTGGTTTTTTACCTCATACAGCCTTTATTATCGCTCAAAAAGCTGAAGGGAAACATGCTACGGACCCACTTACCCAACATGCCTGGACTGGGAACTGGCTCTCAAAAGAGGCTGCCGGAACCCACCGATAGCTGCCTAGGGACATATTCTTAACTTGAGAATTGTAGCTAGCCAGGTGGGCACTGGATTATCACTATCGTTGTTTTCCAGCTGCATCACCCGGGACTTCGAGACAGCTAATATTACGTAAAGACTTCGAGACACGAGACGTCTCGGGACCCAAACCCTATTCCCAATACAGATGCAGCGCGATAGCACTTTCGTCCACATCCCCGTTTAAAGTAACTTGTCACGCGCTACCCTGTAAGGCGAAAGAGAAACATTGTTGCAGTTTGACCTGCTTAATTTAGAGCACTTTATAATTGGCCCTTAAAACATTCCCTCGTCGCACAAACAACTCGCGAAACAAGCAAACAAACAAAGTTCTGCAGTAAGTTGGATCCTGTTCCTAAACAACATTTTCATTCAAATCGGCTGCACACGCGAATCCTCTTACTCCCGACCTAATAATCCCAGGATTAGCACTCGACCGGCTGCAGTCGACTCTGAACCGGATTAAGTTGGAAGAATCCGCATTTTTCCGGTTATGCTAATGCAAATATGCCTGTGTTTGCCAGTTTCCTTAATCGTTACGGCGGCTTTCGTAGGTTCAGTCCAATGCTCAGCTAATTTAGCTATTTGTAGTTTTGTGTGTTTGTATGGCATGTGGAAGCTTATGACTCTTATGAGTAGTCCCTAGTGAGCCAAAATTACTGTGTTCCGTATTGAAGGTTAATGTTTTCAGTGAAATTGGGTATGAAGAGATTTAACATGTCATTTCTCAGGGATGACGCGCGCAGTACATTGCCACGCAAGAATTTGGACTGTTTCAGTTCTTACATGCCACTGAAGTGTCATACACTCAGAACAGTGACATAGCTCACAGAATTAGCAAGCTGAAGTGGCAGTGGGCTGGTCATATAAGCCGCAGAACCGACAACCGTTGGGGTAGACGTGTTCTTGAGTGAAGACCGCGACTTGGCAAACGTAGTGTAGGACGTCCTGCGACAAGGTGGAGCGACGACTTGCGCCGAGTGGCTGGCAGTGGTTGGATGAGAAAAGCCGAAGACCGGGCTCAGTGGCGTATCATGGGAGAGGCCTTTGTCCAGCAGTGGACTGATACAGGCTGATGATGATGATGATGATGACTGAAGTGTAATGAACAAGCATGGCGCTTACCAACAGGTAAGTGAATTGCAAGTCTCAGTTGCATAAATAAAAGCTTGTAAAAACGCCCGCTCTATATTATGTGATTTTATTTTTAATGAGCTCACGCCAGCAAATAAGCTTTCCTTCGTAATTATTTCAGAATAATCTGCATAAAAATATAAATAAAATGTCTGATTTTCCCTGAAAACTGAAGTCTCTTAGCTATTAGCTCTTTGATGTTTATATTTTATGCATCGTCTGTTATGTCTCGTATTTATTTTCAACGTATGATTTCCTTAAAAATAAATACGAGGTGAAAATCCCACTGAAAAGTGTAGATTCCAGCACCCTTTAAAAAAACGTATTTACCTTTTGCATAATGAAATATGGTAGTTATTTTGAGCACTTACCATCATATAAACGGCTCGTATTAATTTTATATAAAAAAAAATAATAACCATACAGTTGTTTTGTTTTGTAAAGTCAACGACAAAAGTCGCTGAGCAAAAACAAATTTTCCGATTCTCTTTATCATCTTAAACACCAACCTTCGACCGAATCAACACTTAACATCATGTGTGTTGTGTTATGGTCAAACGCAACTTGTGAGTTGTAAGAAAAAAAACAAACATTACTGATCTAATACGCATTTCAAAAATCTATTCTGATCAGCTACTTTTATCGTTGACTGTACCAACTATAATATATCAAGATAAAAAAAAGTTAAGTAATTTTTTTTACAATAATTTTTTCGTGGTCAAAGTGAAAGTCAAATTATATTTTTTTAGTAGGACAAAACATGTGATCACTTAAAACTAGTATTTTTTTAATTAGCAGTAATTTTTTAGACGCAATCACATTTACTGAATTGCAAAAAAACCAAAACGAAAGACTAGCAATAAAAACTACCTTCCTATTTTTAACCCTTTCAAATTGTGCAGTATATTCACAGAGCGGTGTGACATTCGCCCTTTTTAATGGTTCACCAGACATTTTAATTACGATTTCATCCCTTTTATAGCTATTTCATTTGTAACGGCAACGAACGATGAAAATTGTAGGTTGGGAGGTGATGGGAAGTTTTGTTACTCGTGATGATTAGTGGACTTATAAAAAAAATCTCGTTTTCTCAAACCACAGAGACAAAGTTTAATAAATGTACTATTAACAACTAGTTGTTTCCCGTGTGGACTACGATACCAAATATCCTATGTCTTTTCTCAGGGTTCAAACTATCTCAATACCAAATTTCATCAAGATTGGTTCATCGGTTTAGGCGTGAAAAGGTTACAAACAAATAGACAGACTACTAGGTACATACCATCCTACTAATATTATAAATGCGAAAGTTTGTGTGTGTGTGAATGTTTGTTACCACGTATCGCCTTAGCTACCAAACCGATTTTGATGAAATTTGGAATGGAGATAGCTTATAACACATAGACTTTTATCCCGGAAAAAGGTTCCTGCGGGATAACGGGAAGACGCGGGTGAAACCGCGGGGCGCAGCTAGTTAATAATATTATAAGTGTGGATTAAACTTCGTCAAAATATGAAATACACTTGCAATTTTCTCTGTCTCTCTCTCTCTCAATTGCCAATTTCGATAAGTAATCGAATCCTCCATAGACTCTCTCCCTATGCGATCCGAGTCGGAAATCGGCCGATTTGTCTTTAATATCTCTGCGAAATTGGCGTTACTGTGTAATGGTCGTTCCGAAGCCACTTTATTAATCGAGAATTTATACTTGACGTGTAAAATATGTAATAAAAATATGATTTTAGTTAGCTGCCAATTGCAGAATTAGAGAGACAGAATTGAGGTTATTTCTTTACTTGCTATTGGTAGCGTTTGACCACAAATCACCTGATGTTTAGGGACGATGTTGTCGAAGGTCGCGCCATGCTATGGGCTTGAGCTTTCGGTGAAGGAAAACGTCGTAATGCAACCATAGCTTGTAGTAGTTTGGCTAAATAGCGACGTAAAAACTCAATTGCCAGTGCAAAATAATATTAAAAAAGTAAAATGCTGTTAAAGTAAAAAATGTGTGGTAAACAACAATAAAAACAACCCATCACTCGACCAGTCTTGTGTCTCATTAACACACTTAAAAGCAATATTGCAAAAGCTCCGATCGGATGAGCGGACGGAGGGATAGATTTCGCTGTTAGTATTTTTATTTCAGTTTGTAATTGTTTAGCGTGAAGCCTGATATTAACCTAAGATTACATTTTCACTGCCAAATAAATTAATACAGATTGAAAAAACGCGAATTATCCCTGTATTCGATAAATTTTAATTCCAATATACATGGATACAATGGTTATTACCTACTTTCAACAAAAAAATCGCTGGACATATGTTATCACAATCTTAAAAATGACCCGTCTGTTTTCTTATCAGCTACATTTATTTTATGGTATGCGACAAATATACTTATTACAAGAAGTATTGACGAATTGTTTATTGCATAATCATTACTATGTATTACAGCAATTGATAGAACATAGAAAAGTCTCTTGACTAAACTTAGCGGTTCGTTAGATTGAGTATTAGAACGTAGTTTCGGACGCTCTCCGACTGGATAAAGCGATGACTTGCGACGAGTGGCTGCATGAGAAGAGCCGAAGACCGGGCTCAGTGGCGTACCTTGGGAGAGGCCTATGTCCAGCAGTGGACTGGCACAGGCTGATGATTTGAGTTACTTAGGTTGGTATTCTAGAATGATGTTTTAGCTGTAATCTCAACTTAGGCACAGATTTGAGTCCGTCATTTCATATACATATTGTGTCACTTAATCGCTACTGATGTACACTTGAGCGTAATTCTAATATACCGGCCTTAGAAAATAATTGCCTTAATGCCCCCTTCTGTAAAATCAAAATTTCCGATTTTTAGTCTAACTTTTTCTATTAAGTGAATGGATATATTGGAAATCTACCCTTACGAAGGCTGGCAACATTTCTCAAAGAAATAAAACCGTCACAAAACGAGAACAGCGCTTAACGAATCTGAATGGAAACAAATGGCGGGTGAGCGCGAATAATTAGTTTTTCTTGCGAATAAAAGCGGGTAGGAGTGAAAGCCTTTGAGAGCCACTGTTCCGTATACATTTGTTTTATTTGTGTTGAAAACGGAGCGGTTCGATTGACGAGGCTTCTCTGCTCCGTGAGGAATACCGCCGTGAGATTCTTGAAATTCTATTTACGTCAAGGATCCGATAATATAGAGTAATGCGTCTAGGTAGAGAAGAAAATTATTATAGGACTCTGAATTCTAATATTATATAAACGCAAAAGTTTGTGAGTATGTCTTTCACGCAAAAACTACTAAATGGATTTGAGTGAAATTTGGAATGGAGATAGCTTATACTTTGGATTAACACATATGCCACTTCCTGTGGGATAACAGGAAGACGCGGGTGAAACCGCGGGGCGCAGCTAGTAAATAAACCTAGTAAACCTTGAGAAAGGCCTTTCTCCAGCAGTGGACTGTCAATAGTCAATAGTCAATTTTTATTTATTCAATAGGATACATTGTGATCACTTTAAAACGTCAAACTTAAAACTAGCTACGCCTGTTCCAACCTCCTTACGCCGGCAAAAGAACAGGCAAGAAACGCCCGGCAGGTAATTTTTTTGGCGCGATCACATTGACTATTTTATTCTTATTACTAATTGATTGAATTGGAGCAAGTTCACTAAAATCCCAAGCTTTTTTTTGTCATCTAATGGCCCGATATTTTTTAATTAGCTTTACTAATAAGATTTCTCTCGTTGGGTTGTACACATTGGGATATATTAATGAGTTGCGGGATCACAACCAAAGCAGACCAGACCCCACAAGCAGTCACTGATACAAGCTGATCATCATCATCAGCCGGAAGAAGTCCACTGCTGAACGTAGGCCTCCCCGCTTTGAACGCCACCATGAACGGCTATTCGCCATTTGCTTCCATCGGCTCCCTGCGACTCTAACAATTTCGTTGGTCCACCTAGTAGGGCCTAAATAAAAAACAGAAGGTAATGATGATGATGAAATATTTATAAAAAAAAATAATGCACTGAATGGCCTTTTAAAAGTACAGTGTAATCTCACTAATCCGGCACTATTAAAAACCGGAGGGTGCCGGATTATTGGAATGTTCGGATTACTGGGTTATACTGAAAAAGTCATCGGTAATAAATAAACTAAAGCATTTCATAGAGAGAATAAATATATGTAATGTATTATGGAACAATTGAATTAACATGTAGGCACATATGTAATTAACTAGTTTTGAAATAATAATCCTTAATTGAGGTCTTATCTTGTAGTCCTTGCTTAAAAACCTTTTCTCGCATATTGCGAAGAGTTATAATACGTTAGCACGTGCACGTGATAAGTTTTGAGGTTAGACTGCTAGTCGATGACGCAGCGACCAAAGCGCACAGGTATAGAGGGGAAAGGGAGGTGTGGGCGGAGGGTGCCGGATTATTGGATGTTCCGATCTATCGAAGTGCCGGATTAGTGAGATTATACTGTACCTATAAAATAAAAGTAGCTACCAAAGACACATCTTTTTTAAAACACTTTTATTAGCTTGACTTGATTATCTATGACCTCAAGATTGTCTTCAAAAACCGCATCGATATCAGTCAATTAGTTTGAGAGCAAAGATACCACAGAGAGAGACACACACACACACAGACAGACATTGACGTCAAACAAATAACACCCCTCTTTTTGCGTCGGGAGTTAAAAACCATCAATTTCTCCAGAGATCTCTAAACATTTACTAAGACACTCCCCCAGGTTCCATCTGGGAAATGTCCTTGTCAATGAAAAATAAAATTGTGGCGAGATACAAAGCAATCCGAGCAAACGTACGTAGCTATTATTTACTAGGTTTGCCCTGCGGTTTTACCCGCAAAGAAATAGCCACCGAAATCGTGCAATTTTAATTTATTGGCGATAAGAAGTTCTCCGGGTCAGCTAGTTGGGATATAGAAACATGAACATAAACGAGTTACAGGATTACAACCAAAGCAGACCAGACCCCACAAGCAGCACCCGTTCACGAGTTGATGCATGTGCCAGCCATCGCTCTCCTCGACCATAGAGATGATGATGAATACCCACTTTGGGTCGTTGGGCCATTTCAGTTAGTTTAGTATTTTTTACTAAACTTAAGAGTTCTCTACGCCCACCTGTTGTTACGGAACACGCCCAGGGTTACGTCAATGATGGCCTTGTGCCACTGGCCTTCCTCAGCTTTCTTGTACGACCTCGTTTCGGCACTCTCACTTTCGAGCAGTGACCTTAGGGGTCCAACCTTGCTTGTTCGTCGCGGATATATTGTTGATAATAAAAGTACGCGGTGAGATAATAAGTGATAATAAAAATACATAGTTTAAAAAACAAAAAAAAAACACTTTAAAAACGCACTGAAAAATATAAAATAATAACATTGACTTGTATTAGTTACGATATAATGGTTAATTCAAAAAGTGTGGAGCGCTTTTTGGTTGTGTGTACTTTTATTTACCCAGTAAAAGAAGCGCTCCACACTTTTTGAATTAACCATTATATCGTAACTAATACAAGTCAATTTTATTATTTTATATTTTTCAGTGCGTTTTTAAAGTGTTTTTTTTTTAGTTTTTTAAACTATTTTTTTTTATTTTTTACCAATTTCAATCTATTAGACGCATCAAGACGAATCATATGAGCCCAAACACGAGGGGTTTACTAGTAGCCACTGCAGAGATGCCCTACCCACCTTCCGGCTGCATCATCAGATCAGGTCGATTATACCAAATTATTGCATTGTCACCGAGATTACATACACATACAAAGTTTCAAGTCGATACGACAATTAGAAGTAGGTGAAAATTGACTTCTAAGTTGACTTCGTTGACTTCTAAGTTTCTAATTTGATTACATTGTTAGTTAGTTAGTTAGTTAGTTAGTCAAGTCAAGCTAATAAAAGTGTTTTAAAAATATCTCATAATTCTACTAATATTATGATAAACGTCAAAGTTTGTGAATATGGATGGATGGATGCTTGTTACTCTTTCACGCAAAAACTACTGAACGGATCTGAATGAAATTTGGCATGGAGATAGCTTATACCCTGGATAAACACAAAGGATACTTTTTATCCCGGATTAAGGTTCTTGCGGGATACAGGGATGACGCGGGTGAAACCACAGGCCGCAACTAATAAATTAATAATTAGTATTGTCGAATGACGACCAATATTGGGGGCCCGTTTAGTCAGTGTCGAGACCTCTAGATATTTTTGAAAGAGACTGAATTTGCAGGTCATGCCTTAGACCAGATTTTGGCTTATAGGTGGTAACCCAGATAACTTTTTAGCATTGTTTGTATTGTTTTGTTTTTGTTTGTCCTGGCCTCTTGGCATTGGCATAGCTCCGTTAATGCCTATTAACTGCTTAGAAAAAATCGAAAAGTTATGTTTGTCCAGCGACTTTTGTCCAACGACAACCTGTACACAAAAAAATTTAGAGATAATTTTCTTCAACCATTTCGGACAATACGAAACTGATATTATAGGTATTATGATTTACAAAGCAAGCGTTCACTGAAAAAATCTATTTATTTACAAGGTATCAGTACACAAAATCCCTTTTGCACGCACGCTTGACCACGCGATCCCACGTACTTTGATTCCACGGCTCCCTTCAAGCCTTCACTGTCATGAAACCTTGAAAGGGAACCTCTAACGAACCGTGTAAAACGCGTCATAAGCCCAGATTTTCGCGGTGAATATAATAAACTTTTTTTTTCCCTTTTTTTTTAGATACTAGCTGTTCCCCGCGGTTTCACCCGCGTGGGCTACAGTTTATCGCAATGAAAAGTATCCTATGTCCTTCCTCAGGGCTAAAACTATCTCTGTACCAAATTTCATATAAATCGGTTCAGTAGTTTAGGCGTGAAAGCGAGACAGACAGACAGACTTACAGAGTTACTTTCGCAATTATAATATTAGTAGGGAGTAAGGATCGGCAAGCATTTGATCTCAGTCTCACCTAATGGTAAGTGTTGACGAGGTCGATGATGGACCATGCTTGCCTAGAAGCATAGAAAAGAGTAGTAGTTCAGCTTCAGCTCAGTACGGAACGCGCCGCCTATGCTAACCTACTGTTCTTACTTTACTGTGTAGAAGATACCTATTCACTCTTAACTTGAAGGCTCCCAGTTTATGCTTATCGGGAAACATAGACGCTGGCAAGGTGTTTCATTATAAAAGTGAAAGCAAAACGTTTTGTACGGATTGGGGGAATTTCAACCACGTCGTGATTTCCCGTGCGTCTTGTTCGATGGTAGAATGGTGATGGTGGAAGGAGGTTTGAACTTGGAAGAATTGGTATGTTGTTATCACAACTGATTTTTTTTATGTCGTTTATGTTCAAGGTATTAGGTACTCGTGTCGTAAAACTTCGCTAAGCCAATATTACGAGTAAAATACCAAAAGTTTGTGAGTAAGCGTGCATGTTTGTTACATGTTTACGCTGAAACGGTTTAACGGTTTTTAGTGAAATTTGGAATATAGATCAATTTTAACAGTATGTTTCATCATCATCATCATCGTCAGCCTTTAAGTTCCCACTGCTGGGACTCTGGCCTTCTCTCAGAGAGTGAGTATGGTCAATTACTTATGTCGCTGACTGTATTAATGAATGCTAGAGTATACCTATAGGTAGGTACATAAAGGCAGTTAACCCTAAAATATGCGAGCGTTAAGTTTAACACGCGAATCAGAATAAATGACGTCATAAATTATCGTTACAGCTTAGGCTCTGTATATTTGAGTCTACACTAAAGAGTGTAGACTCAAATATACAGAACAGAATATACATAATATCCTTATTCCGAGCTATATCTTTTTAGATCTTACAGTTTGTGATGATATGGTCGAGGATGGTGCCACACTACGCCTGGACTGGGAATTGGCTCTCAAGTCACTTGGTATCAAGCGATGGTGTGGTTGAAGGTGGCGCCATGATACATCTGGAGTGCAAACTGACTCTCAAACTATCTGATGATGTGGTCGAAGGTGGCGCCATGCTACATCTGGACTGGGAACGGGAACTGGCTCTTAAGTAAGACTGATGGAAAATACTGTTAGGTATTTGACGACTGATTCTTATGTTGCAGGCCATGTGAACACCGGAAAATGCTCTACCATCGGGCTATGGTCGGCTATTCCACTTAGTCTACCGAACCAGGGAAAACTGATTTTTTCTACTCCGTTCCGTTAAGTGGAATCAGCATTTCATCACAAAGTTTTCCTTCACCGAAAACTCAAGTTCGTTGCAGAATTAAAACTCAGTACACGAAGATAAAGATAAAGATCTGTCTTCAATGGAACCCACGAGCTAGGGTACCAAGTCGACGTCATAGATCTCTTCTATCAAATCTTACCATATAAATTACACTACATATACGTATGTTGGATGAAGGATCGATAAAATGGAGGGCCTCGCCTGTCTGTAAACTTAACATAAACGTGCCGTGCAATGATAAATGGATCATTAAAAATGGGGCCAGAAGCACACGAATTGTTTGAGTTACTATTAAAAATGCACATTAAGGAAATTCACTAACCGATAGCGTTTTTAGGTCAAAGCTCGTAAATATTGAAAACTTTGCAGATAATGTTGTGTTACACATAACAACTTATAATTTTTGGTCCTTCGAGCCGGTATTAAAAGACAAAAACATGTTTAGAAATCCCGAATCATGATGAAATCTTTTATATTTGTTGTTTTATATATATATTTAGCTTGCAGGATATTTCTTGATAATGTATTAATACATATAGGTATTGAGGTGTACATAAAATAAATTATCCTTGAAACGTGACAGATGAGTCAAATATTTGATGTACTAGGTAAAAAACCATTCTTTTATAGAAAATTGTATGAAATCAGATACTTTTCACATCATACAGAGTAGCGTTGGACTACAAGTTACCTGATGTTATGTGAGAAGTGGTTGAAGATGGTGTCTCGCTAAGCCTGGGTAGGAAACTGGCTCTCAAATGATGTTCCCGGAAAACACCGATAGGTGCTTGGCGATACGGCACCTAGCCAGGCAAGTAGTAGAAAATGTCCTACCACCAAATAAACTCCCATTACTACTTACATGAACGTAAGCGCTAGTACGTAGGTAGTTTCCAGCTGAATCTCAACTATTTATCTAGCCTAGCCAAACTACGAACGAGAGAAAAAGATTCTCAAGCTTTCCCGACTGTTCTCAAACTAACAAATCAACCCACCCACGGATATCGAGCATATTATGTAGAACACGAGGCATTACCGCACATTGGGCCTATTAAACAGACCTGGGGAACTAGGGTTGCCAATCACAACTTTTATCTGAATAACATTACCTGGGAAGTAGTAGGTAGATCTTTCCAGCAAGAGTCGGTTTTGATGTGCACGGAGAAAAAAGACCTTCCGAAATACAGTTTCCTTCGGAGTCAATAGGGACTTTTGAGTCAGAAGGAAAACTAAGAAAGGAAAAGGTTACATTTTGGAAGAAATCGGTTTTGAAGGTAAGACTTAGTGTGTGTGCGTGTGCGTGTGCGTGTGCGCATGCGTGTGCATGTGCGTGCGCGTGTGCGTGTGTGTGTGTGTGTGTGTGTGTGTGTGCGTGCGTGTGTTGAGAAGGTTAGCAGTATTAGCTAGTTATATGTGTGACATTTTGTACCCAACTCAATATTATATTATACTAGCGGCCCGCCCCGGCTTCGCACGGGTATTTAACTAAAAAATCATTAAAAATTATAATACACACATTATTGGAGTTTTAGTAAAGATCTCTACTTTTATTGAAAATAGACATCAATATTTATACGATACTAACGTCACTCAATTGTTTTGCCTTCCCGGAACCTGTCTAACTTTATGGTATGGTATTAAAGTTCAAATTGGCTCTACATTTTAGGAAGAAAACGTTTGTATGGGAAAAAGAAAAGAGCTGTTTTTAGGGGTTTCCCGGCAATTATTCAGACTTTTCTCGCCGTAAAAACCATTATTGGGCTTCAACGAACATTTTAAAAAAAGAATTGGCAAAATTGGTCCAGGCGTTGTTGAGTTATGCGCTTACCAACACATTTTGCGATTCATTTTTATATTATAGATTAAACATATTTAAATTTTAAACTAGTTAAACTAGTTGCGCCCCGCGGTTTCACCCGCGTCTTACCGTTATTTCGCAGGAACCTTTTTCCGGGATAAAAAGTAGCCTATGTGTTAATCCTCACAAACTTTCACGTTTATAATATTAGTAGGATAATGAATCTGACGCGTTGCACATCATCTTGGAAACTCTCACGGAGCGGCCCTGTTCTCTCGCACCCGACTAATGCGCGGGTACTTCTGACGTCATTTGTTTTTATGCGATCGTATTTAGCCGCGCGCTCTAGGGTTGAACTATCGTTAAGGTTTGTTATCATGTGTGGGTTGTGTTATGCCATTACTATTGCCTATTCTGTGGCTGCGGCGAAGCAGAGGAATTAGTTTGGGACTGTTTGAATTTGTAGGTCTACTTGGTAATACTATCTATTTTGGATTGTACAAATTGGGCCCATTTAAATGTAGGGGTTCGAGAAAAATATCGATATCCTAATAATATTGTAAACGTGAAAGTTTGTGAGTATGGATGGATGGATGGATGTTTGTTACTCTTTCACGCAAAAACTACTGAACGGATCTGAATGAAATTTGTAATAAAGATAGCTTTTAACCTAGATTAATAAATAGGCTACTTTTTATCCCGAAAAAATGGGAAGACGCGGGTGAAACCGCGGGGCGCAACTAGTATCGACATATTCGTATAAAATTATCGATATCCGATATTTGTTTTCAAGTTTTTTATATATTTTTTTTACAGATTCAAACAAGCAGACGAACCGCTTGACGATAAGCAGCCACCGTCGCCTTTGGACATTTGCATTACAAAGGGCGTTGCCGACACTGAAAGGCTCTTTTCACACTCATCTTGATGTACTGCATTCTGTAGCACTGCGGAAAGACTTGTGTAGGTAAATTATCGGAGTATTCGGTGAGTAACGAATTCATATCAATTTCTATATATTTTTTACGCGTCTCTGTTTTCGTATTGAACTTTTATAACAGATGCAGCGGAATTTTTATAACAGAGGCAGTCGCAGAAACAGGTTTAAAAGTATATTTTAGCGGAAGCGGAAACGCAATTGTTAGTACTTTTAGGCCGGCATTCTAGAATGACGATCAAGCGATAGTAATAATCAGTACTTTTTATGATAATCAGATTTGACGCTGTCTGTTCATACGAAAATGTCACTCAATCGCTATTCAAGTATTAATCTACCCCGTGTTTATGCAAATAAATTATATTGATTGATTGATTGATATTTTTTGTTTAATAACATCGTTATGTTTTTTTCCACTTGCCCATCCCTAAATTTAGGTCATGGCACCTGTTACTTCTACCGTTGATTCACTGAAATAGGTATAACATAGTACGAGAACTAAAACCGGGTCCTGTTTATATAACTAAACGTTATGTGAATTTCATAGTAGCAATGCGGTACACGCTACAATTTAGATGGATGTAATAAATGGAATTTCAAATTGTGAATTTCTCTTTGAGAGATATTCATAAAGGAAAGTAGGAGAGTGAGAAGAGTGAGAAGGTTAAGAAGCCTTGAAATTTATATGTTTTTATATCGAATTTCAATAAAAAGATATCACATTTGATCAACTTAAAACTTGCTTCTTATATTTCTTTCGTCAGTTAAAAATGATTTTCAATCCACGATATAATTTAACGATACAGTATTTTCTATTTATCATATAATGTGCGCGAACTCTAGACTCTGAACTGGGGTGAAATCGCTCAAGATAGAGAAGAGTGGCGTTCTCTCGTTTCGGAGCCAAGACACACTTTGGGTCGCTGAGCCATCGGAGTTTGTTTGTTTCATATGTTTATGTACCTGTATTAAAAATGCCTTATTTGTTCTAGGTCGAGTTATACATTAACAACAATAACACCTAGCATAATCACATACTTACATCTGAACCCTTACTAGGTCTCCTTGCATTTAGGGTATCAGATAATACAGGAATCTGAGAACGGAACAAAATCTAGTGCGCCTCTTTCAGTACACAAATATTTGACCCGCATGAAGAAATAGGGTAGATAGAGGGTAATGGCTCAGTTCTATAATTACCCAATATGCTATCAAATGGAAATTGTAACGGAAACCAAGTGTCGAACTCGATATCAGAGCGCAAGTTTGTAACTTGGCTAAGCACGGTTCAGTAGGCCAAGTCGACTGTTCAAGTTTTAGGAGGCGGGAAGGGTTTGAAGTTTCGTTTGATGCAAGCCAAAATAAAGCTGTTACGTCACACTTACTCCTTACTCTCATATACATAAACCATTAACATTATGTGATGATGCGAACACTGCTGCAGTACACTGAGAAAAAAATTTTGACTTTCATTGTGAGTCTTTACCTTCCAAGACAGATTCCTTCCTTATTTTATCTTAGTTTTCCTTCTGAATCACAAGTCCTTCCCTTTTGCCTCAGAAGGAAAACAGTATTTCGGAAGGTCTTTTTTCTCCGTGTAAACAGTAACTCCCAAAAAGGTCTTGACAAAAAAGGAAAAAAGAGCATTCTGTTCTTTTATATGAGCTAGTGGCCATCTCTACTGTCAGAATTTTCAGGCCTCCCGAATCTCGACAAGGCTTCACTATTGACTAACTGATAAATCAGTACTAGACAGCTGCTATGCAAACTTCTCTTCTTCTTTCGTACGAGCTATTGGCCAACTCTATTGTTGGAGTTTTCGGGCAATCCGACGGCTTCTACCATGGCTATACGACTTATACAGGAATCCGAAACATTTCCCTAACATACTAACTAGATTCAAAGATTCAAAGATTCAAAGAATTTATTGCATTCCATAATGTACAATAGTTAGTCATAATATAATTAAGATCAATTATGGACCCTGTTGGGCACAACAACAACATTACTTAAAAACTAGAGGAGAGGAGGACTGCCATCAATCAACAAAAAACCTATATGCCTACTGCAACCTAACTAATGAGTTGGTACTAAAAACTGTTTTGCAAACTTCCCTTCTTTCTTGCGAGCTAGTGGCGAACTGTCGAAGTTTTCAGGCTACCCAAAGGCCTCCGACACGACTAAACGACTGACAGCCAAGACTGACAACTTAACGTGCCCTCCTTACTATACTAACAGATAAATTAGTGCCGAAAGGCTGTTAGTGCTGGGACTCGCTTCGGTCATTTCATTAGTCGTCGTCGCGACACTAGCGACCAGAGATACACTACATTAGAACTTGACGACGTCGGTAATGAGTTTAGAACTACGAACGGAGCTCTCCGACAATGGTACTGGGACCATAATTTGGTGAAACGGGAATACGTGGTGTTCGCGCCTCCGAGCTCCGTCAAGTACCTAACCCACAGCTGAGACAGGCCTTCTCTCAGAGAAGGAGTATGGGGCATAATCCATCACGCTGGCCTAGTCCGAGCTGATGGATAGACCAGCGCTACAGCATTGAAGTTTTCAGACCATTATCATCCCTATTACGTCGCTACTGCAGGGACAGGTCTCTTCACAGAGAGAGAGAGTATGGGCCATAATCCACCACGCTGGCCTAGTCCGGGTTGATGGATAGACCAGGGTTATAATATCAGACTTTTCAGACCACCTGAAGGCCTCTGACATAGCCTCAGGGTTGGCGGATAGGCTACTGGTCAGAACTATAATCTCGCGTACGATAAAGACATGTTTAACCCTAATCATAGACTCCATTTTTGTTATACATTTTTGGAACATTTGTTTAACACATGTCTGTATGTCTAAGTAAGACAGTAAAATCCTTCTAAAGCGTGATTTGGCGGATAAGTTAGTGGCCAATCCTAGATCGGAGTTCTTTAGATTATATATGATCCTATTGTTAAAATAATAGACTGTCCCACTTTAAACTAGAATTACGGGCACACTGACGATACTAACTAATGATTTACTCCCATGTAATGAAGTCCCACTTCTGAGATGTTTCGGCGATTACGCTCAAAGTACTGGCGTTAATTTAATTGCGAACATCAATTCGAGCGCCGCGTTTGCAAGTGTGTCACGGGCTTTACAAATTCTTTAGACTATACTCGTAGTACATGTACTTCTGATAAATGGAAGTTAGTATCGGTTTTAGTTGTTTACGACTTGCGAGTGTGTAAAGGACTTAAATTCTTTGAGCTCACAAATCTGTTAGAGCGGTACTGATTTTGTCATATGTGGATGCGGTAGATGTTTCAAAATCAAAATCAAAATCAAAATCAAAAATATGTTTATTCAATAGGATACATTGTGATCACTTTAAAACGTCAACTTAAAACTAGCTACGCCTGTTCCAACCTCCTTACGCCGGCAAAAGAACAGGCAAGAAACGCCCGGCAGGTAATTTTTTTGGCGCGATCACATTGACAATTTTATTCTTATTACTAATTGATTGAATTGGAGCAAGTTCACTAAAATCCCAAGCTTTTTTTTTTGTCATCTAATAGTCCGATATTTTTTATTTAGCTTTACTAATAAGAAGATTTCTCTTGTTTGGTTGTACACATTGGGATATGGGAACATGAATATTAACGAGTTGCGGGATCACAACCAAAGCAGACCAGACCCCACAAGCAGCACCCGTTCACGAGTTGACGCATGTGCCAGCCATCGCTCTCCTCGACCATATGAGAGGGAAGAGGGCGACCCGACACATGACGCCGCTGCAAGCAAAGTCACTTTCGTGAGCATGACTGTTTTGGCTGTTTACCGAAAATGGTTAGAATAGGGGAAATAGGGAGAATAGATAGATAGAAAGAAAGATAGATAGATTAACTACAATCCCAAGCTTGTTTGTCATCTAGATAGTCCGATATTTTATAATAAGCTTTACTAATGAGATTTCTCTTTATACGAATTTGAAATTTTGTTATAGACAAGTCTTGAATTTCACTTGGGATTTTGTTGAAAAAGCGTACACATTGACCTTTGAACGAGTTGCTAACTTTATGGAGCCTAGTGGTGGGTACAGCAATTTTATCTTTGTTTCTAGTATTAAAATTGTGATAATCACTTCTCTTTTTGAAGCTATTTAAATTTTTCCGTATGTACATTACATTTTCATAAATATATTGACAAATAACTGTCATTATTTTGGTTTCTTTAAACTTAATTCTTAAAGATTCTCTGGGGCCCATGTTATAAATCGCACGAACAGCTCTCTTCTGCAATACAAATATGGTGTTAATATCAGCAGCGTTTCCCCACAGCAATATTCCATAGGACATAATGCTGTGAAAATAGTAGGAATAGTTAGATTTTTGTTTAGTTATTTAAAAACACTTATTAACAAATCATAGTTTCCTTAACATGGCACCATCCTTAGAATTCTTCTTTACAACAAAAAAAAAAATCATCGAAATCGGATTATTAACGAAGAAGTTATCCGTGAACACAAAAAAAATATCGGTCGAATTGAGAAACCTCCTTTTTGAAGTCGGTTAAAATGAATCACAATAAAAAAATGCGTTTTTTCTTCTCATTTTTGTTATCGTCTTACGCCCGAAATTAATAATCGATCGTGATCCGTTATCCTCGGTTTGGGATCGATATGTCATGTCATAATATGTCATTTTAATAGTAATCTATCAAGCCCTAGTACTAAAATGACATAATATATTATGATATGGCATATCGATCCAAAACCGCGGATAACGGATCAGGATCGATTATTAGTGTCAGGCGTTAGGGTCCCCCTCTGTGTCACAGTCACAGGGTGTGACTGTTTAGACCCGGACCTGAAATAACGTCCTGGCCAACCTGCGCTTTCATCAATACATCACTTGTTTATTTGTAAGAAAGTCACAGATTTATATTAATGTTCGCTCTAAAAGACCTAGGAGCTATTAATCTTCCTTACACTACATTTTAGACAATATAGGCTAAAGACCTAGGAACACAGAAACTGCAGCATGACCTTTACTGTTTAAGACGTGACCCCACTAGGCGAGCTTTTTAGGCAAATTGTTGGTTGCGTGTTAGCGCCCAATCTGCCCTTTTTTTACCTTCAAAGTTTAACTGTGCCATCTCTGTCAATAAAGCAGAAAAATCATTTTATAAAGAACAATGGCCAAAACGGACCCTAGGTCGTATGAGAACGATCTATGTACGATAAAAATAAAAAGAAATTTTTTGTGTATTAAGTTTATATAAACGATATTTTACAGAAAGTGTGGAAAAAAAATTATTGATTTTTTTACTTCGTAGTTTCTTTGGACATTTTTTAACTTACACGATACTTGGATGTTT
This sequence comes from Opisthograptis luteolata, assembly GCA_931315375.2. Lineage (NCBI taxonomy): Eukaryota > Metazoa > Arthropoda > Insecta > Lepidoptera > Geometridae > Opisthograptis > Opisthograptis luteolata. The sequence continues at coordinate 8,265,752 of OV928053.1, read as the reverse complement.
TGAACGCACTCCGCAATTTATTTGCCATTCCGTTTCACGCTTTGGAAGTTGGCCCTGATTATATTAAGTCATTAAAATTCACACAACATTATTTACCAAACATGAACAAAAACTAATCTTTTTAATCTATGTACTAGCAAATTGACTGTCACTGTTAAGTGACATTGACAGAAACGAAAATTTTTGTACAAAATATTTCGCGGTCAGGTCTAGGGTTTATGTTCTTTCAACACTATTGTACGATAGGGTTTTATTTTTTAATTGATTTTTATCGTTTTTTGTGACTTGAAATCTACGGGTCTCATGAAGCGATGATAGATTAGTGATTAAGACGTTATCTTTGGACTTGCATACTGCGATGAAGTTGAGCTGTCATCGTAATTAAATCATAGCTGGGTGGGATATTTTCTAGTGATCTACTACCGACACAATGTTAAAAATATGTCACAGAGCATATCTTAGCTCACTTGAAAGCCAGTTCCCAGTCCAGGAATAGAGTTGCGCCACTTTTGAACACATCTCCACTTTATATCAGGTAAATTGTATGTATTAAAAAAATGTATGACTAGAAAACTACGGTTTATATTTTGATTGGGTTTTCGTGCTTAGATGTTTCATTGTGGCACTTATTTTTTCGACTATCGCTGTCTTCTTCTACCAAGTGACCATAAAAGTAAGTCAGCTGTAAATTGTTTGAATGGTGAGGCCGTGCCCTTAAGCATTTGGCGGAACCCAGGTCGCCTTGGAATTAAAAATGTAAGTGATTAATCGTTGTCCGCTTTGGTAGGTAGCTGTTTTGTAATGTTTGTTTTTATAGTGTAGTTAGGACAAAATACCTCAATACAATACAAAACAAACCCTTTATACCTTTATTGTACAAAACAAACACTTTATCGTAAAAAAAACAACTGAACTCGACGGAATAATGTTCCCCTTTTGTTCTGTTGTCGAGTTAATAAATGCATGTCTGTTATTGTATTGTTAGGATAAGATTATTTTGGTGGAATTAAAACACAGTCTTGCTGGTTTTTATGTCATTTTTAACCCTTGACCGCTGAAAAGGTTTGTGTTTTATATGTACCTACGTTATGAAGGGTCCACTGCAATAATGATGAATGTCCATTTTTTTTTAAATCTTAACGAGTAATACCATTCGGTCACATAACATTATATTTAGAAATCTTGTTAGCAAACTTAGCAATATCGCTTGCAGTCTCGTGATAAATATATTTTAAATATTTTGGCTACACGGCTAGAACACTCAACTTCACAGGTGTTCACGACTATAATAACATTTTATAATCTGCGGCTCTGAGTTTTTTTACACCGTTTATAAATTTAAAACCCAATTATCTCAAAACTAAAGTAAAAGGTCATTCATCATTATTGCAGTGGACCCTTCGTTTGTTATTACTTGATTTCTAAGCAGGGTAGATGTTGTTAAGTGTTTATTTATTTATTTTATAAAGAAAGAAATAAACTGGAAAGTAAGTTTCGAACCCCACGATGCCAATGCTGCCATTACACAGTTGACACGAGCCACAGTTAACCAGATCACGGAGTTTTAGTGGCTGGCAACACTAAACTTCATTAGTGAGTTCATACATGTGTCACTCAATGTTTGTCACACGTGAAGGTCAGAACGTGACTCTTATATAAATATGTTATGTTAATGTTATATGTTTTAGCATGTAGGTACACAATTTATGTACTTAGACTTATATGGATAGTTTTGAGATGTATCTAAATGGATATTAGGAAGTGACTTGCGGTGACTGCTTCGCGACTTCGCCTATGGGAACATCGTCATGTTAGTGTTCCGTACCCAGGTAGGCGTGCGACTACGGTTAGGCGTGCAACTTACAAGACGCCGACACCGAGTTCAAATCCTCTCGGCCCCGCACCTATGACTTAATAAGTTATGTGCGGATTTGCCATCGCTCAAAACGGTGAAGGAAAACATCGCGAGGAAACCAGCATGCCCAAGAAAAAAAAACTTAAATTGTGGCTAATGGATAAATGTTTTTATAATGTTAAAGATTTCATAAAATAGGTTCTCAATCATAATGCCGATAACTTAATATTATGTTAGAATTATGTAATGGCCATTAATATAATATAATTTTGTATAAAAAATATTTGCACGCCGCCTTGTGCGGCAAAATGTATCTGGCACTATTCTGTACTAATTCCATCTTTACTAACCAACATTTTACGCAAATAAATTATTCTATTCTATTCTAAGAACTGCAACATTCAAGGGCATGTGACTTCTACCAACCCGCACTGGGCCAGCGTGGTAGATTATAGCCCATACTCTCTCTATGAGAGAAGGCCAGAGTCCCAGCAGTGGGAACGTGAAAGGCCCATAAGGTAAAACGAAACCCTATTACTAAGACTCTTCTGTCTATCCGTCTGTCACCAGGCTGTATCTCATGAACCGCGATAGTTAGACAGTTGAAATTTTCACAGATGATGTATTTCTGTTGCCGCTATAACAACAAATACTAACAAACAGAATTAAATTAATATTTTAAATAAAAGTGTTTTAAAAAGAGCTCCCATACAACGAATATGATTTTGTTGCCGTTTTTTATAGATAACTAGGTACTAGTTGCGCCCCGCGGTTTTACCCGCAACCCCTAGAAACCTTTTCCGTGATAAAAAGTATGTGTTAATCTAGGGTATAAGCTATCTCCATTCCAAATTTCTTCAAGTAACAAACGTTAACACACACCCGCACACAAACTTTCCCATTTATAATATTAGTAGGATGATACGGAACCTTTCGTGCGCGAGTCCGACTTGCACTTGCCCGGTTTTTTAGTTTAGTCTTTGAACTTTTTCAATGACTTTACATCCCAAACACGTTCGTGTTTCCAAACATTCTAAAATGGTTTAAAAGTTACTTCCCTCGTGGCCCAATTTCTTTTACCTATGTGTACCCAAAGCTTGGTTTAATCTAATAACTAGATGGTCTAACCCGGACCGAGGCCACCGTCCCTTACCTGTTGCTTCTAATTCGTCAACCTACACTTAATATTTAAATTAGATCTCCCTTCCTACCCTCTGTGGTGCAGAAATTAGAGGGTAAACTATCTTTTTAAAGCTATTTTTTTACAACTGTCTAGGCTAGCGGTTGACCACAATCTCAACCGAGCGACGATGTAGTCGAAGTTGTACGCTTGCCCAGTAAATACCTACTTAGTCTTGACTTAAACGTCATGGTTGTCAGGAAATACCAACCATGGCAGGGCATTCCACTCTTTTCCGGCAGCCTCACTTGAGAGCCAGTTCCCAGTCCAGGTGTAGCGTGACGCATCCTTCGACCACATCGTCACTATCAGGTGACTTGTGGTCAAACGCTGTAAGCAGTCATACAAAAAAAGGTTCTCAAAAAGAGTTGGCCCAAAATGGTTAACTTTGTATTATATAATTTACTAATGACTTATTAAAATAATTGTGTGATTTAGAAAATAGGCGACAAATGGTTGAAATAATCTCTGAAAAAGAGACTCTAAAAAAGAGAGCACATACTCTTTCGTATATCATGATAGATTTACAAATATTTTTTCAGTTACTACTTGCGCCCCGCGGTTTCACCCGCCTCTTCCCGTTATCCTATGTGTTAATCCAGGGTTAAAGCTATCTCCATTCCTAATTTCGTTCAGATTCGTTCAGTGGTTTTTGCGTGAAAGAGTAACAAACATCCATCCATCCGTCCAGCCGTCCATCCAGCTATCATCCATCACAAACTTTCACGTTTATTATAACTAAAATTGTTGTTGTTAATAACTAAAATTTCCAGTTTTGATCTCGTAATCTCTGCCTTAAGAGCATTATGACTATAGCGGCTTCCGATTACCATCTTCCCTTCGCACATGAAAAATACCCGGAAATGTACCCCAACTATTTACATAATGCGAATGGGTAATATACGTCCCTATTTTAACATTATATAAATGAGTCCAGTAAAGGCCGGTTTTATAAACAGTTTACCTTTTTTCGGTAACTCATTAGTAACATTAAGACTCGTAAATGACGCGTTAGTATCTTTTACTGATTCTGGTATTATAAACGCATTTTAACTGTTATAAAAAATGCGATGGTTTGTGTGTGTGAATTTTTGTTACCACGTATCACCGTAACTACTTAACCGATTTTGATGAAATTTGGAATGGATTAACACATACTTTTTATCAAAGGTTCCTGCGGGATAACGGGAAGACGTGGGTGACACCGCGGGGTGCAACTAATCTAAAATACCACCGATACGCACGAACAGGTTTGCGTCAACTTTTTTGATTAGAACTGCAAAAGAGTGGAATGCCCTGCCTTGGTCAGTGTTTCCCGAAAGATACAACCCGGGGGTGTTCAAGTCAAGAGTGAATAGGTATTTACTGGGCAAGCGTGCTACACCTTCGACCACATCGTCGCTTTCCATCAGGTGAGATCGTGGTCAAACGCTAGCCTAGTTAAATGTAAAAAAATAAAATAAAAAATAAAATGCGGTTGGTTGTGTATTACGTGTTATACGTTTTCGCTATGACATACGAAAGGATAATCATAGCTGCAAAGATATGCGTTTGCGTCGATTTGGTTTTGCTGCAAGTTATCCTACTGTCTCTATAGACGAAAGTAATATGTCGTGCTATTCCGAATCCCGGTCACGAACTTATGGGGAAGAAAAGCTGAAGGTGTCCTGACAATTGGGTGCGTTTGGTGGAATAGGGACATTTGAACAGAAGGTTTCAATTTTAGGTAGTAAAAGTATGCCATGTGAAAGAATGGGCGATGATGGCGCAGTGGTAGCGACGTCGGCTTGCGTTGCAATAAGCTTGAGATTTCGGTGAGGGAAAACATCGTGATGAAAACATTCCTGAATCGATCAACTCTATCTGTCTACCTGTTTGTCTGTCTGTCTGTCTGCTACGCTTTCACGCCTAAACTAATGAACCGATTTAGAGATAGTCTAGAGCCTGAGAATGGATATAGGATACTTATTATCACGATAAACTATAGCCCACGCGGGTGAAATCGCGGGGAACAGCTAGTGATCTATATGTACGTCGTTCTAGATTTCGTGATCAGACACTTACCGTGTTCAATTGAACTGTACTGCAATCCGTACACCTCGTTCTACGGAACAATGTTGCTGAACGCGCCACTTACATTGGCACTTTTTATTATACCTACCCTCATCTTCCCTTATATTTTCGGCGACGACCTGTGTCCTCACATACGTACTCACAAGCAGCTGCTTCCCGCGACAAGTAGTCTGCGATCGACCCTCGTCCGTTGCGACTACCGCTCCGCTTTAGAATATCACTTCCGCACCGCGCCGCACCGCAAATACAGTCCACTTACCATCCATATCGAAGCCCGCTCTGGTGAAGAGATAAACCTGAGGAAGCCGTGAAGAAGCGCTCCAAGGCTGGAACTTCCTATTTGGAGACCGAGCCACCTACAAGGAGGAACCCCAACCGAGGTGATTGCAGTGTGCCTTGTATAGTGCCAGTGGAAGACCAGGTTAGTCGTCACTGTCCCTTATTAACCAGCCATCCTCTCCTCCGCTATTTGGAGACGCGCTCGGCTATAATACTTAGCTGCCGCGTTAACAGTTGCTTAAAACTTTTTGATTCTATACCTATTGACCCTCGTCGTCACATCGAGAACTGACTTCTATGTAAAACTACGTTTAAAAAAGAGACATTAATTAAATCCCATTTTCACAATATATAAAATATTTTATCAAATAGCAATAATAACGTCCCAGCAAATATTAATCGGCTATGGGTTAATATTGGAAAACCATTGACGGCACGTTATCGCCATAGTAACGCGTCTCGACGCCGTTAACGCCACGTTAACGGTTTCTATGCGTTTATTCTTGTCTCGTGGTTCTATGGAGAATATATTGGGGATGTGATTTTAAAGGGATATCACATAATCACACATCATCAGCCGGAAGAAGTTGGTGAACATAGGCCTTCCCCTTTGAACGCCACCATGAACGGCTATTAGCCATTTACATCCATCGGCTCCCTGCGACTCTTACAATGTCGTCGGTCCACCTAGTGGGACGCCTACCTACAGAACGTCTTCCGGTTCGTGGTCGCCACTCGAGAACCTTTCTTCTTCATCGGTTATCGGTTCGTCGAACTTGCTCCAATTCAATCAATTAGTAATAAGAATAAAATTGTCAATGTGATCGCGCCAAAAAAGTTACCTGCCGGGCGTTTCTTGCCTGTTCTTTTGCCGGCGTAAGGAGGTTGGAACAGGCGTAGCTAGTTTTAAGTTTGACGTTTTAAAGTGTTCATAATGTATCCTATTGAATAAAGTACAATTGACTTTGACTTTAACTTTGACGCTATTCCCATCACCCGCAAGCTTTTTCCCTTACGAGTAAAAACTACAAACCCAAGCGTAAATACGTCGTACAATAACCATGTTACCCGCTACTTTACAAAATTGCATACAGGCTCCACCACGTGTCACAGCGGACACAAAAATTGTACACATTCACGTTTTTCCCACTACCGCAGACCCTTATTTCACGCTCGCTTGCCCGCTAAAGCTAGGACCCCGCAATTTGCTATTCCCTAGCTTATAATAGTTTTCCCCGCCCCCGTTGTTCGGACGGGGGTGGAAATGAAATAAATAACGCTACACACCCCGTGAAGATTCGTTATACCCTGACAGATGTTCATTTCATTGTTTCATGACAGTGGTAATTAGGTTTTTTCGCAACGTCGGTTCATGATGAGAGATGGATGATTCTTGGGAACGGGATTGGTACATGGGAACCCGCAAGGTGGAAATTTGATGAGGTATTTTTATTAAAACTTATATGAATAACACTGTTAATTAAAACAGAGCTTAAGCTCTGAAAAAGTGTGTTAAAATTTGCGTCCATGGTGCGAGGCAGTACAGACAATTATGATAACAAAATCGGAGGATCCTGTTTGATACAGCAGCTATTAATATATCATCTACGGCCAAAATTTAATTACACCACTAGCTGATAGCTTAAAGATCAAATAATGTGACTGTAACGCATCGCTTGCGGTGGAGGGGGAATTGGCACCATTTTGTGGTCGTTTCGCTGCGTCAAATAATGTATATGATACCTACATAATTGCTCCAAGAAAATATTATTCGTAAAGTACACGTATTCACATAAAATAAACGGATGTGGCGAGGTAAACTCCATCCTATAAAACTAGCAATAAATATGCATTTCACCACAGTCTCAACTGATAGTAACTGATAACGAGTTCAATGGTATAGAGCATGTTTGTCAAGAAGGTTATTACTTATTCACTCTGGATTTGAAGGCTGCCAAATTATACTTATCGAGAAACAAATACGCTGGAAGGGTGTTCTACTACTTTGCCTTATAAATGTGGAATCAAAGCGACACGTGATTAATTGTTTCTAATTGCTGTATCAGAGGGACAAATTATTTCAAGTTAATTGGACAAGTTACAAAGTGGTTTAGTGAAAAAGACTCCCCGCATACGGCATGGGAAATAACTCACGAAACGAAACTTTACCATAACAATTCGGTAAGGTTTTTTTGTAACTTTTTACAAACCAGTAGATTCTTTAGGTGGCCGGAAGCAACCTGACTTCCGATCACTTAAAAAAGCGACTGCCTGAAACAGGGATAAAACGAGAAAGAGTCATCGCTGTATTAAAAGTGAATTGATCTCTATTTAGAATAGAATGATTCAACATTGCCTTGTTCTGATTTCTATGAATAAATATCTGTTTACTTCGATTCGTCATTTTAAGGTTTTGACGTCATACTGCCTGTTTGGGGGTCTTAACCTAGAGTCATATACCAAATAGTCATACCTACCTATAGTTTTTATTCCACGTGGCGCAATTTGGACAACTCGTAGCAACGTTTTGGCAAAATCTGTCGCAAATTAGAAGCGACTTGTTAGCCTGTTTCAACACGTGGTAGTCTGTTGTTATAAGTAGGTATTATACCTACTAAAAATGTCAGTCATTTCTTTTTTAGTTAGTTAATTTAGTAACGGGCCAATACTGCTCACCATCGTTGAATATCCCTACTTAATATTATAAATGCGAGAGTAACTCTGTCTGTCTGTCCGTCTTTCACACCTAAACTACTGAACCGATTTAAATGAAATTTGGTACAGAGATGCTGCTTTTTTATCGCAATAAACTGTAGCCCACGCGGGTGAAACCTCGAGGAACAGCTAGTTCTTTATATTTTGTTCCTTATCTGTAGAGTCTCATAGTTTGCAATTCGTTTCAAACTTGTTATATTCTACTACACCGATTTAATTTTGCGACGGATACAATCGCACATTATGTCTACCAAAAATAGCGATATCATGATGAAAAATATATCACTCAACAATTCACTCTATTGCATAAGCATAAGACACGTTTTAAATTGCCTTCAAGTCGCACGTTTTCTTAAGAAAATTGTCTAAAGCAAAAAAGTGGGTATGTGACCTCTTCAAGGTCGGTCCGATCGTCAAAAAACGTTTTCTGAAGTCATTGCTCTTAGAATAATGGTGTAATTAATGTTGTAGAGTAGAAGGTAGAGGTCATTGACCAAGGCTTTTGCGCAAAAAAGAATGGGTAATTTCCGGGACCTGTGTAAAGTAGCTGGTGATTACATGAGGTACTTTGTATTGGCTTCCTCTTAGCTTTGAAGATAAAGATATTATATATATATGATGTAAACTTGTGCAGTTACATATCAAGAGTCTTGATATGTAACTGCAAACTGATCAGCACGCATGCTGGTCTTGATTCAAGACCAGCATGCGTGCTGATCAATAAAGATTTGCATATATAGACGAAATAATTTAGCAAGTACGTAATTACAAAAAAAAATATATTAATAATTACAAAGAAATATAGTTGTATCTAGCTGTTCCCCACGGTTACACCAGCGTGGGCGATAAAAAGTATCCAATGTTCGTTTTAAACTGTCTCTGTACTAAATTTCATTTAAATCGGTTCTGTAGTTTAGGCGTGAAAGACAGACAGACAGACATACAGAGTTACTTTCGCATTTATACTATTAAATAGTAGGGATAGTGGGGATTAACCTCAATTATCAGCCTACGACCGAAACTAATATTCGATCCTGATCCGTTATCCGCGGTTTTGGATCGATATGTCATGTCAAAATATGTTATTTTAGTACAAGGGCTTGACATATTACTACTAAAATAACATATTGTGACATGACATATCGATCCATAACCGCGGATAACGGATTAGGATCGATTATTAATTTTGGCGTTAATCTTCAAGTCATTCCCTTATTGGACCATTCAGCCAAGGCAGTCATGAACATCGTGGTCCATTCCTAATTCCCTTCGTTCGAAATGAAAATGCTCGTAACACATTTACACCCCCGTCAAGTACTGTCCAACAATGTACCTCAAAGTGCTTCAGAAACGTTTCTGAGACGGATTAGCTATAAAAATAATGACGCACTAACTGCGAGCTCCGGTAAGTGCACTCAGACTTCGGTCACCGTTCACCGTTTACCGCCACGCTAAAGCATGTTTGTTTTAAGATTAGCTTGTGTCCTTTGTGCTACGTTTTGCAGAATCACTTACCTTCTTTCACTTATCCTCTTGTCTAAAATATTGCTACATAACTGTATTTTACTTTGAGTTTGATTCCATGGAAGATGGGCCGGGTGCTAGTATGGGATGCAACCTGTTCAGATACGCTAGCCCCTTCCCATCTACATGGAACCAACATCAGAGCTGGTGCGGCGTGTGAAGCGACTGAAAAAGCTATGGCATGCAAATACAGGGGTCTAGGCTCCGAATATGATTTTGTCCCTTTCGGTGTCGAGACCCTTGGTCCGTGGGGTCCTAGCGCTATAAGGCTTTTTAAGGAAATAACAAAAAGGTTAGTCGACATCACAGGAGACCGAAAAGCTGGCAGCTACCTCGGACAAAGAATTAGTCTAGCCATCCAAAGGGAGAACGCTGCCAGTATCTTTGGAAGCTTGCCTAAAGTGACTCCTTACAATAATATATTTTAGTTATTATATTTTATTTATTACTTTGTCTTTTCACATCTTATGGCTGGGGCCGACGGCTGGCTTTTCAACAGACCAGACTGCACGTTGAATACCTTGCCTGTGCCTGTGGCTGTCTGACGTGCGTGCTCGTTTGATTGTTCTTAAGATTCATTTTCCACCAAATCAAGCCACGTCAGACCAATCGACCAACCGTTGGATCCATCGTCGTCTGTGGCTGTACGTCCTGGTCGAGGCTATCCTTACAGGATTCCATTTGGCCACAGGTTCATCATCAGCCTGTATTATTCCACTGCTGGACATAGGCCTGTCCAAAGGTACGCCACTGAGCCCGGTCTTCGGCTCTTCTCCTCCAACGACAGCGTGCCACTCGGCGCAAGTCGTCGCTCCACCTAGTCACAGAGCGTGCTACACTACGTTTGCTAAGTCGCCGTCTCCACTCAAGAACACGTCTACCCATTCTACCCAAACAGTTATCGGTGGTCTCCACTCAAGAACATGTCTACCCAAACAGTTATCGGTTAAACGTTATGTGATGTTAAGTGACGATGTCATCTAAAGCGGCACTATGGGAACTGACCAGAACTGTTGGTAAATCTGCTCATAACATAGTAAGTAATTGGTGCGGGACCGAGATCATTCGAACTCGGTATCGACGCCCCTCGTAACCGTTCAGCCACCATCGCTGTCTATCTGATTACGAAGACATAAAGGTTTCATGGCAGCCTGTTTCGAGTATCAAACGCTCCAAATTACCTTGCACATTCCACCAAATGATTCCATGACTCTATAAAATAGCAATCAGAGTCGATCGAGACACGTGACGACCTCGATCGGTCGTTGGTCGTTTCCGAGTCGTTCAGGCGTTTTGTTGGTGATGCCTTTGCTCGTTATACGGTAGAATAATTCTTACTACTAATTCACTAACGCAAATGAGTTTAATATCATCATTATCAACCTATGTCACTCCACTGCTGGCCATCACCCCTTACAAAGCACGCCACTGAGCCCGATCTTCGGCTCCTCCCATCCAACCGCTGTCAGCCATTTTGCGTATATCATCTCTCCACCTAGCTGGAGAACTTCCTACACTACGTTTGCCGAGTCGCGGTCTCTGCTCAAGAACACGTTTGTGTAACGGTTACCTTTCTTTGGTTCTTGAATGTATAGCGTTTATTAACTTCTATTAGGGTAGTGTTTGACCACAAATTACCGGAAGTTAAGTGACAATGTGGTCGAAGATAACGCTACGCTACATCTGGATTGGGAACCGGCTCTCAAGTGGGGCTACCGAAACCCATCAATAGGTACTTGACCTAATGAGCTTGAACTTTCGGCAAAGGAAAACATCGTGATGAAATCATAGCTTAATGGCATTTGCTAGTGCTCACCTGGGCCCGTAGCCAAGATGCATTCTGCAATCGTTGACGCTAGTAGAAAACAAGAAAAAAGTATTGGTTTGACATATTTCAACGCTAAGTCACGTGGTCAGAAATATGTCAAACCAATACTTTTTTCTTGTTTTCTATTAGCGTCAACGATTGCAGAACGCATCTTGGCTAGAGGCGCTGGCTAGCTACCAGCCTCAGTTAACAGTCTGTTGACAAGCACCTACCGGTGTCTTCAGGCAACCTGACTTTGTGAGCTAGTTCTCAGTCCAAGCGTAATAATAGCGACCTTGTAAACTTGTCTACGATTTTTCCATTTGTTTGTTCTGATCACGTAACCTAACGCTGAGATAAAATGTGTACATTTTTTGTTTTCTATCATTGTGAAGAAACACATCTTCTCTCTACCTATCTTATTAAAGAACCTTACGATGCTAAAAATATTAGTACAGTCAACGACAAAAGTGGCTGAGCAATAACACATTTTCCGATCACCATAATTAACTTAAAAACTAACCTTTGACCGCGTCATCAGTTAACATTGGTGTCTATTGTGTTGTTCATTGGACAGGTCTAAAAGTAATGCTGTCCTTTCATAATTCCCTAGTCAGAAAGAGACAGCAACAGAACTGTCAAACTTAATTTAGTTTTAGAAAATGCACAACTGAATCTACACAATAGTGTGTTTAGTGTGTGTCTGCGTGCATGCGTGTGTGTGTGTCATGTTTTGCTCATACGCTACCTTGTTACGTCGTAACAAAAACCAAAGATTACTGATCTAAACACAAAACAGGTTTGAAAAATCGAGTATGATCATCACTTTTGTTGCTGACTGTACAAAGACAGTGTATTGATACAATCATCATTGACTGCTGGGACTCTGGCATTCTCTCAGGGAGAGAGTATGGGCTGTTAATCTACCACGCTGGCCCAGTGCGGGTTGGTAGATGTCGCATGCCCTTGAATGTTGCAGTGGCATGCTGGTTTCCTCACGATGTTTTCCTTCACCGTTTTGAGCGATTGCAAATCCGCACATAATTTATGACACAATACCACAGCTGAATCAATGGTTAGTACAGTCAGCGACAAAAGTAGCTGAACATACTTGATTTTCCAAATGTGTATTAAAACTTACATGGTATCGTTTGACCACAAAATAACATGCCTAATGTTAAGTGATGGTTCAGTCGAAGGTTGATGTGTAAGATCATAAAAGACAATCGGAAAATTGGTTTTGTTCAGCGTCTTTTGTCGTTGACCGTACGTATAGATCACAGTAGTCAACTAAGCCAGTTTCTCACGGGTATGCAGCAGTTGTGTAACCCGATCTATAAAGCCATATGGCATGGTGGAATTTCGCGTCGGTGAATCGGAACGTGCACTATATTATCATAGTGGTCACTGGTCGGTTCGCCATATTGTGTGGAGGACGAGACACGGCCTTAGGATGACTAAGGGACGCTGGTTTCAAAAGTACCTTCTCATATTTTTAAACTTTATTGACCCCTAAAGTGGGGGTCCCACGGTCTGTTTTTCAACGGATCAAACCGCCAAGTGTGTCACGTAACGACTCAATAAGGTTACTAAGTCTCCAAATTTTGTTGAGTTTCTTTAATTTAAGATTAAAGAAACTCAACAAAATTTGGAGTGGGTTTCCCACGGTCTGTTTTTCCAATGGACCAGACCACTAACGACTAAGTAAGGGAGTTTTTTGTTCTTAAGTGGGGATAGAATTAATCAAAATCCTTTCTTAGCGAATGCCTACGTTATAACATCTACCTGCATGTCAAATTTCAGCCCGATCCGTCCAGTGGTTTGGGCTGTGCGTTGATAGATCACTATGTCAGTCAGTCACCTTTGAGTTATATATATTTAGAAGATAGGTAAGCATTTGACCCCAGTCTCACCTGATGGTAAGTGACGACGAGTTATTATACACTCTTGACGCTTTCTCTTCTATTTTTTTCTTACAACTTCACAGTAGCGTTTGATCCTGAATAGAATAGAATTGTTTATTTGCGTAAAATGTCGGTTAGTAAAGATGGAATTAGTACAGAATGGCTGAATAATTTTGGAGTGTGGGCAGTCTAGTCTTCATATCCATAGATTAAGTAGACTATATACTACGTCATAATCCTATGGTCATAATATGCATAGCTTAAATAGACTATATACGTCCTAAGGTTATGGTGTGGACGTGGCAGCCACAGATAATAATGTGCCTTATGTGACTGCGGCTGTCACGTCACTTGATAATGTCAGTTTTGTTGCTCGTTCCTTTGTGTATTTATTTGTTATCTGTGTTTTTTTATATATTGTTTTATCTTTTTTCTTTTCATTTGTATTTTTATTATTATTTTGTTTTTGTTTTCTCTTTTAATATGTATGTCTTGTTAATAAAAAATTGTCCGTGATGTCATGAAGTGGGTTCCGGCTGAAAATCAGTAACTGTGGCTGGTACAGCCTCAGTTGTATGCTGAGCCGGGACCTATTTCTGACATCGCGCAGTGTCGTACTTGTTCATGTGTAATTGTTACTGTTTGTTTTTGTTCTTGTGCGATGTCAGAAATAAATATATTTTCATTTCATTTCATTTTCATTTCATTTCAGAATTGTGCCAAATACATTTTGCCGCACAAGGCCGCGTGCAAATATTGACACAAAACCTGATGTTAAGTGATGATTCGGTCGAGGTTGGTGTTTAAGATGATAAAGAACAACTCAATTGGCTCAATTGGCACTTTATCGCGATCTGACTCTAATAATTTACTTATATAATATATAATCTTTTCATTTGACATAGCTTTATTCCTAGACATTTAGATTTATTGTTAACTGTTATAATTGTAACTGCTATAGATTTTATTACAATTCATGCATGGAAAATTTATAATTTAATGTAGGTACTTAAGCTGTTATTATATTGCAACCCAATTTGCACACCGTAAGGTCAAAATATGGCGATCTAACTATTTCGTTTTATCACCATTTATTGCTACCCCATGTTTATGCAAATAAATTATATTGATTGATTGATTGATTGAAGAAAATCGGAATAATTATTATCGTACAGCGACTTTTGTCGTTGAAAGTACCTTTCTACAAGTTTGTCTACATATTGCAGCTGATTACACAAAGTGCGTGTTTTTATTGTTTTAAACAAAACCCGATAGCAACATGAAAGTTCAACGACCCCCTAGTTAAGCGTAGGAACCAGTGTTGCCAGAGAGAATTTAAAGCCAGCCGTGTACATGAGGTAAAAAAGCCGTGTTTGTATGGGAAATGAGCAACGAAGGGCCGTGTCACTGCTTAAAAAAGAAAAAACCCTGGAACTGCGCCATTTGGCTAATGGTTGCAAATTTTCTCTATATGTTTGTAAAAAAAAAAGTAACAATTTATTAAATAGCTTTAAATTTTATCTAAACTTATTATTCCCGTTACGAATCTCGAACATTTTCTATAAACTCTTCTTTCTTATTTTGTACATTTTAGGTACATTGAATATACAAACCCATAAATTAATTAATTATTTAGCGGAGAATTTGCGAAAAGCCATAGAATCTGCCGAGTAATAGACCGAGTATTTTGTGATTTTTTTTAATACTTACGTTAGCGTTTGACCACAAATCACCTGATGTTAAGTGACGATGCGGTCGAAGATGGCGCCACGCTACACCTGGACTGGGAACTGTCTCTTAAGTGAGGCTGCCGGAACACACTGATAGATGAGGATAGTAGCTAGCCAAGCGAGTACTAGAAAATACCCTATCACCAAGATGTTTTTCTTCACCGAAAGCTC
Organism: Opisthograptis luteolata; assembly: GCA_931315375.2. NCBI lineage: Eukaryota > Metazoa > Arthropoda > Insecta > Lepidoptera > Geometridae > Opisthograptis > Opisthograptis luteolata. The sequence goes on along the minus strand of OV928053.1, from coordinate 8,250,514 downwards.
AAGCTCATTGTAGGATCGCAAGCCGACGTCACTACCGCTGAGCCAACATCGCTATATAATTTCCGTAGCATTGGCAACACTGGTAGGAACCCACACAGCGCAGTAAGACCCAAACACGCAAGTTAACATAAACTTAAACATCCGATACTCAACTGAAACCGCAATTCATTTCCTCCGAAATAATCAACCTTATAGTTGAAACGGTAAGGTCGGTGTTCAAGTATCAAATTGTGAATAAAATGGTCCAAACAGACCATATGGCAACCGCATCTTTATGAAGGTTATGAAAAGTAAAAGGTTGTGTAATTATGTTTGGTAGGTACAGACTTTCGTTATGCGGTTTCCTGTGCAATCTGTCAGTTTTGGGAGTGGGAGCTCTTCTAATGAGATCAATCCAGGTGAAATGTGAATTTAATAGCCAGGTGAATACGGCTGGTATTCGAAAATGACGCTCAAGCGATGATCCGTACTTAAACCACAGTAAAGTAAGAACAGTACGTTAGCTAAGGCCGCTCGACGAGTTAATTGCCTACTCTTGCGGTGACGCATGGGCGGCGCGTTCCGTACTGAGTGCATGGCCGCGGCCCCGTCCGCGGCCCCGTTCGTTTGTGATTGTGTGCGTGAAAAGTGCGTGCGTACACGGAGCCGCTACTCTCGCACACACAGTCAAACCGGCGGCGGCCGATTTGTATGAAGCTGAACTACTACTCTTTACTATGCTTGAGCACAGATTTGATTTGGAGATAGCTTATACTGTGGATTAACACAAAGGATACTTTTTATCCTGGAAAAAGGTTCCTGCGGGATAACGGGAAGATGCGGGTGAATCCGCGGGGTGCAAATAGTTTCAAATATCTAAATACTATAAACAACAATTTTTTTTAAACCACTAATATTAATTTTATATAAGCCGAACCGCGCCAAGCCAGTCCACTAACTTAGAAAACATGAAATTAGTATGGCAAAGTCAAAAGTCTGCCTTTAAGTGTCTCGCCTAAATTCTGAAATCACGACGTCGGATCCAGATCTCAGGTCAAAATAGTAATGATTTTACTAAATCCCGAATTTCAGTTCTATTTAAACTTGCGAGACAAGTGACGCAGATTACGAAGGACATTTTAATGAGAGAGGCTGGGGTTTGTTAATGAAGGACTCACGATTCGGCAAAAGTCGAAACAGCAAAACTACCTGTGGAAAATAATAATATTGTTAGACCTAACTTAAGAGGAGTTTAAAATACTGTTTTGTATAGTATAATTCTTGTGAAAGCGATATTTTGCGAGATCATATATATAATATTTAGCTGTACCTCACGGTTTCACCCGCGTGATTATACTCTAACGCGATACAAATACTATTTATCGTACTAATATTATAAACGTGAAAGTTTGTGAGTATGGATGGATGGATGTTTGTTACTCTTTCACGCAAAAACTACTGAACGGATCTAAATAAAATTTGGAATGGAGATAGCGTGCGTACACGGAGCCGCTACTCCCGCACACATTCAAACCGGCGGCGGCCGATTTGTATAAAGCTGAACTACTACTCTTCACTATGCTTGAGCTCAGATTTGATTTGGAGATAGCTTATACTCTGGATTAACACATAGGCTTCTTTATATCCCGGAAAAAGGTTCCTGCGGGATAACGGGAAGACGCGGGAGAAACTGCGGGGCGCAGCCAATATTATAAACGTGAAAGTTTGTGAGTATGGATGGCAGAGCCAATCTTGATAAAATGTAGTATTGTACAGATAGTGCAAACAATGTGGACGGACTTAAGTACTATACATAATTTTTAACGCGATAAACTGTAGCCCACGCAGAGTTTAAGTCACAGAGACAACCATGAAAACGAAACACACTGAGAAAAAGTTCCTGACTTTCCTTCTAAGTCTTACCTTCCGAGACCGATTCCTTCCATATTTTACGTAAGTTTTCCTTCCGAATCAATGGTCCTTCCCTCTTGACTCAGAAGGAAGGTGTTTCGGAAAGTTTTTTTTCTCCGTGCACTTTCGTGTTTTTTACTCGATCGAGTTTTACTGTCTATCATGGAATCAGTAAAACATTAAATGTGTAAACGTGGAGCAATCAGCCTACCGTTTCGGCACGGAAATGAATTTTCGCATGGTCTGCCCTGCTCGTTACCGGTAAATGTGCAGATAAATAAAATTGCGTTGATCGTCGAAAAAGCGGCTGAGTGAAATGTATTGTGTCAATTACAATGCATGGGAATGAAGCGTGCTCTGTGCCAAGAAGATAAAGTATGTTGAATGTTTGGAGGCTGTAAATATTTCGTAGCGAAAGGAAAACGTGTTTTTGTGTAGCAAACTATAACTTTATACTAGAAATGCTCATCAAAATACAAGGTTTTATTCGATTTTGAGTTTGCGTTCAAGCGCTTACTGCAATTGTTTTTTCCGTATAAAATTAAATAGTCACGTTCCGCATCGACCACATCTAGCAAATGTCAAAGCCATACTAAAAATGTTGCACAGGTTACTGCGCAATTCAGTGCCTTTGACCATAAGTTACTTGATGTTAAGTGGTCGATGTAGTCGGAGGTGGTGTCACGCTACGCTTGAACTGGCTCTCAAGTGAGGCTGCTGAAACAGATAGCGGTACTTAACGAAATTTTTTTTTAACTAGAAGGTGAGAGGTAACTCAAGCACTTGAAAATTATCACTAAGTTAAGGTCTACACCGAAAAGTCAAGCTCATAGCAAGATCCAAACCCTTTGGATCGCAAGCTGACTAGACAAAATACAATCGTGTGTTAAAATATCGAGAAAAAAACCCATTAAAATGCTTTTTGACCGAAAAAAACATATTTTCTGAATCGATTTTGTTGCTCCCGATTGTAATTTATTTTATTGTAAAAGGAGTGGAAAGTAACAAAGGCAGATAGATCGATTTAAGAAATAGCTGACTGATTTGGCCCAAGATATAAATAGAAGAGAGGAAACCTTTCACCCAGTTGTGTAACAACGCGGTTCTGTAAAAAGGATTTATTTACGCGGGGCAGGCTCAATTTTTAAGACAAATATCAATCTAAAACAGATTACTACCGCCCCAAGCCTCACGTATCTTCAAATGTAACTTACGCGAGTAAATAAACATATTAACCAAGAGTAGATGCTCGTAGGCTCTTAGCAAGCCGCATAGTTTAAGCTTCTAGCGATTTGAACTATATAAACTTATAGCGATTTAAATGAAATGAAGTAGGTAGGTATTTTTGTTTAAAAGTTAATAGGTACTTATTTCATTCAATTGAAATGGTTACAAAAAGTAAAATACGTCAAAAACATTACAAAGTATATTGGTGGCAGCGGTTCTGGCAGCGCCTTGACGTACAACTTAAGATTTACAAAGGAAGTACTTTTCCGAGGTATGCAATAGCAATTAGCAACCACAGACTGCTCGTAAAATTATAAACTCAAAAAGTCAAAATATTAAAAAACAGAATCTTGTATATATCTACCATTTGCCACTGTAGAAGTAAAACATGCTATAAATAAGATTAGTTGTCTGTGATTGCGAATGTATGCCACATTTGACTACCACCGAAATTACGACGTCATTGTTGTCGGTGGCTGTTACAACCGATGTCTTACCTTACCCATTAAAGTTTCAGAGTATTATGAAGAAAACGATTCTTTCCACATCTTTTTTTTTACTTATAGAAGTAGAGGGCAGCCTACAGTTTAACAAGTTCTACTTCGCCAGCAACTTATCACTTGAACCACACCCTTAACCGAAGCTTCTGCAAACGCCTACTGAATGTTTAATCTTCCCCATTTCTATTGGTTCCCGTGCATTTTTCGCTAGAAGGTTCGATACGACTTACTTAGCAAGTGTTAATGTGATTTTTATACTTCTACCTACTTCATACAAGGTAGGTAACTAATTTATCAACACGCTTGCTCGTAAAGCTGACTTTTATGGCCAAGGTTCATAATTCAGCTTATTACGCCACGTGTGCTTTTTCATTATAATTACCACACTAGTGTTATAATTTATAATATCCCACCACTGCACTGGTGGCAACTAAGATTTTTCTCGATTGCCACCAGTGTGACTTTGGGGATAAACATTTAAATAATCGCCATATCATTCAATTTTTTTACCTGATTTATTTAGTAATAATTTCCCAAACTGACACATATTTCGTTAAACTGGTCACACTGTAGATCCCCATCTTTTAGTACGTAATTCATATTCCTGTCGCCCCGAATCCAGTCCGAATGGTACCATCCACTTTATTAAGTTCGCAATATATTTTTATGGCAGACAGTAGCTTGTAACTGCCTGTAGACATCTGTTGCAAATTGGAGATGGGTATTCTTTGGAAATAATGTTTGGAAAATACTTTGTTTGAGCGTGAATAATGTTTGAATTGCATATTGTATTTAAAGTTATGTTATCAGGTTATTATGTTATCATTATGTTATGGACCGTGGGGACCGGGAGCAAAATCGATATATAATGACATATCAAAGCGACTGGTCGATGCTACCCGTGACCAAAATGCTGGCCGTTATTTTGCGCAACGAATAAGCATTGCCGTTCAATGCGGCAATGCGGCCAGCATTTTGGGAACGTTGCCAACTGGTAGTGGTTTATTAAATTAAGTAGTTTGTTTAGTTTGATAGGTAGTTTTATTTTACATTTTAAGGTTTAGATAAGTGTTTTTACTAGTGTTATTTCTTTTTAAATTGATTAAAATAATTTATTAACTTTAATGTAAGTGTATTAAACTTGTTATCAGTAAAGAAATTATTTTGTTTTTTTTTTGTCTCTCTCTCTCTCTGATGCTGGGGCCACACTAACGGGAAATGTCGTTCAATAGCGCGATGATTGACGTTTGACATAAGTGTGGCCACGACATTGGACAACGGCATTCACATTGGCGTTTGACGTCAGCCGATAGCTCAAGTGCATACACGTTGACCGTTCAAGTGTAGCCACTCACAAAATAGCGTTAATAATTAACGCAATATTTATCGCGAAGATAGGCATTGACATTTCCCTTGACGTTGACCTTAGTGTGGCCCGGGCAAGGGAGAAGCCTGTATTCCTGGAGTAGAACCGCAATAGTCTGATGATGATAAAATAATTAGTCTACATTTTAAAATACATTTTAATCTACCAGCCTCACTTGAGAGCCAGTTCCCTATCCAGGAGTAGCGTGACACCACCTTCGACCACATCGTCACTTTAGGTGACTTGTGGTCAAATGCTACCGCATAATTCATTTATTTATTATTAGAACGGATATACCATTTACACTAATAATAACATAAACAAAATGAATATTTAGGTCAAATAAATCGATGTCACAATAAATAAATTTAACAACACAATAGAATTAAATTTGAGAAACAATAACAACAATGAGACAGAAAACAGTAGAAAATTAGAAAATAAATTACATGTAAGGATACCACTATCACGCATTCACCTCGCAATACTTAATAAGTAGTAAAAAAAATATGTATTGATATAGAACATAGATTCTTAACTCAAGCTTGCCAAGTCGAACAATAGAAAATGCCCTACAAAACTTTGATTTCATCTCGATGTTTTACTTCACCGAAAGTTCAAGTTCATTTATCATCATCATCAGCTGAAAAAACTCCACTGCTGAACATACTCGTAGGCTTCCTTCTCAAGCAAGATTCACAACAACCTCACAAACCAAGGCAAGCTCACCAAACAACACGGAGCTATCATTGCTTCAAAATTGTTCAAAATCACTTTATTTATATTTTATACCACCCTGTTAAAATACAATAACCTTTCTAAACTTTCAATTAAGTTAACCTATAATGAATCACTTTATAATCCAAAGTGAACCGACTCATTCCGGAGTTAGGCGAATGATCAAACTTTTATGTCATCGGATTAGAGTTGGCTTAAGTGTCAATTAACCAAGCTTTTAGCTTTATTTAATAAAGCTTATTTATTGTGTATTGTGACGTTAAGTTTAACGAGTGGTATTTGAATTAATTAATTATTTACAATTAGGTGATCCAGTAGAAAAGCGAGTAGTTCTGACTGCGTACGAATACAATTTGACCTGATGTTCGATGATGATCGAACATCAGGTCAAATTGGTCGATGATGCCTAGAACCTAATGTGGCCTAATATACTAAAATTTTGATCAAAACGGTCTAGGCGTTTTAACATGAAATCAATACAAACAAACCAAAACACACACACACACTTGTTTATGTATCCTACTAAATTTTGAATTTCTAAATCTCTATCACAATCAAAAGTTTTTTTTTTTTTACTATTTACAGGGTAGCGTTTGACTACAAGTCACCTGATGTTAAGTGACGATGTGGTCGAAGATGGCGCCACGCTACATCTGGACTGGGAACTGGCTCTCAAGTGAGGCTGCCGGAACACACCGATAGACACCGACACCGATATTTTTTATATTTCATTGTTTAAATGATAGCGTTTGTCCACAAGTTCCTTGTTGTTGATTGACATTTTTTTCTTTCATTTTGCTGCACCGCTACTGTTTTTCGTGCACGTCCAGGATGACTGGTAGAAAATGCTATCTAGCATTAAGTCCTCCATGTACAATTTTATGTGCTAAAGTATAAATAAATAAATAAATGTAGTCGAAGGTCCCCCTTTCAACGCCACCATGAACGGTTGTTAGCCTTTTGCATCCATGCGACTCTTACAATATCGTCGGTCCACTTGACCTGAGGTGGGCCTACCTTTTTTTACTACTTGCAGGGTAGCGTTTGACCACAAGTCACCTGATGTTAAGTGACGATGTGGTCGAAGATGGCGTCACGCTACACCTGGATTGGGACCTGCAGAGGGTCTTCCGTTTCGTGGTCGCCACTCGAGAACCTTTTTCCCCATCTGTTATCGGTTCGCCGAGCGATGTGGCCTGCCCTTTGCCATTACCACTTGCAAATTCTGAGAGCTATGTCGGTGACTTTGATTCTTCGGCGAATAGTCTCATTTTGAATTTGATCATGCAAAGTGGAGTTTCCAAACAATGAGAGAGATTTAACTAAGTTATCAGAACTGTAACCTCAGTACTTTTCTTCCAGTACATTATAACCATTCATCATCATCATTATCAGCCTTCCACGTTCCCACTGCTGGGACTCTGGCCTTCTCTCAGAGAGAGAGTATGGGCTATAATCTACCACGCTGGCCCAGTGGCCCAGCCTTCACCGTTTTGAGCGATGGCAAATCCGCACATAACTTATTAAGTCATAGGTACGAGGCCGAGAGGATTCGAACTCGGTGTCGGCGTCTTGTAAGTCGCACGCCAAACCGTTCGGCCACCACCGCTCCATTATAACCATTATGGGCCATTAACATATGAGAACATTGCTGTAATACAACTTAATCAACTCTCATGTGTACTTCTCTTCAGCCACGTTCACCACAAATTGTTACTTAAATTCACCACCGAACCCTCTTGGAACAGCTATTAGTTTGCACGGTACTTCCGGACGTGGTAACCCTCAACAGAATCCATTAGACCTCTAGAGTTAGCTTGGGAATAAGATATCGGTATATCTATTTCAGCTTTTACTAATCGGTTAACCATTCCATTATCCTTTATAGCGATGATGGCTCAGTGGTAGTGACGTCGACTTGCGATCCGTAGGACGTGGGTTCGAATCCTACAATGAGCTTGAGCTTTCGGTGAAGGAAAACATCGTGATGAAACCATAGCTTGGTGGTAGGGTATTTTCTAGTACTCGCCTGGCTAGCTACCACCCTCTTGTTAAGAATCTGTCGCCAAGCACCTATCGGTGTGTTCCGGCAGCCTCACTTGAGAGCCAGTTCCCAGTCCAGGTGTAGCGTGGCGCCATCTTCGACCACATCGTCACTTAACATCAGGTGACTTGTGGTCAAACGCTACACTGTAAATTGTAATAAAAAAAAAAAAAACGGTATATCTATTCCAGCTTTTACTAATCGGTTAACCATTCTATTATCCTTGTACATTCAGCGACAAAAGTTTCTGATCATACTCGATTTTCCAAATGCGTATTAGGTCAGTTGTGATTGTTTTTTCTTTACAACTTACAAGGTTTCGTTTGATCATAACACAACACACATGATGTTAAGTAATGATTCGCTCGAAAGTTAGTGTTTAAGATGATAAGGAGATTCGGAAAATTTGTTTTTGTTCAGCGACTTTTGTCGTTGACTATACAACATTTAACGTGCCTGAGGATTTTGAGACTACAAAATTCAAAATAATTTTATTTAGTAGAAAGATTGCTATCATCATCATCTAAATCAGCCAATTACGTTCCCACTGCTGGGACTCTGACCTTTCAGAGAGCCATGGGCCGTAATCTACCACGCGGGCCCAGTGCGGGTTGGTAGATGTCGCATACCCCTGAAGTTGTGGTTCTTGGACATGCCGGTGTCCTCACGATCTTTTCCTCCCCGGTTTTGAGCGATGGCAAATCCGCACATAACCTATTAAGTTATAGGTTCGGGGCCGAGAGGATTTGAACTCGGTGTCGGCGCCTTGTAACGAACGCGTTTCGGCCACCATCGCTTACCATCGCAGCCATTATTATCATCATCATCATCAGCTTATTATCACAGTATGTAAAGAACAGTAGGTTAGCTAAGGCCGCTCGACGAGTTAATTGCCTACTCTTGCGGTGACGCATAGGCGGCGCGTTCCGTACTGAGTGCATGGCCGCGGCCCCGGCCTCCTCCTTTCGTTTATGTGATTGTGTGCGTGAAAAGTGCGTGCGTGCACGGTAACGCACACATTCAAACAGGCGACGTCCGATTTATATGAAGCTGAACTACTACTCCTTAACCATGTTATTAGGTTCCCACTGGTAATAAACCTATAAATCAACCATCCAGGTATCTCCGCATTGAATAAAAGCCTTATCTCATCACTTAATTGTATTAAAAAAACAACACCGCTTGTATAAAATTTAACTGAAAACATCCATTTAACAAAATCTTGTTAAAATTCTCCATTACCAGGCAAACCTTTGTATATAAAAGCCGAGCTGAAGTCTCTTTTTACCATTTTCGTTTCGGTCAGTTAACATATATGAAAAGAGCTTTCTATGAGATTCTAAATACCTAAACGATAAACGTGACGGCCGTAGCCTATGCGATTAGTTTTTAGAGTTACTTAGCCATTAAAAAAACCCTTTCTAGTCGTGATTTCTATGTTTTTTTGTGCAAGTGAAGGACTAAATGAGCAATTTGCTTGCTTGATGGTAAACGTCACGCTTGCCATCGCAGCTATGTACTGCGCTCGTCACCCTGAGATGTCAGATGTTAACTCTCCATGCCCTGTAATTTCACTCCGACACATAGTAATGTTTACGCACTACTGCTTTTCGGTTGAATAACTTTATTTTGTGCGACGAAGTAGCAACTGCTTCAAATCAAAATAGAACTTCTGACCCCCCTTAAAATTTCTTACAAATGTCTTTGCTGAAAAAAGTTTCTGTCCCCTGATGTAGTCGCTTCCGTTACGAAGCCGCAAAGGACGCGCAGGTGTGCACTTTGTAAAGTGTAAAGTAAAGAGGCCTGTTACCAAAACCTTCTACATATTAGCATTGCACTCGGTGCATAAAAGAAATACCTACCTCTTTGCAGGCTAGCTCTACACCTTGTTGAAATATTGAAGCTTTTACGTGGGGTTTGGTGTAGTTTATAAGCGAGAGCGAGCGAGCTGAAGTGGCAATGGGCTTGACATATCAGCCGAAGACCGTTGGGACAAACGTGTTCTCGTGGAGACCGCGTCTGACGTTAGTAGTACGCCCTCCGGCTAGGTGGAGCAATGACATACGCAAAATGGCTGGCAGCGGTTGGTTGAGACAAGCCGAAAATCTCAGTGGCGTGTTTTGGGAGAGGCCTATGTCCAGCACTGGACTGAAATGGGCTGACTATGATGATGATGATGATGAAGATAAGCGAGAGCGGTTCTTGAATAATAAACTTTTTGGTAAAACTTGCTGGCTCTGCGACCTCAAAAAAATAGGAGATGATTGCACGGTGAAACGAGTACACACGGGATGATCGGGTGGCCGAAGCCCAGCTGGTCATCCCAGTTATCCCTGGAATTACGTTGTCACGACGGGCTTGGGACCTACGACATTGTAAGAGTAGCAGGGAGCCGATGGATGCAAATGGTTAAAATCCGTTCATGTTAGTGGCGTTCAAAGGGGGAGGTTTATGTTCATCAATGTACTTGTTCCAGCTGACGATGATGATGATGATGATGATGAAGGACTTGCGCGATCTCGCTATTTTGTAGCCACAAGCCACAATGACTAGCAAGTAAAAAAGATGCGCCAAAGTCACAAACTTGAACACTTTTAGACCGACTTGATTTCTTTCTGCGGACTATAATTCACGAAGCGTTCCTTTTAACGTTTTTCGCTATTGCTAGCCGCTAACACTTAATCCACACGACATGGTAACAGCCAACGGTAGCGTCGTCGCGGCAGAGCTTATTGCACTTCCCGGGACTTATTAAATTAGGCTATATTGTTGTCTCCGGTAATATTCTTGGACATCTAGTTTTATGAATCGGATTTGCCAAGTGTCTGCAGAATCTGGTTTGCAATCTCGCGATATTGCCTCGTTATGGAGGGTCTGGAGATGGTGTTTAGTGGGCTCGAGCTCTTGAAACTATTATGGTGATCTGTCGCTTGTTCCGAGATGAAAAGCGAGCTTATAAAGTTGTACTGGCGGTTTCATCCGCGCGGAATTTGTCGATTTTGATGGTGCTCTTTTGCAAAGTAGTTATTCAAAAGCTAAGCTGTAGTATGAAAACATACTGATACATTGATATAAATTGATCCTACCCATGTGTTATAGATTACCAGCTGTTCCCGCGTCTTTCCGTTATCCCGCAGGAACCTTCTTGCGGGATAAAAAAGCAGCGTTTGTGTTAAACCTGAGTATAAACTATCTCTATTCCAAATTTCCCTCAAATCTGTTCAGTAGTTTTGGCGTGAAAGAGTAACAAACATCCATGGATCCATACTGGCAAACTTTCACGTTTATGATATTGAAATATTATTTTCTATTTTAGTGATTTTATGGGTTTTTGTTATTTATTTAAATGAATACTTTCAAATAGCTTCTAGTTAACTAATTTAACAAGTAACGTTTTCTTAACTAGCTAGATTAGTTTACGAAGAAAATGAATTTCAGCATTATATAGTATGTACTGCAAGTTTGAAGCAATAATTCAAGGAATAAGTTCAGGTATTTGATATATTCACCCTCGCGGCAGATGTGTAACACGTTAACTTCAAAACAGACATTAACGTTGCAGGCATAACGATAAACAAGTCTTTGTTCCAAGCGACTGGGTTAAATACTTGGTAAGTAATTTATAATGTAAGTATATTTGAGTCGCTCAGTACAATGCTCAGCGACCTCAGTAGAGTTTCCCAACAGGTGGGTCTTAAAATGAACATGGACAAGACAAAAGTCATGTCCAATGTCCATGTCGCAGCCGTACCAGTAGTTGTGGGAGACGATACTATCGAAGTTGTTGACGATTATTTACCTTGGACAGACTGTCCAGTTAGGTAGGTCCAACTTCGACTAAGAGGTCGCCCGACGAATCCAACTCGGATGGGCAGCGTTCGGGAAATTACGCGACATCTTCTCGTCCAACATTCCTCAGAGCCTCAAGACGAAAGTCTTTCAGCAGTGTGTGTTGCCAGTGATGACTTATGGTACTGAGACGTGGTCTTTGACTGTTGGCCTTTTGAATAAGCTCAGAGTCACACAACGAGCCATGGAGAGAGCTATGCTTGGAGTTTCTTTGCGTGATAGAATCCGTAATGAGGAAATTCGCCGAAGAACCAAGGTCACCGACATAGCTCTCAGAATCTGCAAGTTGAAGTGGCAATGGGCAGGCCACATCGTTCGACGAACCGATAACCGATGGGGAAGAAAGGTTCTCGAGTGGCGACCACGAACCGGAAGACGTTCTGTAGGTAGGCCCCCCACTAGGTGGACATTGTAAGAGTCGCAGGGAGCCGATGGATGCAAATGGCTAATAGCCGTTCATGGTGGCGTTCAAGGGGGGAGGCCTATGTTCAGCAGTGGACTTCTTCCGGCTGATGATGATGATGATATTTGCTGAGGTGAAAGAGTTTTGTTGTTTGAACGCATGTAAAAAACTACAATATTTCGCGAAAATGTTTTAGTAACATCACCGAAACGAATAGATAATAAAAAATAAGAGTGTTTTAAAAATGCTTGTTGGTATCGGAGTGTTCCGGCAGCCTCACTTGTGAGTTCCCAATCCAGGTGTAGCGTGGTGCCGCCTTCGTCCATGGCGTCACTTAACATCAGGTTCAAACGCCACCCTTTAAGATGTAATAAAACAATTTTGATTAAGTTTACCGATTCTTTTTCCACGTTTCATTAAACTATTTTGTTATTTAATTTGTTTGTTTGTCATCTTTTCACACCTAAACCTGAACAGATCTTGATTATATTTGGTGTCGAGATAGTTAGAAACCTGGGAATCCTTCTCATCAGAGGATTATACTTATTATTACGATAAACTGCAGCTACTTTACAGTATTTTATTTTATAAATAAATATCGGGGACAATTGCACACAAATTGACCTAGCCCCAAATTAAGCTTGAAACTTCTGTTATGGGTACTAGACAACGATTATCTTCTGTTACTTTGTCAGATTTTTGAATAAATAAATGAATAGGTGAGATGTTTCACTAAACACCCTAAACATTTCCCTCGCAGTGACAAAACACGGGTAGAAATTCCGCAAAGCCGCGTACCGCCATTCTGCCTACATTAATAATGGAAGTTGGCGCTGCAGGCCCTTGTTTAATTATAGTGCTTAGATGACTTAACACTAGTTTATTTATATGCTGGCTCGTGTGGGACAGAGGTAGGAAATTACCTGTTTGGAGGTCAACAGTTCAAAATTAACCTTTTACATCGTGAGGAAACCGGCATGTCCAAGAACCATAACATTCACGGGCATGCGACATCTACCAACCCGCACTGGGCTCGCGTGGTAGATTACAGCCCATAGCTCTCTGAGAGATGGTCAGTGTCCCAGCAGTGGGAACGTTATAGGCGGATTATGATGATGATGATCTTTTAACCAGCACTGGGTCGCGTGGTAGACTATATCCATACTGTATCTCTAAGATGAATCTTAAGTAACAATTAATAGCTTAATGATGAATATGATGTCTTCAAAATGTCCCGTATTTCGTACAATTATCAGCACCATTAAGTTTATGGTTTAAGAATTTATTTTCTCAAACGTATTCACAATGATTCACTTATGAAAATTGTAAGCTAATTGTATTGTAAAATTGTAGCTTTATACGAATTTAGAATCAACTAGCCATATCCAACGGCTATTTCCATGTCTCTACTTTAAAGATCCTTTTTCTGAGGTAAATAAAAAATAGATTACCTAATCATGGTACAATTCCCAGCCGTTGAGGAGTTTCAGCGTAAAGATGGGAAAATCATACACGCTCCCTCAATCACACACTTTCCTATATATGATTTACTAATTGCACCCCGCGGTTTCACCCGCGTCTTCCCGTTATCCCGCAGGAACCTTTTTCCGGGATAAAAAGTAACCTATATGTTAATCCAGGGTATGAGCTATCTCCATTCCAAATTTCATTCAGATCCGTTCAGTAGTTTTTGCGTGAAAGAGTGACAAACATCCATCCATCCATACTCACAAACTTTCACGTTTATAACATTAATAGTTAGTTTAGTGTTAGTTTAGTTTTATATAGATAGTTTAGCTTTAGTATTTAGTTTATTTTTTTATCCAATTGTATATATTTGATTTGTTGTATATTTAAGTACTTTAATAAAGTATAAAAGTACATAGGACATTAGAGTGAATATAAGTTATGACTCTGACCCCAATGTTACATAGAAACCGCCAATTTCAAAGACACACGCCACATCAGCTCTCGCTAACCAAGTACCTACTTCAAACTTGTCAAGCACCTACCCCATATAGGACGACATGCAACCCGAAGCCCAAGTAATTAAGACCTTCTCCAGACTCGAAACTTTGACACCAGGTCGGACAGTTAGCACTTAGTTACCGAGTGCAGGCGAAGAGGTAAGTCTTAGGAGGAAGTCAGCAATAACAGCCTAGTGGGGACCGCTCCCCACTAGTTCCACTGAGTAGTTCCACGAGTAACTTCATGTCTTGTTACGAGCGACAAAAGTTGCTGCATTTGGCAATTTTCCTCATGTTGAACACCGACAGTTGTTCGTGTATACACACATAGAAAAAATTTGGCGTAAATAGCAGGGGTCGGTATATGTAGAGTTCTTGTGAAATGGAGTCAAAAACACCATCGTTTGAACTATCTTTAGACCTTTTTTAGTTAGTTCAAACGATCGAATAGAGGTACAGTCAGCGACAAAACTAGCTGATCGTTCTCGATTTTCCAAATGTGTTTCGAATCAGTAATTGTTATTGTTTTTTTACATTTTGTTTTTTTGATGTTATTTTGATCACAACATAACACACCTGATTTTAGATGATGATGACGTCAAAAATTGGTGTCTAAGATGATGAGGATAATAGAAAAAAGAGTGATTGTTCAGCGACTTTTGTCGTTGACTGTACATACTTATATATATGAACGTATACATATACATTGTTAAGTTGAATAGGTAGTTTTACCGCTGGTCTTATAAACTTCATACCAAATTTCAGTAAATTTAAACGTTTTGTCTAACTTTAGTATGGAAAATTCAACAATAGTGTCAAATTTACCGAAATTTGGTATGACATTTAACTTACGGATGTTTATAAAATCGGCCCTTAACTGTTAGTTTTGTTGTATAAAGAGAAAAAAGTATTGGTCAACAACAAATTTAAGAAATAACCAACTGGCTTCTAAGCAATTGTCTTCATATCATTAATAGTACATTACTGCAAAGGCCACCAAAGTAGGCATTGAGGGACGAAGGATTAAATGTGGGCCGAGGCGAAGCCGAGGCACACATATCTGAGTCCATCAATGCCTAATCGTGGCCAAGGCTTGTGTAGTACTTTTCTCAAATAATGCGCGGAAATGTTCATTTGTTTTTTTTTCAATAAACAGCAATGTGCAAACCGGTTCGGATTTTATATGAAACCTTTGATAAAGTTACCTCCTTGGTTGGCATGTTTCGGAGCAAAAATCGTTCCATTTTTAAATAATACTACAGTTAAGAGTTTACTATGTAATTTATTTGGCCGCTAAACACGACGGATATGAGTTTACTATGTAATTTATTTGGTCGCTAAACACGACAGATATGGATTTTCATACAACTTTTGCCGACTGCTGCTCGCATATATTTGGGCAGTGCATCAAGTTCAATTTATCTCGAAGAAGGTGGTCAAAATAATGCTCATATTTCCAAGTATGTTTGAGAAAATAAACAAACACGTTAAAAAACCCACTGTAAGGGCCGATTTTATAAACGCCCGTAAGTACAATGTCATGCCAAATTTCGGTAAATTTGATCTTATTGTAAAATTTTCCGTGCCAAAATTTGAGCGGCCCTAAGGCCCTAAGTAAGGCATTCAACTAACCAGGAGCGATGGAGATCAAGCCGTAAAGCGTGCACCTATACCGACACCAAAAAAAAAAACCTTGAGACAGAGGCGAATAGACAATTGAGAGAAGTAACACGTAGGAAAGATTTAAAAAGTAATTTTTTCCCCACTCTGCAAGTTGTTGGTCACTGCACTGAGGTCCAGGCTGTCAAATTGTACAACAGGCTACCCATCCTATTTAAATCTATCTATAATATTAATGAGTTCAAGACTAAACTGAAACACTTCTTGTTGGAAAAATGTTATTACTCCATAGAGGAATACTTGTGTGACCGTGGCAGCGGCCATTAAATATAAGACATTAAATTTTTTTTTTTCTGTAATGACATGGTTATGTTATGTGTGTTGTGTGTAATATTATAATTAAGTAATGTAAATTTCCAATATAAAATGTATTTGTTTTGGAATAAATGAAATGAAATGAAAAATGAAATGATCCGAATTCAAACCCCATCTCATCTCAAATGCGTGTCTTTACCAATCAAAAACTACAAGCCACCCACACACACACACATTTCATCAAAGAAACACACAAACAAAACCGTCTTTCAGTTGCAATATTCCGTACAGAAATACAGTATTCCAGAGAGAAAATTGATGTCAACTTCACCGTTGCACAATGTAGTAATTTGACATCGTATCGGAAGTCGCTATTCGAAGTTGCAAGTTAGTTGCCGTGGGGCGCCCTGACGTTGTGCCTGAGATGCTTCTTGAAAACTATTTCAAACTGTACCTACTTTTATATGTTCTTTGAATGTTGACAGAACTGGCAATATATGGAAGCGTTGTTTTTTTTTTTTTTGTTATGGCGTCACACGATTAGTGTATTTGCCAGTGTCATGTATAAAAGATTTCAAACTCAGAGAGTTGAATCAAGTTTAAATGATGATGGTGATGATGATGATGTGATGATGGGATGAGGATAGTGTTTAAGTAAAGTAGTGGCGCTTTACTTAAACTTTACACGGACTTTTTTGGAGCAACTCGAAAAGTCACTTTCACAACTTTATTTCAATTACACTCGTGCACATTAACGAACACATAATGGTTAATAATCCACCAATATTACACATTATCACTCGAAGAAACACATGTTTTGGAAATAAATAAACAATATTTTAACGTTGACAATGCGATTGCCGCCAAAAAAGTCGGAAGCGTTGTACCATGCATTTTTAATATAAATGTATTTATTTTGTTTTTTTTTTATGGCGTCACACGATTAGTAAATTTGCCAGATTGGTATGGTTTACTTTTCTTTTTTACTTTCTTCTTCTATTAATATTATATAGACTTTTTTGGCGGCAATTGAGTTGTCAACGTGAAAAATTTTGTTTTTATTTCCAAAACTTGTGTTTCTTCGAGTGATAATGTTATAATATTGGTGAATTATTAACCATTATGTGTTCGTTAATGTGTACGAGTGTGGGAAATTGAAATAAAGTTGTGAAAGTGACTTTTCAAGTTGCTCCAAAAAAGTCCGTGTAAAGTTTAAGTAAAGCGCCACTACTTTACTTAAACACTATCCTCATCCCATCATCTCATCATCATCATCATCATTTAAACTTGATTCAACTCTCTGAGTTTGAAATATTTTTATACTTGACACTGGCAAATACACTAATCGTGTGACGCCGTAACAAAAAAAAAAAAAATTATATGTCAAAATGTTTTATAGGATCTTTTAACATCACTTATCTTATTTATACCTAAGTTCATGTTTGTTATTTATCATATTTACCTATATGGAATATAACTGGAATGTTTAATTTTTTTCTATTTGTGAAAAGTGTTAGGCTTATTTATTTTTATGTTTTGTTTCTATATTATTTTTTCTTTTATACTGTTTGTTTTCCCTGTAATAAATAAATTAACAAACAGCCATATCTTTTGATCGCGGTGACTTTAAAGTTAAATTTTTTCACAGCTGAGAGAAATCGTAGAACCGAGTATTTGATGTAACAGACAGACAGACAGACAAAAATACAAAAAGACGAGAACAGAAAAGTGATCCTATTATAAGGATTCCGTTTTTCTTCTGAGGTACAGTCAGCGACAAAAGTCGCTGAACAATTATACATTTTTCGATTCTCTTAACCATTATAAACACCAACCTTCGACCGAATCATCACTTAACATCGTGTGTGTAATGTTATTTAGTCAAACATCATCATCATCATCAGCCAGAAGAAGTCCACTGCTGAACCTCCCCCTTTGAACGCCACCATAAACGGCTATTAGCCATTTGCATTCAACGGCACCCTGCGACTCTTACAATGTCGTCGGTCCACCTAGTGGGGGGCCTACCTACAGAACGTCTTCCGGTTCGTGGTCGCCACTCGAGAACCTTTCTTCCCCATCGGTTATCGGTTCGTCGAGCGATGTGGCCTGCCCATTGCCACTTCAACTTGCAAATTCAAACGCTACCTTTTAATTTGTAAGAAAAAAATAAACATTACTGATCTAATATATAAGCATTTGTAAAATCGAGTATGATCAGCTACTTTTGTTGCTGACTGTACGGAGATACGGCACCCTAAGAACATTTTAAATCTACCTCAAAATTTCCAATGCTATTTTGAATCGGCAAAGCATAGAACTATTATAGTTTCACAATTAGCTGATAATCCTCTGAACATGGCAAGTAACCGCTATTGAAGCTATAGGTAATAGTTATCCGGTCGGTAGAGTTATCTGCAAAGGGCGTGGCATTGTGTAACCTGCCTGATCGGGCTTACATAAAGCTTATCGGGCATGCACTGGGGCGTACGGGCGCGGAGTTTGGTGAATTTATCAAAATTATACCCGCACTGGGCCAGCGTGGTAGATAACGGCCCATATTCTCTCTCTGAGAGAAGGCCGGAGTCCCAGAAGTGGGAACGTAAAGGCTGATGATGATCATGATACCCACACAATCATAAACATAGCTCTGATTCTTAACTAGGCACTCACACAATCATACACATAGCCCTAACCTTTAACTAGGATTTCCCGTATGTAGGATATCAGAAACTATGAGGATCGGGGATCCACAACATCCGAACGCACGTAACCAATACACTTGCACTTTTTTCAAATATTAATATTTATTGGTATTCTGTTTTGTGTTCTTTTATTTAATTTTGTAATTACAAATAATTTTGCAATAAACATTGACTTTTTGCAAAATACTAGAATCGGATTTAATGTGTTGACTGTCTGCCATGGTTCGCAATAAGTTCTTTTATAGACTCTCAGCATGATAAACAGACATAATTCTGAATTCATAACAAGTACTCTTTTTTTATATATAGCAAAAAAATATTTAAGGCTTTACAATGAGAATGCTGTCATCATTTCAAGCGCTATTTGTGATCGTGGTGCGTTACATGTCACATGTTTCTGGCGGCGTTGCCGATCTTGGCGGTGCAACGTCGCATTACTTTTGTAGTTTGTACAACAAGTAAAAATTCATGTTGTGCGCTTTCCCCGACCGTGTGTCCCGCTAAGCTTATCAGGCGGGGTTGCGTAACCAGACAGTTCGTTATAGCACTGGGATGTAATCAGGAGCCTGTTGCCTAACCCAGCTTATGAATAGAGTAGACTTCCGCCCCAGGCTTTGCACGGTAGCTTTCAGATTATGGAACCAGTTGATGGAGACAGGTAATGTTTAACAAAAGATGTTCTTTTTTATGTTAGAGTTGGCGTTCTGTCTACTTATACTATTATCTGTGGTTGTCACAATTTTATTGCTAGAAACAAATATTAAGGACTATATAGGACTTTTTTGGCGGCAATCGAATTGTCAACGTGAAAATTTTGTTTTTATTTCCAAAACTTGTGTTTCTTCGAGTGATAATGTGTAATATTGGTGGATTATTAACCATTATGTGTTCGTTAATGTGTACGAGTGTGGGAAATTGAAATAAAGTTGTGCAAGTGACTTTTCTAGTTGCTCCAAAAAAGTCCGTGTAAAGTTTAAGTAAAGCTCCACTACTTTACTTAAACACTATCCTCATCCCATCATCTCATCGTCATCATCATCATTATCATCATTTTAAACTTGATTCAACTCTCTGAGTTTGAAATATTTTATACTTGACACTGGCAAATACACTAATCGTGTGACGCCATAACAAAACAAAAAAAAAAAAAAAAACAAATATTAAATTACTGTACTCACGACTAGGCTATTTATGGCAGCTACTTGTTCAAAGGTCAATGTGTATTGTGTACGTTTTTTCAACAAAATCCCAAGTGAAATACAAAACTTGTCGATGGCAAAATTTCAAGTCCGTATAAAGAGAAATCTTATTATAAAATGTCGGACTATTTAGATGTCAATAAAGCTTGGTGTTGTAGTGAACTCGCTCCAATTCAATCAATTAGTAATGAGAATAAAATTTACAATGTGATCGTGCCATAAAATTACCTGCCGGGCGTTTCTTGCCTGTTTGCCTGCGTATGGAGTTTGGAACAGGCGTGGCTAGTTTTAAGTTTGACGTTTTAAAGCGATTAAGTTTCATGCCGAATTTCGTTGTTTGAGTTAAATTGTCAAATTTTAACAAGGAAAATTTGACAATGTCGATTGGGTTTCGCATTCTCTTAAACTAAACTAAGTTTGACAGTTCTATTAGTAATGCTGTCCTTTTTTTACTTCAATGGTTAGAAAAAGACAACAATACTATTAGACCTGTCAAATTTAGTTTAGTTTTAGAGAGTGCAAAACCGAATCGACACCAAATAAGATCATATTTACCGAAATTTAGTATGACATTTAATTTACACACGTTTATTAAACCAGCCCAACATGTATCCAACTAAATAAACAACGTCATCACCGGAGACCGAAGAGCTGGCAGCTACCTCGGACAAAGAATTAGTCTAGCCATCCAAAGGGGGAACGCTGCCAGTATCTTCGGTACCATGCCTAAAGGGACTTCTTTTAATAATGTATTTTAGTTATTAGTTTAGGTTTATTTGTTTTTATTTTATTGTTATAATAGTATATAATAAAATAAATATTATTATACTAAATAAACATATTTTTGATTTTGATTTTATAGCTGTTGGATTGTGGGTCTGTTTGTTAGATTTCACTGGAAATGTTAGATATGTTTTATAATTAAAAAGGTGCCCCACGTGATTGCGCTCGCAGCTATCACGTTTTTTCTCGGAACTCTGATTTTCCTCGAATAACAATTATGTACTACGGCGAAATTTATATCACATCACGCTACACTTGGAATGAAAACTCAAGTGGGGCTATCGGAAATACACCGATAGGCGCTTGGTAACAGCTTGGTAGTTAGCATTATAGTAGTAGGGCTCTTTTCCACTAGGAAATTACCACATCCTTGCCAGTGAGCCAATGTTACTATGTACCGGATCGAAAGTTACAGGGTAGCGTTTGACCACAAGTCACCTGATATTAAGTGACGATGTGGTCTTGGATGGCGCCGCGCTACACCTGGACTGGGAACTGGCTCTCAAGTGAGGCTGCCGGAACACACCGATAGGTGCTTGGCGACAGATTCTTAACAAGAGGGTGGTAGCTAACCAGGCGAGTACTAGAAAATACCCTACCAACAAGCTATGGTTTCATCACGATGTTTTCCTTCACCGAAAGCTCAAGCTCATTGTAAGATTCGAACCCTCGTCCTACGGATCGCAAGCCGACGTCACTACCACTGAGCCATCATCGCTATAAAAGGTTATCAGCCTTTTTTTTTCGTTTCCACAGCTGAGACTCTGGCCTTCTCTCAGAGAGGGAGTATAATCTACCACGCTAGCCTAGTGCGGGATGGTAGATGTCGCATGCACTTGAATATTGCAGTTCTTGGACCCACCGGTTTCCCCACGATGTTTTCCTTCATCGTTTTTGAGCGATGGCAAATCCGCATTTTGGGGAGATCGGTTTTGGAAGGTAAGACTCAGTAGAAAAGTCAGGATTTATTTCTCGCCACCTTCGACCACATCATTTCTAAAACACCTATTAAATTCTGAAATTGGAAAAGTTTATTATATTATTGGCAGCATAAAGTGTACGTAACTACATATATAAAACTGGACAAGAAAACGCTATTACAGGTCGAAAAGATATCTTAGACCAACTCAGGTCCTAAGGGACAAGAACCCAATAACACGAGGGTTATCTTTGTGCGCAGCCAGTTGACAGAATGCTCCGTATTATAGTTGGAAAAGAACGGAATTGAGGCTAGAAATAGTGTGTGTGTTTAGTATACAAAGTTATTTTATTTACATCTTAGTAGCGTTTAGCCACGAAGGATTTGCGCGAGCTCCAGGTGGAGGACTGGCAGGAGGTGGCGCAGGACAGACCGAAGTTGCGTCTTTTGTTATCGGAGGCCAAGACTCACTTTGGGTTGTTGCGCCATCTCAGTTAGTTAGTTTAGTAGCGTTTAGCCACAAGTCACCTGATGTTAAGAAGTGTGGTCGAAGGTGGCGCTACGCTAGATCTGGATTGGGAACTGGTTCTCAAGTGAGGCTGTCAGAACTTCAGAACACACCATTAGGTATTGGTGTCGATTCGGTTTTGCATTCTCTAAAACTAAACTAAGTTTGACACGTCTAACAGAGCTGCTGTCTTTTTCTAACTACTGAAGTAAAAAAAGGACAGCATTACTTTTAGACCTGTCAAACTTAGTTTAGTTTTAGAGAATACAAAACCGAATCGATAACAATAGCTAGCCAGGCGAGCACTAAAAATGCCCTACGTCCAAGCTATGTTTTCTTCACGATGTTTTCTTATACCGAATGCTCAAGTTTATTGCTGGATTCGAACTCACGACTCACGGTCACAAGTCGCAAATTATGTAAATTTATCTCCGGTATATAATAAAATAATTCAATATAAAACAAACAAGGTATTTTCTCGTATGATTATACGATTCGCGGCGACCGCATCTCATAACACTAATGTCACAGCCACACTAAGCAAGGTGTACGGATAGCAGTACAATTCAGTTGAACAGACTGGAGTGTTCGGTTTGTGAAATCTTTTACGAAGTACTATATAAATCACCGGTATAAACACTCTAAACAAACAATTTTAGTACATTCACCGAAATATCTCACAGAAACACCAAATGTATCACAGAAGATCGAATTTACATTTTGTACAGTACAAATCCCTCCACTACAATGAATTAATTCATGCATTAATTAATAATTAACCGACACTCGCACAGGTAGCGTGTCCTTTGGGGTTGCCGTATAATACGGTGGAATTGGAAATCGAGGTTGAATAGCTATACACTACCATAATTTAGCAACATGTATTTGAGACTCAGTCCTACTCTAGCTATTTTTCCATGACATATTATGTCTGCTGATAATTCGAAAATGTCAAGTATTAATAGTCTTTTTTTTTTCAGTTTACAGGAACTTTATCTACTATACTAAAATAAGTCGGGTTTTCCTTCCTGACGCTATAACTCCAGAACGCACGAACCGATTTCCACGGTTTTGCATTCGTTGGAAAGGTCTCGGGCTCCGTGAGGTTTATAGCAAAGAAAATTTAGGAAAAATTTCAACAGAAAAGCGGGAAAATCTTACATAAAACGAAGCCATCTGGTGGCGAAACGGAGTTCGCCGGGTTTGCTAGTTTGATATAAATATAACAAAAATAATAACAATGAACTAAAAAAAAAAAAAAACAAAACCTGAACTAATAACTACAATTGTAAAATGTTATTAAAAGAATATTATCCTTTTTAAATAAAAGTATGTGCTGCACTTACGGAGTTGTAATTGAGAAGAAGTGACACAGATATTACATACTGACAGTTAACATTTTTGACATTGACATAATTTGACATTGTCATAGCTTGATGTATCCAACAATAATATATTATTAGACTTTTTTGGCGGCAATTGAGTTGTCAACGTGAAAATTTTGTTTTTATTTCCAAAACTTGTGTTTCTTCGAGTGATAATGTGTAATATTGGTGGATTATTAACCATTATGTGTTCGTTAATGTGTACGAGTGTGGGAAATTCAAATAAAGTTGTGAAAGTGACTTCAAGTTGCTCCAAAAAAGTCCGTGTAAAGTTTAAGTAAAGCACCACTACTTTACTTAAACACTATCCTCATCCCATCATCTCATCATCATCATCACCATCATCTCATCATCACCATCATCATTTAAACTTGATTCAACTCTCTGAGTTTGAAATCTTTTATACTTGACACTGGCAAATACACTAATCGTGTGACGCCATAACAAAACAAAAAAAAAAACCACAATATTTTAAGAAGTCCCTTTATATAGGCAAGGTTCCGAAGATACTGGCAGCGTTTATAATAGGCTAGTCCTCAGCTTAATTATATTGTGAAACAACGTAAGTTTTTCCAAGTCGACATATTTGCAGATTTGGCGGTAATTATTGCTTAATGAGGTCAAATCAAACATTAAAGTTAGTATGGAACAATATCACAATATTAGCTCATCATCATCATCATCCGGGTCAGATCATCTCCAGGTGGAGGACTGGCGGGAGGTGGCGCAGGACGGACCGAAGTGGTGTCTTTTGTTATCGGAGGCCATGACTCACTTTGGGTCGTTGCACCATCTCACTTAGATAGTTCTAAATTATCATCATCAGCAGTAAGAAATCCACTGCTGAACGTAGGCCTTTCTCTCAAACATTAATTCGCAAACAGATGATACAATACAGCCTCTACCAAGAGGGTGTACGCAATATCTGATCCTTACTAAATTGGTATTGTATAATCCGACCGCGTTGAGCCCCAGTCAAAGATCAAGAATGGGTTAAGCTAGGTGTTAGATACCTTGATCACTTTCAATTAATCTGTGGCGAGGCGAGGTTCTAGGCGATAAATGACGCAGTGTTGCTAGGTGTCGGACGACAGGTCGCAACGTCGCTTCGTAACTTTTATTCAAACATCATCAGCCTTGTACGTTCCCATTGCTGGGACTCTGGCCTTCTCTTAGAAAGAGAGAAAGTATGAGCCATAACGCTGGCCCAGTGCGGGTTGGCAGAAGTCTGATGCAGTTCTTGGCCATGCCGCTTTCTTCACGATGTTTTCCTTACCTTTTTTTGAACGATGGCAAATCGGCACATACCTTATTAATTCATAGATGCGGGGCCGAGAGGATTCGAACTCAGGGAATTTGAGCAATTTTTGCATAATATCGTACATTTCTTTAATTTTGCGACTTTTAAAACGTTTTTCGTAACTCGCAAATTGGCATAAAACATCCCTTAGCCGCCTACGGGGTGAGGCTACTGAGACCCGCTTAATGAAAAGTGTAAACAACTTTGTGAAATTAACCCTAATTATGCAAAATGGATACACATTAATTTAGGTGTAATTATAATCCTAACAGTGTTCGTTCCGATAAATTGAATCCATTTAAACAATAAATTAAATTGGAACCTAAAACCGATTGATCTCATTATTTTCGACATCGCAATTTGCATTAATTATTCTGTAATGGCAACATTCCATCGTCCTCAAATACTACGCTAGGCTATTAAAGTGCTTGTTTTGATTTGGTGATTTTTCCCTGATTAACATTTTACATTTTTTACTTTTTTTTATTATACATATTAATATTAATCTTCTATCTATTTTCTATATATATACAAATCAAAGTTCTGACTGACTGATATGAACGCACAGCCTAAACTGCTGGTTGCAATTTAGAGGGTATGTTTCTTAATGCGTAGGTGTGTACTAAGAAAGGATTTTTTGAAATTAATCCTCTAAGGGGGTAAAAATGGGTGAAAAACCTTTGTATGTAAGTTTTTTGATTTTAAAGTTACAGCTCTGAAAATTAGTATTTGGATAGTTCATCCAAAATAAAATAATGTGTTCAATATTTTTTTATAGTGGTGACTTAAGGGGGTGAAATAGGGGATGAAACTTTGTAAGAGAAGTTCTTTGTTTTTGAAGTTATAGTGTTGAAACTTGACCTAGATACTTACCACAGTGTGCTTCCAAAAAAGGAGGATTAAGGTAATTTTATCCCGGTGAAATAAACGGTTCCTGATGGATAGACCACGCGGGCGAAGCTGCGGAGCCGAAGCCAGTAACATATAAATGAGTGAGTACAATATGTGTTTGGCGATAAGATAAATTTAGGGTAGTAAGTAGCTTAAGCATAAGTATCTTTTTAAGGGTTTCGTTACTCAAAAGAAAATAACGGAACTTTTATAAAATCTCTTTTTTGTCCGTCCGTCTGTCTGTCAAGACCCTTTTTCCTAAGAACTTGTTGAAGTATCACGTTTGTGGTATGTATTTGTGTATCTGTCTGTGGCATCGTACCTCTCAAAGGGATGTTTTTGTATTATACTAGCTGACCCGGCGAACTTTGTATCACCAATCACCTTTTAAACCTTCCCTGAACTCCCACAAACATTTCAAGATCAAAAATTAGCCAAATCGGTCCAGCCATTCTCGAGTTTTAGCGAGACTAACGAACAACAATTCATTTTTATATAAAAGAAAAAAAGAAACGTCACTTGATCGATTTCTGAGCACTGATAGACGGAGATTTAGGCATGTTAAATTTTCTCTACGCCAAGTGGAGGTTAGCCTCAACGCGAGCGAGCTCCAATTATCATGTTAGAACAACCAAATTTATCCGGTTATACCAAATTTATCCGTTTATACCGCGTTTGTTTAGTTTCGTCAATAAATTGCCTGTGATGCTGTCGTTCGGTAATGTTATGGAGATACGCTTTATCAACTAGATACTGTTTGCATACAATTTTGGTTAAAATTACAAAGCGTTTTAATAGCAAAATGTATATTGAAATGCTTTAATGAGATGATTAATAACATGAATATGACCAGTGTTTTGTTTGGTATGTTTTTAATTTGGGCATCGAGTAGATTTTGTAATTAATCTTTGTAAATTAAAATGAAATGTGTCCGTTGGTAAGCGTTTCACTTGAAATTTTCATGAAATAATCCAAAGAAGAATTAACCGACAAAATTGAAATGATCGGGAAAAAAAGAATGCGCTTTTTAAATGAACCCTTGGACTTCGTGTTTTTACAGGGTAGCGTTTGACCACAAGTCACCTGTTTTTAAGTGACGATGTGGTCGAAGGTGGCGCGCCACGCTACACCTGGACTGCGAACTGGCTCTCAAGTGAGGCTGCCGGAACACACCGTTAGCTCGGGTCACAGCTAACACTTCGTACCTTGCTAATTAAATTAAGGTAATGGGACTGTGACCTATACGAAATATTCGCCGATGCCACATAATAGATTAAAACTAAGTATAACGTTTTTAAACATCTTAGTAAAAACTATAAAGAACCAAGTCAAAGTCAAAAATGAATTGTGTTTTCTGTCGTTTTGTTAGAAATCAAAAAAGCTGGATAATTTTTGTATTAGGGTTAAGACCATTATGGACGAGACGAGCAAGTCACTCGTCTGATAGTAAACGCCGTGCTCGTGCCACCCAGAATTATAAATTTCAACAGAACAAAGTACTGCGCGGCGGTTCTAACTCTTAATTTTAATTTTAACCTCAAATTTCTCCCCCACTCTTTGAAATCGAATCCCTTTGAGCGTAATAATGCAATTTTTTCAGTGATTCTTATAATAAATGCTAAGAAAAGATTCTTTGTCTACTGAAGGCAGAAATTGAAACAAATGTCCTAAAAGAAAAATCCCTTGGGGGTTTGTCTGGAAAAGTTATAACGATGCAAAAACTATTTAATAATGATGACAAAAGGCGAAAGAGGCTGAAGTATATGAAAACTATTTCTATTTTACTGTTCTTATAAAGTATTAGCTGTTCCCCGCGGCTTCACCCGCGTGGGCTACAGCTTTATGCACGCAAAGTCTCAGCCCGATCGGTATAAAATTGACAAAGTTTCATACAAACTTTCATCCCCTATTTTATTCCCTTGGGGGTAGAATTAATCAAAATCCTTTCTTAGCGGATGCCTACGTCATAATATCTACCTGCATGCCAAATTTCAGCCTGATCCGTCTGGTGGTTTGAGCTGTGCGTTGATAGATCACTATGTTAGTCAGTCAGCCTTTGAGTTATATGTATTTAGAACATTAGCTGTTCCCCACAGTTTCACTCGCGTGCTTATCGCGATAAAAAGTATCCTATGACATTCCTCTGGGTTCAAACTATCACTGTACCAAATTTCGTTACAAAAAAAAGAGGTTCAGAAGTTTAGGAATGAAAGCGAGACAGACAGACAGATGGACAGAGATACTCATTTATAATTTATAAATAGTAGGGAAGTAGGGATGTATATTTTCTCAAGCAAACTAGGCTATTAAAGAAAATGTAATGTTATGAATTTAATGAATGATTCCCTAACATATCAAAGTACAGCCTTAATCTCTGGTTCAGCAGATGCAGACCATTCGTGGCCGCCCTAGGAAAAAGTTTTTTTTTTACTTACTAATAAGAGCCGGTTTTATCGCGTGTCACCCCGGGACGTGATAGTAGCTGCTCCCCGCGGTTTCACCCGCGTCTTCCCGTTATACCGCAGGAACCTTTTTCCGGGATTAAAAGTAGCCTATGTGTTAATTCCAGGGTATAAACTACCTTCTTTCCAAATTTCATTAAAATCGGTTACGGTGATACGTGGTAAGAAACATTCACACACACAAACACACACACATATGATAGGATAGGATTAGTAGGATATGATATTAGTATAATAATATAGATAGAGAATAATATATCACATGAAAACATGATATAAGCTATAAGTCTTTCTATTACGATATTAGTCTTGTTTACATAAAAATATTTTGCGAAAAGGGAGCGACGATAAGGTGAAACGCACAAAGTTGTCACTTTGGGGATCTCGAATGATAAGACTTCTAAAGGGCCGATTTTCATAAATCTTCCTCAAGGATAGGAGAGAAACGCGTTTTTTTATCGATACTTTATCGGCATTATAATTTTTGCATGTGAAAATCGGTAAAATTTCATCAATCGTCAAGCATCTATCGATGTTTTCCGATAACTACATTTGAAAGTCAGTGACCAATACAGAAAACGCGTGGCGCCACCTTCGATCTTAGTTTTAGGTGAATGATGGTCAAACGCTGCTTCTCTGCAAGATGTCCATAAATTATTAATGTAAATAATTTAATTAAAGGGAAAATAAAAGAAGTTTAATGTTTTTTTTACGATAATTTTATCTTTTACTTATATTGGGATGCTAAGGTATACTTTTCCATGTAATTTAATATTTATGAAACTTTTTAAGCTCGAAAAACCACCGCATTTTTAAGTTTTCAGTTCGATAGTTTTATACGTACCTCAAGAAATATCGATACCTTACCGATAACATGCGTCTCCTCTCTACGCTTTTCAGAAACCTTCAAACAGGTGGTTTCATTATCTTCAAAAAACGAGAGTTATTGAGGCTTTCTTTCCACTTTATCGAAATTGTTGTTTTTTTGTTACAAAGTAATTGAGTTAGCAACTTTTAAGGGAGTATTAATGACTTTTTTTATTAATGCGATACTGATTTTGATAATGCCATAAAAAGTTTTGTTTTATTACCAAATGGTTTTAGGAGATAATGAAAATAATGGGAAGGGTTGTAAAATCCTTTATTTTGCTAATTTCCATTCAAGATTATTTATTAACTTCCGGTATTTTCTAACATAAGTAAAAAAAGTTTTGATGATAAAACATGGCATATGGATGATGACAATTGGTGATGAATGAGGATTGAAACGCAGAGGCGATTATAGAGATTTCCCGCTATCCCACAGGCAAATAAAAAATTCTCACGCCCCTAATTTGCCGCCCTTGGAACTTTGGCGCCCTGGGCTTAGCCCCTATAGTGCCCCCAGCGTGAATCCAGCACTGGTAACGCGTCCGGTATCCCGGCGATTTTCCGACGGCCTCCGGTGTCCACTGTCCAGACTAAATCCCGTCGGCCCCAATTCCGGACAATGAATTGCAATATCCGCTTTGCTGTTGTGAGCTTGTGTCAAGTTTGAAGCGAATTCATTATGCTAATGGCAATAATGGTAAATTGCTGATTGTTATTAGGTGCTATAGATTTTTAAACGATTTTGTCCCTCATGGTCGTTGAGTGAATGAAGTAAGTTTGAGAGCAGCGCTTTGTCATCTTGTCAGCAGTCATCACTTACCATTTGTGAGACTGTGGTAGACATTGCTGCTTACCTGTAAAAAATAAAGTTTAGTTAGATTATTATTGACTTTAGTCAAGTCATATCCAGTTTAAACTTGAATTAATTAACCTTTTAAGGTTTCCGTACCTCAAAAGAAAAAACGGAACTCTTATAGGTTCACTATGTTGTCCGTCTGTCTGTCTGTCTGTCTGTCAACACTCTTTTTCCCAAGATCGCGATCAATTTGAAATTGATATCAAATACTCAAAATAAGATTGAAAGAAAAAAAAACAATCATCAAAATTGACTACTCTATAACAAATTGAAAATGGTCCAAACATAAAATGGAATAAGTCCTACATTGCTTTATATACGACTAATAATACAATTCCTCCAAAAAATTACTTGCCGAACGTTTTTAGTCTTCTTTTCCCAACGCATGGAGGTTAGAACAGTCGTAGCTAGTTATAAGTTTGACATTTTAAAGTGATCAAATGTGTTATCCTAAAAAGAAAAATAACTAACACATTTTAAAAGCCAGGACCGGCGTCCGATGCACAGCAGGATGTAAATTAACGTTAAAAAGTGTATCTATCAACGTCATCAGCTCAAAGAGCAATCAGAATAATGAACTTAATCAGGTGACGTCGAAATCTCGCCCTAAATCTGCATGCTAATGCGAATTATGGCCCACGGCCTTTCATCAGCTCTGGCAATTTAACAAGTCAATAAACAACAACCGGCGGCGACACACCGGGAGCTTCCACGGTGGCGAGGTTGCCACACCGGCGACCATATCGTCGCTTGGCAACTGGCGGGTTGGCGGTCAATTGCCGGTCTATATTGTTATTACCAAGAAGACAACTCTGAAATAAAGCTGATAATATAATTTTGGAGCTAACCATTTCTATAATTATGTTGGTAAAAATAAATAATAATATATGTTATTTTACGGGAGACATTGCATAGCATTGAGAAGAAACAATACAATAACAAATTTAGAAATTAAAAAAAAAAATGTGCAGTTCCCCTTTTTGAGGGCACTTATAATGCATGCACCATTTCTCTCCGGATTTGTACATAACTAAGACTTGTTTTTCCACAACATATTAAAAAAATACAATACCCAGAAGCTAGTTTTCGATCGTTTTTTTTTACCGACTTCCAAAAAAGGAGGAGGTTCTCAATTCGGATGTTTGTATTTTTTTTTATATAAATGTTCGGGCATAACTCCATAAAATATAGACGGTTATACAAAATTAATCTTTTGTTGGAAAGAAGATATTTCAAAGGTGTTCCCATGATAAGGAAATCAGGGTTTGATGATGGCAGACCAGAGAAACCAAAGGGAAACTGAAGTCGGTTATTGTTTTGTTAAAAATTTAACTAATTTAACTTTCTCTTAACTTCCATTGCTTTTGCCGTTCTCGTGTTTTATTTTGTGTGCCACTAGCCTAGCGTCCAAGCGTAATAAATACAATTCTGACGCCACAAACGTCCGATTTGGGACAGCCATGAGCCGCGTTTAATCACGTTGTCAGGTTGGACCTCTGCTTTGCAGGCTTTGATCATGCGAAAGCTTTAACAATGTATCTACAGTTATCGGAGTATCTCTAAATAAATAACAGGACATGACACCCATCATTGGCCTGCATCCATCTACAAGAGATGATGTTAGGTAACGTCCGAAAAACATCTGCGCTCATGGCTAAGTAAGCCAATCCGGGAGCCACAGATGACATACATGGTTGATGTTCCTCCTACTTTCATAACGCGAACGGTGAAGAAGTTGAACACCCTTCTAGCGTCTTTGTTTCCTGATAAGCATAACTTAGAAGCCTTCACGTTAAGAGTGAATAGGTATCATCTAGGTAAGCATGCTCTAGCCTTCAAATCAAGACTGAATAAGGTATCTTGTAGGCAAGCATTTTCCATTACCCACCTCGTCGTCACTAACCATCAGGTGGGACTAGGGTCAAATGCTTACTTATTACTAATTAAAAAAAACAACAACAACAACAATAACGTCCAAACAATCACATACATAGTTCTGACCCTCAACTAGGATTCTAGAGATCTGAAACTACGCGGATTGGAGATCCAAATCCATAACACCCATTCTTAAAACAATGATTTATGACTAAACCGTAGCTTTGGTGGTAGAGCATTTTCTAGTGCTATTCTGGGTAGTTGATATCTTCAAGTTAAGATCTGCAGCTAAGCACCTACCGGTATATCCTGCAATATGCTGGAATTGTCAGTGGGGAAAACATAGTGATGATACCGTAGCTTAGTTTTAGGGTATTTTCTTATAATTTTAAATCTATTACCAAGCACTTATTAGTATGTTCCGGCAGCCTCACTTGGAAGCCAGCTTGTAATGCAAGCGGAGCAAGGAATTTATTGCCATAGCTTCAAGTTTCTTGCAGTCAAACGCTACGCTGCAAGTTGTAAAAAAACTAGCTCCACCAGAGAGATAACTCTGTTAATTTTGGAAAAACTATTTAACTCTTGACCAAATAAGTCGATCAATCTCAATCTGCTTGAAAAGGGTAGGCAGCGACGGTGAAGGCATTAACGTTAATAGGCTCACGTCTCAGAATATATCTCTGAAAATATTTTGGCTAGAAACTATCTGCAGAGAGAGAAATATCTTCAGCTACATTTTGTTTTAGATTCTACAAGGTTTCTTTGACTAACTAGCTACCATCCCAAAAAAAGAGAAAAATTGTAAATGTTGTCGCGCCCAAAAAAAGACCTGCCGGGGATTTCAAGCCCGTTCTTTTGTCGGTGAAAGGAGGATTTGACGTTTTAAAGTGATAAAAACAACAACTATCCAAAATAAGTATAGTATTGATTTTTATCTTTTGACTTTTGACTAGAAGTCACTGCAGTCAAAGGTCACGCTATGCCTAGACTGAAAACTGGCTCTGCCAAACACACAATGGGTAATTTTAGGTGGTAGGTTATTTTTTGTGTTTGTCTGGCTAGCTATCCTCAAGTTAAAAATCGTTCGCCAGGCACTTATCGGTGTGTCAGTAACTCAGTACCCAATTAAGGTGTAGCGTGGCGCCGTCTTCAAACATATCGTTTAACATCAAGTGACTTGTAGTCAAACGCAACCCTGTAAGATGTAAAAAAATTGGTGATAAATATAGTAGGCATGTTTATCAAACAATCTGCAAACATCCTAAAGACCTGTCATCAGCACCAATTTCAATAACATCTATTCCCGTTCAGAAATCCAAGGAATTCCCAACCGTTTAGTCGGCGCCTTCTGTAATTCGACCCAAAAATTGTGAGGGAATTTTCCCCATGGGTTCCGATTTGACCTCATTGTCTGGGTAGGTGTCGGGACAAATTGGTGAGAAAATTACTGGCTATAAGGAAGCACTGTGATGAGGCGATACTTTGCGATCTTAGTACATTTTCTTATATTATAAGAGCTTAACTAGTAAAGTCGTAGTTTTGGATACTGGGCTTTTTTTCGTTATCATAAAAAAAAATATATAAATAATTAAATATTAAGGATAAGGATTTCAATTGAATGCTATCATCTGACCTGCTTTTCTAAAAGATATGAGTACCTATTTCGTAACTTGAAAAGTAAACTCTAACGAGTTTTGCTTCCGACTGTACGCGTAATGAATGTGGAAATAAAGCAAATGTTAAAATTTATTTCTTCAAATATCGCGCCCTTAAGGTATAAATGGAACCTTACGGGGTTGGATGGTAAAAATCATTATGGTGGCCATCCATCCTAGCGCGTCGTTTGACTGCGTCGTTTATATTACTAAATTAGGAAGAAGTGCTGTGATTGAACGGAAGTGCTTACATTGGAGACGGCTGCTTGGCTGGTTTAGAGCTTGACAGTATCAGAAGGGGGATGAAATTAACGAGAATATATTTGAGTAGCGTGTAGCGACTGATGTTGAAGGGAAAAAGTTCTATACTTCGAGAAGATATGTTTATGTTTATCTTTGAAAAACAGCCCAAATGTCCAACAAGATCAAAAAAGTTTTTCGAACAAAAAAGTTTTTCAAAAAGTCAGAAGAGTTTTTCAGAGTCGCAACGTGGCAACGTGTCTAGTGTCGCAAAGGTCCATAGGATGGTGACCGTTTTCCATTGAGAGCTATGTACTTGTTTGCTACTCTATGGGATTTTGTCACGCAGTGACTATGTCACCCCCGTAAGGTAGATTCTAATTTACACACGAAAGATTCCGTGTCGTAGTCAACGTCACTTTCGCTTCGCAGAAACGTTTTCCGAGAGCAAGTAAGTGTCGGAAACTTTTCCGTGATTGAACAGCTGGTTTGTCAAATTAAATGTCAGTTTCTGAGTTCAGATTTGTGATCGCGTCTAAAAAATTGTCGCGGAAACTTTTCCGAATCCGTGGTCGGAAGAGTTTCCGAGTGAATTAGGATCGCACTGCTGGTGAGTACAGTAAAATACTCAACCGTTAATCAAGTGAAAGAGTATTGATGAAAGTGTAATTCCGAGATTACACGTGAATACTCAAATAAGTAATTATCCGGGAAAACCTCGTGCCGTTTTCGAGGAATTGCGGTTAATGCAAATAATTTGTTGATTCTTTTGATTGGATATTTATTCGTTAGATTTTGTAAAAATGTTTTGGATGCTTATTTACTGGGATTATCTACCGGGGAGGTCAAGGGATCTGATTATTATTCTTCAAGTTAAGGCGAAACACGTGTAACGTGGCGCCGACTCCAAATTACTTAGATATACTATTTTTTTTTTTTATATAATAGATTAGCAAACAAGCTGACGGCCCGCCTGATGGAAAGCGGTCACCGTCGCCTATGGACATCTGGAACACCAGGGGAGTTGCCGATGCGTTGCCGACCTTTAAGAACTCTTACTAGTGTACTCTTACTTACTAGTGTTATTAAAGTTATATGAAGAGGTTTTATTAATTTTTTTTTCAGTTTTTTCGGCGGTTTCATTTTTTGTTAAAAAGTGTTTGTATGTTTGTTTAGTATGAGTTTTATGATCAATTAGTTGCGCCCCTCGGTTTCACCCGCGTCTTCTTGTTATCCCGCAGGAACCTTTTCCGGGCTAAGAATTAGTTTATGTGGTAATCCAGGGTATAAGCTATCTTCATTCCAAATTTCATTCAGATCCGTTTAGTAGTTTTTGCGTGAAAGAATAACAAACATCCATTCACCCATCCATCCATCCATCCATACAAACAACAAATAAAAACTTTCGCGTTTATAATATTACATAGTAGGATTTGTTTTCAGCTACTTTTATCACTGTGAAACCTCAAAAAGAGTCACGTTGATTGCGGTTCAACATCCATTGGTTACATAACATTTAGGCTTGTCACGGTAAGCGCGTTGAAGCCAGATTCAAACTGGACCCACAAATTAATTACAGCGCAATATCCCAATTAGAATTGGAGTAGTCCTCAATATCCATCCCGTTGGGATTACGTCACGTACTGGATAACCCTAGCCCCGGCCTAGCCTGTATACCTGTTTGCAATTGTACATTTTGTGGGTTTACGTTAGTAGTACTCTTATTAGAACAATGCAAAATTTCAACAAGCCGCTCCGGAGGAGTTCGATAGCAGACACTGTGACAGGAGATTTTTATATATATAACTAACTGTTCTCCGTAGTTTCGGTAGTGAATTTCAAAAAATCCTTTCTTAGTACACCCCTATGTATCAAGGCAAACATACCTTCCAAATTTCAAGTCTCTACGACCAGCGGTTTAGGCTGGGCGTTGATATCAGCCAGTCAGGACTTTGATTCTTATATGTATATATAGAAGATATTAGATTAGAAATATAGATTACACAATTTTATTATAACGCTCCATGGCTTGTTCACTGGTATTCTACATCTGTCTAGTCCACAAATGTCAAAACAGATTTGACATTGGCGGCCATTTGCAAAAATGAGAGCATCTTCTAGTAGGGTGATTTCTTTTGGCCCACCTTGTATAAACACCTTATAAGAAACAAATAACAGCGTAGGAAGTGAGAAAAAAGTCGGACGAATCTGCGAAACTCCCAGTTTGCTTTTCCTCCCCTTTTGGGTAAAGTTAAGGGTGTTATTAACTGTGGGAGAAACTACAGGCTGGTGAGTGTTCCTGTTAAGGTAAAAATATTCTATCGCGGCAGCAAGATCGGTTATGACGTGCCCTATCGCGCTTAATAAAGCTGTGCTTTTCGACATGCAGCGCAAGTTGCAAGCGGTAGAGTGCAGATAAAATAAACAATGATTAAAAAGCGGGGCAATAATTTGTATCTAATCAGTGGTAGAAAAAAAGCTTACAGAATGCGAAACTTAAACTAATTGCTGATTGTTGAAATTATGAAATCTGTACGGTAATAATCCACACCTCATTTTAAAATATCCCTAGTGTGATAATTATAATGAAAAAGCACGTGTGCGTAATAAGTCGAATTACAAGGCAAAATGCATGGCCATAAAGGTCAACTTTACGAGCAAGTGTGTTAAAAATATATTTATGTATATTTTTATATGCATTTTTATTCCGCTGCCTCCTTCTACTTCAACCCAAGAAAAAAGCCCTCGACCCACGTCTTGTCCGCACCCTAGCACCCTATTTCAATATCAATCAACATCAATAATCAGATCTGAAGGTTTTGGTAGCGTTAAATCTACTTTTTAACTCTGTAGTCTCAGTAATATGGTTTACATTGGATCTTGAGTTGTCTCTTCGATTTATAACTCCCGTCTTCGCTTTCTGCTACTTTTCTTTTTTTTTTAGATATTTTATCACGTTATACGTGATTCTTGTTTTATCTTAGAATAGCATCAAACTAGGTCGCACCGCCGCGGACGAGCACGGACGGGAGTGTTTCTACGGTGCGTCATCCTGTCTGGATGGAAAACAGACCGTGGGACCCTGGCTTAACAGGGTAACTTTTGACCGCAACTCACATAATGTTAAAAGACAAAGTCGTAAGGTCGTAGCGTCAATTTAAGAATCTTACATCAAGATCCTATTGGTGTGTTCCAGCAACTCAACTTGAGAGCCAAGTTTCAAGTCAAGGGGATCTTCGACCACATCGTCACTTAACATCAGGGTGTGCCTAGCCAAGATGCGTTTCTTTTTAAAAAAAGCCTAGTGACTTTTCATTTGAGCTTGACCACTGCGTGACTTAAAGTTGAAATATGCATCTTGGCTAGAGGCAGCACATGGAGAAAAAATACCTTCCGAAATACAGAAGGAATTTCCTTCCCTTTTGACTCAGAAAACTAAGGTGAAATAAGGAAGGAAAAGTTTACATTCTGGAAGGAATCAGCCTAGGAAGGTAAGACTCAGAAGGAAACTCAGAAATTTTTTCTCAGTACAGGTGTAGGTGATTCCGAAATAAAAGTTAACCAGAAAATAAAAACGATAATGATGTCAAAATATTATTTTTTATTTTTGAACATTTCGGTAATCAATTCTCAAACCGTCGAGGTTGGCGGGGTTGATGTAAGAGAAACTCGATTTTCCATCGTTCCAAAACGTAAACACGAGACGAGAATAAAATGGGCAATAATACCATTATCCGCCGAAGGGAAATTGTGAGCAAGATAAAAACGTTACAGCGTAAACTAATTACTTACGCAGCACTCATGGGTAATCCAATAGCCATCCTACATAGCGAGTGACATTTCCACATATTTATTTCCCCCTTAAAGGGTAGGTAACTATAATAAGAATTTTTAACACACTTGCTTGTAAAGTGACCTTTATGGCAACGCATTTACATAGTTTCATAATTAAGTTTTTTATACACTAGAGCATTTTACTTTACATTACCGCACTAGTGTTTTTTTTTACTTTATCGTGTCAACAGATTAAACGATAAATCTCTTTGTCTTGTTATTCATTTTTTTCTTTACTATCTACAGGGTAGCGTTTGACCACAAGTCACCTGATGTTAAGTGACGATGTGGTCGAGGATGGCGCCACGTTACACCTGGACTGGGAACTGGCTCTCAAGTGAGACTGCCGGAACACACCGATAGGTGTTTGGCGACAGATTCTTAACATGAGGTAGCTAGCCAGACGAGCACTAGAAAATACCCTACCACCAAGCTATGGTTTCATCACGATGTTTTCCTTCACCGGAAGCTCAAGCTCATTGTAAGATTCGAACCCACGTCCTACGGATCGCAAGCCGATGTCACTACCACTGAGCCATCGTCGCTATAAAGTAATATAAAATTCATTTCATCATCATTCATTATTTCAGTGTGATTTCAAAGCCTCATAGCAAAAATACGATTACCGGCCACACATAAAATATATCGTTCATCGAATATCACGTAATACAATAATCGAACACACATCAGCACGTCACATCTACTGACGTCATCCCCAATTTACCCTCCACCCCTAAGCCTTGTAAACGTGCGTAATTCGATTCGAGACTGTCTTAGAAATGAATAGAGGCAGAATACTGGACTGATTCCGCCATTCATACGATGAATTGGCCAATCTGGAAGTCAACCTCCGCGATTGAGGCACTTTTGTAGGAGGTAGGTGCGAGGATTGGTACAGTTCATTTCTTAGTGTAGCTAATAAAATCTTTTTGGCCTTTTTCAGATATGACTCGGAATGACGGGTAAAAAATTACAAAATGGTAACCGTAAGTATTTCGTGTTGTTGTGTATCTATTCAAATAGTAAAATTACTTAAAATACTTAAAGTTTTAGCTCAACAACTTTATTATTTTTTTTTTTTTTTTTTTTTTTTACTATTTACAGGGTAGCGTTTGACCACAAGTCACCTGATGTTAAGTGACGATGTGGTCGAGGATGGCGCCACGCTACACCTGGACTGGGAACTGGCTCTCAAGTGAGGCTGCCGGAACACACCGATAGGTGCTTGGCGACAGATTCTTAACAAGAGGGTGGTAGCTAGCCAGGCGAGTACTAGAAAATACCCTACCACCAAGCATAAACATACCATACCATTGACATAAACAAAGGTTGGAGTAAATCGATATATAATGATATATCAAAGCGACTGGTCGATGCTACCCGTGACCAAAATGCTGGTCGTTATTTTGCGCAACGAATAAGCATTCCCGTTCAACGCGGCAATGCGGCCAGCATTTTGGGAACGTTGCCAACTCGTAGTGGTTTATTAGATTAAGTAGTTTGTTTAGTTTGATAAGTAGTTTTATTTTACATATTAAGGTTTAGATAAGTGTTTTTACTTGTGTCAGGTTGGAGCGTGTAAAAACGAATATACCATTACAAAACATGAATTTATCGCGAGCGTCCTGCGACCGGCGGTTGTCCGGTTCGCGCACTGCCCTCGCGCGTCGTTTGCGGGGCGCTCGGGCGGGAGTTCTCCATAACTAAACTAGTGTTGCGTCCTGACAATGCCCGCGCTACACAGTTTAAAAATCTAAGCATGAGCTTAGCTGATGGTTCATGGTTTTTACTCTCTTACTCTCTCTCTCTTGGTTTCTTCTCTTAATGTTAGGTACTGTTTTTTGTGCGTTTCTTTATTTTTTGTTTCTTTATTGTGTGCAGTTTTTTCCCGAATAAATTCTTTCTCTCTCTCTCTTACGGCCGTTCCCAAGAACCGATCTATCCACGGTTTGTCCTTGTCCCGTAATTTTGACATAAGCTCCATAGAAGTAATGTCAAATTTCTATCTCTAGTAGGGCAAACCGTGGATATATCGGTTATTGGGAACGGCCGTTAATGATACCAGATGTTTAATAATTAAAGGGAAAAGTAAGATGTCAGAGTGACAAGCAAACATGTGCATTGCAGCACAAGTAAGTTTTGACAGACTTTTTGGCGGCAATTGAATTGTCAACGTGAAAAATTTGTTTTATTTCCAAAAATTGTGTTTCTGCGAGTGATAATGTGTAATATTGGTGGATTATTAACCATTATGTGTTCGTTAATGTGTACGAGAGTGGGAAATTGAAATAAAGTTGTGAAAGTGACTTTTCCAGTTGCTCCAAAAAAGTCCGTGTAAAGTTTAAGTAAAGCGCCATTACTTTACTTAAACACTATCCTCATCCCTTCATCTCATCATCATCATCATCATCATTTAAACTTGATTCAACTCTCTGAGTATCAAATATTTTATACTTGACACTGGCAAATACACTAATCGTTTGACACCATAACAAAAAAAAAAGTTTTGACGTTCAAAATTTAGGATGGCACTTAATTGGGCAAGCATGACACTTACCATTAGGCGTGGGACTTGGTCGTCTCGTAACTCAGTAGCCTAAAAGATAAACAATTATAAATTATTTATTTATCTATTTTAGCCCTACTTTGTTGGTATTTTTATACGTAAGATATTTACTTCACAAAAGAGCCTCAAGTCTAAATAAAGCTATCTAAAAAACAACTGAGCAATATTTAAAATTCATAAATTTAAAGCCTAGCCTAGCCTTAAAATAAGACAGAACTTTAATATTTAAAATACCTAAAAAGACTTCGTTCAATATAATATCTAGATCTAGATTCTAGCTATTATTCCCAACATCTTGACCTTTACCATTTCACAAAGTCCAGCGCAACGATCCCATCTGGTCCAATTGAAAAGCCTTTTGCATCGGTGGATGAATAATATAAAAATGCATATCCATTGTAAAGCCTTTTGTAAGGTCAAAGCCTTTTGTAAAGGAAAGGAAAGTTGTTGTAACAGATAACTAGCTGCACTTTACGACTGCACCTGCGACGTTTCTTCATGTTACAATGGGAGCTTATGTAATTCAAGCCAGAAGGAGAATAAATGTCACCCCACACAGATCTGGACGAATCACTATAACCAGCCACCCCAATATCTTCCCTACCCAAACTCTCAATACAATCGACTGTCACTACTATTTTTTTTTTTTTTTTTTTTTTGTTATGGCGTCACAAGATAGTGTTTTTGCCAGTGTCAAGTATAAAATATTTCAAACTCAGAGAGTTGAATCAAGTTTAAATGATGACGATGATGATGGTGGTGATGATGAGACGAAGGGATGAGGATAGTGTTTAAGTAAAATAATGGCGCTTTACTTAAACTTTACACGGACTTTTTTGGAGCAACTAGAAAAGTCACTTTCACAACTTTATTTCAATTTCCCACACTCGTACACATTAACGAACACATAATGGTTAATAATCCACCAATATTACACATTATCACTCGAAGAAACACAAGTTTTGGAAATAAAAACAAAATTTTCACGTTGACAATTCGATTGCCGCCAAAAAAGACCGTCACTACTATTCCCCGCCAAAATCTACCTCATCCAAATTGATAGAAAGAATATAAAGTTGCCATTCACATAAAATGTGTGCAATCGTAGACATTCTGCCACAGATATAATCATTAAAAATAAATGGATTAATGAGTTTAGTGGCAACATTTAAGTAAGAGAATGAATTTACTATGAATTCTAATTGTTACATGTTTTTTAAAGTTATATTCTGACATAAGAATTATTGCTCGTTAACACTTATCATTTCGGGGAGTCATCTACATATACACCGTTTATATAATTCAAAGGTAACTGACTGATGACTGACTGGCATAGTGATCTATCAACGCACAGCCCAAACCACTGGACGGATCGGGCTG
This sequence comes from Opisthograptis luteolata, assembly GCA_931315375.2. Classification (NCBI taxonomy): domain Eukaryota; kingdom Metazoa; phylum Arthropoda; class Insecta; order Lepidoptera; family Geometridae; genus Opisthograptis; species Opisthograptis luteolata. Next base: position 8,209,167 of record OV928053.1, on the reverse strand, counting down.
AAATTTGGCATGCAGCTAGATGTTATAACGTAGGCATCGGCTAAGAAAGGATTTCGCGCTAAACTGTAGCCCACACGGGTGAAACCGCGGAGAACAGCTAGTTTCATCCATATAGATTTACCATCTTTTCGCACCAAGCGTATCTATCGCTGACTCCTTCATTTTGCGGACTGGAATTTGTCCCCTGCTTTGTTTCCTGAAAAGTACAATCTAGGTCTTTTTAAGTCTAGAGTGAGGCACCTCATGGGCCAGCGTCATCTACCTTCGACTGCATCGTTACTTACCATCAGGTGAGATGTGGTCAAACTCGCGTTTTAATAGTGGTCTCCACTAGCAATAGGCGATTATGAGATAACATTTATTTTGACCACAAGTCACCTGATGCTCAGTGACGACGATGATGCGTTCAAAGGTGGCTGGACTGACAACTCTCAAGTAGGACTGCCTGAACACACCGATAGGTAAGTCGAAATCATTTGAGATTAATGGAATCATTCGAAAAAGTAGGTATGCACCCTGCCAGCGTCTTTGTTTCCCGAGAAGTACAATGTGGGAGCCTTCAAGCCGACAGTGTGGAATCTATCATCTAGGCAGCATGCTCCATCACCGACATATGAGACTATAGTCAAATGCTAGTAAAAATATAAAATCCACTGCTAAAAAGACAAACCAACAAACACAATTTTCGCAACTACACTAGCGCGAGGATTCGCAACCGCATCATCGCTCAACACCAGCTCAGATTGCGGCAAACAGCGCTCGTACTTACACCCCATTATTTTTATCCAAGCACTTAAGTGTATAAAGGGAAAAAACCATTCATCCTTTCAATTTGTAAGCAACAAAACAATTTACCTGAACAAAATATTACGAGAAATCATATCATAGATATTGCCAATGACATCAAGTAGATACTTATTTACTCTTCTTACATTTTCCTCGTAGAAACGTTCCTTTTCATTTCTGTCGGGCGAGGCCGAGGTCCAAATAATAAATAGCCAATACTTCAAGATATAGACGGCGTTACAGTGCCTGAACTTCGCACAAACTTCTTAGCCCCAACGCACACGACGCAAAGAAGAGAGACCATATGCCACATCGCTTCGTCTGCGGCCGTGTATGGATATGTACTTTTATGTAACTCTGTTGCTTCTTAACATCTATACAGCTGAACTGATCTTGTAAGAATTTGGTGGGAAGGTTGTTTGAAACCAACGAAAGAACTAAAATATTTTCTATCGCGACAAACTGTAGTTCACGGAGAAAAGCTAGAAAGAAGTAAATAAAATAAGAGCTACACTAAATTATATCAGTTAATTTTAAGGACGCTTTTTTTGATTTTTCGTTTATTTTTACTTTTTTTTTGGAATTTCCGATCTGGCGCCCCTAAACACATGTCTGTTAAAGTGTCACCTATCCTACTGCAACTCCTGCGTCTTTACGAGCACAGTATATGAGGCGCGACACTCGCTCTTTATTACCAAAGCGATAAGTCACCGGATGCCGAGTTAATGTGCACTTGTGGAAATAGTCAGCTTTCTAGGGCATATGCGAGCTCTATTTAAATGAGGTTTTAAATAGGAACCGCTGTTAAATGCAGACAAAGGAGGAGGTAAATAAATAACGCGCCCACAAACCAACAAAACACAAACCGCGCAAACCGCGACTTGGCAAACGTAGTGTAGGACGCGACAAGGTGGAGCGACGACTTGCGCCGAGTGGCTGCCAGTAGTTGGATGAGAAGAGCCGAAGACCGGGCACTGTGTCGTACCTTGAGAGAGGTCTATGTCCAGCAGTGGACTGATACAGGCCGATGATGATGATGATAGCTACTTCTTGAAAATTTAGATGAAACAGTAGTTCTGTTCCCGCAGAAATCTTTTACTAGAATAAATTGTAGTCTGTGTTAATCCAAGCTACCTTCATGCCATGCAATCTGTTGAGGCGTTTTAGCCTGAAGAAGAATTGAATGGGTAAGATTATTACACTTTCAGGACAGGTGTGAACAAAAAGTAAACTACTTAAGAAGGATCTCATTTCAATTAGCATAAATCTCGACACAAAATTACGTTTTAATCTAGTGTTGCTACAGTATCGATAGTTTTCAGTATCCAGTTTTCGTTTTTTTGTCTAAATACCCGTTATATCGAGATACTCAGACATGGGAGCTCCCACAAAACTATTGTTAAATTAAATTATTAATTGGTTCATTGTTTTTTGTTTAACGATATAAAAATAAGGTGTCAATTGTAAAGATTGACAATAATTTTTGACGATTTCTTTATTATTTTGACATGCTTTGTATATAAGATTAATTTCGTATTTTATTATCAGATCCTAAAGCATGTCTTAATGATTATTCTATTTTTTGTTTTTATGTTGGTGAGTTCATTTTTTATTTATAAGTACTTAACTGCTTATCTTAAATTTCCCCACTTCCATTGTTAATCTTTTTCTTCCAGGTTGAATGGATGGAGACAGCGCTAAAGTTTTTGTTTCAAAAAAACTATCGATAGACTATCGACAGTCGACTCCCAACCGCCAACACTATCCCTAAACATGTAAGTACTCATTTAATTACTGAAACAACAATAACTTTAAAAAGGTTTACGATCTACAATACGAATTCTGTTCAGGAACGCCATTACGTATGCGTTAACGACAAAGTTGTAAGGTAGCGTGCTTTGTTACATTAACACGTTTTCGTTGCTAATGCGCCAAACGGATTCGGAATGGGTTTTTATTTAGTGGGAAATATTATGACGAAGATACAGATCGATTTATCAAATGTAATAGCGATGATGGCTCAGAGGTAGTGACGTCGGCTCGCGATCCCTAGGACGTGGGTTCGAATCCTACAATGAGCTTGAGCTTTCGGTGAAGGAAAACATCGTGGTGAAACCATAGCTTGGTGGTAGGGTTTTTTCTAGTACTCGCCTGGCTAGCTACTACCCTCTTGTTAAGAATCTGTCCAGTTCTGAAAATGACATCCATGAAAAAAACTTTGAAGTTGGTTTTTTTTTGTTAAAATTTTCCCGATAAACTAGTAGAGGTCGCGGGTGAAACCACGGGGCGCAGCAAGTAATAAAAAAAATAGTATATTTTCTTTAAATATTATAAATGCTAGAGTAACTGTCTGTATGTCTGCCAGTCTGTCTGTCTGTTAGGCTTTCACGCCTAAATTACTGAACCGATTTAAATGAAATTTCGCACAGATATAGTCTAGAGCCTGAGGAAGGATATAGGCTACTTTTTATCGCGAGAAACTGTAGCCCACGCGGGTGAAACCGTGGGGAACAGCTAGTACAGTATAAATCTTAAAATTCCCGTAGCAACATAAAGTACAGTCAGCGACAAAAGTAGCTGATCGTTCTCGATTTTCCGAATGTGTTTCAAATCAGTAATTATTATTGTTTTTCTTTACATTTTACATGGTATCATTTTGACCACAACATAACACACTTGATTTTAGGTGATGATGAGGTCAAAAATTGGTGTCTGAGATGATGAGGATAATAGAAAAAGTGTGCTTGTTCGGCGACTTTTGTCGTTGACTGTACTAATTACAAGTACGTAAGTCGCCGTCGCGTGACAAGTTGTACTTAGATAATATGGCGGTGTGTTCCCGCCTTATCTAGGTTTAATGCGCCATTAATTCCCTTATTTTGACCTATAAAATATGATGTAAATAGATAGATAGGTTGGTAATTGAATCTAGATTATGTTTAGGTCAGTAATCTATTATATTATGTCCTTAGTATGTACTATGTACTATAATAATCTAATATATAAAATTCTCGTGTCACAGTTTTCGTTGCCATACTCCTCTGAAACGGCTGGACCGATTTGTACGAAATTTTGTGTGCATATCGGGAAGGTCTGAGAATCGGCCAACATCTATTTTTTATATTAATTGTTTATCGAGTTAAATGTAGTCCACGCGGGTGAAACCGCGGGGCGCTGCTAGTATACTATAATGTACTAAATAGTTCAGTTTAATAAACTGACAGTTCATGGGTTACCACTTTTGTTTTTTTTTTGTTATGGCGTGTCAAGATTAGTGTATTTGCCAGTGTCAAGTATTAAAACATATAATTCTAACTCAAAGAGTAGAATCAAGTATTAATGATGATGAGATGATGGGACCCAGCAACAAGCCGGGTCAAAGAGGATAATTATGTTTAAGTAAAGTAGTGGCGCTTTACTTAAACTTTACACGGACTTTTTTGGAGCAACTGGAAAAGTCACTTTCACAACTTTATTTCAATTTCCCACACTCGTACACATTAACGAACACATAATGGCTAATTAGTAATAAGAATAAAATTGTCAATGTGATCGCGCCAAAAAAATTACCTGCCGGGCGTTTCTTGCCTGTTCTTTTGCCGGCTTAAGGAGGTTGGAATAGGCGTAGCTAGTTTTAAGTTTGACGTTTTAAAGTGATCACAATGTATTCTATTGAATAAATAAAAATTGACTTTTGACTTTTGAATACCAACATCACACATAAACATAATCACTCGAAGAAACACAAGTTTTGGAAATAAAAACAAAATTTTCACGTTGACAGTTCAATTGCCGCCAAAAAGTCCTATATGAATTTTTCTTTTTTTTTTTTTGTTTTGTTATTTATGGCTTCACACGATCAGTGTATTTGCCAGTGTCAAGTGTAAAAGATTTCAAACTTAGAGAGTTGAATCAAGTTAAAATGATGTTGGTGATGATGATGATGAGATGATGGGATGAGGATAGTGTTTAAGTAACGTGTGGGGTCTGGTCTGCTTTGGTTGTGATCCCGCAACTCATTAATATTCATGTTCCCATATCCCAATGTGTACAACCAAACAAGAGAAATCTTATTAGTAAAGCTAATTAAAAAATATCGGACCATTAGATGACAAAAAAAAAGCTTGGGATTTTAGTGAACTTGCTCCAATTCAATCAATTAGTAATAAGAATAAAATTGTCAATGTGATCGCGCCAAAAAAATTACCTGCCGGGCGTTTCTTGCCTGTTCTTTTGCCGGCGTAGGGAGGTTGGAACAGGCGTAGCTAGTTTTAAGTTTGACGTTTTAAAGTGATCACAATGTATCCTATTGAATAAATAAAATTGACTATTGACTATTGACTATTGTAAAGTAGTGGCGCTTTACTTACGCTTTACACGGACTTTTTTGGAGCAACTAGAAAAGTCACTTTCACAACTTTATTTCAATTTCCCACACTCGTACACATTAACAACACATAATGGCTAATAACCCACCAACATCACACATAATCACTCGAAGAAACATACGTTTTGGAAATAAAAACTAAATTTTCACGTTGACACTTCAATTGCCGCCAAAAAGTCCTATATGTATTTCGTACTATAATAGTTCAGTGACAGTTCATGGGTTACTACTTTATGATACAACTAGTTGCGCCCCGCGGTTTCACCCGCGTCTTCCCGTTATCTCACAGGAACCTATTTTCGTGATAAAAGCCTATGCGTTAATCCAGGGTATAAGCTATCTCCATTCCAAATTTCATAAACATCGGCTTATTAGTTACCGTGATACGTAGTAACAAACATTCACACACACACCAACTTTCGCATTTATAATATTAGTCGGATAGGATAGAGATAGAGATGTGAAAAAAATAAAACAAAAAGTTCGTTGTCTAAAAAGGTTAAGACCGGCAAACAAGAATGTCTAAAAATATACATAATTATACGATAATAATAATAATATAATTATACGAGGCATATAACTAGCAGTTTTACTTGATAGTTGGATAACCCATGTATCATGTTATATTATACGTAGGTATAATTATACGGCATAAAACAAAAAGTATACCTCGTTAAAGTTTTAATCAAATCCCACGCATTTTCTACAAAAATAAAAATAGGAATGTTTCAATTCAATTCACAATAAATTTAAACGAAAATACACATTCGGCGCATTCCAAAAACATAAGTGAGTTGGCAAATTCACCAAATTCGAAAACAGCACCGCATTCTATAAATAATTCGAATTTGGAACTCGCCAATTTTAAAATTACGTCCACGTGTTGCCGTTGCGTAACGCAATGAATTGACTGACATTGGCATTATAAACATAAGCAGTGAAAGTATTTGTAACCTAGAATACAGTTCTTAGGAAACTGGACTCTATCGCCTTGTAAATAAAGTTTGATATTGCTTGGCATGTTTATGAGCTGATCTAGCTATGTCACTGGCCATTGCGATTAAGCATTCCTTTTTCAAATCGAATTTATTTAGTCACTTTCGATGAAATGGCATTTTGAGACAGAATGAAATTGAGAGTTGTATTCATAATGAAAGAGGTTTTCATCGCCCCAAAGTAAATCTGAGCCCTCAGCTGAGACATTTGCTTGTTATCGTTTTTGGGTAAAAAGAAAAGATAATGAGGTCACTCATGATTAAGACTATATCCATTTTAAATTGAAAATAATTCACTACATAACGCCCGAAATTAATAATCGATCTTGATCCGTTATCCGCGGTTTGAGATCGATATGTCATGTCATAAAATGTCATTTTAGTACTAGAGCTAATATTTATGTGCATTAAAGATCATGTTTTTGATATCAAATTGTCGGAAGGATAACACGATTGGTTAACTTTCATAGCACACAAACAATGATCGAAAACTGCCCTCTAAAAAAAGATTTTCATTTTACAGGCATACAAAACCGATTTAAGAGTTGAAACTTTTTTTGTATGGTATAAATACACATTCTTCAAAGAACTACAGATTTAGTTTTATAAAATTAACGATAGTTTTCATTTTAAACGAAAAAAACCCTTTTTTGGCGCATACGAACTTACGGCATTAGTCAGCTCGCTTGCGTTTTTGTATGGAGCTGATTTCAGATTCATTGATTATCACGGCGTCCTCTTAAGTAGTTACGGTGATACGTGGTAACAAACATTCACACATACACACAAACTTTCGCATTTATAATATTAGCAGGATTAGTGGGAATGTGTTGGCTTGCAATTTCACAGGTAGGTACACCGTTCGTGCAAATATTTGTCCTCTAAATCGCACTTGCCCACCGGATCGACCATTGACACCGACAATATTGCTAAGCGGTGCGCGACTGTGAATGATTCCATTCGAATTATTGGACTTCACAAATCATTCGACTGACTAACCTAAATTAGTAACTAGTAGTAACTAATGGGACCAACTCGATTGCTTGCCGTCAGCCGCGCCGCGACTACCAAATAGGCCCGAGTCGCCACAAATCGTCTCGACTCGACAAGAATCGAGTATAATATATGTTATATTCATTGGCGCGCGAGCGGTGTGACAGTCAACTCGAATGATTAGTAATTTAACGAATACTAGTCTTCATCAAACAGAAAAGAAAACCAATCAAAAAGAAGTTTTTGACATAGTCGGAGAGAGAAGAACGTTATTAACAGCAGTAGAGTCAAGTTAAGGATTGACGTCATGTCGTACGTAGAGGTTAAAAATATGGCTGGGGATAGAACGAGATGGAAAGTACTGCACCGACAAGAGCTCTGCTCTATAAAAGAAGACGGAGGCTTCAACATTCGACTCTGACCATTAGTAATTAGTTACTAATATTCAATTCGATCACAAAATTTACTAATCGCACATTATTCGAATGACCGGTTCATTCGCATCTTTAACATTGTTAGCTGATCATCGGTTCAAGGATTTAGATATGTTACCGCAAGCACGAAAATCGTTTAAACACGCTATTTTAAACCTTATTTGTAGGCTGTTAAAGTCAGCGTTGTTAGTTGTACATTTTTTATGATATCGGAAATGCTTTGGAAATTTTTTCAGTGCGTTAACCTCGAGTTAAACTTTGTTAGTTCGTGGCGGAAAACAGCATTTTTTTGTTTTCTAGTGTTACGGTTCGTTATACTTCACGTGACGATCATGTTTTTTTGTTGTATAATGAAGGGGCATTGTCCTTTTTAATCTGTGGATTAAAACGTTCCTTTAATAATGGCGTGTAAGTATTTTACTTAATATTTATTTCTACTAATATCCTTACTTCCTTACTAATATATATTTATAATGTTTGCTATTATAAATGGGAAGTAACTCTGTCTGCCAGTCTCGCTTTCACACCTAAACTACTGAACCGATTTAAATGAAATTTGGTACGGAGATAGTTTGAACATTGAGAAAGGCCATAGGATACTTTTTATTGCTATAAACTGTTTTTTTTTTTGCTCTTTTTCAATGTGTTTGGCAGGCTCTCGCTGCTTAACCCACCCACCGAATCGCAGCTAACGTTCACAGAGCTTCATGATACGACTCTCTGAACCATCTTGCAAGTTATCACGCGAGAGGAAATGACTGACCAAATTTGTGCCTGGCCCACGTACTATATTCTTTGCAATTTTTTTTAATGCAACTAAATAACGAGACGAGCAAGTCGACGCAAGATATTAGACCTTTAACATATTTAAAACTAGCTACATTTTCCCTTAACGTCTGACTAGCGTTACAGCGTCATAATTTACAAAGGAACTTCAATTCAAAATGGACAATATAGTTAGGTATCCAGGTCAGACCCAATTCCCTAAATACGAGGGTACTTAACCTCCCCGCATAATTATTTCAGGGTTCCGCCATTATCGTTGTCACCTAGGGTTGGTTAAGTGCGTTGTGTAAGTCAGTAGTTAAGCCCTGGTTTTTTTTATTAACTTTAAAATGTTACTTTCATGTCAGCATTTACGGTGTCCTTACAAAAACATTAGAAAATAGAACAAATATCAGATAACTCTTAGATTTTTGCACCTAAAGATAAATATATATTTTAACCTCATTACACCACTATATGAAACTTAATAAATTTTTTTATAAGTTTTTTTAATTACTTTTTCATGCTGAAACGGCTCAACGGAATTGTGTGAAATTTGGAATCATCTTCATCAGCCTGTCTGTCCACTGCTGGACGTAGGCGTCTCCCAAAGTACGTCACTGAGCCCGGTCTTTGGCTCTTCTCATCCAACTACTGCCAGCCACTCGGCGCAAGTCGTCGCTCCAAATAGTTGCAGGGTGTCCTACACTACGATACGTAGGTACTTGTTAGGGTGGCAAACAATTTCCAGCCTACAGTTAAATATATGTAAATCTAGCAATTTTTTGGACCCTAAATAGATTTCTGTTAGTTAACAGAAAACCCAAGGGCCAATCAGCACGGAAACTCTTCAGACCGCATTTCCGTGAGAACTTTTTAGACGCGATTCGTTAATCTGAATTCGGAAACTGACATTCAATTTTGCTGTGCAATCACGTAAAAGTTTCCGGCACCTATTTTCTCTCGGAAAACGTTTCCGTGAAGCTCGAGTGACGTCGAATCTGACACGGAATCTTTCCGAGTGAATTAGAATCGCACTACTGGTTTCAATAATAGAGTAAATATGTGTCAAGATCTATCTTGTTTCATGGAGACACGCTACTCTTTTCCAAAGTTAAGTCACTGTTAATAAGTCTAGCGCGGTCAGGCCATCCTTCAATTAGGTAGAGCCCTGGGCTCGGGGGAATGGCGTGTGGCAACACTGACCTTGACCTTGGATAGCAGGAATTTGAATTTTTTACCTAAACTTTTAGGGAACAAGTTTTTCTTTTGCTTTCTGTTCTTTAGAACTATTTTTCAACGGGTAAAAAATGGAGTAGGTTTCCAAGTCAAAGCGTAGGTATTTTACTTTTCTAACTTTGAAAGTTTCGTTTATAATGCAGGGTTTTTTTTCATCTGACATGTATGATATTGGGAATAAACGGAACTTTGAAAATCTAAGTGTGGATCTTTTAGTTATAACTAGTTGTGCCCCACGGTTTCACCCGCGTCTTCCCGTTATCCCGCAGGTACTTTTTCCGGGTTAAAAAGTGGCCTATTTGTTAATCCATGGTATAAGCTATCTCCATTCCAAATTTCATCTAAATTGGTTTTAGTAGTCACGGTGATACGTGGTAACAAACATTCACACAAACTTTCGCATTTATAATTTCAGTAGGACTAGCTGCGCTCCGCGTCTTCCCGTTATCCCGCAGGATCATTTTTCCTTGATAAAAAGTAGCCTATGTTTTAATCCAGGGTATAAGCTATCTCCATTCCAAATTTCACTCAAATCCATTCGGTAGTTTTAGCGTGAAAGAGTTATGCTTGGACAACGGCATTCACATTGGCGATTGACGTTAGCCGATAATTCAAGTGCATTCATGTTGACTGTTCAAGTGTAGCCACTTACTTAATAGCGTTAATAATAATTAACGCAATATTTATCTCGAAGATAGGCATTGACATTTCCCTTGACGTTGACCTTAGTGTGGCCCGGGCATAACAAACCTTCATACATCCATACTCACAAACTGTTACGTTTCTAATATTACGTATAGTAGGATGTATGAACTACTTACTGTATTGTATACATAAACATACATGTGATACATCAATAAACCGGAACGTACCTGAAAGCAAAACAAACAGAAAAACTGTAAACCCATTGAAAAACTGTAACCTGAAAGTCTCATACGTTATTGTTAACCGAATTACTGTGAAGTCTCGTCCATCATTTACCACTCCATTATGAACTTTATGCCGTTATGTTAGAGGATGTATTGTGCAAATGTTTATTATGCCGGTGTCATCAATATTCATTGGGGTGTGACGTCACGAGGTCGTTGTACTCAGATGTATTAGCAATGGAGATTGCGATATAAACCTACAGATTAAGTAGTTTTAGTATGTAAATCACGTTTTTTTTTGTTGTTGTATCATTGTCTGAGTTAGAGATGAGGCATGGTCAATCTGGCGTGTAACATACATCGATAATGCCTATCCCTATTTTCCCATTTTTGTCTTCACTTTTCTATCTCTATCACTTATGTACTTTAAATGAAAACCTTAAAGTGAAACCTTGTTCGTCATTTGTCCATCATTCAAGCCAAAAAGGCTGGCTGGATTAATTTTGTAAAGATTTTGTTCCGGATAAAACTAAAAACTATTGAACTGATCTTGATTAAATTTAGCATGGAGATAGTTTGAACCCTGGGGAAGGATATAGGACACTTTTTATTGCGATAAATGACTAAAAACATAATAAGACCAGCAATGCGAATTAAATTCACTCGGAAAGTTTCCGTGTCGGATTCGACGTCACTTTTGCTTCACGGAAACGTTTTCCGAGAGAAAATAGGTGGCGGAAACTTTTCCGTGACTGAGCAGCTGGTTTGTCAAATTAAATATCAGTTTCCATATAGGTCGGAAGAGTTTCCGTTTGAATTGGAATCGCACTGCTGACCTACTAATTTAATCGTCAAGAATTCAAACATTTCTAAATACAGAACCGGCCACAGATTAGCAAATCAAGTGCTCTTCTATTCATAGACTGCACTAAGGGGAATGGAAAAACAAACCGTACGTAACAGATTGAGTTCGATAGGTGATCGAAACGCTTAGAAGCGCCACCACTCAGAATAGCTCGGTAATGAGTGTGGGAAAGTTTTAGAATTCATACGGTCTACGACAAAAGTCACTGAAACACAACATATTTTCCGTTTTTTTTTTTGTGTTATTTTAGGGATCCGTACTTCGAGAGGAAATCGGAACTTTTATTGGATCGCTTTGTTGTCCGTCTGTCTGTCTGTCTGCCAAGACCATTTTTCTCATGAAGGCATTTAGGGATAAAGTTGAAAATTATAACAAATACTGGGCTCTACGATCTCTATTAGCTGTAAAAATCAAACTTCTAACGCCTGAAATTAATAATCGATCCTGATCCGTTTTCAATACATTTTAGCCAGCTTTACCCCAAAAATGACATATGATGACATGATATATCAAGCCAACCGCGAAAACGAATCAGGATCAATTATTTACTAATCTGGCGTAAGTTAGTGAATAGGTATCTTCTAGGCTAGCATGCTCCATCTTCGACATCGTCATGCTTATCTCTTATAAAAAAAATAATCAACGCGATTAAAAGATATGACCGTTTATATCGCATATTTTTACGTATTTTGCGATGCAGGTCGCTATCGACATCACGACGATTTCGCTGTTTAGTTTTAATTTTTTAATGGTATAAAAAAATGCAAACGCAAACGCTTTCTACTCCCTTCGACATCTCTCTATGCCCTCTTTGGGAGGCCTGGTTGGGAACTCCTGCTCTAAGAAAAGGCATGTATCCCAACAGTGGGAACGTAATAGGGGACCATCCATAAATTACGCCACACGTTAAGGGGGAGGGAGGGGGTCGACGAAGTGTGACATTTTGTGACAAGGGGCGGGAAGGGGTCTCAAATTTTGTGACGTCACATTTTTCAAAATGTAATATTAAATATTACAACACGAAATTTCCAAATATGTGACACTACGTAGGGGGGTCTCACAAATGTGACTAGCTGTGACAAGGACGGGGGAGGGGTAAAAAAATCATCGAATCGGTGTGACGTAATTTATGGATGGCCCCTAGGCTGTTGATGAACAATTAAATGAATTGCATAAGAAAAACACCACATTTGAAGACATTTCCTGTGCAATTTAAGAATATACGTGAAAACATATTCACTTGGCATACAAAGTAAGCAAAAGAGCTGATTAGGGTCATTTGTATGCATGACGAGAAACAAGGATCGACAAGAATGATGAAATCGCTTAGCGGTTACCCTTTGTCCAGTGGGTGGTCGTAGGCCACATGTACTATCATGCTGTTAACTAGTTACAATCATCACCATCATCATCATCATCAGCCGTAAAATCGTCAGTGCTACAATCTGCAGTTTTTCAAGATATCAAAATTTATAAAAGTCACAAGTCAAATTTTTTTATTTAGTAGGATACATGACAACGTGATCTTTTAAAACGTGAAACTTTGAAACGCATGTTCCAACCTCCTTACGCGGGCAAAAGAACAGGCAAGACGGCAAGTAATTTTTTTAGGCGCGATCACATTTACAAGTTTATTTTTATCACTAACTCACTACAATCCTAAGCTGGTTTGTCGTCTAAATAATCTGATTTATTTATTTGGTTTATCAAAAATTGTTAAAATATTTCTTACTTATTTAAAAAGATAAATACTACACAATGCTAACCTATTAAAGATAAACACTGCATGCAATTATGAAACAGTAAAGGTAACATCTTAATGATCTGATAGTTCATTATAAGCTTTCCTAATAAGATTTTGTTGTCTTTGAAAGAGTTGCTAACTTTATGGAGCCTAGTAGTGGGTACAGCAATTTATCTTTGTTTCTATTATTAAAATTGTGAAGAAGAAAAAACCACTAATGTTCCAATGATGAAATTTAAAATTAGTAATTCATAATTACTAATCGGCCGACGCGACTCGTAGGCCTAGCGGCGACTCGGGCCAATTCGGTAGTCAGCTGTCGGCACGGCTGACGGTTAGCAATCGAGTCGGAGGCATTAGTTACTTATTCGGTCAGTCATTCGAATGAAGAAATCTAAGAATTCGAATGGAATCATTAACAGTCGCGCACCGCAATAGAAAACAATGTGTTTATTGGTTCAGCTTGTTTAATCAGTTCACGTATTATATATTTTTCAGACTATTGATCGAGTCGTGAGACACGACGCGTGGCCATCCTTTGTTCTTAGTATTGTATGTATTAGAATAAGAACCAATCACGCAATAATTACCTATAGTAAATCCAAAACGCTCGTGGGTTTGTTTGTCACGAGTCAGCGATGTAAATGATCTAAACGTGGCTGTTTGCTTATTGTTAAAAAAGTTGATGTTTATACACAAAATTTTTATTTTCTACTACATATATGACCCGTCGAGCTTTGTATCGCCAATAAAGTTGTCTGAAGGAGATTTCTTTATATTTTCTCACCTTTTGAACCTTCCTTGGACTCCTACAAATATTTCAAAACCAAATCGCCAAATCTAGAGAGCCAAATCGAACAGCAATAGATTTTTATATATAAAAAGAAGATTATTGCTTACTGTGTAGCGTTTGACCACAAGTCACCTGATGTTAAGTGACGATGTGGTCGAAGATGGCACCACGCTACACCTGAATTGGGAACTCGCTCTCAAGTGAGGCTGCCGGAACACACCGATAGTTGCTTGGCTACAGATTGAAGTTACTTATGTTTCATATTTATCTACATTTTTTTGGTATCGTTTGACAGCAAGTCAGCTAGTTTGATGTTAAGTGAAGCTGTGGTCGAAAGCGGCGCTGCTATACGCCAGGACTTGGAACACCTTTTGTTTGAACATTATGATAAAAAAATTGCAAAAGTAACTCTGTCTGTCTGTCTGATACGCTTTCATTCTTTAACTTCTGAACCGATTTAAATTAAATTTGGTACAGAGATAGTCTAGAGCCTGAGAAAGGACATAGGCTACTTTTTATCGCGATAAACTTCACGCGGGTGAAACCGCGGGGAAGAGCTAGTTTTATGTATATTGTTGTCCTAGTACAGTCAACAGACAGACAAAAGTCGCTGAACAATCACTCTTTTTTCTACTATCTTCATCATCTTAGACACCAATTTTTTACCTAATCATCACCTATGTGTTACGTTGTGGTCAAAATGATACCATGTAAAATGTCAAAAAACAATAATAATTACTGATTTGAAACACATTTGGAAAATCAAGAACGATCAGCTACTTTTGTCGCTGACTGTACCTACCCATAACACAAGTTTCGAGCTTAATTTGGGGCTAGGTCAATTTGTGTGCAATGGTCCCCCAATATTTATATTTATATTTATTTATATCTTCAGCCACACCGTCAACTCCAAATACTTTTTCACCAACTCTACCACGTGACGCTCCATAAAACTTTAACAGTCAACTGGCAATAGCACTCGTAACTGCTTGTTTCCTTAATACTTCACTGTTTATACCTTAGGTCACCTCACTTCTAAATCCATCTCTAAACACGTCTAAAAATAAATGTACTTGCGCAATGTCAGTGGAATACAGTTGTTAATCTCCATTCAATTGCGTTTATCAAGGTTTGTTTTTTTTAACTTTGTTTTTTTCCCTTAAAGATAATATGATATCAACAAGAAATGGCAATGAATGATGTAAAAGTTTTAACGACTGATAAGTTGAACGTAGTAACTGATTGTTTGATCAATAATACAAATTCAATCATTCCTTCATTTATCTGATTCAGAAAGTTTTTGTGTTGTTTCGACATTGTTTCAAAAATAGCCGAATTTATGATAAAATGTGTTATTTTGTAGTGAAGTAGATAAGTTAAATCAACTTGGTAAAACTTCAACGATGTTTTTTTTTCAATCTTACAGAGCACCTATATACATTGTTTGACTACAAACCTGACGTTAAATGTCGACGTGCACTTCACCCTACACACCTACGCGACGTTCTACATTTTACGAAGCTTCGTCACTGTCTCTGAACTACATAGTGGCACCAGCGCCGCCTTCAATGTACTGCGAAATTGCAAGAAATTAAAATTCCTCGACGGTTCGTAAAGCTTTGATATTTGACTGTAAAGTAAAAAGTTTTTTTTTGACAATTTATGTATCGACATTGCTTTTCTCTGGTTTAAAATTTAATAAAATAGACACTGTGAAAGTCGTAGAAATGAGGTGTAATAAATTTGGTAGAAAGTTTCTTTTACTGTGCAGAATGTAGATAGATAGGATTCTTCATTGGTACAGTCAACGACAAAAGTAGCTGATCATACTGGATTTTCCGATCAATCAATCAATCAAAACATTTATTTGCCAGTATAAATGGGTACATTGTAGGTGTTAGTAGTTTTAAATCTTCAAAACTGCTCCGTTAGGAATGCAAATATTAAAATTAATTAGTATTACATATTATATGACATTATTACATTAAATTATACATATCATCATTTTATTACATTACATTAACTATTATCATTTTATTACATCACATTTATTATTATCTTTTCATTGAATTACATTAATTATTAATATCATTTATATATTCATTTATTGAGTAATATGCCTTGTCAATTAAAAATCGTTTAAAATGTCTATTAAAAATGTCAGTTGATTGTAGCTCTCTTATACTCTTATCTTATACTAGGTGGAACTTTGTTATACAATTTAACTCGCATACAGAAGGCGTTTTTATCAGTAACGTTTGTTTTTTCCTTACTACTTACAAGGTTGCGTTTGACCGCAACACAACACACCTGATGTTAGGTGATGATTCATTTGAAGGTTGGTCTTTAAGATGATAAGAGAATCGGAAGAAATAGTTTTGTTCAGCTACTTTCGTCGTTGACAGTACAACAGATTTACAGATAATTTTTAATGTAAAACAATTTTAAAATTAATGCTGCCAAATAGGGTGGTCTTATCGCTCAAAGCGGTGCATTTCAGACAACTCAAAAGCAGTGGAAGAGTACAAAACTCGACCTATATGGAAAACGTATAACAAATCTTCCGTAAATGCGCTCGGAGTTTCTCGGTCGTTTGGCAGCATGTGTTTTCTAATAGTATATATTTTACATGCTAAAGTTTGCAACACATTAATCATATCGCAAGTTTGCGTCCAGATGTTGGTAGCTTTGAGTTTGAGAATGTTTTATGAAAGTAGTTTAGTGCAAGAATTGATGACATTTCAACGTACCTACTACTTGAGTCTCTCTAATGCCCGAATGACATGACATATCGATTCAAAACCGCGGATAACGGATCAAGATCGATTATTAATCAGAAACTGTTTGTTATTTTCTATTAATTAATAATTTTAAGAAAACCCGACATCTTTGACCGATTTTTATCATACATAGCTAAGAACACTTCCGACTATTTCACCTTTCAAACAAAAAAAAAAACTAAAATAATATTAATAGTAAGGTAGGTAGGTAGGTAGCTTGAGTCCTGCCCCGCTACCGGTGGCACTCTAGGTTTAAGTTTTTTATAGTAATTTTGTTTAATATAATTTTATAAAATTAATGTAAAAAACTTTTGCTTAAGAAAAGAAATAAATGAAGAGATAATAATAATATATTGATTTAATACTCCTCATAATTAGAAAATTACACAAGTAGGTACAAGCAAGATTGACAAGGTGAATTCTAACTGTATGAGGAGCTGGTGCCTGAAATAGGTTTTGAAAAACCTGTCCTACAGGTCACCAGGTCACCCCCCGCAGGTAGAAATCAAAATGTTTACAAAAGATGAAAATTACATTATATCTAAATTGGTCTAAACTAAATCTAAATTGGTTCCTCAGTTTGGAAGCTACGGTGCCACATACAGACACACACACATACACAAAGACACGTCTAATTTATATCACCCGTCGTTTTTTTTTTGCGTCGGGGGCTAAAAACCAATTGCTGTTCGGCTTGACCGATTTGTTCATATTTTGTTGTTGTGTGCCCAGTTGTCTAGGCAAGGTTCGTCTTACAGAAAATATTTGGAAAATCTACTGGAAAATTGAAAAACTTAACATGCTTTTTTCCATGAAATCAAGACCGTGCAAATCCTAGACGGTCATCATCATCATCATCATCATCAGCCCGTATCAGTCCACTGCTGGACATAGGCCCCTCCCAAGGTACGCCACTGAGCCCGGTCTTCGGCTCTTCTCATCCAACCACTGCCAGCCACTCGGCGCAAGTCGTCGTTCCACCTTGTCGCAGGGCGTCCTACACTACGTTTGCCAAGTCGCGGTCTCCACTCAAGAACACGTCTACCCCATCGGTTGTCGGTTCTGCGGCTTATATGACCAGCCCACTGCCACTTCAGCTTGCTAATTCTGTGGCTAGACGGACATTAAACCCCAAAAAAAAAAGTTAAAAATATTAAAGGCGTAGGTTGAGATGGGATTTGAACTGAGTATTGGCGCCTTGTAAGGCACAACCGTTCGGCCACCACCGCTCAGCCTCTTCTTATTCCCCTAAAATGAAATCCCCTGTCCCCACTCTTCACATAGTCCGCATATTGCCCTAAAATTAAATTCCTTTCTCATAAACATCCAAAATAAGTAAACAAATAAAGGAGTTTCGTATTTGAAACATTCACAACTAAATTGACAAGACAGGGGGTGGATAAATAGAACAAATGGGGAAGCTCGTAAAGGGTCCTGAGGGAGTTATATTTTCATGTAAATTCTAGCTGTAAGGGAAGAAGTATTTACAAGGTTTACGATACAGTTACAATGTCCATATACTTTTTTTATTACATCTAACAGCGTTTGACCACAAGTCACTGTCACAAAAATGACCAAGGTAAGTTCTGAAATTTATTAATATTTTTTTTATTTTTTATAGGATATAGGCAAGCATTTGACCACAGTCTCACTTGATGGTAAGTGAATGGGATACATAATAATAATATGATAACTTTATTTTTATTTTTTACTATTTACAGGGTAGCGTTTGACCACAAGTCACCGGATGTTAAGTGACGATGCGGTCTAAGGTGGCGTCATGATACACCTGGATTGGGAACTGGCGCTCAACGGAGGCTACAGGAACACACCGACAGGTGCTTGGCGACAGATTCTTAACTTGAGGGTGGTTACCGTTTCTGCGGGATAACAGGAAGACGCGGGCGAAACCGCGGGGCGCAACAAGAAAAACGAATTAAGTCGCTGCAGTGTGATAAAATTATATGAAACATAAAAAAATCTAGGTTTTATAAACATAAAAGAAACATCGAAACAAATGAATAAACGATTTCATCTCGATTCAATTTTAGTCTACCCGTTCTACATTCAATAAATTTGTTCAATTTGCATACGTATGAATATGTATGAGGCATCGGTATCATGAATGCCATAAATCGGTTCGAGCTATAATCGATTAACATAATAATTTGTTTGACTACTTAGGCGCTACGAAATGCTACGCGATGCTACGATGACCGGAAGTGGTGGTAGGTCATTTTCTTGTGCTCGCTTGGCTCGCTATGCTATGCGGATGTGGAAATCTAAGAATAAATGCAAAAAAAATTATAAAACTTGCGTAGAAACGAGGCTTTTTATTTCGCTCGATAATGTTATCGATACAGTTTTATAATAACATCGACATGTTTTTTTACACTAACCTATCCCTACTTCAAACAAAACTAATTCAAATGCAAACATTCACAAATACATCAAAATTCAATGCTCTACCAATTTTGAGAAACATTATCATAATTATAATTTGATTCGTCGAATACTCTAACTCAGCGGTCGACAAGCAGCGGCCCGCAGTCTTCTTGTATGCGACCCGTTACTGTTTACATTAGTAAATACGCTCTTGTCTTATTGATGAACACTCAGATGCCATTTTAAGAAATCAAAAGTCATCAACAAAGAAGATTGAATGTCATATACGAGTATGACCCAAAAAAAACAGTTTTTAGTAACTGTGGCGAGACGAGAAAATCACGAACATGATGGTAAGTGCCACGCTTGCCAGTTCTAGATACTGCACGGCAATGTACTGCGCTCGTCATCCAGAAACATTAGATGTCAAATCTGTTTATGCCCTGTAATTTCAGAGGAAAAATTGCCCTTCAATCTGGAATACAGTAAAGGCACTTCATATCTTGGCGGTTGAATAACCTGGAATGTTGTGGCGTTTAAACCAGGTGGACTCAGCACAAGAATGCTTGAACTACAGTACTCCTAGGCGATAGATCTCCATAGGCGACGGTGATTAGGCAGGTCTTCTGTTTGTTCCCCAGTTCATCCGAAAGTAACTCTGTATGTCTGTCTGTCTCGCTTACACGCCTAAACTACTGCACTTATTTAAATGAAATTTGGTATGGAGATAGCTTAACCTTGAGGAAGGATATATGATACTTTTTATCGCGATAAACTGTAGCCCACGCGGGTGAACCCTGGGGAACAGCTAGTAGACAATAAACAGCTAGCAGGCCCGCCTTGTCATTGTTTTGTCCCTGTTTGACCCTTGTCTGGTAAAAGGTTGGCGACCGCTGCCCTCACCAAATGTGGAACGTCCTGTCATTATCCTGAACCTTAAATGTAAATCAACCAATTTGAATGATATTTAGTTTATCCGGTCACGTGAACATGCCAATTAATGAATTAGGGTTTATTCGTGAATTTTAATAAACAATGTAGCGTTTATTTTTTATTTTATGAATTTCCTACTTATTTATAGATACTGCAATGCTAGCCTTTATTGACTTAAATATAATTTATATATAACTTAAATTGATATGTAGAGTAAACTAAGAATGGTCCATTAGAACTTTTCTTATTGTCTCAATTAAGGGAAAAACACTTTGTTTTTGTGTTCATTGTGTTCTTTACAGGCAGCACTCACTGAACTACGTATTCTTTTCACTCAAACTAATTCAAAAGGTCTTTGTCTTTTTCAGTCGTCTCACTATGTCCGTGTTGTCGAGGAGCTGGATAGCCTCGACGTTCATGATGATGAAGTCTTTGTTCATGAGCTTCAGCGTATTTTTAAATAATATCTGCGACCAAGTCCACCTTGAGGTCACTTAATGTCGGAGTCATCCTCTTAAAACTAAAACAATGCCAAGGTACATTGACCCTGTTAGGACGTCAGAAAATAGGAACTAGACGAACGAGCACATTTTCTCATTTACTAGGTAATAAAGCAAACTAATTATAAATGGGTTCAGCAACTCCCTTTAGTGTTGTCGGTTGTAGTTT
Source organism: Opisthograptis luteolata (assembly GCA_931315375.2). Lineage (NCBI taxonomy): Eukaryota > Metazoa > Arthropoda > Insecta > Lepidoptera > Geometridae > Opisthograptis > Opisthograptis luteolata. The sequence continues at coordinate 8,188,530 of OV928053.1, read as the reverse complement.
AATTGCTTAGAAAGAAATGTAGATGGGTAGTCTTAGGCCCGTATTCTAGAATGATGCTCAAGCGATGATCAGTACAGTCAAAGATAAAAGTCGCTGAACAATAACACATTTTCTGATTACCGTCATCATCTTCAACACTAACTTTTCACCACATCATCACTAAAATCAGTGTGTGTTATGTTAAAAAGCTACCTTGCAAAATGTAAAAAAAAACCTAATTATTACTGCTCTAAAATATATGACACATCTAGTATGATCTACTTTTGTTGCTGAATGTACCTACTTGAGCACAGATTTGACGTTGTCAGTTCATATAAATATGTCACTTAATCGCTACACAAGCATAGATCAATGCTTGAGCAGAGTTAAGTTAAGCCTTAAGGATCGTCATGCTGTAAGAAACTGAGGACGGGCGACGTCGCCGAGGCAGGCCCCGAAACAGATGGCGTGATGAATTTGGCTCATTCCAATTTTCCTCAGGGGACCTGATGTTGCGGGATCAAGATATCTGCAGTGCAATTCTAATTCACTCGGAAACTCTTCCGACGACCACAAAAGTTTCCGCGATAATTTTTAAGACGCGTTTCACAAATCTGAATTCGGAAACTGACATTCAATTTGACAAACCCGCTGTTTAATCGCGGAAAAGTTTCCGACGCCTATATTCTTCCAGAAAACGTTTCTTCCGAGCGAATCTTTCCAAGCGAATTAGAATCGCACTGCTGGAAAAGAGTAGGCAACCTTTATCCAGCAGTGGGACATTGTAGGTAAAGTAAAAAAAGCGTGTTTCTGACCTTTCCCAACATCTAAAGTTCTCGTCACAAATATTTCACTGACAGTTAACAGTAGAATACCGTCATTATATGTCACATGTAATAAATAAAGCAGCACGCCGCCCGAGCTGACACGATCTTGGCACGATGTCAAGACGTTCATTCAGACAATCTGCCACTTCCGCAGAAGTATTTTGGCTGTCAGTGACGAAGCTTTAGTTAGACAAATAGTGGGGTTGACATTGACTAGGATTATATAGGGCCGGTTTTTTGATTCATCGTCAAAGTTTACTACAGGCAAAATTGTGTGGGAAAAGTAACCAACCAAAAATCTATACCAAAGCTACGGCTGTGATCTTGACGGAATAAAACACATGGAAGGGAAGAGGAAGACCGAAGAAAAGGTGGATGGATTGTGTAAGGATCGATATGAATGAAAGGGGAGTGAATGAAGCGATTACAGCTGATAGGGGAGAGTGGAAGAAGAGTACATGCTGCGCCGACGCCAAATAGATGTGACCAGGGCAAGAAAAAGAAAACACTCAATCTAGTATCTAGCTATTGTACCTGTTTATTATTTTCTAATATTTTTATTTTCTTAATTTAATAATTATATTGATACTTGTTAAAATTATTGTTTTTTAAATTTCACATGCCAGCTTAGATGGCAAAATAGATAGCCAATATCTTAAGTAAGACCAATATGCACTCTATTTTTATTGAATAAATCATTTAATTTCAATCAAAGCTTGTTGTGATCGTTCAGCGACCTCATTAAGCGCAACCTAGACTGATACACAAATCGCGCTAGTTTATGTACTGACTACTCATACATTGTGTGAAATTCTCAATGGACTGTTTACAAACAAAACTTGTTTTCGTTTGTGGATCTTGTTTATGGGCAGTTTTACTGTCCACTAGTGGATTGGTAGGAAATCGTAAGCTTTGAAGCTCTGGCACTGTGTGTGGCCTCCAGTGCCAAGGGAAGTCTTTATGGGTCTCAGTTATGATTGTGTTGATAAACGGAAGTGTAGGTAATCCCTTGATCCGGCTCGAAGGACCAGGAATTGTAGGTAATCCCTGGGGTCTAGGGCTGTAGTGGACTGTATATTTGAAGGATTCTTGCCGGCGGGCAGAAGGAAAACACAGGTTCTGACTTCGAGGCTCCGTATATTTCTTGCTTACTGGTGAACTGCTGGCGAACTACTACAACTTTCTCGCCAAAATGTCTCGCTTATATATGATTTAGAGGTCTCGCAACTAGCGGCGACAGGAGACCTCCTCTCTCGGCCGTTGGACCAATGGCGTCACCGTGACGGGTGATATTGCTGTCTCTGTCGACGCGTATGGCTATCTTTTTCTAACAATCTAGTGTATTGCTATCCCTATCGGTTGTCTCTTTCTATTCTGCTAGTTGCGGGACTAACTACCTACATGCTATCTTTAATCATATTTACAATTTTCTAATAATTAACTTAAGTCTACGTTGCGTCGCTAACAATTTCCCCCCCAGTGCACGATTTATCGTGCACTCCTAATTCGGGTCGCGACGCTGCTGGCACGACGATGATGAGGCGCGAAGTAGGCCGCCTCAGCACTCCTCCCGCCGTCCGGACGTCCACGACTCTCGTTCTGCCGTCGGGGCCGACGTAGGTCTTGACGACTTCCCCTCGTGGCCATGTGTTCCGGGGTAGGGACGCATCGGCGATAATTGCGACGTCACCTTTCTCTGGATCCGTAGAACTTCTTCCGTTGAGTTTTCGTGGCATGAGAGTGGGTAGGTACTCTCGTAGCCATCTTTTCGTTTCCTTCGTTTTGTGAGGACGAAAGATTTCTTCCTTATTTTTCTTGTGGTATGGCTTCCACTTGGTGTCATCTCGCGCAGCGGCCGTGGCGAATCTCTTTTTCTTGCACAAGTCTATGAACATAAAGACTCTGGCTGTCGCACGAAGCAGGCGCGTCCAGCTTGAGAATCTTTCCGGGTCTGGTAGGTCATGTTCTCGGCTTGCCGTAACGGTGGCAACTGTAGTTGGCTTCTTTTCTTCCCCAGTGAGTTCGGTCTTCCAAAACTTTTCGTAGGCCATTCTGACTCGGGCCGGTACAGGAACTCGGGGCCGCAGAACCATCTCGACGCGCGACTGAAGTCCCTGGGCACTTCTCTGGTCGCATCATCTGCAGGATTTTGCTTTGTTGGGACCCATCTCCATTCAGGTGACTTTGTGAGGTCCTCGAGCTCAGCGAGACGATGAGCGACGAACGGTTTGAACCGTCGCGGATCAGACTTCATCCACTGAAGTACAGTACTGGAGTCGGACCAGTAGACTCTCTCGGTGATGTCTAAGTTGGTTTCTTCTGCAATCGTAGCAGCCAGTCTCGCTCCCAGAAGTGCAGCTTGCAGATCAAGGCGCGGGATAGACACCGATTTGAGTGGTGTCACTCTGGCTTTTCCTGCTACGAGCGCGACGTTGACTTCACCGGAGGCGGTCGTTGTCCTCCAGTACGTAGCTGCTGCGTATGCGGTCTCGCTAGCGTCGACGAAGGTGTGAAGTTGTCCTTTTCTTTCTGATGTCGATAGACATCTGGGGACCTTCAGTTGGTTCAGCGTCTGTACGTCTTCGATGTATTCCAGCCATAGTTGTTGAGATTCTTCGTTGATGGTCTCGTCCCACTGCGTTCCGGCTCTCCAAATATCTTGGATCAGTCTTTTTCCCTTTATCAAGACTGGTGCGACGAGTCCCATGGGGTCGAATGTAGACATGACTGCGCTCGTGACTTCTCTTTTCGTTGGTGCTCGGTTTCCGTCTGCGATGTCGCTTGGCGTGTTTCTCAGGCCTATGCGTCTTGCCAGTGCGTCTTCGTTTACGAGCCATCGTAAACCGAGCGTTTTCTCTTCTTCATTGCCGAGCCGTACTTCGTTCGGCGATTCTTCGTTCTTCGCTACTCGACGCAGTGCCTCTTTCTCGTTGCTAGCCCACTGTCTCAGCTCGAAACCGGCTGCCTTGTGGACTTTGTCGACCGTTTGCGCTGTTCGTGCAGCTTCTTCGGTGCTTCTAAAGCTCTGAAGGTAATCGTCCATATAATGGTTATGAACGATCGCTCTGGCTGCTTCAGGATGTTCCTTCTCATGTTCCTTGGCGTTCAGGTTCTTGACGAAAATAGCTGTGGCGGGCGATGACGCTGCTCCGAATATGACAGACGTCATTCTGTATTCTTTCGGCTTCTCGTGCCGATCTTCACCTCTCCATAGGTACCTCAGACTGTCGCGGTCTTCGTCGCGAAGGCGGATCTGCAGGAACATCTCCTTTATGTCAGCTACCACTGCTACGGGCCCTTCTCTGAATCTGAGAAGTACTCCAAATAGTGATTGGAGTAGGTCGGGTCCTGGGAGCAGGGCGTCGTTCAAGCTCTTTCCTTCAAATCTTGCTGCGGCGTCGAACACAATGCGGGTCTTTTTCTTTATGGGATGCACTACTGCGAAGTGTGGCAGGTAGAAGGTCCTGCCCGGCGTGGAGTCGGCTGGCGCTTCTTCGGCGTACCCACTGGCAAGCAGGTGTTTCAATTGCCTTCCGTATTCCTCCTTCAATGTTGCGTTCTTGTCGAGCTTTCTCTCGATGCCCGTCAATCGACTGTGGGCCTGGACATAGTTGTTCGGTAGTGTTTCGTTGTCCGTTTTCCACAGAAGTCCAGATTCAAATCTTCCATCGGGTTGACGCCTCGAAGTTGCTTCGAGGACCGCCAGGGCTCTTCCGTCGGCGTCGTTGCTTGGGCGTCGTGGCTGTATGCCGATCGCTTCTAGATCAAAGTGTCGTTTGATCATCTCGTCCATCTGGTCTTCGTCACTTGCTTGTCGGCAGTGGTTAACGAAGTTTACTGGTGAAGCGTATCCAGAGCGGTAGCCATGTAGCACCCAGCCCAGGCCGGTGAGTGAAACGACTGGTTCGTCTGGTTCACCCTTCAGAATCTTCCTGGAAACGATTAGTTCCCAGTTGTCTTGCCCGATGAGTAATGCTGGTCTCTCTCGATCGTAGAGTAGCTCGTTTTTCATGTTTTGCAAGTGCTTGCATTTCTCGACGGCTTCTTTGCCGACATACTGCGGTGATAACTTCAAGTTTTCTACGGTGCGGGCGCCTTTGAGAACTCTCTTGTCTCTGCGATGCGCTCCTTTGATCTTGAGGTCCATCCGCTGTGAGTCCATTTTCTCAATAAGTTTGCCACCGACGGTTTCTAACGTGAGGGATTCTTCCTTCCCAGTGGCTCCGATCTTTGCCGCGATGTCAGCATCGATCAGTGAGACGGTCGATCCTTCGTCTAGCAAGGCGAGAATGCGTGCCGAGCCTTTGGGACCGTAGACGTCGACTGGGATCATTTTCAAATAAACTTTCTTCCCATCGGTAGCAGCGTACACGGACTTCACCACGTGCGTTGAGTTTTCTTCCGTGGTTCGATGACACGGTGAGAGGTCCTGCTTTTCTCGTTGCACTGGTGCTGTCGTTCGTTCCGAGTGCAACATAGTGTGATGCGGGCGCTTGCATTTCTTGCAGCCTTGACCTCTGCAGCTGTTTCTTGTATGTCGTCGACGTAGACATCTGAAGCAGAGGTGCTTCTGTCTCGCTATTTCCCATCTAGCGTCGACGGTGGCTTCACGGAATTTCGTGCATTCCGTTACCCAATGTGCTTCTTCGCAATTCACGCAAAGCTTCTTCGATGACGTGGATGGCTCATTTGTGGCTTCGTCGCCTTCGTGGGTCGAGTGAACGGGATATTTTGCGTTTCCTTTTTTCTTGCTCACGTTTACGGGCACGATTTTTCTATACAGCTTAGCTTCGGCGCTCAGGAAGTCCCTCAGCTTGACTAATTCAGGGCCTTTGGCGCACTTTGATTCGAAGTCGAGCCATCTGGGACACTGAATCGGTGATAGCTTCGCCACGATGCTTCTGCAGAATTCCGCTGAGTACAAGTACTCAGGTTCGTCTAGGGCACGTATCGTTGTCACTGCGTTTTTGACGCAGCTAGCGAGGTAGCACAAATCTTTGGGCGAGTCTCCGAGTTTCGGGAGTTGCTTGATTTTCTCAAATTCTGTTTGGACGAGCTGCTCCGGCCTTCCAAAATTTTCTTCTAGTGAATCCATCACTTCTTCGGGGTCGCAGGTGATAGACATTAGACATCTCACTGATTGATAAGCCGGTCCAAGTACCACTTTTCTCAGGCGAGCCATGTTCTGCACGTCGTTGAAATATCTTGAGCTGTCTTTGTATGCTCTCTTGAAAGGCAGCCAATCTTCATGTGCCCCATTAAAGGTGGGCAATTCTGTGTAACTGAACGATGTGTGCGGTACGGCAGGCTCTCGTTGTTTAGTGTTGTTGATCTTGATAGCTTCAGTTAGCTCTCTTAGATCGCTTCTCAATGCGTTGTCTTGCATTGGTTTCAACACGTTACCTTGCAGTGGTTCTTCCATATAGGTAGCTGTATGCTCCACCCATTGCTCTACTTGCGTAGATCGTTCGATTTCTAATTCCGCGCTCAATTGATCTTCGGACTGATAACAATTGGCGATTTCTACGTCATTCTGAGCGAGGATGGTGTTGAGACGGGCTTCTTCTATCTGGCATTGAATCAGTCTTCTGTTTGCTTCCAACGAAGTTAATCTTGATGACTTGACTGATCCCGGAACTACTGTTCTGCGAGGACCACATGTTCCCGAAGACGCGTACGGTGGAACTTGGTTTCCTCCAATGTTCTTCGGTTGCATGTTGGCTTCTGAAGGCGCTAACGGTGGAACTTGATTTCCTCCAATGTCCTTCTTTTTCATGCTCGCTTCTGAAGGCGCTAACGGTGGAACTTGATTTCCTCCAATGTCCTTCTTTTTCATGCTCGGCTTTTTTCTCTGGCGCGTAGCAGTCGATGATGCGGCGGCGGAAGCACCAGCGGTCAATGTGGCATCGCTGGCTCCGGGTCTAGCGGTATACGCGGCGTCTACTGGGGTGGTATGACGCGGCGAATTCGCGGGTGCCTGCATATCGGCTGCGGCATGCGCCTGCTGAGACGTCCGTGTCGATGCAGCGGCTGCAGCGGCAGCGGCGGCGGCGGCGCGAGTACGAATCGGCATCGTAACTGACGCGGGAGCGCTCATACCGTAAGCGTCCGTCGCGGCGGGAATGGTCGCGGCGGGGCGCACGGGCGCCGGCATTCCAGCGGTGGAAACCGAGAGCGGGGCAGCGCCACGGGGCGCTACCGACGCGGCGGCGGAATGCACGAGCGGAGCTGTTCCTTTGTTGGCTGCTGTTGCTGCGGTGGACGTCGAGGCAGAAGTGCTTGTTTCAGCCGGCGTGTTGATCGACCAGTCGGTGGTAGTCGCCGTTTCGGCGGAATTCTCCTTGTCGTCGGTGCGTCCCGATCGCGTCTTGACGGGCGATCTGGAACGTACGATTGGCATTTTCCTTCTTGACGATCCCTTGATCCGGCTGCTCGAAGGACCAGGAATTGTAGGTAATCCCTTGATCCGGCTCGAAGGACCAGGAATTGTAGGTAATCCCTGGGGTCTAGGGCTGTAGTGGACTGTATATTTGAAGGATTCTTGCCGGCGGGCAGAAGGAAAACACAGGTTCTGACTTCGAGGCTCCGTATATTTCTTGCTTACTGGTGAACTGCTGGCGAACTACTACAACTTTCTCGCCAAAATGTCTCGCTTATATATGATTTAGAGGTCTCGCAACTAGCGGCGACAGGAGACCTCCTCTCTCGGCCGTTGGACCAATGGCGTCACCGTGACGGGTGATATTGCTGTCTCTGTCGACGCGTATGGCTATCTTTTTCTAACAATCTAGTGTATTGCTATCCCTATCGGTTGTCTCTTTCTATTCTGCTAGTTGCGGGACTAACTACCTACATGCTATCTTTAATCATATTTACAATTTTCTAATAATTAACTTAAGTCTACGTTGCGTCGCTAACAGGAAGATAGAACGTTTTCTAGAAAATTACGTCTAGATTTGAAGCGATGACAGCTCGATAGTATTGATGTTGGCTTAGGATTATGACCCGTAGGTCCATAACTAACTGAGATGACGCAACGACCCAAAGTGAGTCTTTGCGCCCGATCTGTCGCCAAGCACCTATCGGTGTGTTCCGGTAGCCCCACTTGAGAGCCAGTTCTCAATCTAGGTGTATCGTGACGCCATTTTCGACCACACCGTCACTTAACATCAGGTGACAAGTGGTCAAACGCTACCCTATACGAAGTAAAAAATAAAATAAGTCGCCATTTTCCTCTTCCCGGGCCTCCTCCTGCCAGCTTCTCACACCTGGGACGGCGGCCAAGTGGCCGTCGCCCCATCGGTCGATTAATATATGATAGTAAAGCCTCAAGGATCGTAACGCAGTACTGGGTACCTGAGGACGGACGACGTCACCGAGGCAGGCCCCGAAAAAATGGGGTGACGACCTTGAATCATTACAAGAACTGAGGTTTGAGGTTGCAGAGGATTGAGATATCTAGAAGGAAATAGGGGAAATTTTTGCCTAGCAGTGGGACAGCATAGGTTAGGTAAAAAAAAAGGCTGATCTAAAACTTTCGGCGATCCTAAAGTCTGCCAATACCAGGGTTGCCACTAACTCATACGAACAATGTCATTAAAAGCCTTTACTGAAGTGGATATAGGAAACGTTTTTGTTTGGATACTAGCCCTGAATGTATTGTTTTATCGTTGAACACAATGGGCTCATAAATAACTCGATAAATAAGTAGGTGTCACAAAGTCATTGTGACCTGATTACATGCTTGTAATTATTTTTCAATTGACTTGTATTTATATGGACTGTTGTTAGGGAAAATGTGTTTGCATTTATAAGTTACTTGCGTCCGTCATGCGTCACCTTAAAGCAAAAAGTGTTATTTTTAGCGCCAGTTTTATAAACGTCTGTAAGTTAAACGTCAGACCAAATGTTGGTAAATTTGAACTTTTTGACAAATTTTCCGTACATTAGTACCGTAAATATTAATTTGACAGTTAGATCAAATTAACCGAAATAAGATATGAAAGAAAAGTTTATAAAACCGGCCCTAAGGGTTTCTTACCCCAAGGATTAAACTGGCCCCTATTACTAAGACTCCGTTGTCCATCTGTCACCAGGCAGGTATCTCATGAACTGTGATAGTTATATAGTTGAACATTTCACAGATGATGTATGTTTATTGCCGCTATAACATCAAATACTAAAAAAACAGAATAAAATAAATCTTTAAGGGAGCTACCATACAACAAACGTGATTCTTTTGCCTTTTTTATAGATAACTAGTTGCGCCCGCGGTTTCACCCGCGCCATCCCGTTATCCCGCAGGAACCTCTTTCCGGGATAAAAAGTAGCCTATGTGTCAATCCAGGGTATAAGCTATCTCCATTCCAAATAACATTAAAATCAGTTTAGTAGTTACGGTGATACGTGGTATCCACACACACACACACAAACTTTCGCATTTAAAATATAAAATAATAAAAAAGTAGGATAGAAATAAGAAATTTTACTCGAGAATCCTTTGTTAAAGTCGTCGCTAAAATGGTATTTCGTATAAAAATCTATTATTATTCCAGCCTCCGCGCTCCATCTATCAAACTCTCATCCCAGTTATCGGGTGCATGCACTCGTGTGCTTATCGTGATAAAACGGGAGCGGGACACATTACGTTCCTCTGTGGATAAAGAAAATAATTTACGCGAGAAATCCTTTACGAGCGGTGCAAGGTTTAAGCGGTAGCGTTTGTATTAAGCGGCAAAAAAGTAAAATATTCCGAAAGTGACACAAGACAGAAGAAAAACGTAGATAAATCAATAAATATGTTTATTTAATAGGATACATAAGGTCACTTTAAAAAAATGCAACTTAAAAGTAGCTACGCCTGTTCCAACCTCCTTACGCCGGCAAAAGAACAGGCAAGAAACGCCCAGCAGCTAATTCTTTGGGCGCGATCACATATACCATTTTATTTTTATTACCAGTTGATTGAATTGGAGCAACTTCACTACAATTCCAAGCAATACGATTATATAGTTAACGTTATAATATTACACCACAGCAATACAAAATTAAACAATGTAAAAGGAAAGATCTTAATGCGTTGTTATTCGAAGCATAGCGTGGCGCCTTCGGCCATATCGTCAATTAGCATTACATTGCTCATAGTAAGACGCCACCCTGTGAGAAAAAAATAAACACTGCAATTATTTGATATTCAATATTTTTTGTCTCGCTATAAAAAAATGTAAAATGTAAATTTCATTTAGCGTACTTTAAATGATAGAATGTTTCATATAAAAACAATTTTATTTACATCTCTACCGCTTATAGCTTACACCAAACAAAGAAGAAGCGTAATGGGAAAAAAAATACGGAGTTACCGTGAACAGCCAGTTAGGTGAGATGTGATCGAGTGCCATGACTGGCAGGTTGCATTGCACCCCCCGACGGGGGTGGTTAAAGGATGTGCTGTGTGTGACAGCTACTAATACTCAGTGATATTAGTTGTAGGTTCTTGTGTTAGCAAGGATCTCTTAGCGACAGCGTTTGTAGGGGATTCTTTCATTCAATCGTAGTCAAAATTAGCCTATTATATACTATAGTCCAGGGTATCATATATGATCATCATCATCATCATCATCATCATCAGCCTATTACGTTCCCACTGCTGGGACTCCGGCCTTCTCTCAGAGAGAGTATGGGCCGTAATCTACCACCTGAGCCCAGTGCGGGTTGGTAGATGTCGCATGCCCTTGAATGTTGTGGTTCTTGGACATGCCGGTTTCCTCACGATGTTTGTCTTCGCCGTTTTTGAGCAATGGTAAATCCGCACGAAACTTATTAAGGTAAAGGTGTGGGGCCGAAAGGATTCGAACCCGGTGTCGGCGGCCACCATCGCTCTCGCTATAAAGTCCTTTAACATATATTATGACCTGGCCCTCAATAATGAACCGTCGTATTAACTATCACCTTGCGGGGTAAGGTGCGGTATCGCAGATCGGTGGGAGGCGGAACGTCCAATCTGTACCTATTAATACAATTCTTCTGTGCCTTTAATTAAATGTGTTTTTGAACTGATACAGAACTAAACTTGACTACGGTTGAACAAGTCCAATATAGACTGTCATCAAATCTGAAGACATCGATTGAGCTAGTTTGACAAAGTCCTAGCAGGAAGTTCTTGGACTGAGCTGAAGTAAAATAGTATATCCTAGGAATTCCGCTTCAGACCTTATTGCTTCCTGAAACTTAAACCTCTTTGTGTTACCTAAGCAAACCGTTTGAGAGAAGATATTTCATTCATTTTCAAGACGCAAGCAGTGAGATGTCGAATTTCAAAGAAGTTATCCGTTGCTGCTGCCAGTTCGTACTTAGGTTTACCTGTATAGAAAGATAGGCTTTGTTAATTAAAGAAAATAGTAATGAGTCCAGCGTTTGGTTTACGGTGTTGTGTGCGTGAGCTTCTATGTGTGAGTTTTTTGAAATAGATGTGTAGGCTTTTACTCCATTTTGGTTTTAGAACAGTGCTGTAAGGATGAGTAAGTGAAAAAATATACCGACCTTTTGAACCGTATCGGTTGTTATAGAGAGAAAAACTTCGAAAAATATCGTCATTTCCTATCAAGCATAATGATAATTTTTTTATAAACTTCATGCTTCCGCTAAATATGCTTTTAACATTTGTTTCTGCGTCTGCTCTTAATATGACACTTTCAAGATTAAATAGTAACATTAAATACGATACCAGAGTTGTGTTAAAAGTATGTTGAAATTGGTCCAAATTGCTACTCTATTCCATTATAAATTTAAAATTTAAAAATCCCTTGTCATCTTGGACCGGTTTTCATCAAACATAGCTAAAAATACTCGCCCGTAACTCACCTTTCATATAAAAAAAACTAAATTGAAATCGCTTAATCCGTTCGCGAGCTACGGTGCCATAGACAGGCAGACACATGAAACTTATAACACTCCTCTTTTTGCGTCGGGGGTTAAATATTAAAAATATCGACGATATATACCGTTGACTTCATAAAAAGATCGCTGGAAAGACAAAGTGACAAAAGACTTGCGCGCTCCAGGTGGAGGACTGGCAGGAGGTGGCGCACGACAGACCGAAGTAGCGTCTGTTATTATCGTAGGCCAAGACTAACTTTGGCTCGTCACACCTCAGTTAGTTTCTAGTTTAGTTATGGTGACATTGTAGCCGTCCAATGTCGCAGCCGTGACATTGTGGCAGCCCGCAGCCCGCACGGCGCAATTATTGCGAGCAAATCGTATTTTAATGCGAAATCAATGTAAATAAGGTCTCCTCAAAGGTGAAGGAATGACGCGACGGTCTAAAAGTAATTTGCTCACTGTGTAACCTTGATATAGTCAAAAACCGGCCAAGTGTGAGTCGGACTCGCGCTCAAAGGGTTCCGTACCATTATCTATAAAAACAAAAAGAAACACGTTTGTTGTATGGAAGCCCCGTAAATCACGCGTGAACGGATGGAACAATTTCGCTGAAATCCATTTTTTGTGTTCGTTGAAGTCCATAGAGGGTTTTTATATGAAGAGAAAAAATTAAAGTTTCCAGGAGAGTATTGAAATTTGGATAAAACGGAAAGTGCTTTTTTCTATAAGCAAAAAATCAAAATCAAAAAATCAAAAAAAAATTATTTATAGGATAAATTGTGATCACTTTAAAATGTCAACTTAAAACTAGCTACGCCTGTTCCAACCTCCTTCCGCTGGTAAAAGAACAGGCAAGGAACGCCCGGCAGGTACTTTTTTTTTTTGCCTTTTGTAGGTTATGTCTTATTGCGATAAATTGAAGTCCACGCAGGTGAAATCTAGCTGGATTTAAATAAAAATGAATACTACTTCAATACATTGTGCAATAAAAAAAAACAACACTACACACTTGCACACACACATCACATACACATACACAAACACACACAAACATAGAGCACCCCAAACTCCACACGTACAAATGAAAAATGTATGTAGGCGCCAGACGTCGTTGCTCCACCGGCCGTGAAATATCTGCTTCTTCAAGAGTCGCCATAAATAATACATCATCATCATCAGCCTGTATCAGTCCACTGCTGGACATAGGCCTCTCCCATGATACGCCACTGAGCCCGGTCTTCGGCTTTTCTCATCCAACCACTGCCAGCCACTCGGCGCAAATCGTCGCTCCACCTTGTCGCAGGACGTCCTACACTACGTTTGCCAAGTCGCGGTCTCCACTCAAGAACACGTCTACCCCAACGGTTGTCGGTTCTGCGGCTTATATGACCAGCCCACTGCCACTTCAGCTTGCTAATTCTGTGAGCTATGTCGGTGACTTTAGTTCTCTGACGGATCACCTCATTTCTGATTCGATCCCTCAGAGAAACCCCAAGCATAGCTCTTTCCATAGCTCGCTGAGCGACCTTAAATCGGTGGACTAGTCGTGCCGTGAGTGTCCATGACTCGGCTCCGTATGTCATAACGGGTAGGACGCACTGGTTGAAGACCTTTGTCTTTAGACATTGTGGTATGCGCGACGAGAAGACTCGACGAAGTTTTCGAAATGCTGCCCAGCCCAGCTGTATTCTTCTGTTGGCTTCTTTCTCGAAGTTGTTCCTACCAAGTCGGAGCATTTGTCCTAGGTAAGTGTATTCGGGAACAACTTCGAGCGCAACGCCGTCAACAGCAACCGGCTCCGGAATGACATGTTCGTTGAACATAACCTTGGTTTTGTCCAAGTTCTTCCGGAGCCCAATGCGTTGAGAAGAATCAGCTAAGCCGTCCAGCATTTGCTGCAAGTCCTGCACGGTTTCAGCCATAATGACGATGTCGTCTGCAAATCTCAAGTGTGAGATGTAAATAATACATGCTTGTGTTGTATTATTATTCGAGTAACATTTCTTTTATTAGGGGGGATGAGAGGGCGAAGATCTTTGTGTTATTATTTTCATAATTTTTTGGGTGCTTTTCAGAATTAGCAAGCTGAAGTGGCAGTGGGCTGGTCATATAAGCCGCAGAACCGACAACCGTTGGGGTAGACGAGTTCTTGAGTGGAGACCGCGACTTAGCAAACGTAGTGTAGGACGTCCTGCGACAAGAAGGAGCGACGACTTGCGCCGAGTGGCTGGCAGTGGTTGGATGAGAAAAGCCGAAGACCGGGATCAGTGGCGTATCATGGGAGAGGCCTATGTACATCAGTGGTCTGATAAAGGCTGGTGATGATGATGGGTCATTTTTGCAAAGGTGCAAAGAGTTCATCATCATTTGAAGGCTGATGTCGCGCAATGGGTAACGAGCTGACTGCGAAGCTCAAAGGTACAATTCCAAGACAAATATTTATGTATTGAAAAAGAACTGGAGATGCAAATTTGACATAAGCTCCATGGAAATATCTCCATAGATCGGTTATTGAAACCGGCCGCATAATGACATATGATGACATGACATATCGATCCAAAACCGCGGATCAGGATCGATTATAAATTTTGTGCGTTAGTTATTAGTAGCTGAAAACTGGTTTATGGGATGCAACTCAGGTTTATTATCATTGTATTGAATTCAAATCTAGGGAAATCGACACGCTGGTGCGGCGCTTGATCACAGTACCAATGAGCCGAAACGCTTTAATGTAATTTATAGTCTGACACACAGTACTACAACTAGCTACTTATTTCAATCCACGCCGAGACTCGGTTTCTATAATCAGTTCCAGACAAAATACTCGACTACGCAGAAATCCTTACGCACGCGTTGAAAGGAGAGTTCAGGCCTATGACCCTACCACAATAAAAACTGCATGACGCTATCCGGGCTAAAATTGTAATGTCGACGCACTCCGTACTCGACTTGACCTTAAAACTCTTCCAAACAATAAAGACCCATAACCGACGCTAATAAAACACACATTCCAATCAAAATCAGATCATTCATAAGACCTTTTCAATTCCAGATCCAATTGCCATTGAAGACTGTTCAGATTGCTACACGACTTAACTCAAAGCCTTTGCCGCGCTAAACTAGACGTTAACACCAGCCAATTGGATAAAAAATGCTGCTGAGACACCTCGCAGGAAGCTCTGGAACTTGGATAATGCCCTTTACCATGGCAGCAATTTTTCGAATTCGACTCATTTGCTTTAGAATACCGCTCATATTTCTTTGCCACCTCATTATTTGCCACAGCGCAAACGTTGTAACAGCCTTCGTGATGGGTATTGAAGACTGGGCTTTGAGTTATGGGTAGTTAAGTTGAGGTTTAATTGATTGGTGTATGGAAGCCTCAGGAGAGTGTCACGACATTGCATTCCAGGAGATGCGAATGACTCTACGATGACAACGACCAGACAAGGGCACACCACACTTGCTCATGCATGAGGTATCTTACGATAAACAGATTTGTATTGTTTTTATTTGATATAAAGTGTCGGTATAACATGTGGCATGCGTTTAGTCTAGCAGTGATTGGTTGAAAATAACCTAGTACCACATAGAACAACTAAGTAGATATAAAGAAACCTAACGCTTTATAGTATTTTGCCCGTTCTTTTGCCGACGTAAGAGGTTGGTACGGTCAACAACAAAAGTCGCTGATCATTTACTAATTTTCCGATGATCATTATGATCTTAACACTAACCTTTGACCGCACCATCACTTAACATAATGTGTGTTGTGTCGTGGTAAAACCCTACATTGTAAGTTGTGAAACAAAACCCAAACATTAGTGCTCTAAATCACATTTGTAAAATCGAGTATGACCAGCTACTGTTGTCGCTGACTGTACAAAAGTAGGATTTTGAAATTTTTTGAATGTTTTGATTACATTGACGGAAATTAGAACACCATGAAAAGAAAGATCTTATCGTTACCTTCAGTGGGCGGTCTTATCGCTCAGAGCTATTTCTACCAAACAACCTTTGGATTGGGGGTAGAATAAATCAAAATCCTTTCTTAGCGGATGCCTACGTCATAACATCTACCTGCATGCCAAATTTCAGCCCGATCCGTCCAGTGGTTTGGGCTGTGCGTTGATAGATCACTATGTGAGTCAGTCAGTCACCTTCGAGTTATATATATTTAGATGAATATGAATAGAGACTTGAGTCTAGACACTGCACCTTTACAAGTAAACATATAAATTATCTATAGCCAGCTCAGCAAATATTTTGCAAACATAAATAGATTGTACCTATACAGATAATTAAATCGTTTATTTTTCTAAACTGTTTTGTTTATCAACAATTTATTATAGAGAGGTAAATGTTGTTTGTATGGGTATTTGTAAAAGACTGCTGCGATTTAGAAAATTATTTCATTTAGCAGAGCTAAAAAAATCTACACTTGAACGGTCAACGTGAAGACGTGAATGCACTTGAGTTTACGGCTAACGTCAAACGCCAATGTGAATGCCGTTGTCAAATATCGTGGCCACACTTATGTCAAACGTCAATCACCGCGCTATTTCACGGCATTTCCCGTTAGTGTGGCCCCAGCATTACAGAGTAGCGTTTGGCCACAAGCAAGCGAGCGTTTGATATCTAGTTTATTTTAAACTTGAGGCTGTCAAAATTTCTGCCTACACGTGTGCAGTCGGGAGGATTGCTAGTAGGTACTTCATATTTTATAAATGCGATATTAATGATGATACAAGTTGACATTTAATAATGTATTCCTCTATTTAAGAACATAAATCAAATGTCTGGCCGCTCTCCAAATGAATAGAATGGAGCCGTTAGCTTAAATGTGCTTACGTATCAGACACTAATTTCATAAATCGTAAGATGAAATCGTATCCAACAACGATATATTTGTCAGCCGATTAAAAATCGGACAATCGTCGACGGACGATTTTTTTCATCAAAGTCCGTCAAAACTATAACACATGGCTTAAAGTGTCCTTTTATTACATTAATTTATTTTCTTATTAAATGGTACCGTTTGACCACAAGTCACTTGATGTTTAGTGACGATGCGGTCGGAGGTGGCGCCACGTTACACCTGGGTTTGGAACTGGCTTTCAAGTGGGGCTGTCGGAACACACTGATAGGTGCTTGTTGACAGATTCTTAACTAGAAGATGGTAGCTGGCCAGGCGAGCAATTACAGCTTAGCGTTTCAAGCAAGTCACCTTATTTTAAGTGACGATGTTGTCCAAGGTGGCTCGGTATGACCTGACTAAGCATAATTATGCTCTTAAGTGAGGCTGCTTGAAGCCCGAAAAACACCGATAGGTGTTAGTTGAGGGTGGAAGCTATATTGACATGCGAGCATTGCCCTATCACCCAGCAAAGTCTGTGTCTTGTATAGCGTGACACCGACTTAGCTCACAGAATGAGCAAGTTAATGTGACAGTGGGCTGGTCATATAAGCCGCAGAACCGACAACCGTTGGGGTAGACGTGTTCTTGAGTGGAGACCGCGACTTGGCAAACGTAGTGTAGGACGCCCTGCGACAAGGTGGAGCGACGACTTGCGCTGAGTGGCTGGCAGTATAGTTGGATGAGAAAAGCCGAAGGCCGGGCTCAGTGGCGTACCTTGGGAGAGGCCTATGTCCAGCAGTGGACTGATAAAGGCTGATGATGAACGATTTACTCTCCGACTTTATATTAAATTCTCCTTCCTAATTTAACATCGCCGGCTACAATCGATGTCAATGTCATTATTGTATTGAAATTGAATTGCCTTGATATATACGACCGGGTTAATTAACTGCTTGGCAAGCTCAATGATCTTTAATTTATTGAGTCACTTATTGTTGCGGCTTGTTTTTTTATTAGAGACGTGCACAGTTCTTTTCTTGTTGCTTTTTCGTAACATTATAGCACTGACGCTTACCATCAGGCGAGCCACTTGCTCGTCTCGTCTCTAAGTAGCATATAAGGTATGTGTGCTAACGTATTCATTTTTCTTCTTACAGGATAGCGTTTCACCACAACTCACTGGGCCCTTTCGCTGTGACTACCTAAACACGTAACGCGGGAGCGTTACGTTATGTGCGTGGAATGACTGCTAAAGCACGAAATGACGGAGAAATCTTGATGGTCATAGCGAATAAGGGCGCTGGTGTTATTTAACGATGTGGTCGCAAGTGGCGCCACGCTACACCTAAATTAGGAACTGGCTCTCAAATGAGTCTGCCGGAACACACCATAAAGCACACTTACAACGAAAAAAAGTAGTTTTCCTATTTCAGACTTTAACTGCAGCAAAGTAAATCATACACACGACGCTCACATAAATTCTACACTCGTTTATATTGCATTAAGTGTATCCAAGTTGTTACAACGTACAAAATTCGCGGACTCTTGGCGTGGTTCCATCTCCAAGTAAATTCTCAATGAGCCATCAGTACGTGAATGTAAGTACAGGAGCGTGAGAATGGTGGATACACGTAATTGCACATACGGAGATACGGAAGACGCTGGTGCCGATTCTGTTGTGCATTTTCCAAACTAAACGCACAGCGACAAGGTGAAGCGACGACTTGCGCCGAATGGCTGCCAGTAGTTGGATGAGAAGAGCCGAAGACCAGGCTCATAGGTGTCTTGGGAGAGGCCTATGTCCAGCAGTGGACTGATACAGGCTGATGATGATGATGCGTAATTTAATCACAATATATTTCCATGCAAAAAAAAAACAACTCGTAGAACAAAGAAAAGAACATTAATTACAACAGCTTAAACATTTTCCCTGAACTTAAAGCTTGCTTAACTTAGCTTATTTCATATTAAGCTATATCCAACCTCAAAGGGCGCTAGGAAATTGTCGCGGCACTGCATTCCTAGACTAGCGGAGCTTTGTAATTACCCGTATATGTTTTGTTAAACTTGCAAAACTTTACCTACTAACAGGCACCATACAAAAATAGTCAGTAACTTAACTTTTGTTTTACTATTTACATGGTAGAATTTGACCACAAGAAGTGACGAGGTGGTCGAAATGGTGTCACGCTACGCCTGAACAAGGAACTGGTTTTCTTTTTAACCACCAACAAAAGAAAGATAAAAGAGTGGTGTTTTAAGTTTATACCTGGTTTTATTTTATGCACGCAGCGGGAGTTTCACAGGGTGGCATTAGAGTTTGTAGAAAAATTGTAATGTTATTAATTATATATTTATTGTTTTTTTATTTTTGTATTGGTTCTTGTGGTTCATTAATTGTTAGTGTTTTCTTTTGTTTTTGTTTGTTGTGTTTTAATCCTTAGTAAATGAATTGGGAAACTGCTATGTTCACCAAGGGCGTGTACATTAATAAATAAATAAATAGAGACCTCAAGCAAGCCCAATTGCCAGAACCGACAATCCAGGATAAAACAACCTGGCGCAAACGAGTGACACCAAATAATGGGACATGGAAAGAAAGAAGCAGAAGATGATTTACTGCCCTTGTTTCATACGTGTGCAGAAAACAGCGATGTTATTATTCCCAGTCTAAATAAGACTTTCGAAATTAAACTTTGCCGCGGCTGCCTTCATTGTGCAAGGCAGACGTTATGAAAACTTCCGGTCCCGATGGTGTTTTCTGTTTTGTCTTTCGCAATTTCGGCTGCATTTAAGGGTGAAGTTTGTTTGTAAGCGATATTGTACTTGCCGTTGTTGAAATGGGGAGTTTGGGAATGAGCCCATTGAATACTACAAGCCAACAAGATAAATAAAACGAAAACAATATGGCAAAAATAGATACTTATATCAAACTAGCTGTTCCCCACGGTTTTACCTGCGTGGGCTACAGTTTATCGCGACAAAAAGTATTCTCGTGGACATTCTTATTGGTGGTGTTGCCGATCTGATCACTCCAACTCAAAAGACTTCTGCCTCTTGGTCGCTTCCCTTGTATCTTCCCTGTTACCAGAAGCTTTTCAAGGTTGTCGCTTTTCTACACGGAGAAAAAAGACCTTCCAAAATACCGTTTTCCTTCTGAGTCAAAAGGGAAGGAATTGTGATTCAGAAGGAAAAATACTACAAAATAAGGAAGGAAACGGTCTTGGAAGGTAAAGACTCAGAAGGAAAGTCAGAACTTTTTTCTCAGTGTACTTTCCATTCATCCCATAATGTCTAAACAGTTAAACACTTTAATTCTCACAGCGGATACTCACAAGGTAAGCGTAATAGCAAGCGTAAACAGTTGTCCCAAGTTGTTAGCAGTGTTAATACCTTCTGTGTACAGAACTACAGAGTACTATTGTGGACCTAGTAGTGATGCTACACCGAGTAACTTTAATCGAGTAACTCGAGTCACACGGATAACGAGTCGACTCGAGTAACGTTCAGCGTCAGTAGATACGGAGAAAAAAGACCTTCCGAAATACCGTTTTCCTTCTGAGTCAAAAGGAAAGGATTTGTGATTCAGAAGGAAATCTAAGGTAAAAAAGAAGGAATCGGTCTTGGAAGGTAAGACTCAGAAGGACAAATAGTTTTTTTTTCTCAGTGTCGATATAGACCATCACTACGTAGTAAACAGTTTTTCTAAGCTGTTAGCATTGTCAATACCTTCATTGTACAGAGGACTAAACTAACGTGGACTTAGTAGTGATGCTACACCGAGTCATTTTGATCGAGTAACTCAAGTCACACGAATAACGAGTTGACTCGAGTAGCGTCCTGCATAAGGAGAGAATCTACCACCGCGGAGTCAGTTGTCCTAAGATTCGAGTAACTCTAGTCACCCATGTAACGAGTCAAAGCGAGTTGCAGTCTGATAAAATCTAGGATCCGTCGCTGCGTAGGACGAGAATGCAAAGGCAACATACGTCAAGTTTTTATTTTGGCTTTACATGATTTTTGTATTTAGCCAGAGATCATCTCTGGCTGAATACAAAAATCATGACCCAGCCACAAGCTTGGCCAACAGGATAGTTCCCTTGTCCCCACAGCCCCACTTGAAAGTCAGTTCCCAATCCAGGTGTAGCGTGGCGCCACTTTCGACCACATCGTCACTTCACATCAGATGACTTGTGGTCAAACGCTACCCTTTAAGAAGTAAAGAAACCCCTATACACGGTCTTTTTTTGGTAACTAGAATAGTTACCTAAACAACTTTATATCAATTTCCTTCTCATACGCATTATATTCTCTAACTCGCAATTCGTTATTCCAAAATTAAATGAGGGTGACAAATGACGAAAGAAATCCGCCTGCCGAAGTAACTCGATTGACGTTGCGAGTTTTACGAACCGAGTTAATTTGACTCGAGTTTCCACTCGAGTAAACTGTAATTCCAATCGGGACAATCGAGTTGCAGGGTTAATCGACTCGCAACAGCGCTAGTACCTAAACGGTACGGTGTACTTTGTTGTCTGTCTGCTTCTGCATTCTGGGTTCTGGCCATTCACTCGGCGTTTGTGCTGTTAACTGGTTGAATAACTTTGGTTGACATAGTAAGCAGACGCTATTTTGTCTGTGAACTAGGTGGTAAATCTTAGCTTAGCAATGGACGTCTTTTAACTGACGATTAGCGCTGGATACACACAACACACTTCTGGAACTGGGTTTAACACACGGAGGAAGATGACCTTCTTGATACAGAAGGAAAACTGACGTAAGGAAGGAAAAGGTCACATTTCGGAAGGAATCGGTTTTGGAAGGTAAGAAGAAAAGTCAGATTTTTTTTCTCAGTGTGCACTATGCGACTTACACCACACAAATAATACACATAAACTGGGTTACTGAAAACGTTTAAACTATACGAAAAAGACTTTCCGAAATACCGTTTTCCTTCTGAGTAATAAGAGAAGGACTTGTGATTTAGAAGAAAACTAAGGTAAAAAAAGGAAGGAATCGGTCTTGGAAGGTAAGACTCAGAATGAAAGTCAAAATTTTTTTCTCAGTGTATCGTACAGAATTAGTGTGATGTGATGATTACCGGTGAAACTAAGTGATTGTGGCAGTAAGTGACATTAGCTTGATATCCGTAAGTTCTGGGTTCGAATCATACAATGAGCTTGAGCTTTCGGTGAAGAGAAACATTGTGATGAGACCATGGCTTGGTGGTAGGGCATTTTCTGGTGCTCGCTTGGTTAGTTAGCTACCAGATTCAGGTTTAGAATTGCCAAACCTTTGTCTGTGTGTCCCGGCAGCCTTACTTGAAAACCAGTTTCTAGTCCAGGTGTAGCGTGGCGCTATTTTCGACCACATCGTGACCTAACACCAGCTCATTTCTGGTCAAACGCTAACTTGCAAGAAGTAAATAAGTAAAGAAGAAAAAGCTTAACTCGTAATCTCTTTAGTCTCTCAAGACTCGTGTCTTAAGATGCTCTTACCAGGAAAACGGTTTCCAAAGCAAAGGACCCAACTTTCTATTGTCAAAACCAATCCAAAACTGAGGAAGAAAATCACAATCGTAAATTGCGTTTCGATTCTGGCCACACATAAAAGGGGTTCCTTTTTAATCAATTAAGCGGAAAATGCTTAACACATGACGTCCGCACTCTAAAACCCTAAAGCGATTGGCGTGAGTACCCAATCCCGGAGAACAGATGTGGTGCAAGGCAGAAGCGATCGATCTGTACTCCTTATTTGTTATCCTGTATAGCTATGTGTCGTAAGACACAGCCATTGTAACTAATCTAAAAAAATATCTGGAAACTTCATCATCAGCCGGAAGAAGACCACTGCTTAACATAGGCCTCCCCCTTTGAACGTCTATTAGCAATTTGCATCCATCGACTCCCTGCGATTCTTACAATGTCGTCGGTCCACCTAGTGGAGGGGCCTACCTACAGAACGTCTTCCGGTTCGTGGTCGCCACTTGAGAACCTTTCTTTCCCATCTGTTATCGGTTCGTCGAGTGATGTGTCCTGCCCATTGCCATTTCAACTTGCAAATTCTGTGTTTCTATCTTCTTCTTGTGGTGCCATCTCCTACGGGAGGTCGGCTATCATTAGGGTTATCCTAATTTTGGATGCTGCTGCTCGGAACAGGGATCTTGTGCTCATTTTGAACTAAGACCGGAAATTTTTGCGTTTTTTTTTTGTGTTTCTATAATGTCATTGAAAATTAATATTCCATTTTACTTGTCCCATACACTGTAGTATAAGAGGTAGAAGTAGAACACTCGGACCTACAAGATTGCTTTTCGAGTGCCATTACACAGCGTTCCCCGAAATGTGGAGGTTTTATTAACCTGAGTTTTATTTCTATACACATGTTTTTGAAGAGTTGTAAGGATTGCTTGGGAATGATTTGTTTAGTTAAACTAAGAAGGCACAGGGAAGATTTTGAGATAAAAGTTAAAGCTCTGTAAAACAATCACATGTATTGCTATCTGATCCAAGGCGAAGAGCAACTAATCTAGGTTTATTAATACAAAGTAGTAACGTAAATTGATTACGAAAATAAGTAAGTTACTAATGTCATTATCTTATCAGATTTGGTAGTTAGTAAATATTTCGATGATCGCCCTTTAAAGTTGAATTTAAATTTGAAAATATGTTTTTAGTAGGATACAAGTCGGAAAAAAATACGACAACTTGAACGGCTGAATTGTTGTAATGTATAAAAGAAATGTAAGCATCCAGTGGTTTTACAAAAAAGTCATAACTTCATTTTATAAGTTTGAAACGATTCTTGAAATATTCCAGTCTAAACCTTTGCCTACCTGTGCAATACCGGGGCTGGTCCTTACTATATATTAGCTTCCGTGGTTACAAAGCACTATTTACTTGTTATATTAGTTACTTAATATACTACCTAACCCTGTGGTTCCTTAACTCTATCCTAATAACGATTGTGGTTTAACCGTTAACGCCTGCAAAGTTACGTCAATCACTGCGATAACAAAGCGTTTGTGGTTAGTTAGCGCGGGGTCCGACGCATTGACGTTGGCTTGAAATGGTATTATTTCATCAGTTTCTACAGTATTGCTGTATTTCATTAGCTAATGGTACGTTTTACTATAATCATCATCATAATCATCATCATCACAATATTAATCTGCTTACTTAACTCTTTCATCATCATCGGTTTACTATACATGTTAAGTTTTGTAGGTATCTGTTACCTGGCTCCTATCGGTGTGTTCTGGAACTTCGGAGTCTGTTTCCAATCTAAGCATAGCGTGCCACCTTCGAACACAACGTCACAACCAGTAGTTTTGGTCTGAAATGGAAGAAAGTTACTTTCGTATTTGTAATTCTTATTATACAATATTGATTTAAACAATAACCTGAATATCATCCTTTGTTAAGTATGCTTACTTTACCAAGTAAAAATTAGGTAAATCGCAAAAGATACCTCTCGGACGCTTCCACAAAACTCTCTTAAGGTCCTTATATGGCACCCGACATCAAACAATTCAGACTTTTCGAGATAAATTCAGTCTCTCAGCTCGCTCTCGCCAGATTACTTTTCGTTTGATGCGATAATTTTCCGAAAAGATTCCGGGTTCTCAATGGGACTACAATGGCTTGAAATTGCCTTGATCGGGAATGGCGGAAGTTTGCTTTGATCTGAACATTGGGAAGCCAATTTTTTATGGACCTTTTAACTACAGACAAGTTTCAATACCTTCAGAAGTACCATGTATAATAAAGGAAGACTGTTTTTAGTTTTTAATGTGGTGCTACTAAAAAAACATTTTAGTAAAATGCCTGAGATTAAAAGCACTTTCAATTATGCGATTAATAATTTTCTCAGTAAATGTTCAATATGTTTTTCCAAAAAAAAAACTCATTTCGCCTATTACGAATGTAAGAAAAAAATTACCAAATCAGTCCGGCCCCTTTAAAATAATGGGCTAACCAACAAACATCAGTTCATTTTTAATAGTATAGATTTGCAATGAGCTTGAACTTTTGATGACGCTCGTGTTTTTTAACATTTTTAGATCACTTGAAAACGTTTTTAATCGACAAATGCTACTACATAAATGAATTCCTCAACGACCACTTCTCGAAATGATTAGAATGGATCGGTCCGCTCCTACATTGCTATACCCTATTCGGGTCCATATTTTCGCTAATTTTAACGACTAAGAACTCATGTATACTAAACATATGAATGCAATAAATGATTGAAATTGAAATTGAAAACAATTTTTAACCATATTACTTTAACATACGAACTTTATAGCTCGATACAGGTACGTCACTCACTACGTCTAACATTTAGAAATTCGTCCAAAAATAGCTTTCTTCAAATAATAATAATTAATGTAATATAAATATTAATAAACCCAATTTCTCAAATTTAATTAAAACCAGTGATTCTATAGTTACTTTCATTCATCCGAAATTAATAAGGAATATCGTTTATTTTCTCCTTAAAATCTAAATTAAATATTGGTTTTCAGCGTACAATAATTGATCAAAGATAACTTTGACATATATATTGGGTACAATATCGATATAATGGAACAGGATAACAATTAGCGATGGGCTATAATGAGATATGAGTACTAATTGAATCATTTGATTGTGAAGATATCTCGAGATATATCGATTATTAGTTATTGATTACCAATTTATGATCGTTTTGTTGTTTGTGTCGCGATGAGATAAACTTGGCGGCGCATTGTTTTTATAATTTTTTTACTTCCTAAACGCTATGAACGCCCGCGGTTTCACCTTCGCGGACTAAACTTTATCACGATAAATATATATAAAAATCTGGACTGTGTCCCAGTCCCTAATCACCTAGAGGTATAAAAAATAGCCTAATACGACCTATTCTCAGACCTACCTATGTTCATGTATTCATATTTTTAATGTTCTGTTTGCGCAGTTTATGCATTATTATTTTTTTCCACTGTTGTTTTTTGCTACCAATAAAATTATTGTCTATGTCTATTGTAAATATACCTACACAATTTTTTTTAAATAAAAATCGGCTAAGTCGTTTCGCTTGAGTTTGAAACACTGTGACACGAGATTTTTATACACTTACTAGCTGTTCCTCGCCACGCTGTTGGGCTACAGTTTCCCATTTTTACCCCCTTAGGGGTTGAATTTAAAATAAAATCCTGTCTTAGTACACCCCTATGCATCAAGACAAACATACCCTCCTTTGAAGTTTCTACAACCAGCGGTTTAGACTGTGCGTTGATATCAGTCAGTCAGGACTTTGATTCTTATTAAAACACTTTTATTAGCTTGACTTGTAACTAACAATGTAATCAAATCTTAGAAGTCAATTTTCACCTACTTCTAATTGTCGTATCGACTTGAAACTTTGTACGTGTATGTAATCTTGGTGACAATGCAATAATTTGGTATCATCGACCTGATCTGATGATGCAGCCGGAAGGTGGGTAGGGCATCTCTTCGCTGGCTACTAGTAAACCCCTCGTGTTTGGGCTCATATGAATCTTCTTGATGAGTACAATAGATTGGACTTGGTGACGAGGGTCTGATGATGCAACCGGAAGGTGGGTAGGGGATCTCTGCAGTGGCTACTAGTAAACCCCTCGTGTTTGGGCTCATATGAATCGTCTTGATGAGTCCAATAGATTGAACTTGGTAACGAGGGTCTGATGATGCAGCCAGAAGGTGGGTAGGGGATCTCTGCAGTGGCTACTAGTAAACCCCTCGAGTTTGGGCTCATATGATTCCTTTTGATGAGTCCGATAGATTGGACTTGGTAACAAAAGACTAAAAAGTAAAAAAATAAAAATATATAGTTTAAAAAACTAAAAAAAAAACACTTTAAGAACGCACTCAAAAATATAAAATAATTAAATTGACTTGTATTAGTTACGATATAATGGTTAATTCAAAAAGTGTGGAGCGCTTCTTTTACTGGGTAAATAAAAGTACACACAACCAAAAAGCGCTCCACACTTTTTGAATTAACCATTATATCGTAACTAATACAAGTCAATTTAATTATTTTATATTTTTGAGTGCGTTTTTAAAGTGTTTTTTTTAGTTTTTTAAACTATATATTTTTATTAATATGAAGATTAGATTGTTATTATTAATTTTGTAACCGTGTAACAAATAATGATTCAGCGCGAACTAAAACTCATTATTATCCCGTAAGTTTTGTTTTTGTAAAGGCAATTATCCTTTAGTAACATCTGCGTAGAAAAAAGTTTCCCTTTCGTATGAGTTTTCCTTGTGTCTATTCTCTCTCTTTGTCTACTTTCTAAGCGGAGTTGTAATCTAACTTACTCGCAGTCCTGTCTTTGTGTTACAGTTTTTAATTTCGACATAGTTTCAGAGAGCCGCCGTAGTCTTGAGTCGGTTCGTAGCATGGAGGTTGGATGTTTGATTTGAGATCATTATCAGCCTTCCACGTTCCCACTGCTGGGACTCTGGCCTTCTCTCGGAGAGAGAGTATGGGCTATAATCTACCACGCTGGCCCAGTGCGGGTTGGTAGATGTCATATGCCCTTGAAAATGTTGCAGTTCTTGGGCATGCCGGTTTCCTCACGATGTTTTCCTTCACCGTTTTGAGCGATGGCAAATCCGCACATAACTTATTCAGTCATAGGTACGAGGCCGAGAGGATTCGAACTCGGTGTCGGCGTCTTGTAAGTCGCACGTCAAACCGTTCGGCCACCATCGCTCACCATTGATTTGAGATACACCCTAACTAATATACTGTTTTAAACTACCATGGTCAAGGACATTAGAAATAGGTTTTATAACGGGATTACAGCCTAACTAATGTACATAGAGAAAAAAGACCTACCGAAATACATTTTCCTTCCATCAAAAGGAAATGACTTTTGACTCAGAAGGAAAACTAAGGTTAAATAAGGAAGGAAAAGGTTAAAAATTTATTAATTCATAAATGTTATTATACAATTCAAGAATTCATTGATGATAAAAGCGTCACAATCTCACCACCTCTAAAATAATGTCGTGTGTACCTACTTAGGTACATAATTTCTTTATGTATGTGTTGTCCTAGAATTTTACGTCATTATGTATCTATATGCTATACCCTAACAGGGTCATGTTGTTATGACAATTTGCATAAATAAATAAACACATTTTAGAAGGAATCGGTCTTGGAAGGTAAGACTCAGAGGAACGTCCGGCTTTTATTCTCAGTGTAACTTCAGCTTATGAAACAGCGTCATGGAAAATGTATGTACATGCGCAAAAATATTGATAACTCGAAAATAAACCTTTAAAATAAAAATTAATTGCTTTTCGTTGGTTAACGCATAACTGGAGAAAGGCTGGAGCGATTCAGTATTTTGGTATGCCTTTATGGTTTTAAAGCGCTCGTAGCAAAGCTTGCCTATAAGTTAGGCAAGGTTCTCTGCAGTCCTGGAGGATGGGTGACCACTTGTGATATTTATAACTAAGTGCCTCCGTACTTTAGGGATGTGACTTGGAGGGAAAAAAATCGATTTTTATCGCTTTAAAATAAATCGATTTGTAAAAAATCGATTATACAATAAAAAAATAATCGATTTTTCATATCATATTCTTTTTCTAACTATTCGAAAAGTTGCATATTTTTGTACATTGTAATAATATTACTTAGAGTAACTTATAACTGCAAAATTCGATTGAAATGAGTAGTTTGGCTACACACTGGTTTAATCTAGAACAATACAAACATTATTTTATCTATTATTACTTTAAAAAAAGAGAGAAGGTAAAAAAAACGATTTATTTTTTACATTTAAAATAAAAAAATCGATTTATCAATAATCGATTTTTCATATTTAGATAATCGATTATTAAAAATCGATTAAAAGAAAATAATAATCGATTAATATAATAATCGATTATTTTATCACATCCCTACCGTACTTCGGAGGGCCGTCGGTCCCGGTTGTTGTATTAGTGTCGTTAGACTATGTCGGAGGCCTTGGCGTGGTGTGAAAATTCCGAAACTAGGGAGGGCCACTAGTCTATTCGCCAAATCGCACTGGGCCCGCGTTGTGAATTATGGCACATACTCTCTCTCTTTCACTTTGAGAGACAGCCTGTGTCCCAGCAGTGGGGTAATATAGCCTGATGGTGAAAAATAATTGACGTATCAACGCCGGAAAGCTTAGGCAGGCGTAACAGAAATAATTGATTCCCGTCTCCATTTGTCCAGTCAATATTTACAGGCAAAATTTACTTGTAACGGCACAAAGCTCTTTCAAACAGAAAGTCCGTTTTCCATTTTCCATCTCGACAAATGAACACTCGACACAAATATTCATTGGCCGAAGGAAATTTAATTGAGATTGGATCGGCCAATTCGAATTCATAAAAGAAATTTGGCAAGGACTTTTTTCAATTCGTTAAAAGGTTGTCCCCGTCAATTTTGACGGGGGATTTTTAACTAAATATCGGGGACCATATTATTATTTTATTATTATTTTTATTATTACTCCACACACTTAGATTAGGGACTGCACTGAGAAAAAAATTCCGACTTTCCTGCTAAGTCTTACCTTCCACGACCGATTCCTTTTATTACCTTAGTTTTCCTTCTGAATCACAAGTCCTTCCCTTTTGACTCAGAAGGAAAACGGTATTTCGGAAGATCTTTTTTCTCCGTGTGGCTCACGAGTTAAGCACATCGATGCCTGCCTGCCTGCCTGTGTATACTTTGTTTCCATTCATTATTCTATAATATAAAATGAAAAAGTTCTTGTTCGTTTCTCTGCGAGTGTCCCACCAGGACGTTTCGTGTGTTGTGGTCGGCGATCTCAACTAACAAAACACAGTCCACTACTACCGAAGGAGGAAAACATCTTTGTGGTTACACCAATGCCTACTTCGTTTTATATTTTTATACGTCTTGTTAAATTTTTAATAGACAGATATTAAAGGAATAAACAAAACTTTTTTTTTTTAATATTTCTGAAATTTATTATTTGACATATTTTCGAATTATTTTTTTTTCTAATCTATATTTGTCTTTAAATAATAATTATTATGCATGCAATAAATAAAAAACCTGTACATATGTATCAATTAGAATATATAATTAAAAAATCGTTAGTTAAATTATTTTGTGATTTAATGCTTATTGCACACCACTGTAGTGGTAGAATGTGTGAGTCCTTTTATTACTGTTTTTACCATGTTGATATACCACATTCTTCAATAAATGATTATTCTATTCTAAAAAAAAAAAACAAATCGAACACTTCAAATAATAGCCTAATCGGGTTCAATTTATTTGTCCGACATGATGACAGATTGAAGGAACCTTTTTGAAATACAAATGAAGCGAAAACATTTCATCAAACCAATCGTTTTGTTTCCGATATTAAAAGGTTGACAGTCAAAAGTGGCCTTATTTCTGTACAGTTAAAAGGTAATTGAAAGATCTTCTTTGTTTCCTTCGTTTTAACTAAATAATAGTAACCTCTAAAGTTTCAATAACCTATCTCTCCACGATTTATCCTACTAGAGATAGAAATTTGACATTACTTCCCGTTATCCCGCAGGAACCTTTTTTTGGGATAAAAAGTAGCCTATGTGTTAATTCAGGGTATAAGCTATCTCTCCTTAGGCCTGTGGTCAAGCGCCCTACGGCTAGCCACGGGGGACGGGAAAGTAGACTGCGACGCAGACCCGGACCCGTCCTCCCCAACATCTGCAGCGGCCTGGATTGCTCATCGTAGTGGTTTTAGTTAGGGTGCGAGTCCCACATAACCACTCGGCTTACCCCATCGACTGAGTGGTATCCGTCAGGGATTTCCCCACGTTAAAAAAAAAGGGTATAAGCCATCTCCATGCCAAATTTCATTCAGATCCGTTCAGTAGTTTTTGCGTGAAAGAGTAACAAACATCCATCCATCCATCCATCCATACTCACAAACTTTCATGTTTATAATATTAGTAGAATAGGATAGGATATGATATCTATTCACAAACAATTTTACCTCATTATAAAAGTAGATTTCGTTAAAATAAACAGAACAGACTAATAATGCAAATCTCATAAAGCAGTATCAGAAAATCAACAAAATGCGCAATTCCCACCAAAGCCGATTTGAAGCATTCATAATGCCCATGCTCAGTCTAGCCTTGATGAACGTGTAAAGTGAGTATTCCAGAATGTCTGCAGCTGTGTAAGAAGAGGTGTCTATCTTGTGGATTAAGGTGTGTGTGAGAGAGAGAGAGAGAGAGAGAGAGACATACCAAAAGGCGATTTACTCGCTTGTTAAAGATAAAAAAACGCATAGCAACGCAGCGTGCACTGTATTTTTCATTTCATATCCTTTTGGATACAGAAAATAATTTACAGACAATTTATTCTACAAATATAAATTCATACTCAATATTATAAATACGTTTGTTTGTTTGGTACCTTTTCACGACTAAATTCCAATACCAATCTTGATAAAATTTGGTTTGGGAATAGTTCAAAGCCTGGAAAAGGACATAGGATTCTCTTTATTGCGATGAAAAATAATCGAATTGAGTAAAATCGCTAAGTACTAACACATTCTGAACTGAATTCTATGCACAGAAAAACAAACTAAACAACAATCAGCCATACAAAACCCTACAGTTCATCATCATCATCATCATCCTGTATCAGCCCTGTATCTCCAATGATACGCCACTGAGCCCGGTCTTCGGCTTTTCTCATCCAACCACTGCCAGCCGCTCGGCGCAGGTCGTCGCTCCACCTTGTCGCAGCGCGTCCTACACTACGTTTGCCAAGTCGCGGTCTCCACTCAAGAACACGTCTACCCCAACGGTTGTCGGTTCTGCGGCTTATGTGACCAGCCCACTGCCACTTCAGCTTGCTAACTCTGTGTCGGTGACATTTCTCTGAGGAATCCACAGTAACCACGGCTAACGGCCGGTTTCAATAACTTTTCTATCCACGATTTACCCCACTAGAGATAGAAATATGACATTACTTCTATGGAGCTTGTGTCAAAATTCTATCCCCAGTAGGGAAAACCTTGGATAGATAGACCTTGGAACTGGCCGTAAATAGACAGCTCCTGGCCTATAAAACCGAATCAGGGAGATCCCGCTTAATGGAAGTTTCGCTTAATCCTCACCAAAATGCAGGATGAAACGTAACATACAAAATGGATCACTTAATACGTACCGGTAATTAGTTTAGTTCGAAAACTTAATTAAACAGCGGCGGCGTTGCTTTGAACGTTTCCTATGTTATGGTTTTGGCATTATTGCTATAGAAAGCCAATTTACACTTTGAAGCCAAGGAAGTCATATTACACATTCTACACTATTGTATTTGCCTTACTACATATAATAAATAGCGACGATGGCTCAGTGGTAGTGACGTCGACTTGCTTTCCGTAGTTAGTGGGTTCGAACCCTTTTTTTTATTTTTATTTATTCCGTCCGCCGCCTTTTGGTGGGGCGGGAGGGGGTCACTGTAGCAGTCTACCCACCCGCCCCGACGGACAGGCCCGGAGCTCCCTCATTCCGGGCCCACAACATAAAGGCACCTAGGCACCAAGGGGG
This sequence comes from Opisthograptis luteolata, assembly GCA_931315375.2. Classification (NCBI taxonomy): domain Eukaryota; kingdom Metazoa; phylum Arthropoda; class Insecta; order Lepidoptera; family Geometridae; genus Opisthograptis; species Opisthograptis luteolata. Next base: position 8,156,392 of record OV928053.1, on the reverse strand, counting down.
GGGAGTCTAGCTTTTAGCGACACCTCCCCGACAAACAACCAACTAGCTTGCTAGTTTGGGTGGGAGGAGGCGGACAAAACGCCTCCTTCTACCACCCAAGTGGGTTTGAACCCTAGCTTGAGCTTTCGGTGAAGGAAAACATCGTGATGAAACCATAGCTTGGTGGTAGGGCATTTTCTAGTGCTCGCCTGGCTAGCTGCCACCTTCAAGTTAAGAATCTGTCGCCAAGCACCTATCGGTGTGTTCCGGCAGCCTTTTTATCCCGGAAAAAGGTTCCTGCGAGGTAACGGGAAGACGCGGGTGAAGCCGCGGGACGTAACTAGTTGGTAATTATAACTAGCACACACAAAAAAAAACACATAAAAATAATACACAAAATAATTCATTAGACAGTTTGCAATTACATTGTTTATAAATTTAAAAGACCCTATTAAAGTTATCTTTCCAAAAGTAAACCTTTTATGCTTCGGCTACATTAGCAGGCGAAGATTCGTATCGTGTTGGCGAGACAAAAACATCGTGTTCGGGTATAGGCGATGTTCTTGTCTACATTAAGGCGGGCGAAGATTCGTGTCGAAGATTCGTGTCCATATAATACTCTCAGTTTCATAAAATTAAATGAATTGTAACAATTTTTCGTTACTCCACTCCATAGTCTAAAAAATTAAATGTACGTCCGTCTCGCTTCAAAGTCTGGACGACACTGAATGACTGAAATGACGTAGATGTAGCCACCTAAGCGAATATTGGCGCGACAAATCTCTTTGATTCGCGCCAGTTTACCGACAGCTCCCCGATACTACATCGTCTTCGCTCGAATACTACGCGATGACACGATGAACCCGGCCACATTTATCGCGTTAACACGAATATTCGCCATAGCCCGCTAATGTAGCCGAAGCATTATAAATAACCAAACATTAATTCAAAAAACTCTCACAAGAAACATTAGAAAGGATATCATCAACCACAAAGAAAAGCTTTTTAAGGGAATAAAGTTCACAAACCGATCCGGAATCAGAATTGAAACATGAAATAAATTAAACGGCAGTCGTCCGCTTAATAGCTCATTCCAGTACGACGTGCACCGAACAGTAGCCAGGGGCCAAAATACTACCAGTAGGGACAATTTCCCCTTTGAGAACATAAAAAAAAAATTAACAAATGGAAGAGCTATGCTTGGAGTTTTATTTTTATATTTTTACTAGCAAACCCAGCGAACTCCGTTTCGCCACCAGATGGCTTCGTTTTATGTAACACTAGCTGTTCCCTGCGGTTTCACCCGCCTGGACTACAGTTTATCGCGATAAAAAGTATCCTATGTCCTTCCCCGGGGCTCAAATTATCTCTATACCAAATTTCATTAAAATCGGTTCAGTAGTTTAGGCGCGAAAGCGTATATATTCCGTATACTCCAAAATTATTCCCGCACTTCGGTGCCCCCTCACCGCGTTACCTGCTGCAGGTACCCATTATCCTATTTTAATTCTAAGTTAATTTTTCTTGGACCGCACGTTTGAACCGCGCAGGTAAAGGTCTTCCTGATCCACTTTACCTATTTCATAGATTCTCCCGGTGCCCTCACCTCACCGCGTTTCCCGCTGTGCTGCGGTGCGGCGGTTTTATTTTTCTACTACTACTTACATTTTTAAACTCGTAATATCTTTCGAATGGAATGTCCGAATAGAATGATTCAAAAAGTTATATAAAGGCAATGAAGCAGTTTTGAATAAGAAGTAATTTATTTTGATAAGGATTAATACCAAGATACAAATAAAGAGCCTTTTCTAGCGATGGCATTAAAAATTAAAATTTTAAAACAAAAGATCACTTATTGTGGCATAACTATAATAGTTAGACATATGCTCTCGCGGATTTTTTTGTAGATCTTAATGGGACCTACAAACCCGTAATACATTGTTTTGGTCTAGTGTCAATAGTTTTTGCAGCGCACGCAAAAATAGATTTTCGATTTCACACCTTGGGTTGCAAAATAGCAATTTTCTTACGGATCCCTAATTTTTTGGAAATAAAATATAGCCTATAGCCTTCCTCGATAAATGGACTATCCGACACTGAAAGAATTTTTCAAATCGGACCAGTAGTTCCTGAGATTAGCGCGTTCAAACAAACAAACAAACAAACAAACAAACAAACAAACAAACAAACTCTGCAGCTTTATAATATTAGTATAGATTTCGTTAGGTGATTAAAAGATGAAGAAATTTTTTTTTTGTTTTATATTTGAAAAGGAAATATTTTATTTCATTTCACAACATACCGATTTTCTGTTGATATTTTTCCTGAATTTTCTTTGCTATAAACCTCACGGAGCCCGATACCTTTCCAACGAATGCAAAACCATGGAAATCGATTCGTGCGTTCTGGAGTTATAGCGTCAGGAAGGAAAACCCGACTTATTTTTATAAAGTAGAAGACTACTTACAGGGTAACGCTTGACCACAAGTCACCTGATGTTAAGTGACGATGTGGTCGAAGGTGGCGTCATGCTACACCTGAATTGGGAACTGGCTCTCAAGTGAGGCTGCCAGAACACACCAATAGGTGCTTGGTGAAAGACTCTTACAATGTCGTCGGTCCACCTAGTGGGGGACCTACCTACAGAACGTCTTCCGGTACGTGGTCGCCACTCGAGAAACTTTCTTCCCCATCTTCTTCATTCCCCATTGCCACTTCAACTTGCAAATTCTGAAAGCTATATCGGTGACTTTAGTTCTTCGGCGAATTTCCACATTTCGGATTTTAAAGTGTCCTTACTGTCATTATATTGTTAAGGGACCTGAATTAATTATAATCACAATTTAGAACCGAGGTCCGTCCCCAATGCATAGGTAGATAGCCTCCATAGCCGCATGACCCATATTTCCAAGTTAGTTAAATCTATACAAATTGGATGGGCTATTCGATTAGATAATAAAATGTGAACATTCTACGTGTTTTATAATGAAGCAAGCGATAATAAACATTGATTTGCAACAAATTATACAAAAATACTTAAAATAAAACATAATGCATTATGTATAGTAACTACTAAAGATGTATTGTTGCAAACCGACCTCAACTCAGCGTTGTGCTGCTCGTTTGACCAGCGCTGGTCTTCCGTTGAAGCCGTTTTTGATGACGTCACTAGCATGAAGGTAATGTTAAATAACAAAAAAAATTAAATTAAATACATTTTTATCCTAAAAGCTATCAGTGAATATGTATCATGGCTCAGTGGTAGTCACGTCAACTTCCGTAGGACATTCGGTGAAGGAAAACATCGTGATGAAACCATAGCGTGGTGGTAGGGTATTTTCTAGTGCTCGCCTGCTACCACACTCAAGTTAAGAATCTGTCGCCAAGCACCTATCGATGTGTTGCGGCAGCTTCACTTGTGAGCCAGTTCCCAGGTGTATCGTAACGCCACCTTTGACCACGTCGTTACCTAACATCAGGTGACTTTGAAAATTGAGATAAAAACTGTCGTCGCCAAGCACATATCCAATGCATTAGACAGGTAATTGTTGGGTAAAAGAGTCTCAAATTTAACTAACACAATCCATCTCTATTGTAAATTCTATCACTTACGCGCGAATTTAATAATCGATCCTGATCCCTTATCCCCGGTTTTGAATCGATATGTCATTTAGGTATAATATGTATGTCATTTTTGTACAAGGACTTGACTTGACAAATATTATTAACTACTAAAATGACATAATTTTTTTTTTTTATGCAATAGATTAGCAAACAAGCAGACGGCCCGCCTGATGGAAAGCGGTCACCGTCGCCTATGGACATCTGCAACACCAGGGGAGTTGCCGATGCGTTGACTCTTTTTAAACCAATCTTGAAGAAAATATGACATGACATTCGATATGTCATGTGCAAAACCGTGGATAGCGGATCAGGATCGATTATTACACATAACACACATCACATCACATCTTCACTTAACATCAAGTGACTTGTGGTCAAACGCTACACTGTAAAAAAAAGTGAAAAAAGTAAAGTAAGTAGTAAGTAGTAGGTATTAGTTTCGGGCGTGAGTGACTCACTCAAGTATTAATCTAGTTGTTAGATACAGAAGCTATCAAATTCAATATCACTGTTCTAGCTATCACTCAAAACAAACAAGCGTGAAGGTATCGCTTATAATAATTATGCTAATCACTTACTAGTTAATTGAGCAGACAAGCAATTATGATAATTACTTCTATATATTTACTATGTACACGACTGATTATGAGATCAATTTTAGTAGTTACAATTAGCTGATATTACATTAAGAAAATCAAAGAGCACTAGAAAATGGTCTAACAAAGATTTCAAACTCAGAGAGCTGAATCAAGTTTAAATGATGATGGTGATGATGATGATGAGATGATGGGATGAGGATAGTGTTTAAGTAAAGTAGTGGTGCTTTACTTAAACTTTACACGGAATTTTTTGGAGCAACTTGAAAAGTCACTTTCACAACTTTATTTCAATTTCCTACACTCGTACACATTAACGAACACATAATGGTTAAGAATCCACCAATATTACACATTATCACTCGAAGAAACACAATTTTGGAAATAAAAACAAAATTTTCACGTTGACAACTCAATTGCCGCCAAAAAAGTCTTTTTAAATTCGAACCTTTTTATTCTATAATTTTCCATACCACCAGTCCACTTAATATGCAACAATACTTATTTCATGTCAGTGTGCCAACCTCTTTTTAAAATAATCACACTGGCGAGCACATTACATGAAAAAAAAAACTTATTTTATATGTTTTTCTTGTATCTAGAATTTTCCTCGCTGCAGTGAGGTTAAAAGTTGTGTGTTTCGCTCGGCTGCAAAGTTATTCCGAGTCTCGTACCTTTGAAACCCTCGCTACGTTCATGATTCTATACTTGATACATTCTATATTTGATCTATTTCTATCTTTTTATTTTCTATATTTGATATTTGATTCAATACAAGTACTCGCGCTCAAATGCAACTTTGCAACCTTGCTTATCAAATAACGATTTTTTTCTCGCTCTATTTTTATTCATATTTATTAATTTTTTTTACTACTTTCAGGGTAGCGTTTGACCACAATTCACGCGATATTATTAATTATGATGACAATGTGGTTGATCACTCTACATCTGGATCGGGGACTGGCTCTCGAGTGAGGCTGCCGGAACACATCGATAGGTGATGCTTGGTTACAGTTAACTTGAGGGTGGGAGGTATACAGGCGAGTACTAGAAAATACCCACCACCAAGCCATGGCTTCATCACGATGTTTCCCTTCACCGAAAGCTCAAGCTTATTGTAAGATTCGAACCCACCCACGTCAGGATCGCAAGCCGACGTGACTACCACGGAGCCATCATCACATCAGTTATGTATACCTACATAATAATATGTTACATTGACATTTATAAATAATAGATAAAAAGTCAATGAACTCTGACAAAAACTACAGACTATTTTATCAAATTGTATACATGCGATAAGACAATCATTTTAGGTGACTGACTCACCACAGACAGATTAATTTTAGTGACCTTTATGTTTATATTTAAGTTTGCTACAATTTCTTTGATAAATGTTTATAAATATCACATATCTACATAGTAATTTACTTAAGTATAGTTTTATCTATAATGAGTAAGTAATAAGAAAAAATTGTAATCCGGATCACGCCAAAAAATATCTGCGAGACATAAAAGGCAACAAATAAACAGACAGAAGCACTTTCACATTTATAATTTTAGTAAGTGCGGATATTAAGTTACTCAACACCACAGTAGTGATGTACACGATCTATTTTTGCAATATCGATAAAGACTTGCCCAACATTTGATATCTGGGATCGAGTCGGAACGATGAGGTTTCATAACGAGTGTGCTCACCTTGTGGGGCAAGAGTGTAATGTTACATCCTACCTTACCTAGGGTTGGCACTGTGGACAAAATTTGCCAATCATTGTTTTTGTAAATTGACCCAAGTGAGTTTTGTGAGTGGATAGGGAGTATACTCACAAGGGAGAAAAATAGTTTCTTTGCCTTCATATTATCATCATCATCATCAGCCGGAAGAAGTCCACTGCTGAACATAGGCCTCCCCCCTTGAGCGCCACCATGAACGGCTATTAGCCATTTGTATCTATCGGCTCCCGGCGACTCTTAGAATATTATATTATTATCATTATCACAGATATATTATTACATATTGCAAACAGTATTGCATTTAGGGAAAAAATCATAATCATCAGAGTATGGGTCTGCCAGTGCGAGTTGGATGATATCACATGCTTAATATTTGTCTAGATGGTTGTAGAAGAAATAAAGTTTACGTAACATAATTATTTAGACAGGAAATTCTGTAAATTTTCTGTAAAAAAATCTGGCATTGCTTACGTTGTAAGTGGTAACCCTAGCTCCGGCCAAATGCATTTCTAATGACGTTCCGCTACTCAGATCTATGAAACCTTCTTGTAGCAAATAGGGAACTGGGATCCGTTTTTAAACTGCAGATGACGTATGTGGCCAGAGCGCGGTTTTGAATTTGAAATCGATTAAGCGTTTTATCGAAAAAATTGATCATTCTCTTACATAGGTATTTATAGAGTCTGGTTCTCTAAAAAGAGTGTCAGTCATACTTGGATCTAACAAAGGTATATGAATATATATATACATATATATATATATATTACAATCTGATTCCCTAAACAGTGTTATATATTTAGATCACTGCAAAAGTTTTAATGAACGGCCCAATTTGTCTCAGGTTTGGTAGTCGATCAGTAGTAGGCTTCCAAGCTGTGATAGCTCAGTGGTAGTGACGTTATCTTGCGACTCCTACGGCGTGTGTTCTATTCCTGCAATGAGCTTCGAGCTTTTGTTCAAGGAAAATGTTGTGATGAAACCATAGCTTGGTTATACTCTATTGGGCATATTCTATTACTCTCTGGATAGTTACCACCATCAAGTTAAGAATCAGCCGCCAAGCCCCTATCGGCATGTTCCGCAAGGTTTACTTGAGACCCAGTTCCCAATCCAGTTCTAACGTGGCACCACCTTCAACCACATCGGTATGCGTACTTCACCGACGACTACATCCAAGATTGCAGTCAGATCCAGGTCTACTTGTAATAACAAAACAAAGCCACCCTTATCGTGTAGGTAAACCTGGAGAACTAAGCAAGAAATAACGGTAAATACAAAGCGGTACTGAAGTGCTCTGTGTACTATTATCACTTGAAGTTAGACTACGATTATGTTAGAAGACGTAGCGTTTATATTTTTTTGGTAACTCTTTCTTACATTTTCCAGGCAATGTAACGATTGACCACAAGTTACCTGATGTTAAGTGAAGATTCGATCGATGACGGCACCGTGTTACGCCTGAATGGGCACTGGCTCTCAAGTAAGGCTGCTGGAACACACCAATAGGTGCTAGGCTGCAGATAGAGGCGAGCACTAAAATGTACCTACCTCTAAGATATGTTTTTATAACGATGCATTCTGCGAGCTAAATTAAATTTAAGTTAAATACATACACTGTTTAATTTTGCCATAAATCATTAGTCTAATTAAATACTGAAAGACTGCAAGTAGTTACATCATCGCGGTAAATTAATCTATTTAATCTATTTGTAAATATGAAAGTAGCTCTGTTTGTTTGTTTGTTTGTTACCTCTTCACGCCTTAACCACTGGAACCAATCTTGGTGAAATTTAGTATGAAGATATTATGATCAATAGGAAAGAACATAAGTTACTTTTGATTGCGATAAACTGTAGTCCACACGGATAAAACTTCAATCGCGGGGTGTAGCTAACCGCTAATCGCTTACGTTTCCGCTCCGCTTACCACCAAGTCTCTCTTCCGCTCTGCGATTGCATTTCCCGGTACTTGCATTCACACCTCGGATTAGATAACTACCTGTTAACTAGAATAAAAGCGCTTTGAGTTTTTGTTCTACATTCACACTTGATATATACGAATAGACACTCAATATACATTTGATTTAGAATCTTAGCTGTGACAGTTTACAATCCTTTTTTGATAACACTGTTTTCACACGAATTTTGTTATGATATTTGTTTACTTTAGTGTGCCTACCCTCATTAAAAAAGTAAATTGCACTCAGGGAGTGCCGGCAGAAGTGAAAACTGCAAGCGCCCAGCGCCGCTTAAACAGCAGAAGCAGGCATACATTTTCGCCGCACGGTAGAAAGAGATGGGGATATTACTTCCTCTCCTACGCCGCGCCGGCAGCCGTGGATTCTCCCTCCGTATTGTCAAGTTTCGATCAGGTCACGTGTCCTGACGAGAGTTTGAAATTTATTACCAATCCCAAAAAAATCCCAATACCGCCAAAGAAGTTTTCACTTCAAAAATGGAATTTTTTATTCCAGTTACATCCAGTTTTTTTTATGACAGCTATTTATTCATTTTTGACCTATTTACTTGTTTTTGTCTGAATAACTTAATTCAGGCGACGGTAACAACTATCGCAAACGCCTAACTTACATTTTATCGACGTGTGTACAGTGTAAATTTGCCAGGAAAGTGCTAAAACAACCCGGACAGTTTTTGCTCCTTAGGTTGTGAATCAACTTTTGTATCTCAGCGTCGAATTAGTTGAAACTTAACAATAAATGTTCATCAAAAGTAATATATGGAGGTGACACTTTCATCTAAATAATATATATTTTTTGATTTTTTTTTTACTATTTACAGGTTAGCGTTTGACCACAAGTCGCCTGATGTTAAGTGACGATGCGGTCGAAGATGGCGTAACGCTACACCTGGACTGGGAACTGGCTCTCAAGTGAGGCTGCCGGAACACACCGATAGGTGTTTGGTGACAGATTCTTAACGAGAGGGTGGTAGCTAGCCAGGCGAGTACTAGAAAATACCCTACCACCAAGCACATTTTTTGGTAAATAAACCGAGGTTCCCAAGTTTCCAAGGTTTCTGTGTGACTGAAATTTGCCACGACAGTTTATTGACTCCACAAAAAGTAATAAAATTCAAGTAATTTACAGAATTTCTTACTTTTATGCACTTCTGTAATAAAACAAAACAAATGAGCTTTTATGGCCGAAGGCAACGTTTTTTTTATTACACAACTGGGGATGCAAAATAAGGGTTCTTTTTTTTAATAAGAGCTCCTTTTGTGGCTGCTTGCAAGACATCCGGTCCGGTTATTACGTAGGGATGAGACAAATAGTATCGATAGTTTTTGATTAGTCATTAGTAATTAAACCTTGAACTTTATTTATCCCTTCATCAGTCCAGTTTATAACAACAAATTTATTTTAAATAATATTTAACAAAAAAATAACCGACTTCTCTTTCCCCTCGATTTATCTGGGGAAAGAGAAGTCGGTACAGTCAGCGACATAAGTAGCTGGTCACACTCGATTTTCTAAATGTGTTTTAGATCAGTAATATTTGCGTTTTTTTAACATGTTACGTGGTAGCGTTTGACTACAACATAACACCCCCGATCTTAAGTGATGGTTCAGTCAAAGGTTAGTGTTTAAGATGATAAATACAATCGGAAAATTTGTTTTTGTTCAGCTACTTTTGTCGCTGACTGTACCACCCTTGGGATATCTCTTTTCCAACAAAAAAAGAATCATCAAAATCGTAAACGACGAAGTTATCCGCGAACAAACATAAAAAAGCATATGTACGGTCGAATTGAGAAACCTGCTCCTTTTTTGAAGTCGGTTACTAATAATGGGTTACCTAACAAGTTTTTCTCATTAGTACGAGTACCTTTGCTGTAAAGGAATGAAAAGTGTGAGGGAAGAAACTTATCTCTTGAAAATTGTAATGAAAGCCTCCGACATGGTTCTATGACTGACTAGTTGCGCCTCGGGATTTTTCAGTATCCCACAGGATACCTGGGATTAAAAGCAGCTTTTGTGCTTAGCCAAGATATAGGCTATCTCCACTCAAAATTCAATTCAAATCTGTGTAGTCATTTCAGCGTGATGAAATAACAGAAATACATACTCACTTACATTTACAATATTATGTGTGAAGTGTGATTAAGCCGGGACCGACAGCTTAATGAAATTGTGCAGGTTATTAATTTTTTAACTTTTGAATTTTTTAATATTTTTTGTTGTTAATTATTTTTAAGGTGAAGCGTCCTCTATTCCTCGACTAATTTGTACACCATAATTGGTAAAACGTGACGAACCAAAATGTAATTAACAACAATCATGCATGCAACTGTATGTTTACCTACTCATGTTTTGTGCAAATAAAAATTATCTTATCTTATCTTATCTTAACGTAATATTCGAAGCACGGTAGCACTCAATTGAAAATGCCACTTAACAGTAGAGTTAAGCTTACTAACCATAAAATTCTATTTTTTTTAAATTATAGATAATTATTTATCGACACCATCTCACCATCACATTGGTAATTTCATCCCTAAGGATTATAAGGTATTTTATATCTACCCATTGCCCTTATAATACGTCTAACCATTTGCCTTTACACCTGTTCTTTGGCTTTCCTTTCGAATTTGTTTTCCGAGAAAGCGACTGCTTTTAAAACGTTGAAACTGAACTCAATTTTCTTACCCTTTATTTGTAGGTATATTTATCGTGGTTCCCACCTTTCCTGCATTGTTCCTATAAAACGAGGTTTAGTGTTGGCTCTGTATCGATAAATCTTAGCATCGATTGTTTTCACTTTAAAAAGTCATAACTTCGACGGAATTTATAGCTAAAGTAAAAGATGAGGTTCTGTGCAACAGTGACTGGGGCATATGTTCCAGTCCAGGTGTAGCGTGGCGCCATCTTCGACCACATCGTCACTTAACATCAGGTGACTTGTGGTCAAACGCTACCCTGTAAATAGTAAAAAAAAAAAAAAAATGTTATTGTGTATGTCCCCCCCTTCCCCCCCTGCACAACCGAACATATTTTTGCAACTGCATTAGTTTCTATAACTTAAGTCCACCCATAATATAAGCCATTATAGGCTGTTAATATAGCATTATGATGTTACAGATTTTTAGGAATTTTCAGCTATAGATTTTGTAATATAAAAATAAGTTATCACACACAAAAAACGGCATTATTGACAGAATCTTACTTCCTACAAATTTTTAAACGTGAAAGTTTGTGAGTATAGATGGATGGATGGATGTTTGTTACTCTTTCACGCGAAAACTACTAAACGGATCTGAATGAAATTTGGAATGGAGATAGTTTATGTCCTGAATTAATTACGTAGGCTACTTTTTATCCCGAAAGAGGTTCCTGTGGGATAACAGGAAGACGCGGGTGAGACCGCGAGGAGCAACTAGTAATCGATATTATTGCAACCGACAGACTATCGATAATCCGTCATCGATTGGCAACACTAACGGGGTTCCCAGAAAAAGGGTTATTCCTTTGATGAGGTGCTAAAAGGGATGGCCCTTCAGGGGTTTTTTTAATAATCTGCGGTAAGGGAGCTTAACGAAGGTAATGAATGATTGGTGGATAACAGTTTACGGATGCTTCAAGCCATTAAATCGTTACAAAGAATAAGTTTCAGGTTGAGTTAAAATAAGCAAGGCTTTATTTCTGGACATTTCGATAGGTATCATAAAAATTTTAGATGTTTTTTTAGGGTTTTGTATGTTTATGTTTTTACTAGCTAGCTATGCGTCACGGTTTCACCCACGTGGACTACAGTTTCTCATAGAAAATGTATCCTATGTCCTTCCTCAGGGGATTCAAACTATTATCATACCAAATTACATCAAGATTGCTTCACCGGTTAAGGTGTAAAAAAGGTAACAAACGAACAAAAGGACAAAGAAAGTTAGTCTCACATTTCATTAATTAATTAATTATACACATTATGTATTTATTGTAATAATTATAAAAGTGAATAAAAAGTGAATAAACTATAAAATTGAAAAAGTAGTGACCAAAATGGATTTTGGTAAAAAATTGTGTTTTTCTTTTTGAAATTACTGTCACACTGTCGCCCTGAAGTAATAAGAAATCGAACAAATATACCTTTCACGACCCCTAAAATTACACCACCGCCGTATAATCCACCAAAATGTACGAGTAACATAATATTAAGACGTACTCTGTCATTCATAATACTTATGTATTAAGCTGTATATTTTACGAGACGTTAACTTCAATAGCTGACAATATACGGTTGTTATTAATGCTTTAGGAAGCGGACACTTCAACGCGTTGTCTCGTCGCTCGTATAAACTGTAACTAGGGATGGGATTACAAATCAGATTATTATGTCGATATCACACTATATTATAAATTCAAATGTGTGTGTACAAGTAGCTTAAATAAAGCTACAGTACTTTTGTCACAATAAAAAATAGCCTCTCAAGAAATACTTAAGAAACCTATATACCGGCACACAGAAAAATAAAAATATAAAACAGAAAAATAATTTTGGTAAAAGCTTTTGTAATTCCAGACATTACTTTCTACATCCTATCATTATAGTACGTATATTAAATAATAATAATAATTAACACAATCACCTAAGTACATAACCTTAACGTCTGATTAAAATGCCCTGCATCTAGGTTAAAAGAAACAATGTGGATCGAGAATCCATTATACCTAAACAAGAAACAAATAGGTACGCAGTTTTTTAATGCAAAAATATTTATCCCGTGCGTCATGATAGGTGACAAGATTATAATATCGATAAACAAACTTTATAATGTCGATAAACTAACTTTATAATATCGATAAATCACCGCCAACACTACTAAGCTCGCAAGATTGGCCCGAGGTAATGCAGCGAACACTAGCTTCAAGTACAAGCTCCTAGTTAGTGCTTAGATAATTCCTAGTAGCCTGGAGGAATACCTAGGATTGAATTTTGATTAGGCAACTAGTCGAGATGACGACGTCTGCTATGCATATTGGTATGCGAGGCATGTGTTCTAGATTCTAGAACATTGCTGTATTGTCTTGTATAATTAACACAATTTTAGGTATAAACCTAGATATATCTATTTATTCACCCGCGTCTTCCCGTTATCCCGCAAGAACTTTTTTCCGGGACAAAAAGTAGCCTATGTCATAATCTAAGGTATAAACTATCTCCATTCCAAATTTTATCAAAATCGGTTTAGTAGTTACTGTGATACGCGGTAACAAACATTCACACGCACAAACAAACTTTGGCATTTATAATATTAGTAGGAAGTAGGATAGAATACTTTAGCACATAGATAGCATTTTCTACCAGCCATGCTGGACGTGCATGAATAACGGTAGCTGTGCAAATTTTTTTTTAAAAAAAATAAGGGAAAAAAAAAAGTTATGTGCGGATTTGCCATCGCTCAAAACACAAAAGGAAAAACAAAAACATCGTGAGGAAACCGGCATACCCAAGAACTGCAAACATTCAAGGGCATGCGACATCTACCAACCCGCACTGGGTCAGCGTGGTAGATTACAGCCCATACTCTCTCTCTGAGAGAAGGCCAGAGTCCCAGCAGTGGGAACGTGAAAGGCTGATAATGATGAAAGAAAAATAAAAATAATTGTATGACAAATTATATAAATAAATGTTTACTATTATAATAAACATACACAGATATACAAAATACTACCGCTACCATACAGACGTGTTTAAATACGAATAAAAAATAAAAAATTATATTGTAACGGACTATTTTTGGATCTACTGGAAGTTTGGACTTCACACCCGTGGTAGCAACTTTTAATGTTAACTTTCCGCTTTTTAAAAAAAGTTCCAAGTTGTTTTTTTTTTTTCACTATTTACAGCGTAGCATTTGGCCACAAGTTACCTGATGTGAAGTGACGATGTGGTCGAAGGCGGCGGCACGCTACACCTGGACTGGGAACTGGCTCTCAAGTAAGGCTGCCGGAACATACCGATAGGTGCTTGGCGACAGATTCTTAACAAGAGGGTGGTAGCTAGCCAGGCGAGTACTAGAAAATACCCTACCACCAAGCTATGGTTTCATCACGATGTTTTCCTTCACCGAAAGCTCAAGCTCATTGTAGGATTCGAACCCACGTCCTACGGATCGCACGCCGACGTCACTACCACTGAGCCATCATCGCTATAAAACACACTGTTGCTGTTTCTAAATGGCCTTGAACCTTGTTTACGACGTTGTGTCAAGTTACAGCTGTGGTTGTCATTGTCAAAGAGTGCTTGTAGACCAATCGGATTGAAGTTGACAGATGTTATGTCAAATCAAGGTAAAGTCGTTTATGCACCACCTAACGTAAAAAAAGTTAGTTTTCCTCCCCATTAAACAAAATTGAAAAACAAAGATCCTCTCGAAATTGAAATTACTACCTTCTTATTTCACAATGGCAATACCGATTATCCATTCCAATTCCTAATTTGAAATTTACGCTCCGTTCGGCTGTTTCACATCACACCTAATGGCGGCATTTAGACTAAGTCCGACGGACGTTCTTGTTTATTTGGATTTCAAATTAAGAACACCTGTTGGGCTCGCCCTGTTTAACAGTTGCCAGTTCACACGATACTGTTTATGTTTTATTTTTTTATTTAAATTCTAAATTCAAGTTGGAAGAATTATTGATACATTATTATGTTTTATACGAGACTAGCTGCGCCCCGTGGTTACACCCACGTGGACTGCAGTTTATCGCAATTTTTCCATTTTTTCTTTCATAAGAACCTTCTCCTCGCAATAACACACACAACAAAAAAAGAATTAGTGAAATCGGTCAGAGAAATTAAATTTAAAACAAAAAAAACTTACTGGTTAGTGTCACAAAGGGCGGTCTTATCGATTTTAGGATAATAAAAATAGAAAATATAAAACTAATAAAAATTGGTAAATTTATTAACGTTATCAATACGTATTTGAAGGTAAATTATGATGTCAAAAGAATTAAAGAAAAATAGAATATAGGTAAACTTGGACATGCCAGTTTTCTCACGAGGTTTTCCTTCAACTTTTAAAGGGATGAAAAGTCCGCACATGACTTATTAAGTCATAGGTGCGGGTCTTGGATTTGAACTTGGTACCGGTGACTCGTAACCCGACTCGACACTCAGTGCCATAAGAGAAAATCGTGTGAACCGAGCATTACGGAATGGACGGACGGACGGACGGACGGTCGAATAAACATATAATTAGTTTATTTAATGTAAATTGGCGTGCCTTGTTTGCAGGTTTGCTCAGAACGGTTCTAATGAAGAGATCTGACCTGTGACATTTAGTCATTTTTTTATTTTAAACTACCTGTTTTCCGTGTTTTCACCCGAGAGACTAAAGTTTATCGCGATAAATCGTCTTTCACGTATAAACTACTGAACCGATTTAAATGAAATTTGGTACAGAGATAGTCTAGAGACTAAAAATGAAATACTTTTGATCGCGATAAACTGTAGTGCATGCGGGTGAAACCGCGAGGAGCAGCTATAATCCATAAAAAAAGGCCAACGGAAAAAACAAACCCATTAAATTCGGTTTATAAATATGTAAAGAAGTTATGTCCACAAGTTATGAAATTATAGAACTCAGTTTGAAAAAACCAGTAGTGTTCGTTCATAGTTAACACACAGTACGTCGTTCAGTACGGTTCTGACAAATAAAATTGTGACAACGGTGACAGGAGTTTATTGGCGGCAATCGAATTGTCAACGTGAAAATTTTGTTATTATTTCCAAAACTTGTGTTTCTTCGAGCGATAATGTGTAATATTAGTGGATTATTAACCATTATGTGTTTTTTATCCAATGTTTACCAGTGTTGGAAATTGAAATAAAGTTGTGAAAGTGACTTTTCTAGTTGCTCCAAAAAAGTAAAGTTTAAGTAAAGTGCCACTACTTTACTTAAACACTATCCTCATCTCATCATCATCATCATTTAAACTTGATTCAATTCTCTGAGTTTGCAATATTTTATACTTGACACTGGCAAATCGTGTGACGCCATAACAAAAAAAAAAACAAACGGTGACAGAATGAAGCCGTCAAAATTAAGCACGGCGAAAAAAGTCATCGCAGCGTAACACCTGTGAAGTGTTGCCATAGCTAGGTGTCACTCCGTTCGGTAATTGTTATGTCTGCATTGGGAACTCTTTATTCGTTCCGGGGCACGTACGATTTTAATGTTAGGGCATGAATGTTGCCAGATTTTACGGCGGGGTAAAATGTAGGGGAAATAAAAAGTGCTGATTGAAACAGGAGGATTTTTGGGCTGTCTATTGGACACCCTAATAAATTGGATGTTAAGTGTCTAAGAGCGTTGCTGTATATGTTTGGATTTTAGCCTTAAATAGATTTTTCGAAATAAGTCAGAAATTATATAATGCAAAAAATTTAGTTGAATATTAAAAAAGTGTGCAACTGCAAAGCTTATTTTAACTTATTTTAAGTCCGACCATTTTTATCCAGATGTATTAATAAAAAAGACTTGTATTACATATCACCAACACATAAAAAATAGGCCCACAGGGCCTTAGCGTTTTTTGGAAAATACTGCCTAGAATATTTTTAGGGATTTTTTATCGTTTTGTTGCTCCCAGATCGGCATGTGTTCTCGATCGCCTTAAGATCAACCATTAGTAACTAAGTATCTAGACAGCCTGAAATCTCGTTTCAAATCAAATTAAAACTTCTTTGTTAACGTGTCTCCTCTTCTGGCAATAAATTGTATACAATTTCTCGTACACAATAGAAAAGGAATGGAATCACAACAATTACACTCAAGATCAAAGGAATTGCTTTATCCGTCGTGAGCAAACGCTCATTGTGTCGTTTTAAAGTACAGCTTTTTGACAGAAACGCAGTATAAGAATCGTCGCAGTATGGACAAACGTAAGAGTTTTTTTTACTACGCCTTTATTGGCCTACTGCTAGGCAAAGGCCTCCCCCATTTCGTTCCAGATATATCTATCCCACATGCAACCCTTAGTCACCGACCGCTCTTGCAATGAGTCAAAGTCGTCGTGCCATTTTCCGGAATTCTCAAAGGAAAATTTACATCTAATGACAGTGGCTTAAGGTTCACACTTGGCGTTTTGACGACTAACAAGACACAACGGGGAAACAGCTTACTTTTAACATGTGATTCTGGGTTCAATTTCTGGTACGGGACAAATATTTCAGCATTATAAAAAAGAAAGCATTATAGAAAACTTACGCTAAAAGAAGAAAAAAGGCGTGTATCACACACGAGACTTGCTTGCCATTTTGTTTTTAGTATTTAAAAAGATCACGAAAAGAGCAGACCAGAAGCCACATAGTAAATCCGCGCTTCCTAGTCTTTTAGTAATCAAATTTACCAATGTTCTTTGGAAATATAGACCTTGGTGTCGATTCTATTGTGCATTTTCTAAAACTAAATAAGAAGTACAGCAATACTTTTAGACCTGTCAAACTTAGTTTAGTTTTAGAAAATGCACAACAGTATCGACACCATTGCCCATACTGCTTATACTGCGACTGTAACAGAAGATGAGTCTGAACTGGAAACGTTTCGGAGTGTTGTTTGCTAATTTTATGAGTTACGACGTGAAACCTTATGTTTTGTTTGTTTGTTCAATCAAGAGTTTGAAATTAAGCTTTGTTTAAATATTTACCTTGAAAGTCGAGGACGGTATTGTTTTTTGAAGCTTTTATTCCCATTTATAAGAATGTAAACATTAAGATTCAAATGACGCGATGTTACACAAAACACTTTGTATCATTTATTTATTTTTGGATTTTTAGGCTTGCGTTAGTAAGTAAGCGATAGAATTTTCAGTGAAAGGAAACATCGTAATAAAAATATAGCTTGATGCGCTCGCCTGTCTAGCTATTCTGTCGCCAAGCACCTATTTTAGTTCAGGCGTAGGGTGGCACCAACTTCGACCACGTTGTCACTTAACATCAGGACACATTTCATCAAAGTCAAAGTCAAAATTTGTTTTATTCAATAGGATACATTGTGATCACTTTAAAACGACAACATAAAACTAGCTACGCCTGTTCCAACCTCCTTACGCCGGCAGGTAATTTAGGTACCAAACACTACAAAATGCCTTACCACAAAGCTTTGGTTCATCACGGTGCGGTGGTGAAATCTCTATATATTATATAAATATGATTAAGTTATAAATTAGTATAGTTTACCTTTTATCAGCTTATTTTCTCTCCAAACAATCCTGTAACAAAACAAAAAAGGCATAAGTGTAGGCAGTAGAATTGAAATAACAAAATCTATACTAGAATTGATTTTTAATCAAACATTAAATATTCATACTGCCGGGTTGCTAGACAATTTTCTTCATCATCATCAGCCGGAAGAAGTCCACTGCTGAACATAGGCCTCCCTTTTGAACCATGAACCACTCTTAGCCATTTGCATCCATCGGCTCCCTGCGACTCTTACAATGTCGTCGGTCCACCTAGTGAGGGGCCTGTAGGTATACAGAACGTCTTCCGGTTCGTGGTCGCCACTTGAGAACCTTATCTTTGTACCATTAAAGTGCACAATAAAGCTGTTTATCAAATTTAAAACGTTTCTTTTTCAGCATCTACAAAGGTGCATATCGACGTTAATCATCATCATCATCATCATCAGCCGGAAGAAGTCCACAGCTGAACAAAAGCCTCCCCTTGGTACGCCGCACGACGAAGGGATATTAGCCATTTACATCCATCCCTGCGACAATCACAATGCTATCTGGTAAAAAAAACAACCATAAAAAAAAGAGATTATATCATATTTCACAAAACTTTAAAAGTTATGCCTTCAGTTCAAAGTCATGAGACATTAAGAGAAATCGTTGGCTTTGAAAGTGCCAAAAACTCTTGCAGACGGCAGTCAGACAAAAAGGCTATATTTTTCGCCGCTAAATAGAATCGCTTAGTTCAAAATGGACTTTTTTATTCGGTAGTTGTATATTATATATATATATGTACATATAAGTTGAAGGATCATCTAATAGTCTAGCGACTAAGGCAGGGTTCAGACTGTAGGATGCGATATTGCGACAGAATTTTAAATTCATAGTCATATAGTCTAGCATAACTACGAGTGGGTATATTGTTTTTTTAACCTATCATATGGTTACAAAAAAAATGTATACGTTGACTTGAGAACCCCTTTTTCCCCTGGGGTAAAAACAAAAACCTGAATTTGTTTTTTTTTCATAGTACAATATGTTATTACTTTAAAACGTCAAACATAAAACTAGCTCTAAATATCCTCCTTATACACCGGCAAAAGAAAAGGACTAAAATGCCCGACAGGTAATTTTTTGGTCACAAAAACATTTACAATTAGTTTCTTATAAGTAATCACTGATTGAATAAGAGTAAACTCATGCTAAGCTGTAAGCCTAAGCTGTATTATCATCTTAATAATCTGATTTTATTATAATCTTTTCTAATAAGAATTCTAGGAGGTCTCTTAAGGATCGAATCAGGAATGAAGTGATCCGACAGAGAACCAAGATAGCCGACATAGCCTATAGGATCAGCAAGCTGAAGTGGCAATGGGATGGACATATTAGCCGAAGAACCGATAATCGTTGGGGCAAACGTGTTCTTGAGTGGAGACCGCGGCTCGGTAAACGTAGTGTAGGACACTCTCCAGCTATGTGGAGCGATAAGTATCAAGTTAAGAATCTCACCCTCAAGTTAATAAGTTCCCAAGCCAGGTGAAGCGTGGTGCCACCTTCGATCATATCGTCACTTAACATCAAGTTACTTGTGGCCGAAGCTAACCTTGTAAAAAGTGAAAATGTCTTGGATTTTAGAAGGAAACGATTTACATCGTGCCATGGTCGCAAGGCTTCAAGTGAACCCGGCTTAACTCCAGCAAGTTAGTGAAAGAGCCAGCATTAGGCGGCGTCATTTATCAAGGCGACAGATCAGTCCTGAGGCTCTTAGCGATGACAAATGTTGCGGTCAGGTAAAAAGAGCAATGTTTCTAAGTTTCACTTAACGGTTTTTTGATGACGTCGGCACGTAAACGACTGGTGTTTTGTAAGGTCTAAGTTATTTCAAGTCTAATGATAAACGCGTTTCAAGTCTTTAGTAATGAAATCTTATTAGAAAATCTATTGAAATAAAAATCAAAGTCCTGACTGATTTTAACGCACAGCCTAAACCGCTGGTCGTAGATTCTTGAAATTTGGAGGGTATGTTGTTTCTTGTTTGTCTTGATGCATAGGGGTGAAACGATTTTTTGACCTTCCACCTCTATATTCATGTTTCAAAATATAATTTAAACCTCAACATCAAAGAACCATCAAAACCGGACCACTCAAGGAAAAGTTATGCGTCATAACATACCAAAAAAATTGTAAAGATTCATGTCGACTTGAACCTTCTCCTTTTTTTCATCGGTGAAAAACATGCTTCATCTTTTCTAACCTCCTTACACCGGCAAAATAACAGGCAATGTAGGCATCAAGTGTGATGTTACAAGTCCTTGTTTATACTACAGTGACATAAATCACTGTACACTAAGCTGCGCCACACACTGATTCTCATTACTAGTAGTTCCATTCCCAAAGACCAACGACGCAACACAATGGCAAAAGAAATCAAGATGAATGTCTCATAATAAGCCCAAGAAAAATTAATGCTCACATTTCCACGTATAAACCCATAATAATTCCTAATTTCTACGACAAAGGCGGTATAAGCCGAGAGCCATTTTTAAAAGTACAAAAGTATTCACTGACTCTTTGAAGGGAAAACTCCTTTTGATTAACCGGTGGCTGAGAGGAGGGTGAATTTGACGTAAATGATGTCACGTTTCTGACGTTTTGAGAGTGGCGAAGATATGCCGATTAGTCGCTAATTGACATTGATTTAAAATGTTTACATAGATAATGACGCTCTTGATGTTAAGTGACGATGTGGTCGAAGATGGCGTCATGCTACACCTGGATTGGGCACTGGCTCTCAACACGGAGAAAAAAGACCTTCCGAAATACCGTTTTCCTTCTGAGTCAAAAGGAAAGGACTTGTGATTCAGAAGAAAAACTATGGTAAAATAAGGAAGGAATCGGTCTTGGAAGGTAAAGACTCAGAAGGAAAGTCAGAATTTTTTTCTCAGTGAAGTGAGGCTGCCGGAACACACCGATAGGTGCTTGACGATTCTTAACTTGAGGGTGGTAGCTAGCCAGGCGAGCACTAGAATGCCCTACGACCAAGCTATGGTTTCATCCCGATGTTTTCCTTCACCGAAAGCTCAAGCTCATTGTAGGATTCGAACCCACGTCCTACAGATCGCAAGCCGACGTCACTACCACTGAGCCATTATCGCTATGAATCGCTACTTATTTTATTCCAGTGCTCAGCTCTTTCCCATTATTTTGGATTGCCAGTAAATCGTGTTGTGATTTCTAGAGATGAGATAAAGTACCTTACTAACAAGGTCTATCCCATTTTTATCTGTCCGAAAAACGTATTTTATACAGTAACGATGGATAGAGATCAACCAAACCATAAATAAAATAACAAGCTTTCAATCTGTTCTATCAATTTGGATATTCACTACGACAGCACATAAAAAAATTTATTGACAACTCCTTTTTACAAAAAAAAAAACTGTTGAGTTAAAAAACTGCATGTGAAAAATAACTTTAGTTTCGGAAGTACATATGTGGCTTCGGTTTCTTTTTTTTTATTTTAGACACCGTTTTGAGAAACTTAATTTTTCACTCTACCGTTTTTGAAGTCAGATGTATAAATAATTTAAGAAATTTATTTAAAGTAACTTACGTTGCAATGATCATCCTTTATAAAATTTTATTTTAGATTAATTAGATAGTCTTGATTAAGTTTATATTTATCACTTTTTAGTAGCATTCCAATCTATTTATATATTATGCTAGAAATACGGAAGACAATAGCAATAATTGATTTTGAGAAGTTACGTTACGAAGGTGTTTCGTTGAATTCGAACCATCTCAGACTTAGATTAGATTACCTAGATTCTAAGTAATAAAACCTTCGTAACCTTCGTAACCTTAATAAAAAATTCATAAACAAAGTAAAACATACATTATACCATACATGTATAGACGAATTGAGACTTCCACTTTCTTATTTCTGAAATCAGCTGATAAATTATTATAGGCTTACATCAATTTACATTGCTTCAGCCTTAGATCTCATACGTTTCATCAAAGCGTCAGCTAAGCCGCGTAACTTATATTATCAGTAAAGAATCGTTCATTCAATTTTTTCCCCCTTAGAGGCTTTCAATATCTTGCTGGGGCGGAAGTCGTGAAAGTGAATAAAACTCCACACTCACTTACGCGACCGACACGACTGTGATGTAGGAGCGATTATCTCGCGAGAACAATACATGCGCTTTTACGGACAAAGGCGTACTTTGGTTTATATTCTTTCGTGAAAATGCACTTTTAAAAAAATGTCTCTTCATACAGGTTGTATTTGGCCAGAGTCAAGTTTTACATTTTTATCTAAATGATGATGATACGATGATATGTGGAACCCAGATACAAGCTGGGCCAAGCGCGATAGTTCCCATTGTGTTTAAGTAAAGTAGTGGCGCTTCACATAACCTTTTTAAAGACTTTATGAAGCAACTAGAAAAGTATCTAAATAAATTCATTTCAATTTCCACACACACACATATCACACTTCCTAGCCCAAAGAAACACACTTTTTAAAAATGAATATAAAATTGTAATGTTGACAATTATTATTCAAATAGATTGCTGCCAAAAAGTCTCCTGCTATCCCCTTGAATTTTCAAATATGCACTTGCACACACTACGGCATCGGCGATGAGGTGTTGTTGCCTGAAATACTAGTGACGTCACAACGTTGCTAAGGCAACCCAGCCAGTTCGATAAAAAGTTTGTGTGGTCGCGCATGATTGGTGTCGTAGTCGCTAGCCGCCAAGCGCCTCGCGCTCTCCTACGCTCTCCGTTTAGCAGTCACTTTGATAGCTTAGGTTTGATACTCCAAAGGGGGATGAGCTAATACTCCACTCATTTAATCAGAGGCGACGGGATAGAGAGATAGGGTTGATTTTTATTCGTTTTTCTTGGCACAACGGAGGGTAGTTGGGAAGTTGAAGTGTGAAAGAGTCTGTAAATTTTATGATTTGTCAGAGGGTGCTATATTTTTCGAGTCAATTTTCTAAGTGCCTATATTACAAGATTTTGATTCTCGTTGTGTAAGGTTTTATGTGATCGCGATTAAATTATAGTTATTTTTGTGAAAAGAGGCACTTCACTAGTGAGGAGAGCTGATAGCTTATGATACTCTTTGGTCTTAAGAGCGATGGTGGCCGAACAGTTAGGCGTGCGACTTACAAAACGCCGACACCGAGTTCGAATCCTCTCGGCCCCGCATCTATGACTTAATAAGTTATGTGCGGATTTGCCATCGCTCAAAACGGTGAAGGAAAACATCGTGAGGAAACCGGCATGCCCAAGAACTGCAACGACATCTACAAATTACAGCGCATCGCTACTACGCGCGTCTTTCGATACGCGTATGCGACAGCACCGAGTGCTAATGGTACTTAGGTGCGCACTGAGCCTTGCTCGTCACACTCAATGCAACAGATATTATTACAATAACGTAATGCACTCTGCAGTGAACTACGAATAGGAAAGGAAGCGTACTTGGCCCAGTTGTTGGTTGTGCAACCGCAATCACGCCGGTGCGGGTTCGGAGCCGAGTGAGCGGCCCAAGGATGTTATTGGTGTGCAGCGGGAAACAATTATTATTGTTTGACTCGAGAGCGTAGATTCTGCGTTTTTGGTTTTTAGCAAAATACAATGTGTCAACACTGAGAAAAAAAAAATCGGACTTTCCTTCTGAGTCTTACCTTCCAAAACCGATTCCTTCCCTATTTCACCTTAGATTTCCTTTTGTATCAGAAGGAAAACGGTATTTCGGAAGATCTTTTTTCTCCGTGCACGTGCGTTACAAGGCGCTGATACCGAGTTTAAATCCCATCTCGTCCATATGTTCGCTTAAAACGGTAAAGGAAAACATCGTGAGGAAACCGGCTTGTCCAAGAACTGCAAAATTCAAGGGCATGCGACATCTACCAACTCGCACTATGGGCCAGCGTGGTAGATTACGGCCCATACTCTCTCTCTCTCTATGAGAAGGTCGGTGAGACAAATTTAAATGTGTTCAAAAAGTGCTAGTATCTGGGTGTTGACGATCCTCGATCAAGATCAAAGGACTCTTAGTAAGGGGTCTATGTATTTGATTGCGTGGGCGTTTTTATTATTTTTACTATCCTAATCTGATTGGGTCCATGTGAATTTGAGAGTAGCTACACGGAGAAAAAAGACCTTCCGAAATACATTTTCCTTCCGAGTCAAAAAGGAAGGACTTTTGATTCAGAAGGAAAACTAAGGTAAAATAAGGAAGGAATCGGTCTTAGAAGGTAAGACTCAGAAGGAAAGTCAGGATTTCTTTCTCAGTGTACAGCCAAGCAAGCATTAGAATTTGTCCTACCATCAGGCTACGATTTCATCACGATGACCAAAAGCAAATAAATAACAAAACATCTTGTACATTCATCTCGTAACTTAGGCCATAACAAGAAGTTAAGTGCACTAAGCTTAATCTTAATATCTTATGACGAATCGCCTGAAGGTCTGTCTGTTAACACGTTTTTGTTCAAAATTACTTGAGTAGTTAAATTGGTGTTGCAAGCAACGGTAGGTATAGATGGTTCAATGATTGGATATGTAAAGGCCACTGCTGTTTCTAAATGAAATCACTGCGGCTAACATTTGCACGATTACATTGAATGCGTAAATGCACTTAAAATTCTAAATTCAAAAATATATTTATTCAATAGAATACATTGTGATCACTTTAAAACGTCAACTTAAAACTAGCTACGCCTGTTCCAACCTCCTTACGCCGGCAAAAGAACAGGAAAGTTTTTTTTTTTTAGTATTTAATAAATTTTTGGCGCGATCAAAAATTTTAAAGTCGCTCCACCCAGTCGCAGGGCGTCCTTCACTACACTGAGAAAAAAATCCTGACTTTCCTACTAAACCTTACCTTCCGAAACTGATTCCTTCAAAAATGTAACCTTATTTTACCTTAGTTTTTGTTCTGAGTCAAAAGGGAAGGTTCCCTTCTGTATTTTGGAAGGTATTTTTTCACCGTGTACACAAAACATAAATATATTGTTACTAGTTGCGCCCCACGGTTTCACCTGCGTCGTCCCGTTATCCAGCAGGGACCTTTTTCCGGGATAAAAAGTAGCCTATGTGTTAATCCAGCGTATAAGCTATCTCCATTCCAAACATTCAGATCCGTTTAGTAGTTATTGCGTGAAAGAGTAACAAACATCCATCCATACTCACAAACTTTCACGTTTTTCGTATATTAGGATAAGTACCTACAATACAGTTCTAGCTAAATTAAACTTACCCAAAACAAAAGCCTAAAAAAAGATTAAGGCGCTTTTCACCGAACCGATTAACAATTCAAATATAGAGATGAGGACGAACGAAATGAATGAACTAGCCGGTAATAAGGACGAAAGCCAAATCAATCATCTATATCTGTGAAAGGATCTCGAATTGCGAACTGAATTCAAAGCTTCTTTTTATTCACTTTCTATTCGCTGATGTAAATCGAACGGCTGTAAAACTCAGATAGCTTTTTAATCGGGAATGCGGTAAATATACGGCTGAAAGTACGTTTCAGATTTTGTTCGGTGAGTGATCTGTTTCTTTGTATTTTGGATTGGTTTCATAAGCTAGCAAGTTTATCATCATCTGCCTATTACGTTCCCACTGCTGGGACTCTGGCTTTCCCTTTTAGAGAGCGTATGGGCATAGTAAAGGAGTAGTAGTTCAGCTTCATATAAATCGGCCGTCGCCGGTTTGAATGTGTGCGTGAGTAGCGGCACCGTGTACGCACGCTCTTTTCACGCACACAATCACATAAACGAAAGGAGGCGGCCGGGGCCGCGGCCATGCACTCAGTACGGAACGCGCCGCCTATGCGTCACCGCAAGAGTAGGCAATTAACTCATCGAGCAGCCTTAGCTAATCTACTGTTCTTTATATACTGTGGTATGGGTCACAGTGCGGGTTGGTAGACGTCGAATGCCCTTGAATGATGTGTTTCTTAGAGATACCGGTTTCCTCACGTTGTTTTCCTTCACCGTTTTGAGCGATGGTAAATTCACACATAACTTATTAGTCATAGGTGTGGGCCGAGAGGATTCGAACTCGGTGTCGGCGCCTTGTAAGGCACACGCGTTACCGTTCGGCCACCATCGCTCCAGCAAGTTACTGCAATTCAATCAGATAGAAGTCATCATCGGAATTGACGATGACTTCGAGCTCTTGGACTTTCTTGAGCCGCTTAGTCTTTGCAGGGATAATGGTTTGCTCTCGAACGAATGAATGCTTGAAAGACCTATTCAATCTCATCCCTCCATCACGGTTCTGTCACTGAACATCGCGTCATCGGAAAAAATGCAGTCCTTCAAGATGTGTGTGAGGAGTTCTTAAGGGCCAGCAAAGCATCTGTAGCTCACAGCAGCTCCACTTGAGAGCCAGGTCCTTATACAGGTGTAGTGTGGCGCCATCTTTGACCAGATCGTCACTTAACATCAGGTGACTTGTAATCAAACGCTACCCTGAAAGTAGTAAAAAAAACCCCGAAATCTGTACGCGTCATTAATCTCATATACCCACTAAAGATATACTCCTAAGTCCTTTATATGGACCCTCATTCTCCTTAATACGTCCTCCACATTTTTCCTCCAAAACTGGCTGCAGAAAAAGATTGATGTTCAGATTTCACGGGGTGTTAACGCGAATAATTTCGAGTGATTCTTTTTCAAGGTTTTCCGTTGAGGTACGAATGGCTTGAGTTGGGATGAAGACTTCTAAATGAGGAGATTGGGAGGTGTCGTTTATTAGATAAATGGGAAGCTTCTTATACGTAATCCACTCGGGCTACACTGATTTAAGATACCGCTCTCTTATTGCTTTTTGTTTAGGTGCTAAGTGACTTAGGTCCAGTTTTAAATCCGTAGTTTATGTGGTTAACTCTATTAATAATTATATGCAAGAAAGGTTCTCGAGTGGTGACCACGAACTGGAAGACGTTTAGGGACGACATGGTGAGAGTCGTGGGGAGCTGTTGGATGTAAATGGCTAATAGCTGTTCATGGCGGAATCTGTAGCCAAGCAATTATTGATATATTATTAACTTATTGTTATTGATATAAGTGATTAATTTGTGAGTCAGTTCCCAGTCCAGGCGTAGCGTGGGGCCACCTTCAACCACATTAACCTATAGTCAAACATTACAATGTAATAAATTAAAAAACCCAAACCATATGCGTGAAACTGGAGTTTTCGCATAATGTTGTTATAGAATGGAAAGAGTAATCTATGCTTAAATTTAAAAAAAAAAAACAACTTCAGACTTGAATATCCCAGCAATAACTCAAACGGATGAATACAAAAACACAGCCCTTCATTTTGCCATTGTCGAGTAAAAAGCAAATCTCATCACATTTTTCATCAGCAATTTTTAATAGGCAATATGGCAACACACTGAACCTGCGGTGAAATTACACAATTTTTCTTCCCACACTCTTCACAATAAAAACATGGCAACACATGTACAACAACACATTGCCATTTGCTTATACGTCGTTACAATTTCCTACCGAGAAAAGGCAGCGCGTAATAAAAAAAAAATTGCACAAAAGAAAATTGTGTTTCTGAAAGTCTTTGATAAAAAACGTTTTTTCATAATATACGACGATTATTTAGTTACGGGAAAATGGGACGGAGGATTCCTTTTAGTACTCTCTCTTTAGAAATAGGCTGTGTTATTTAATAAAGCCTTCGGATGTCCTCGGATGAGATGATTGAAGGCTTTATAAATATCGATGTTCTTGAAGAGCTTTCAGTATAAATTTGTTTTGTGATTTTTGGCTCAATTGAATAATGTAACAAGCAACTGTGAAAGTAACTAGGGCTACCACAGAAAGCTGCGATAATTGCTCAATGGTAGTGACGACGGCTTGCGATCCGTAGGACGTATAAGCAAATGGCAATGTGTTATTGTACATCTCTCCACCTGGAGCTCGCGCAAATCTTTCGTGACGTCGTCTTTCCAGCGGTACCTGGGACGGCCGACAGAGCAACGGCCACTCTTCCATCCACTGTAGACTCGTTTGACCGCACGATCGTCTCCTATTCTTTCCAGGTGATTCTTTCAAGCTCATGGTTGCAGAAGGAAAGGTGCTACGAAAGATTTTGGGTCCAGTACAATCTCAGGAGTATGGCGGATGAGAACGAACCGAGAAATCGAAGAACTGGTGGCTGAGCCGAAAGTCATCGGCGAAATGAGAGCACACAAACTTCGCTGGCTCGGCCACCTAAAAAAAATATATGGGGATAACTAATTTTAACATTATGTAATGCGGTCAAAACAATTGAATAGAAAAATCGTGCACAAGTAGCTATTCGATCGAAGGAATAGAATAGAATGGTAACGTTTCTACAATGCCGATCGTTACACCGAGTGAACGAATGCGTAGGTAATTACACTAATCAACCCGGACAATGTCATCGTGCCATTGAACTCATGGTGAACATGGATTGATGGAACTTGTTTAGTTTGCGAAACATTTAAGCTTTGGACAGTTAATTGTTTACAGCACGAGATAAAATCATATACCCAAATTTTTTTATGAAAATCAACTAAAACTAAAAAAGAAGCGCTCATTAATTAATTTATCACCAGCATAATGTACACAGTTGCAATTATAATATAATAGACAGTTCACATAAGTAAGGCTAAGTGTCATTACATTTAAAAGTGAAGACAACGTGCAACATAAAATAGCGAGATACTTAAAAAAAGTTCACAAATTTGATTTTAAGTAAATTAGAAAAATTAATACAATACAATGTTGAGTTGATAAATGTATGGTAAAATAGCAAAAATAATGTAGGTACAGTTTCTAAGACATAGGACGTTGTGAAGAAAGTCGAGACACTTGAACGCTCTTGAGCATATTATGCTGTCAATATGTAAATTTAGCCTAAACCTACTGTCCAAAACCCCATAGCGGAAGTTTTTTTTATTCTATAGTCTAGTCTAAGATACATTCTCTGTGGCCACTGCTTGAATACGTTGAACGATTTCGTACTTTGGAGGGCACGTAAGCTATCGGTCGTGATCGGTCGCAATTGTTTTCTTATAAGGACAGCAGTCGTCAGACTATGTAGGAAGCCTTCAGGCAGTATGACAACTCCCGACATTTACGCTGGCTTCTAGGTTATCCACCAACCCGCAGTGTGCCCTCTGAGCGACAGCTTGTGTCGCAGCAGTGGGAATGTGAGGCTGATTGTGATGATAAACTAAAACAAAATGAGTCTCAGGTTCCAATATAGAGCCGGCACTATTGTTTAGTTCCTGCCACTTTTATAACTAATTCTATAAAGTTACAACAATATTTTCTTGCCATTGCCATCGAACAACTACAAGAAAACAAACATCCGTGAAGGAGCAAAATCCTACAAAGTTTTTCTTTTCAAATTGGCAGGAAGCGTTCTACTCTCTATTACAGACCGGGTCATACCTTACCATCAGGTAAGGGTATTATTGAATAAACAAACAAGTTTTCCTCCTTCATATTTTCCACGTCCCAAAATAGAGAATTTTCATTTTATAACACATTAACTAAAGCTATTTCGGCCTCACAATGAACGCGTAAAAAACTCGTTTACGCTAAAATAGCCGTTGCGTTGAAAGTAAAACAAAAGAATCTAAAGTTAAAAAGCACGATGTAAAAACCTTTCAAAACATTTAAAAAACCGTTTTTTTAAATTTAAACGCGCGTTCTATCGAACGGCTGCGCTCCACAGATACCGCAACGCGTTTTATTCAAACTTCGTTCATTCATTTCTTTCAATGACGGTCTTTGGAAAAGAACGTTTTACATTGTGCTATTTGAAGTCGGAATTCATGCTGTCATAATATTCTCATTTCAATTAATTCATTTAGTGCATTTAGAAATAGATTTGCCCCCCTATATTAATATTAAATAATCATTACCTTCTTTATGCAAAAGTGTGCTTGTAGGTTGGTCCATTTTGTCCATCGATTCGTCTATTTTACTCGCAGGAATAGTGCCTCATCCATGTGATTTTTTGAATAGAAACAGTCCACAATAATAATAATAGATGTTTGAAACCTGGGAAAGCGCGTTCTATTGATCGATTGTTTTTTTTTTTCAACAAACAGGTTTCTATGTGTAGGCCGGTTCGGAATTTAAATAAAACCTTTGATCAGTTACCTCCTTGGTTCCCATTTTCGGAGTAAAAACCGTTCCATTTTTAAATAATACGAACGATATGAGTTTAATATGTAATTTATTTGGTCGCTAAATACGACATATATGAGTTTTCTATGTAATTTATTTGGCCGCTAAACACGACAGATATGGTTTTTCATACAAATTTTGCCGGCCGCTGCTCGCATATATTTGGGCAGTGCAGCAAGTTTGATTTATCTCGAAGAAGGTTGTCAAAATAATACCCTTATTTCCAAGCATGTTTGAGAAAAATATATATAACGTCAAACCTAAAACTAGCTACGTACGTCTGTTTCAACCTGCTTACGCCGGAAAAAAATATGAAAGAATCGCCCGGCAGGTAATTTTTTTGGCGCGATCACATTGTCAATTTTATTTTTATTACTAACTAGCTGTTCCCCGCGGTTTCACCCGCGTGGGCTACAGCTTTATGCATGCAAAGTCTCAGCCCGATCAGTTTAAAACTGACAAATTTTCATACGAACTTTCATCCCCTATTTTATCCCCTTGGGGGTAGAATTAATCAAAATCCTTTCTTAGCGGATGCCTACGTCATAACATCTACCTGCATGCTAAATTTCAGCCCGATCCGTCCAGTGGTTTGGGCTGTGCGTTGATAGATCACTATGTCAGTCAGTCACTTTTGAGTTGTATATATATTTAGAAGATTTAGAAAAAGCGAATATAAAAACGACAGCCCACTGCCTAACCTAAGAACGAGAGAGAGTTGCCAGTTCATACCCTAAAAACAACGTCAAAATAATTCCGTAGGGTTGCCAACACAGATTATTCTACATATCCATTGTTCTACATCATTTTTTTACACAAATCGCCGTATCCGCTGTTAAATTCGACTAACAATATACTGCAGGTATAAAAACAAGTGGCTATTTAAATTCAATGTGCGTTACGGCCGCCATAACATTACATCATTTCTTTGTGTGGTGTAAACCAAATTAAAAATTTACTCTTTATGGGTTATGGGAGTCGTAATTTGCCATGCGATTCGCTTTAAGTGGTTGTGGTTCGTTTTTTTACACGCGATATAGACGATATTTACTGCAAATAGGGTGGGTTATTCTACTTAGTTCCCGCTGTGCTTTCTTGTAGGTTGATAGGTAGACGTCAGGGGCGCGTTTCTACCAGAACTGTGGGAGATAAAATAACTTTTTTTACTTTTTAGTCTATGTAACCAAGCCCAATCTCTTGGACTCGTCAAAACGAACAAATGAGATCAAACTCGAAGGGTGTCCTAGTAGCCATCCTCTATCCTCTTCCTGGCTTTATCAACAGACCCTCGTAACCAAGCCCAATGTATTAGACTCGTCAAAAAGAAGTCAATACGACAATTAGTAGGTAGGTTAAAATTGACTCCTAAGATTTGATTACATTATTAGTTAGTTACTCAGTTAGTTACAAGTGAAGCTAATAAAAGTATTTTAAAAAGAGATGAGCGACTGCGTATGATCTGGTCTTTTGGATCATAATCCCCAGCCCCTTCTCCTCCATTCTCTCAGAGAGAGTAGAGTGAGTGGAGACCGCGACTTGGCAAACATAGTGTAGGACGCCCTGCGACAAGGTGGAGCGACGACTTGCGCCGAGTGGCTGGCAGTGGTTCGATGAGAATAGCCGAAGACCGGGCTCAGTGGCGTATCATGGAAGAGGCCTATGTCCAGCAGTGGACTGATACGGGCTGATGATGATGATGATTATGACATACTTACTACACACCTATAGAAAAAAGATTTATGTAATAACATGAACAAAGTCATTTGAATTGTGTTCCCCGAAGCGAAAATCAATACGTTTATGAGCATATGACACAGATATCGAGCAAACCTTCGTGCAGATAGCATATCGTGCTGATAACGTTGAAAGCACTTAATCCAAAATAGCTATCTGATTTTACATAGAAGCTTTTTGAATGGTAACTTATTTTTAACCGACTTCAAAAAAGGAGAAGGTTGTCAATTCGTCCGGTATATTTTTTTTAAGTATGTACACCGATTTTGCCGAGGTTTCTGAACCGATTTACGTGATTCTTTTTTTTGTTTGATGCGGATTAATTTTTACTTGTTATTAACTTCTTGAGAGGACGACTTTGAGGTTATTTGCTATTGGGGCTAATTAGAGTCATTTTTTTCTGTAAATATGATAGTGAAAAATCAAAAAAATAGCTTCTTTTTTTGACTAACAGGGTAGCGTTTGACCACCAGTCACCTGATGTTAAGTGACGGCTACACCTGGACTGGTAACAACCGAAGAAGAAAAACAACCGGTCAAGTGCGAGTCCGTACAAGCTTGTTTTTT
The DNA here is from genome assembly GCA_931315375.2 of Opisthograptis luteolata. Classification (NCBI taxonomy): domain Eukaryota; kingdom Metazoa; phylum Arthropoda; class Insecta; order Lepidoptera; family Geometridae; genus Opisthograptis; species Opisthograptis luteolata. Next base: position 8,123,741 of record OV928053.1, on the reverse strand, counting down.
CTTGTTATTAAACTACATATTTACGGTTTACAGACTTTTTCCTTTACATATTCTGTAAAACCTTGCTTCATGACTCTAGGTCAACGGAAAGTACCATATATGTTTTGATTCCCTTGTGAAATTGCAAAACAGGCGAAAAAATGCCACATAATCGGTCATATCTTTTGATCGCGTTGTCTTACAAGCTTGATTTTTTCTCAGCTGAAAAAACCTTAGAGTCGCACTTAAAAGAGTTAAATTTGGTGTAAAGTTTTTGTGGAAAATGTTAACCTTCAAGCCAGGCTACGGGGTGGGTCGATAGCTATAATTATTTTAAGAAATCGCTTCACGTAATTAATTATCATTTCCTTATTCAATAAAAACAATAGAAATACTTACCAGCATTCATCATCGTCAACCTGTATCAGTCCACCAGCTGGACATAGTCCTCTCCCAAGGCACGCCACTGAGCCCGGTCTTCGGCTCTTCTCATCCAACTACTGGCAGCCACTCGGCGCAAGTCGTCGCTCCACCTAGTCGCAGGGCGTCCTACACTACGTTAGCCAAGTCGCGGTTTCCACTCAAGAACACGTCTACCATTCAATAATAGAAATTGTTTTGACCGATGGCATATCGTGACGACTTATCTGACCTTTGGCCCAGTCGTGACAACGCTTGGGTACCGCAGAATACAAACATAATAATGAAATAAACTAACTTCCTCATACTATGTAAGGCTCAAGATAAATGAAGAGAGATGCCGGATCTATTCCAGGTACAGTCAGCGACAAAAGTATCTGATCATACTTGATTTTCGATATCGTCGGCTAGCTAACAACACCGCGCAAGTCAAATTTTGCAACTTTTCAGGAGAGACATAAAACTGTTTTACTTGTATGTTTTTTATGTAAATTATTGAGTTATGTGTGTGACAATTTTTATTTAACGGCTTCTATTTAGTCGAAATGCTTGGAACTGACAGGTTCATAGAAGCGCATGTCAAAACTAAGTTTAAATTTAATGGCATTAAAATGTCAATACCACAAAATATTGACTTGTGCGGTGTTGTTTGCTAGCCAACGATATGTGTTTTAGATAAGTCCAATTTGCTTTTTTTAAAACACTTTTATTATACTACTTACAATGGAACGTTTGACCCTAACACAACACATTTGATGTTAAGTGATGATGCGGTCAAAGATTAGTGTTTAAGATGATAAAGGTGATCGAAAAGTCTGGTATTGTTCAGCGACTTTTGTCCTTGACTGTACAGCGGAAATTGAAGTATTTTTTAGTATTATAAGCGTTTGACTTCAAGGCATTGTTAAGTCTGTTTTTTGGTTAAGGGACGACTCCTAGATAAGGCTGATAATTGTGGCTAGATTTTTTTCATAACCATTCATAACCATAACCATTAAACCATTTTTCTCTGTAATTAAAGAAGTATAAATCTAATAAAATAATAAATTTAATCTACATCATACAGAAGATCAGAATTGATCAAGCGTTACATCGTGATTTGGATGATGGATGGATGGATGTTTGTTGCTCTTTCACGCAAAAACTACTGAACGGATTTGAGTGAAATTTGCAATGGAGATAGCTTATACCCTAGATTAACACATAGGCTACTTTTATACCGAAAGGTTCCTGCGGAATAACGGCAAGACGCGGGTTAAACCGCGCGGCGCTACTAGTGATTTGATAAAACGCCTTAAATTACAAATTATCAAGTGTCTGACAGAAATCAACTTGGGATTCCTTGAATAATTCTAACCCTCACTCATTAGAATTGTACGAGCAAATCTAGTTATCGTCGAATACAATCAGCCCTCAAATTACGTTCCATTGTAAGCTCCACAGAACAGATACCTATAGTAAACTATAGTTCTACCTATTCGACGGTTTGCGAAACCGCTGCTGATTGAATGACTGCTCAATGCTCAATTGCTGCAATGCTAACGTTTGCAGATAGCTTATTTGTACGCTGTGTTTAGAACTACCTTTAATGCGTCGGCTTATATCTAAACGATGCAATGCTTTTGTTTAGCTATACACTCAGGAAATAATCTGACTTTTCTTCTGAGTCTTACCTTCCAAGACCGATTCCTTCCTTATTTTACCTTAGTTTTCCTTCTAAATCACAATTCCTTCTCTTTAGACTCGGAAGGAAAACGGTATTTCAGAAGGTCTTTTTATCCGTGTACATGGGGGGGAAAATATATAAGCCCCGGAGGGGAAGTACCTTAAATCCTTAAGTTAGACTTAAGTTTTAAAGGAAACATTCAAAGAAACGAAACTGCATTCAAAGATTTAAAAGAGCCAAGAAGTCGCCACATCGTCACTTGACGTGTTGTACTCAAATGCTACCCTGTAAGTAGTAAAAAAAAGTCAAATGTGTTTTTTTTAAAAACACTTTTGTTACCACGTATCACCGTAACTACAAAACCGATTTTGATTGAATTTGGAATGGAGATAGCGTATACCCTGGTTTAACACATTGGCTACTTTTATCACAGTAAAGGAGTAGTAGTTCAGCTTCATATAAATCGACCGTCGCCGGTTTGAATGTGTGCGTGAGTAGCGGCACCGTGTACGCACGCACTTTTCACGCACACAATCACATAAACGAAAAGAGGCGGCCGGGGCCGCGGCCATGCACTCAGTACGGAACGCGCCGCCTATGCGTCACCGCAAGAGTAGGCAATTAACTCGTCGAGTGGCCTTAGCTAACCTACTGTTCTTTATATGTAATTATACTGTGCTTTTATCCCGAAAAAAGGACGCGGTTGAAACCGCGGGGCGCAAATAGTGACATAAAGAAATAAAGAATAGTACTCCTGTATCCCGCTTCGTTCTTACGTCATCAAGCAGCTGTTATGCACACAAAGGCGCTTTGCAAGACAAGATACATAAGAAAGTATTCAACAAAGGACTACTTATTGGCGGCTGGCGACTCTGGAGTAGCGCTGCAATAATGATATGCAAACTTTTGTCGCGAGTCTGCGGGGAGACTTATTCGAGAAAACGCGGGAGGTGTGCGATTTTGATTGTGAAGTTGATGATTTAATATGATCCAGATGTAAATTGGCGCCACTTTCGACTACATCTTCACTTAACATCAGTACCCCAGTAGTAGGTACAGGTTTTGATAGTTTACAAAAACTAGGTATAAAAGTTTTCGTTTCCTTCCATCCTTTTTTTTTAGCGCGCCTTACCGAGACTCGGACGAATTAAAATCAGTAATAGGTACAGGTAACATTTCAAATCGTTGTATTCGAATGCCAACAAAGTTTTCGAGTAACTTTTTTATAGGCATTACGATTTGCCACTTTGCCAAGTAGTACGAACGTACTTTGACGTTTACGAAAACTTTTACAGTTTTCATAACTTGTACTAATGGTACCTACAGGTGAGCTGTTGTCAATGTAGCCACAAAAAAGAAGAGTAGAAAAGAAAAAAATTGTGAAATATACAATAGAGCCTGACACTACATACCAAAATAACTATTTCCCTCTTGCAAGAGGAAGAATCGATCAATGTACTATTTGCCATATTTACAACCACCTAAAATTCAATCTTGCGAATTTAGGAGGAGTTTGCACCATAAAAAATATGCCAAAAACACACGTTTACCTTTTCACGATTCTGTTTCGATGCAGAACATAAAAAATAAGAAAGTCACCAGAATAGTGCCGTTCCTATTAGCGCGAAGACTAGAGGGCTTTTCAGGTTCTAGCCCTTATAATGAGAGGTGGGTACACGATACCTACATTTTTTTAGTTTGTGTTTAATAAAACAAAGCAGAAACTTGAGAATGTTATGGCAAGTTGTAAACTTATCTAAGCTTGGGGTTCTTCACCTCCGGTATTGCAATGACAATGGTGAAGATTCACGATGTTTTCCTTCACCCAAAGCTCAAGCTCATTGTAATATTCGAATCTATGAACTACGGATCGCAAGCCGATGTCACTACCACTGAGCCGTCATTGCTTCGAATTATGTGAACGCAGTGTATTTTCAAACTATGCAATAATGCACTTATTATCTCTGAGTACTTATTATTACGAAATAACAAAAACAAAACAAAAGCTTCAATGAAGCCATAAAACTACGCGCAGCAACTGTATCAAACAAAATAGCATTTTTTGGGGTTCCTTACCTCAAAAAGAAAAACGGAACCCTTACACAATCACTTTGTTATGTGTCTGTCAAGAACCTTCTTCTCTAGAACGCGTCGAGGTTTCAAGTAGAAATTTATAGAAAAACATCAAAAACATCGAGGAAAACATTTTTAGGAAAACATCGTGATGAAACCATAGCTTGGTGGTAGAGTATTTTCTAGTACTCGCCTGGCTAGCTTCCACCCTCTTGTTAAGAATCGGTCGCCAAGCACCTATTGGTGTGTTCCGGCAGCCTCACTTGAGAGCCAGTTCCCAGTCCAGGTGTAGCGTGGCGCCATCTTCGACCACATCGTCACTTAACATCAGGTGACTTGTGGTCAAACGCTACCCTGTAAATAGTAAAAAAAAAAAAAAAAACAAAAACTCGGTTATATGGTCTCTTTCAGCGGTGAAAAAATCTCACTTGTAAGATAGCGCAATTAAAAGATATGACCGTTTAAACGCATATTGTCATTTCATTTCACAAAGGCATCAAAACCTATAGGGTACTTCCTGTTGACCTAGAGTCATGGAAGTTGGCATGGATCAAGGTCTTACAGCACATGTAAAGGAAAATGTCTGACAACTGTAAATATATAGTTAAATAACGAAAAAAAACAAGCTTGTACGGAACCCTCTGTGCGCGAAACCAACTCGCACTTGACCAGTTTTTTGTGACTACAAACTAGTGTTATTTCATCTGCCCTCTAGAACTCTAGACCAACAACAATGTTTTATTTAACATTGTAAGCCGTTTTGTTTATCCTACAGTTTAAAATAAAAACAAAACCTGACCTGGCTCAACTCGCCACAGATAGGGCAAGGGCATCGCACGCAGGGCGTGAGTGCAACGCCATTCATAGATCAACGAGGTGCGGTAGGCACAGATGCGCCGTTTGAAGTTTAGTTGCAATGCCTAATGTGTGCAGGCTGCTGTGAGGAAATAACTGTCATAAACTTTTGAAACGTACTTAGTTATTAGATTTGGGTTTTATATCAAAAACTCAAACTAAAATAATCGCATGGTAAATATGCCGTTTCAAACCCAAATCCTAATTAATAAAAAGTAAATTAGGCACTTTAAAAAAAAAGTTTATCCTAATAGTCATAAGTAAGTCTTGATTTATATAACTCACAGGTACCACATAAATCAAGCCTTAGCTTTATTTTGTTAGAGAGTGGCCATTGTCTGTTAAAAGATGGCTAACCGCTGTTTTAGACTTTCATATTAAAAAGGTTTTTCTTGATTTAATTTGAGACAACTCAACTACCCATGTTATTTAAATAACTCCCTATAGTTAACTTTTCCGAACGTAAACTATTTTTTTTGTACTTTATACAACTACATAGATATATGTTTGCTCTAATGATAGTTTAAAAAATACTATTTTTGTGCATGCCAAAATTTATTTAAAAAACCAACTTAATAACATATTAAGGGCAGGGCAATAAGAGTAGGTAAATTCAACAACATGTCCACAAAACACTGTTTTCTTTCAATAAAAACTTTTTGGCCTTTTTTACACATTTTAGTAGGTAAGTACTCCAAATAAGTAAGTACATTGTCTTTGTCACCTCTACGCACTTGCTCTTTGAGATTCTTGACCCCGGCTCGTGGCCAGAGTGCGATCATTGCCACTGCGCTCAATAATAATTGGACGCGCCTAACGTAGTGACTGCTAGGTAATCTGTGGCGACTATCTTCACTGTAGTTAGGTCGGTATATTTTGTTAAGCATTGCTGCAGTTACACATCTGTGTGCAAGGGATTTTATTAGTCTTTGATTTTTTTGCAGAATTGTTCAAAGAATCTGGATCGGAAGAGCGTTGACAACTTTGACACACATGACATGGTATTGCTTCATGTAAATCAAAAAAATATAGCGATGATGGCTCAGTGGTAGTGACGTCGGCTTGCGATCCGCAGGACGTGGGTTCGAATCCTATAATGAGCTTGAGCTTTCGATAAAGGAAAACATCGTGATGAAACCATAGCTTGGTGGTAGGGCATTTTCTAGTACTCTCTTGGCTAGCTACCACCCACCCACATGTTGTATATGTTAAGAATCTGTCGCCAAGCACCTGTCGGTGTGTTCCGGCAGCCTCACTTGAGAGCCAGTCCCCAATCCAGGTGTAGCGTGATGCCGCCTTCGACCACATCGTCACTTAACATCAGGTGACTTGTGGTCATACGCCGTAAGTAATAAAAAAATGATGATGGTGGCCGAACGGTTAGGCGTGCGACTTACAAGACGCCGACACCGAGTTCGAATCCTCTCGGCCCCGCACCTATGACTTAATAAGTTATGTGCGGATTTGCCATCGCTCAAAACGGTGAAGGAAAACATCGTGAGGAAACCAGCATGCCCAAGAACTGCAACATTCAAGGGCATGCGACATCTACCAAGCCGCACTGGGCCAGCGTGGTAGATTACAGCCCATACTCTCTCTCTGAGAGAAGGCCGGAGTCCCAGCAGTGGGAACGTGAAAGGCTGATAATGATAATAAAAAAAAACGTTCACATATATGTACTGCTTCAGACAATATCATTTTGTCTGCCATAATACGTTTCTGATACACTCAATGTCTGCAGATAGAAACGGACCTTTAACCGTGTTTACTTCCGGTACAGTCATTGCACAATTTTGTTAATACCAACTCAACTGGTACAGCTTCCTATTAGGTAGGGTCCACAAAAAAGTGCGGCTAAAAACCTGGGCTTTATGGGAAAGTCGTCTCCGTACGTAATTACCTTATGCATTATCCAGAATTACAAGTATCTTAGTAAAGATTGAGTTTTTTTGCGTCTGCCATGTTACGAGAACATTAGCCATGTAATTATCGCATTAGTGACTAAACGGCATCGTTTTAATATTTATATCTTATGGCTAAGGTACAGTCAGCGACAAAAGTAGCTGATCGTTCTCGAATTTCCAAATGTGTTTCTAATCAGTAATTATTATTGTTTTTCTTTTTAAATTTTACTTGGTATCATTTTGACCACAACATATCACACCTGATTTAAGGTGATGATGAGGTCAAAAATTGGTGTCTAAGATGATGAGGATAATAGAAAAAGTGTGATTGTTCAGCGACTTTTGTCGTTGACTGTACTTAAACTTAACCACATGACCCTAATATGCTTATGTGAAATGCGTCAAATTTACGCTTGCATTTTTTGGACGCTTTGTTTTATCATACAATGGCTATTCCCAGCAGTTTCACCCAAGTGGATTACAGTGAATCGCGACAAAAAAAAGTATCCTACTTCCTTTCCAGGCTTCAAATTATCTACATACTAAATTATACATAGAGATCGGTTCAGTAGTTTCAGCGTGAAAAGGTAAAAAATAAACAGACAAAGTTACTTTCGCACTTATAACATTAAGATGAAGAATTGGCAATATTGGCTGCAGGGATCTCCTTTTTTCTCAGCAATTACAAAACATACAGTGCTAATATTAATGTACATTAAAGATCATGTTTTTGAAATCAAATTGTCAGAAGGATAACACGATTGGTTAACTTTCATAGAAGAGAAACAATGCTCGAAAACTGCCCTCTAAAAAAAAGATTTTCATTTAACAGGCATACAAAACCGATTTAAGAGTTGTTTTTTTTTTGTATGTTATATATACACATTCATCAAAGAACTACAGGTTTAGTTCTATAAAATTAACGATAGTTTTCATTTTAAACGAAAAATACCTTTTTTTTTGACGCATACGACCTTACGGCATTAGTTAGCTCGCTTGTGTTTTTGTATGGAGCTGATTTCAGATTCATTGTTTATCACGACGTCCTCTTAATAGATATGGATGTGAAAAGCATCTTTACGCTTTGCAATGTCTTACAGAGTACCATTTCACGACAAGTCACCTGCTGTTATGTGATGATGATGTAGTCGAAGGTGGCGCCACGTTACGCCTAGGTATAGAACTGGCTCTCCAGCTCAAATACATAAAACAAAGCCATAACGTAGAAAAGAGTTGAAGCATTGATTTTTCTTTATTGGACTAGCCACTTTTGCTGACCCTATGTTACATAACTTCCTTAGAACAATATTGGACAACGGGATTTCAGCTTTTCCTTTACAAAATAAAAGTCTAAAGAATTTTATTGATCATATTTTATTGAAGACGAAAATGTTGAGACTTCCAATTTTGTAGCCTTTGAGATAGGTACGAGCTTTTAGGGGCGGATTAAGGAGTAGGTGCAAATACCCCCCTGAAGCACGACTTGGGCACTTAACATTTCTATTCCCATATTTAACTGTATTTCGCGACAATCACTGTTCTGTTGGTTTCAATACTTTTATAACACAATCTCATACAGACGAATTTCGGGGTAAATGCCTTCGCCTCGAATGAAATCCTGGATCCGCGCCTGCTAGCTTTGGATTTCTGGGACGGGTCCTGGAGAAATTTAAAATCTTTATTGAGCTAGATATTCCACAATTCTAAATTACGAATTCTTTGCGATTAGCGTTTGACCAGAAGTCATCTGATTTTAATCGACAACGTGGTCGAAGGACGCACTTGTGCACAGATTTGAGTCTGTCATCATTCCATAAACTTGATAGAGTGTCATACTACAATACCTGCCAAAAATCTCTGCTTTTATGTTGTTCCATTTTCAATTGTTGTGAAGAAACGATAAAGCGTTTATTTATCTAAAAATTACTTACATAAATGCACTTACAAATGAAAACATTCTAAATATACGAGACGGGTAAGCATCCCAACTAAATCGAAGCGCCAGACCATATTACATCATGTAACAAGAAACCAGTCAAGCGTTAGGTCACCCATTATACCTAGGTACACGTAGCTTTAAGCAATACCTAGTTCCCTCTATATAAGTCTAGGTAGTGAGGTGGCTTTGGTGGCCACGTGGCCCGACGATTGTTTCCTGTCTGACAAGGTTTGAGGTGGGGTGTAGTGCTAGCGGTGCGATAAGAATAGCAGGGAGCGGTTTTGACTGAAGTTTGTTAGGATTTTATAGAAGTAAAATAGACCTTTTTTATTTAAAAGTTATTGTAAATATTGTCAGAAATTGTTAAAATAATACATACATACATTTATGAAAATGGTTTGTTGACTTGTTGCCGCGTTATTATATGCTACGAGTAATTTGACGTAAGACTCAGTTGTCTTAACTGTACGAAAAGTTTATTATAAAGTGGTCCGTTGGTATCATGTCGCCGCAATTTATGATAAAATCCGCAGACCCCAAGTTCTAAAGGTGTATAAGTCAAGATAGAATAGTTAATTGTTAGACAACCGAGCTACAGCTTCGACCAAACCGTTGCTGTCTATGCGTTGAAAACGTGTTCAAAATCTGGATAAGTCTGTTATAAAAATAAATTAATACATAGGAAATCGACATAATTATATAAAATAACAGGATTCTCCATTCAATAATGTGATTTGTTTTTCTTACACTGTCTCAGCGCATATAAAAAATACGCCAATTCTGTACAGGTGTTATAACAGAAACCTATTCATTACTTCATAATCATTATCATTAATTTCAGCACTTGTCAATAAGGCCGGTCTTCGGCTTCTCTTTTCCAACTACTGCCAGGCGCCTTGCGTATATCGTCACTCCACCTAGCCTAAGAGCGTCTTTCACCACATTTCACGATTGTAATACTCACAAAATCAAATCTAAAACGCCAACAAACACGCAGTATCTCAAAATTGCATCATAAACCCGTTTGCAGCCAGTAATTTTATTATTACTACAGCTTCCAGCTTATTACGAAATGAAAGCGCTTGGTTGGGAAGTGTCACCAACCAGCAATAGTGAGCCTGCGGTTTTATTAGCCTAAGTCCTTAGTAAAGATGGGCTACCACGAATGATCCCGTCACTCGGACAATCTGTGACTACTAATCGCTATAATCGAGTTGTTTTTTTTCCGCAATAATAACACATAATGATTACAATAAATAAATACAATATTGCAGTAATTGCATCCTACTATTATTATAAATACGAAAGTTTATGTGGCGTGTGTGTGTGATTGTTTGTTACCACGCATCACCGTAACTACAAAACAGATGTTGATAAAATTTGGAATGGAGATAGTTTACATCCCGGATTAACACATAGGCTTTTTATCCCGGAAAAGGATTCCTTTGGGATAACGGGAAGACGCAGGTGAAACCGCGGGCACAAATAATGAGTACATAAAAATGTATCCGCATCAACTCAGCATGCTGATTGCTGATTGAACAACATGCGCTGCTCAGGTCTTTCCTTGGAACTGTAACACAGTAACCAGTTAACCACTAATGTTCAGTCGAATGATGAGTACTAATATTAGTAATTACTAATCAGTCAACTTGGCAGTCACATGTCGCTGCTCGTGCGGTAATGAATGGTTTCGAGTTCTAGTAGGTAGACAGTCGAGTTAGTGCTGGTGTACTCATTTATTTTAATCATTCGAATGAGTTGAATTATTCGAATGGAATTGCACACCACTAGTCCTTATGGGATCTGGGTCCCTTGGGGTTCTGTTATGTTATTATTACAGCAGATGCTGTAAAGCTAAGCGGATTAGATGAGACATAAAAATATGGAAATACTAGCTGTGTCGCACAGTACACGGTGCATAAGATCACCTTGCCCACTTTTGTACTGACAAACTTAATATTAGTAGATTTTTTAAATCTAAATATATAACTCAAAGGTGACTGACTGACATAGTGATTTATTAACGCACAGCCCTAACCACTAGACGGATCAGGCTGAAATTTGGCATGCAGGTAGATGTTATGACGTAGGCATTCGCTAAGAAAGGATTTTGATTAATTCTACCCCCAAGGGGATAAAATAGGGGATGAAAGTTTGTAAAAAAAATTGTCAATTTTAAACCGATCGGGCTGAGACTTTGCATGCATAAAGATCAAGTGGGTGAAACCGTAGGGAACAGCTAGTTACTTATAAGTGTTTTAAAGACCAACTTTTTCACCCAACGTAATCCATACTAATATTATAAATGCGAAAGTAACTCTGTCTGTCTGTCTCGCTTTCACGCCTACTGATCTGATTTAAATGAAATTTGGTACAGAGATAGTTTGAACCCCCTAAGTAAGGACATGGGATACTTTTTATCGCGATAAACTGTAGCCCACGCGAGTGAAACCGCGGGGAAAAGCAAGTTTATACAGTCAAAGACGTTTCCTGCACTACCTGCCCTAATGGAATCTATTTTCTGAACAATTAGTAAATACGTTGGTACTAACTTCTACATTGAAGTTGTTATTCAGAATGCAGTAAACGATTCAGAAAGTTTTAATTTATTTGAATTGGACAAGTGAATTTACAAGCTGTTTTGCGACTGGTTAGTTTGCCTTTTCATTTAGAGTTGTTTTACTAATAAAAACTTGTTAAATTGGTGCAGAAAATGTGCAGACGTGGAAAAGCTGGTCAAATGTGCATAGAATCACAAACAAACAAACATAAGAGAAGAATGGTTACAATTTTGTCGTCAGTCCACCTAGTGGGGGGCCTACCTACAGAACGTCTTCCGGTTCGTGGTCGCCACTCGAGAACCTTTCTTCCCCATCGGTTATCAGTTCGTCGAGCGATGTGGCCTGCCCATTGCCACTTCAACTTGCAAATTCTGAGAGCTGTCGGTGACCTTGGTTCTTCGGCGAATTTTTTTTTTGTATTTTAAATAAGCAATCAAAATTCAATTGTCTATGCTGTGTTATAATTTTTTTTTTAATACTTTGTATAGACATTTTATAAATAAAATTATAATGATACTAGTGACCAGCCACGAAAGGTGACCTTTCCCGTTCTACCTTTAACAATCTTTTTGACGCATTAAGAGATAATTTTCAAAAACTATGTTTTTAGTGCTCTCTTGTAAAGTTTTATGCTTCTAGGACCCACATTAGTGGTCTAAACTATTCATCATCATCATCATCATCAGCCGGAAGAAGTCCACTGCTGAACATAGGCCTCCCCCCTTGAACGCCACCATGAACGGCTATTAGCCATTTGCATCCATCGGCTCCCTGCGACTCTTACAATGTCGTCGGTCCACCTAGTGGGGGGCCTACCTACAGAACGTCTTCCGGTTCGTGGTCGCCACTCGAGAACCTTTCTTCCCCATCGGTTATCGGTTCGTCGAGCGATGTGGCCTGCCCATTGCCACTTCAACTTGCAGATTCTGAGAGCTGTCGGTGACCTTGGTTCTTCGGCGAATTTTTTTTTTGTATTTTAAATAAGCAATCAAAATTCAATTGTCTATGCTGTGTTATAATTTTTTCCCGTTCTACCTTTAACAATCTTTTTGACGCATTAAGAGATAAATTTTCAAAAACTATGTTTTTAGTGCTCTCTTGTAAAGTTTTATGCTTCTAGGACCCACTAGTTTAGACTGTGCTTTATAAGTCAGTCTACTTACTAAATATATCTGTTAAAAATAAATGTGACGTGACGGTTACCATCAGGCAAGTGACGTGCTCGTCCACTTAGTTCTATAAAGAAAGTAACAAAATTAAAAAAAAAAAATTATGTAGATATAAAATTGTTAGTTAAAAATGCAAAACCATAAGACCGCTACCCGCTCCCACTAAGACCGCAACCCAAAACCTAATATTACCAAAACTATAACAAAACACGAGTTCTGAATCACCGACCAGCTGTTCTAACGCAATGGATACCTGATTTATAATACCGGTACTTGTGACAAACTAGTAATACCGGTTCTGCAGCCGGTATCTTACGCAAGCTTTGCTAAAATCGGTACATACCTATTTCTGTTTAGAATACGTTAACAGATCGCTTTCACTGATTACTTTGTTTTATTTGTTGTTGGGTGGGAAAGAGTATAATTATGTCCTACCTTTTAGATACTACATACCTAATATTTTTATACCATGGTATCGTATCAGAACACACACACATTGCGCGTCCATACAGTTTCGTACTATTCCTCTGCTTCTGGGTTGCCTGGAAGAGATCGCTCTGAGCGATAAGACCGCCCGTTGTGCCACTTACCATTAAGTTTTATGTTTATTCTAGTTATAATTTTTCTTTTATGTATTGTGGTATGACATACGGAGCCGAGTCATGGACACTCACGGCACGATTTGTCCACCAATTTAAGGTCACTCAGCGGGCTATGGAAAGAGCTTTGCTTGGGGTTTCTCTGAGAGATCGAATCAGGAATGAGGTAATCCGTCAGAGAACTAAGGTCGCCGACATAGCTCACAGAATTAGCAAGCTGAAGTGGCAGTGGGCTGGTCACATAAGGCGCCGAACCGATAACCGTTGGGGTAGACGTGTTCTTGAGTGGAGACCGCGACTTGGCAAATGTAGTGTAGGACGTCCTGCGACAAGGTGGAGCGACGACTTGCGCCTAGTGGCTGTCAGTAGTTGGATGAGAAGAGCCGAAGACCGGGCTCAGTGGCGTACCTTGGGAGAGGCCTATGTCCAGCAGTGGACTGATACAGGTTGATGATGATGTATTGTGGTGTGCCAACAAAGAGTTAATCTATCTATCTATCTATACATGGGATATACGAGTCGCCGTCGCCCTATCGGCCGTCCCAGGTATCGCTGGAGAGACGAAGTCACGAAGGACTTGCGCTCACTCCAGTTGGAGGACTGGCAGGAGGTGGCGCAGGAAAGACCGAAGTGGCGTCTTTTGTTATCGGACGCCAAGACGCACTTTGGGTCGTTGCGCCATCTCAGTTATTTTTTTAGGCACGGTATCAGAGACTACGAAAAAGTAGAAGGGAAGAGAAAGCTTCCTACGTATTTATCATTACTTATGTATGTAACGTATAATCATAGTAAAGGAGTAGTAGTTCAGCTTCATATAAATCGGCCGTCACCGGTTTGAATGTGTGCGTGAGTAGCGTGTACGCACGCACTTTTCACGCACACAATCACATAAACGAAAGGAGGCGACCGGGGCCGCGGCCATGCACTCAGTACGGACCGCGCCGCCTATGCGTCACCGCAAGAGTAGGCAATTAACTCGTTGAGCGGCCTTAGTTTACCTACTGTTCTTTATATACTGTGGTATTATATATAATAATACATACGTGGGAACACATACGTAGGTGTACGTAAAAAGCTTATTATTTTACAAAGTAAAAACTTTTGGCCGCGCTCAATCATCGTTTTGACATGCAAAAAGCTGATTTCCCACAGGAATTTACGAGATGTTATACAAAACAGCAGCGACTTAAAAGAATTTTACGTGCTAAAATATATACACACAGATATATTTTTTTATATCCTATAGGTTAGCGTTTGACCACAAGTCACCTGATGTTAAGTGACGATGTGGACGAATGTACGCCAAACACTACTGAATTGGGAACTCTCAAGGGGAAGAAAAACAACGTCAAGAAACCATAGCTTGCGGCATTTTATAGAGCTTGCCTGGCTAGCTTCCGTGCTAAACTTAAGAATCTGTCGCCGAGCACCTAGCAGTGTTTTCTGGAAAATTCACTTCACTGCCAATTTTCCCAGTCCAGCAGTGCGATTCTAATTCATTCGGAAAGTTTCCGTGTCGGATTCGACGTCACTTTTGCTTCACGGAAATGTTTTCCAAGAGCAAATAGGTGGCGGAAACTTTTCCGTGATTGAGCAGCCGGTTTGTCAAATTAAATGTCAGTTTCCGAATTCAGATTAATAAATCGCGTCTTAAAATTTTTTTTACTATTTTCAGGGTAGCGTTTGACCACAAGTCACCTGATGTTAAGTGAGGATGTGGTCGAAGATGGCGCCACGCTACACCTGGACTGGGAACTGGCTCTCAAGTGAGGCTGCCGGAACACACCGATAGGTGCTTGGCGACAGATTCTTAACAAGAGGGCGGTAGCCAGCCAGGCGAGTACTAGAAAATACTCAACCACCAAGCTATGGTTGCATCACGATGTTTTCCTTCACCGAAAGCTCAAGCTCATTGTAGGATTCGAACCCACGTCCTATGGATCGCAAGCCGACCTCACTACCACTGAGCCATCATCGCTTCGAATCCGTGGTCGGAAGAGATTCCGTGTGAATTAGAATCGCACTTTCACGTAGGTGTAACCTAGAGCCACTGTCACTAAAACTTGTGGTAATTTCAGTAAAAATATTATTTCAAAATAATAATAACGTTTAAAGGAAGCCAAAGCATGAATATAATATTATTATACTACTATAGCTAATAATAGCAACATTACTCCTACGCTGTCAGTGACCGCATAGAATACGACTCCGGTCACGTTTATATTACGTCTGCTCTTAAAATATTTCCTAGACTTCCGCAACAATATGTTGTTGTACAAAATTGTTGATAATAATAATATGACATTAATTTAATTTTAATACTAGGAACAAAGATAAAATTGCTGTACCCACTACTAGGCTCCATAAAGTTAAGCAACTCGTTCAAAGGGCAATGTGTACGCTTTTCAACAAAATCCCAAGTGAAATTCAAGACTTGTCGAATTCTACATTTCAAGTTTATATTAAACGAAATGTATTAAAATATGGCGAGAATGCTTGGAATTGAAGTGCACTTGAACCAATTCAATCAGAATCACTTATCAGTCAGGCTGTAATGTATAAACCTATATTTAAAAACTTACCCAACAAATAATGTCCCTTTTGACAATCGAAGGTTTGCAGAATGATTCACATACCTGAAAGTAAAACAAAGCAAATATTAGTTTTAAAGTTACAGGAAAGAAAAACATATGTATGATCAATATACATATATAAAAGACACAAAATATTGGTATTTATTTGGTAGTTAAGAATCTGTCGCCAAGCTCCTGTCGTGTTCCACCAGCTTCAAAGCCAGTTTCAATCCAGGTGTAGCGTGGTGCCACATTCGGCCACATCCTTACTTAACACTAGTTGAATCCCGCAGTTTCACCCGCCCCCCCTTTTATCCCGCATGAAGCTTTTTCGGGATTAAAAGTCTATTATGTTAATCCAGGGTATATATTATGCTATCTCCATTCCAAATTTCATCAAAATTAGTCAAGTAGTTACATTGATACGTGGTAACAAACATTCACAAACACAAATTTTCGTATCAAATTTATTGTAACACTTTTATAAACTTCATTATAATGTAAGCAGGAGTAGGATAAGGTGCCAACTGACTAGTGGTCAAACACTACACTGTAAGAAGAAAACAAACCTTTGATCAGATAAAAACCCTAAAATCTCTCCATCATATTTCTTCACTTCCGCTCTGAGACCCTGCCAGCACATTCTTAGGGTCATCACACCCAATCAGCGGCTAATTCGAATGGTACTCACGCCTGATGTCATTTCCTATTAAGTACATTGTATGGCCATTGCGTCATTCGCAAGGAAATAGTTATAGGCAGCCAACCATGGACTTACTAGCTTGTGGAGTCGCTATTCAACGCTATGGGACAAATATTTGTGAAAATAAATCACACGTAGTTTGTCCCGTGTCTGGTTGTTGTGGTTTTTTATGTAAAGAGAGAGAGAGAGAGAGAGATTTTTTTTTACTTTTTGCAGGGTAGCGTTTGACTACAAGTCACCTAATGTTAAGTGACGATGTAGTCGAAGATGGCGCTACGCCTGGATTGGGAACTGGCTCTCAAATGGGTCATCATCAACATCAGCACAGTATATAAAAAACAGTAGGTTAGCTCAGGCCGCTCGACGAGTTAATTGCCTACTCTTGCGGTGACGCATAGGCGGCGCGTTCCGTACTGAGTGCATGGCCACGGCCCCGGCCGCCTCCTTTCGTTTATGTGATTGTGTGCGTGAAAAGTGCGTGCGTACACGGTGCTGGTACTCACGCACACATTCAAACCGGTGACGGCCGATTTATATGAAGCTGAACTACTACTCCTTTACTATGACATCAGCCATCAGACGTGGCCTGCCCATTGCCATTTCAACATGCAAATTTTGAGAGCTATGTCGGTGACTTTGGTTCTTCGGCGAATTTCCTTATTTCGGATTCTACCACGCAAAGAAACTCCAAGCATGGCTCTCTCCATGGCTCGTTGTGTGACTCTGAGCTTATTCAAAAGGCCAACAGTCAAAGACCACGTCTCAGTACCATAAGTCATCACTGGCAACACACACTTCTGAAACACTTTGGGACTTTGACTCAAATGGGTCAATTTCAATGACAGATTCTAAACTTCACAGTGGTAGCTAGCCAGGCGAGCACTGGAGAATGCCCTAATCACAAGTAAAATACAGCACGTCACCTCAGATTATGCCTCCACGTTCGCAGAGGAAATGGTTATAGCAAACAGACGGACGGACATAGGTTATTTATGTAGTGATACGGTGTTTGAGCGCCGACAGACATGATTTATACGATTATGTCATTATACTGTCTGACTCGACCACCCTGCTATATTGGAACGCGATAAAATCTAAGAATAGAAATAGGAAAATGGTCCTTAGTCCGTCCTGATGACATCCTTATTTCACGCTTGGTGAAATCTTTTGTTGCAACTATAGAAAAGCAATGATTAAGTATTATTTACTGGAGGAGATAGATAGATAACACTTTATTGTTTCACCACAACAACAGAAATATAGAAAAAAATAAGGAAAAAAAGTCTTAGAGCTAGTGTTACAATGGGCGGTCTTATGTGCAATTTTACTTTTTTTTTTCAAAGTGCTATCTATCTATCTATCTATTTATTGGAGGAGAAACTTTCTATCATTTAATTTAACTAATAACAAAGTAAGTAAAGGAAATGCAATAAATTACATTTGTTTTCACTATTAGGGTCCATAATCATAATCATCATCATCTCTAGTCAATGCGTTTTTTTATTTATGACCATGCATATATTTTGCAAGAGACACACACTCACACATACTTTCAGTCCGACAAGAGAGTGAAAAACAGTATTTTAAGAGTCATCCAAATGATTAATCATTTTTTCGGACTCAAAGGGTGTATGACATCATATATGGTATCACATAATATTAATGGCTGATGTCTATTATTACTGTTTTTTTGTGCGTTTTCTTTCTCTTGTTATTTTGTGTAGTTTTTCCAAATAAAGTTTCTCTCTCTCTGTATATCAAAAAATACATGGACATTGGATTCAATATATGGGGTGTCGGTGTCAAAAGTCAACCTATACGTATGTATATACAACATGCTATTCTTTATACACTTCTATGACAAACGTGATCACTTTAAAACGTCTACGTGTCATTGCATAGCATATGTGAAACTGACACACCGACAAATGTGTGTGCAAGTCAACTTTAAAAACCTAGTTCTAACACAATTTCCTCGACATCACCTGAAATTCTCGAAGTTCTGACTCGACATAATCTATTACCGGTACAATCCAGTAATACCGGTACCGGGATTGAAGTATCCCTCAACCCTCAAGAGAGCTCGGCTCGGAACGCAAGCTATTACTACATCTGCTTGGTACATATCCGAGGTGCCTTGATGGAGAATCTTCAAGTGAAGTGGAATTCTCTGCTTCGTTTGTGAATACCGTATTCGGTCCTAATCGGCTGTACAGAAAGTACAGATAGGTAAGGAATATTCATGTCGTACTTAACTATTCTACTAATTATACACTATCACACCAATGTGACAGTTTGTGAGGTTAGATAGATGGAAGCTTGTTACTCTTTCATGGAAAAAAAAATCGGGGACAATTATTGCACACAAATTGACCTAGCCCCAAATTAAGCTCGAAACTTGTGTTATGGGTGCAGTCAGCTACAAAAGTAGCTGATCATACTCGATTTTTCAAATACTTATTAGATCAAGTATTGTTTGTTTGTTTTTTTACAACCTCTAAGGTGGCGTTTACAAACAACACAACACTCCTGATGTTAAGTGATGATTCGCTCAAAGGTTGGTGTTTAAGATAATAAAGTAAATCGGAAAATGTGTTATTGTTAAGCGACTTTTGTCGTTGATCGTACTAGACAACGATATACATACTTATATAGAGAAATAAATACTTATGTAGATAGAAATTTCCAAGACTCAGGTACAAATATTTGTGCTCATCACCCATATATTAACGGATATATGAACGGATTTTGATGACATTCGGTGTGGAGATAGATTTAATCGCGATAAAGTGTTGTCTACTCGAGTGAAACCACGGGGCTCATAATAACTACTTAACGAGTAATAAAAAAATCTGCATATTGTAGTAAAAAAATCACAGAGTGTGTGAACATTTTTTTTTAATGTGTCACTGACCCAATTGATGGACAAGCTGGTGGTGGACATCGAGAATCAACCGTATTATAAATGCGAAACCATTTTTCGCAGGAACCTTCTTTGGGATAAAGAGTAGCCTATGTGTTAATACAGAATATAAGCTATCTCCATTCCAAATTTAATCAAAATCGGTTTAGTAGTTACGGTGATACGTGGTAACAAACATTCACACACACAAACTTTCTCATTTATAATATTAGTAGGATAGAGATAGCTTAGGTAATTAGGAAAAAAAAAGTAATTAGGTAAGTATGCCCAGGATTAACACATAAATATGCTTTTACATAGATTTTTTATTTCAGAAAAATAATCTTGTGGGATTTATAATGAGAAACCGTGGGTGTGAAGTTGGAGTAGTGTATAATTATAAACCCATCAGAAGTATTAATTTGCTTCTTTTCCTCAAACCTAACTAGATTTCTGAATTTAGACTGCAGTCTTGTAATAAACGCTACACCCAAAACTTGCCTCTAACGTTTTTAACGACACAAACAATTTCTCTCGACCACTCTCCCCACATTGACGCTCTGCAAACAAAATAAACACAAGTGCATCGCGCAGTATACCTGACGATCCAATTTCATCGAAGACCGTCGATTCTCTTGAGACCAACGCTGAAATACCAGCAGCCTAGTGGGCCGGGAGCTAGCCACCGCCGAAAGTAAGGTCGTTTGTTCGAGTACTAGTTAGTGGCATTGTTTCGTCTCGGTGCATTATTTCTAAGACTGTTCTTCCAGATGTCATTATTGAATTTTGTATTTTTATTAACGAGAGCTTAGTTTGCTTTTTTTAATAACAAAATAATAATGCAAAGAGAGGACGGACAGTACCTGTTTTATAAATGCGAAAGTATCTGCGTGCCTTTCTTTCATGTAGCAACGTTACAGAGATAATGATTGTGATGACGTAATTTTTTGCATGGTAAAAAAATATGTGTATAGAATTTATAGACCGAAGAGTCACATAGCCTACTTTTTATCCGAAAAAGACATGATTTCTCTTGTAATTTATTTAGTCTAATCTAAACTAATATACTTACAAAGAGAAAATATTTGATAGTTGGTTTGTGACAGATAAACTTCAAAACCACTGAACCGAAAACCACTGATTTCACTGAACTGAAATTTGGTATGGACGTAGTTTGAGCCCTGGTGAATGATAAAGGATTGTGAGAAACTGTAGTCCACTCGGAGGAATCAGCGAGGAAAGGCTAGTATATAATATGATAGTGAGTAGTATATAATATTATAGTGAGTGTTGAATCTAAAGATGATTTACTAAACCTTGAATTCAAACGCCGCCAGCTCTTAGACTATGCAGTGCCATTGGAGCACCAGAAGCTTCGCATTTCTGCGCCCGTATATAAATTCTAGTTGGATGCTTCAGAGTAGTGGAAGTGTCTGAAAATGTAAGGTCCACGTACGCTTCTATGTTAGGGTAGGTCTTTGTTAGTGGGGTATAGATATGTTGCCTATTTCTTTTGACATTCGCAATATTTTTAAAGTAGGAGAAGATATTTTAAAACACTTTTTTATTATTTAGCTTCTTTTCTATTTTATCTATTTTATTACATAACTTGAAATGCAAACAATTGAACTGATAATATACCTAATTAAAAAGAGACAGCAACGTATAGATCAATGTGTCTGTCAACATCACTTCTGTGTAGTCATTATTAATACTTATGTTTTTTGCAAGTAAAAGTAACTTTGAATAGATAAATGTATCAATTTATCTCATGTTAGGTACAATCAAAGACAAAAATAGTTGATCGTAATCGTTTTTCCATGGGTGTGCTAGATCAGTAATGTTTGATGTTTCGGGATACTAAAGAAAATCGGAAAGTTGTTAATGTTCTACGACTTTTGTCGCTAAACGTATAATTATACCAATTCTGCCAGGCAAGCGATTTTATTCTTTTACGTTTGTGGTTTAGGTATCTACTTTTTAGTTCCAAAATCATGTTTTCGATGCGATAATGAAGCTATAACGGGCGAGGGGGCAAAAACTGGTCTGGTGCGCACGCGTTGGTTGCCTTGCTTTTAATTTCTTACAGAAGCGCCCCCCAACGCCACTAAACGGTCACCCATCCAAGCGATGCCCGCGCTAACTGTGGCTTAATTGGTTGATCTGTTACGACCGACCAGACCAGCCGTGCTACAGCAGATCCACTGAAACGGCGCACGCTCTACAAAGCGACCGGTTCGCGATTAGCGATGACCGACGCGTTCTCACGCAACCGGTTGCGCAACCGCGTCTGATAGGTCGGTCATTAACACACACACGGTTAGAAATGTTGACGAGCATTTACAATTATGTTTTTTATTTACGAACTATTAGGTGCGAAGCTACAAGTTGCATCTGGCCCGCCTTGGCGGCCGCATTCTGTGCGTTGCTGTAAGAGGTAAGAATTACTTTTTAATAAGACTGAATTACCTCAACCCAGTCAGTCAGTCTTCTCACACAGTTTTTTTTACATTGTTATAAGTTCCATTCCTTTAGCATTGTTTTTGTTTATATATTAAAGCCTCTTAGCGCTAGCTTTGGACGCTAATTCTAAGTTGTAGACAAAAACCCGAGAAAAAAAATGCATCGATAAAGTCATAAATAAATAATAATATATTACTACCGCCACCGAGCTACCTATGGTATTCTAGGTTTGGGTCTTCTACAGTATTTTTTATTTACATTTAGTTATTAAATTATTGTTAATAACTAAAATTTAAGATATGAAAAAACGAAGAGAAATAATAATAACAGTAGTGGAGTATAGATAAGCTTTTAAATAGTATTCCTTCCTGGTACATTCTTTTCATATTTGCATAGCTCCGTAGTTATTTGTGTAACAAAGAAACCAATAAAAATATTTGTACGAGGTCAGGAAACACAGTTATTGGCAAACAACGGAGTAATTTGTCACGGAATCGTCGTGATCACGCGAGTGGGCGTCACGCCATTAACATTAAATTATTATTCTGTGTGTTACATCACAATACTGTTGTTTTATCTGTATCAAAATATCTGGAAAAAGTTGGGACGTTATTATTTTAAAACCCCTAACTCTCCATACCAAACATTATCAACATTTGGTCTATTGTTTAAGCGTAAAAAGGCAGCAAAGAAAACGGCAGACAGACTTTTGCGTTCATAATAGTAGTATGGGATTTGGTATTCACCAGATTTCTTTAATAATTGTTAAGAGGTCACAAATAAGCAACCGGACTAATTGTCAGAAAGTATTAGAGAATAATCAATAGGGCTTTATTAAGTCATAAAAATAATAAAAAAGAATTAATCATTAGATGTATGGACATAAAATAAAGTTTAAATATATAATTAACGAATTTTCAAACGTTCCATTTTGTATTCTATTATGGTACTTATGACATCATAAGCCGTCATCGTCATCTTGATTGATTATTTTATCATTGAAAACATTAATTTAAGCTATATTTTAGATTTTTTTGTCATAAGTTTGGTTGCCTATTCAAGAATGGTAAAAGTCTGTGGTCTAAGTTATCAATATAGTAAAGTAACTGCTAGGTATATAACCAAGCCGATAATGGAAGTCGAATTGGAATGTTTACAAATCAGTTATCGATGTCGCACACGCGATGGAAACGCGATGGAAATTGCTTGTTATTTAATGGAGGGGAAAAGTTTCCTTGTTGTTTAAGGTTCTGATGGATTGGGAGTGGGGTGATACGTGATTTTTTATTTTGATTTATGGACTGTAAGTAATTTATTGTGCGGAAGGGTTTATTATATACCTACATGTTTTTCTCTTGATAGAAGCTGTTTATATTGTGATGAATATTATTTGTAACTGATTGTATGAATGTGAAATTGTTACGATTTATACTTCTATATTACTATATTACTTTCTTTCTATATTACTATATTACTTTCTTTCTATATTTTTGCCTTTAGTTATTTTTATAAGTAAAGATTTAATTATAATATTTAATAGAAAACTAGTCAAAATATATGTTATAACAGTTATTGGCATTTTTTGGGACATCACAGGCAAAATTTTGCTTTTTTCAGGCCGTAGGTTATACATTTTAGCTTTCATTGATCATGATTTTACTAAAGTAGGTATAAATCCGTAAGTTTTTACGCGTTTTCAATGGATTGGATGGAATCTTTTGTACCTTTTATTCTGTAGTAGAAAGTGGTGCAAAAAATCTTTAGTTCTCTTCATTCTAGTATAACCAGTAATAATAGAAAAATACTCTTATTCTTTGGAAGCAAACGAATGAAAAGAGAATAATATTTTCAAGCACAAATTACAACGGTTTTGAAACATTCTAAAGCCAGTTTCAGTGTTAAAACATTACGTTAATTGATTTTTGATTTGATTCGTCATCTCGCTATACTTAGCATTTCTGTGCACTAATTAGCTATTGACCACAGATTGACCTAGTCCTCGCGCTACTGTTGGTTATGAACTCGAAGTCATTTAGAATTTAAAACGTTCCCGAGCAAGTTGGCAGCTAAACTCGTTGCTCCGACCGCCCGTGTGTCACGTGTTGCCGAGTCGCGTGCGCACGTGCGCGCGCGTCGATAACTAGCACTTTCTATGTTTCGTCAACAGTATCGGTCATTTGATAGCCGCCGTAATTCGACGACTTGATAAGCGCCTATTGGTTTTTTGTGCAATTGCAATAAAGTCTACTGTTGTAAGTATTTGACATAGTTATTCCCCGCGTGGACTACAGGTTATAGCGATGAAAATACATAGTATCTAAACCATCATCAGATCAGGTCGATGATACCAAAATTACCAAATTACTGCATTGTCACCAGGATACTCCATACCTAATCGTTTATCGCATTCGTATGTTAGTATACATGAGATCTTAGTGATTAAAATTAGCTAACATATGGACCCGAATAAATCCATTCTAGTCATTTGTGAAGTCCTCAGAGTGTGAGTCGGATGACATACATTAAAAAAAAATTTCAATTCGATACGACAATTAGAATTAGGTTTAAATTGACTTCTTTGACATCTTCTTCCCCAGGGTTCAAACAAACTCATTTTAATTTATGTCTTAGGTTATTAACAATTGACACATGTACAGTATAAAACTTTGCTTGCAACTACTTATCGGCTTCTGTACGCGACCAAGCGGAGACTGGCGTGTGATCAGCACTCTTTTTTGCGTATACCTATTGGGATCGCCATAACCTCCATATCCATATCCATATTACGGCCCATAAACTCTCTTTAAAAGAAGGCCAGAGTCCCAGCTGTGGGAACATAATAGGCAGATGATGATGAAGAAGCTATGTATTCATGTATTTCCTTTCCTAATATTGTGAATGCTTGTTGGCTTTCCAAATTTGTTTTGTCACCAGTTCTGCTGCTAGCTGTACGCCAACAAAATAAAATATCAATTCATGTATGCACCCACTAGTATCGAGAGAATAAATCTTATCGTGTTACAAGAGGGGATGAGCAGCGACATCTTGGCGGCGCTCCAGGCGCGAGGGTCCCGCAATCAAGATTAGATGGATGACTGGCCAATGTGGCCATGTCAAGTGATTTTGTAACGTTTCATTTTGAAAAAACTTGAAGGAAGTTTCTTTGACAAACAAAGCCTCACTTGAGAGCCAGTTCTCAATCTAGGTGTAGCGTGGTGCCATCTTCGACCACATCGTCACTTAACATCAGGTGACTTGTGGTCAAACGCTACCCTGTAAGTAGTAAAAAAAGGAAAAACAGACGCGTTAACTACAACTTTCAGCTTCCGACAGTAAAAATTGTTAATTTTAAGTTGGTATTTTAGATCATCGTCATCAGCTGGAAGAAGTCTGTACGCCTCCCCCTTTGAACGCCACCGTGAACGGCTATTATCATTTGCATCATTTGCATGTATCGGCTAACTCTTAGGTACAATGTCGTCGGGCCTACTTACGGAACGTCTTCCAGCTCATGGTCGCCACTCGAGAACCTTTCGTCCCCATCGGTTATCGGTTCTTCGAGCGATGTGACCTGCCCATCATTTCAACTTGCTCATTCTTATATGTAAGAAGAAGAACTCATATATCGTTTTATATAGCACCTAATAGTGTAACACCTGAAAATTTGATGATTGTAGTTTCATAAGTGAGATGTCGATTGTTTACCTAAGAAGCGTACAGTTTCACAATTGCATTCTTGTTTGCGGCTTTATTTCAATTTTTGGTGCGCCGACTGGTGCGGCATTGTATTTGTGTTATCATACGTTGTCATTCTCGTTGTTTTAACACTAATAATAACTAAAATCTATTAAAATTAACTTTGAAAGTGTTCGTCACAACTGTTATTGTTTTGGTTTTCGTATAGGGTGAATGATGTGTGTCAGTGTCAAAAGTCGGTGATATTGAAACGTCAGTCGTCTAGCTGTGAAGAATATGTCAGTGTCATCCATCAGTGCCTTGTCTATGACGGATCGCGATCTACGTTCGATAGAAATTGACCGATTTTGTTTGGAAAGTGTAGGGATAACTCTTTAGTTTACCGATTTTGATGTGTAAGGCTCTTAATTGGATTTTTGGAGTGCTGGCAACTTTGTTTTACGTGGAGGTTTCTTTTCCTTTCGGCAGCCGCCAAGAGTTGAAGGGACTTTTTTGGCGGCAATTGAGTTGTCAACGTGAAAATTTTGTTTTTATTTCCAAAACTTGTGTTTCTTCGAGTTATAATGTGTAATATTGGTGGATTATTAACCATTATGTGTTCGTTAATGTGTACGAGTATGGGAAAATGAAATAAAGTTGTGAAAGTGACTTTTCAAGTTGCTCCAAAAAAGTCCGTGTAAAGTTTAAGTAAAGCACCACTACTTTACTTAAACACTATCCTCATCCCATCATCTCATCATCATCATCACCATCATTATTTAAACTTGATTCAACTCTTTTGAGTTTGAAATCTGTTATACTTGACACTGGCAAATACACTAATCGTGTGACGCCATAACAAAACAAAAAAAAAAAAAAAAAGAGTTGAAGCTGACGAATCGTTTCAATTCGTTTCTGATAAAAAGTGTTGAAGAGTGGAGTGGCTGTGTGTTTGTTTTGCTGGTTTCTGTTGGCGTCTTGCGCCGGCGGTGCATTTTCGGCATTTTCCTGAGTTTGAGCAGGTAAGGTGTCCTTACAATTTTGAACCACGTGTTCGTCCTTGACTTCCATGGAAATTACAATCTAGTGTTCCTTGTTACAGTACTCTGCGACCCATAATGGATCCGTGTAGCGTTGTTCTGTGGTGTTTCCTCCAAACCGGTGAGTTTTGAGTAATAATTTTCCTTTTTTATAACCTCAACTTGTTTGTCAGTGAAAAGGTCCAATCCTTGGTGTGAAAGTGATAATCTGGATGCTCATTTTGTTTTCCTAATTAACCCGCCGGAACCCATTTAATTTCCTGCATTTTAAAGTGATGCTTGTTGTGAAGATGTGAAAAAGGTAGATTTGGTTAATGTTTTCCCATTAGAGAATTATACTTAAATTCAATAATTTTATTTTACTGTTTGCCAGTTGCAAGTACTAAATGAGTGTTGTCTGGTCTAACAGGAGGTGTAATGTGGGGGCCAACGTCCTGACCGAGGATGAGGTGAGGACTACGGTCCGGGCAATTTATGGAGTGAGCGGCTTCCGTTCCTATTATCTTGTAATTAACTTCTGCTGAGGTTTGACAGGCAATATGTTGTTGTCTACAACGTTTACCTTCTAGTTAACCGTTAGTGCCAGCTGTGCGGACCTTCCCGTCGCTGTCATTTAAAATAGTAACATGTTATAATTAACTTCTGCGGATGTTGGATAGGCAATATGTTGTTGTCTACAACTTTTACTTTCTAGTTAATAGTTTTCCCATTGTACTACTATAGTTGAATTGTACTACTATAGTTGAATGTGTATTGTATGCGGCTGTTGATGCATTAGCAATAGTTCTGTTTAAATTCAGACATCCCGAACGAACAACGACCTTGTCTTTTAATACTTTTCAAAAAATATTGTAATAAAGTTGGATGGTGAAAATTATATGTTTCATTTCCTCCGTATCCGTTACAATAGGTACAACTGGAGCGACGTAACTACTCGCCACAGATTATCATCAAACGCCGTAACTCGACCTTGACTTACGTAAGTTCCCGGCCCACTAGAGCTCTAATTGCCGATAACGGCACTCGTCCATGACGCATTTCACTCTGCATAATTTAACAGTTATGGATGTAGTGTTTGATAGCTAAACTATTAGAGGCTTATGTAGCATATCTTCTTTGTTGGAGACTAACAGCTGTGCAGAGGGGGTAAAGCGATGATGGCTCTGTCGTAGTGACATTGGGAGGCGGTGATGTCCGAATGATTCTTTCGATCATTCGGACATTACGCCTTCCAAGGATTATAAACCAGGATGGTACTGGGTTGCCTGTACAGCAACCTGTGCCCATCCCGGTAGTGGAGTCTGGCGGGGTGTTTGGGGGCCCTCTCCAGCTTTTATAAACCCGTGGTGACTGCGAGGGGCTCCTGTGTGAGCCAGGCAACCCTGGGTTCCTGTGTGAGCCAGGCAACCCTTCATCTCGGCCGAGGCCGGAGGAAAGTAGTACTACGACACATAGACTGGGAACTATTTTATCAACGCGCTCTGTCAATCTATCTATGAGATCTAGTTTTATATAGTTTAGTAAACGGTCAAAGTAACGTAAAGAAGCTAAGACCAACGTCGGATAAAATCGTATAAATTACATAAAAATGCTTTTCTATTTTTACATCCTCGATGCCAGCCAAATAACCTTACGGTTTTGGCACCAAAATATATCATCGAATTTCTGTCACTGCCGATAACCCAAAACGCGTCACCCGATGTCACCCAACGACACTTGCGATAATAAGTTGCGTAAAATACGTCTTTCTCCTCATTTCGGATTCAGAACTGAAGGTCCTAGTACTTGGCACTGCGGGTCCTTCCTAAACAGACTCCCTTACTCCCTTATTACGTGATGTGAATGAAAAAAAAGTGCTGAAAGTCAGCAGTTTTTACCATCCGACTTATCGTTTAAAGATAAAATTAAATGTTTTGAGAATCCTGTGATAAAACTTCAAAAATTACCGACAAACGTAGCTAAGGACGTTCAAGATCAATCCTACTCATATTATAAACTTGAAAGTAAGTATGGATATATGTATGAATGTTTGTTACTCTTTCACGCAAAAACTACTGTAACCGTTATCCAATGTTTACCTTTTTAGATGACAAGTAGATTCACTAACAGTACCACTTTTGGGAATCTACGGGAGTGTCAACGTCAAACTTGACATTTCCATGGTGACTTCAAACGGAAATGTCGCCATCTTGGCGGGGCCATCGACAATCCTATTTATGCCAGTGTAAAATATAATTATAGTTTAATCTAAAAATACAAGATTTTCGCCAAAATCAACACTAAGATTAAACTACTATGTACAAGTTTACAACTGGTCGTTTTATTTACTGCACCGTAATAGTACTGAACTAAAACTAACTGAAATGGCGCAACGACCCAAAGTGAGTCTTGGCCTCCGATAACAATAACAAAAGTCGCCACTTCGGTCTGTCCTGCGCCATGTCCTGCCAGTTTTCCACCTGGAGCTCGCGCAAATCCTTCGTGACTTCGTCTTTCCAGCGATATCTGGGACAGCCGACCGGGCGACAGCCACTCGGTCGTCTTTTTCCTTTTTTTCTTTGTTTGACTACTAAACTGATGACACGTAATGATGTGACGAAGTGGTCGAAGGTGGCTCCCTCTACACCTGGATTAGGTAAAGACTAAAAACTTAACTGAACTTGTTCTATTCGCAACCGTTTCATTAAAATAGAAATAACAATGAAAGTTCACACCAGCTAAATAAATCTTTTAATCCATTCATTCTGTAAATAAACCAGCAAGGTTGCTCGACTTTAGGTATTATTAAGGAATTTATCTACCGGCAAACAAAGTGTTTGTACAACTTGATTAATACTGTTATTAACAAAGAGTGACTATTAACTTTTGTTTTAGTTCGCTAATTTTAATAGGGACTATTTAATTATAAATTTACAAGCGTCCCGCGCTGGCTTCGCACGGATTATGACTTTTTATAGGTAAATTTTTGATAGTTTAGGTTACATTGTTCAGAGAAGGAAAACTCGACACAAACCCGGATTGGTATCTCCGTGAGGCACGAGCCAGGTCCTGCAACCGACCCGGCTCCACACGTAACGACTTGTCGTTCCTGTGGGTGCAGCCGGCTAGGTCGAGAGGGAGGTGTAGGCAGTGGGCAAACCTGCACTTCCTAAATGGTGTCCCAGGCGACACAGTGTCTGTGGAGAGGACACTCCACCTATGCAGCCTAGCTGCGTGGATTCCACCAACAAAAGAGTTCTACAAACCCCACTGACACGGTTTGAATCGTCTGTCATAGACTTCTAAGGCCATGTATGTATGTAGGTTACATTATTAAAGTTTTGGTAGGGATAGGGCTAATTTTAAAAAAAGTAGAATACTGATTATGCCCTTGATAATGTGCCTCTCAGTAGTTGAAATAACTTTAAAATCGATTGAAGTATGTTTTGCTTTTATCAATTTCAAACAAATAAAAAATCAAATCTTATCACTTTATTATATTAAGTTTAGATTCAGATTCAAATGAATTTAACTCGAAAAATAATCCATAAACACGCAAGTTTTTTTAAATGATAAGTACCTCTACATAATGACATTTTATAGGTGCCTACTTCTATTGATAAAACTACCAAATAAGTACTCGTAACAGGTCCGACCTGTAAAG
Organism: Opisthograptis luteolata; assembly: GCA_931315375.2. Lineage (NCBI taxonomy): Eukaryota > Metazoa > Arthropoda > Insecta > Lepidoptera > Geometridae > Opisthograptis > Opisthograptis luteolata. Next base: position 8,093,574 of record OV928053.1, on the reverse strand, counting down.
TACAGCCAATTCCGTAATAAAGTCAAATAATTCTGACTTAAACAATCACGTTGTGAATATGTCGAAAATAATATTTTAAAACCCATTCCCTGTAGTAAAATAGTAAATTGGTTTCCGGAAAACACGGTCCATTTCGTTGTGAAAAACTGATTTAACAAACATTGTACGTTATTAAAACGAAAGAGCTTCGAAGGAGATGTAGCAGATTCATTATGGCGTAATAATTATTCATTTTATGTTAATTTCGCATTCGTCATTGGAAATGCTTGATGCTTAATTAATTATTATCTGTAAGATTATTTTCAGGTAATGTTAATTTAATTTATGTTTTTAACTCCTGACGCAAAAAGATGAGTCGGTGTGGCATCGCAGCTCTCAAACGGATGGACCGATTTTGATGCGGTTTTTTTCATTTGAAAGCCAGTTTCCTTTCGGTGGTTGGTTCACATCGGTCCAGCAGTGTAAGAGTACGAGCTCTTTTCCAAAATGATGTAAGGCATTTGTAGCTTTGTTTGATGAAAATCGGTCTAAGATGTCGGGGTTCCTTTTAAATTTTATTAATTTAGCGTATTTGTTTTTGTGTTCTCGATATTTCAGCACTGTTGCAAGCGCCATGACCACAAAAGTGCTAAGTAATAATTTACTACTGCAAAACTAAATTACAATGCTAATGACCGTGACAGCTAAAAAAAAGTTAGCTACTAAAAAAAAATCGACCTACATCCGATGAATGAGCTGTCACAAATCATCACTCATACTCATTAAACACAATGTAATTTAATTAGATGTTTGATAACAATGCGTTAATGTTATATTATTATCAGCATGATGTTATGACCATTGTTTTTATAACAGTGTCACCCTTTCAACCGTGACGTCATTTGGTAGCATTGTAATGTCAGCTGTCAAAACAATGATTGATGAGTTTGATCCAATTATTATTATTCTACTAGACTTGCTTGAGACTTGCTGTTGCAGTGCCGTAGAGCTGAGTGTTTGATCTAAATTTCAACTTGATACCTCAACGCGTTGTTGAAAAAGGAGTATGTTAATGACAGACAGACAGACACAAGAGTGATCCTTCCGTGACTTCCGTTTTTCCTTTTGAAATACGGAAATGTAATAATTTTTAACAAAAAAAAACGACTTCATGTTCCCCGTGATTTCTCTGGGATGCCATCCTCTATAGGGATATCTCGTTTCCAACAAAAAAGGATCCATCAAAATCGGTTGTAAACGAAGAAGTTATCCGCGACCACACACAAAAAGAGAGCGATGGTGGCCGAACGGTGTAGGCGTGCGACTTACAAGACGCCGACACCGAGCTCGAATCCTCTCGGCCACGCACCTATGACTTAATAAGTTATGTGCAGATTTGCCATCGCTCAAAACGGTGAAGGAAAACATCGTGAGGAAACCGGCATGCCCAAGAACTGCATCATTCAAGGGCATGCGACATCTACCAACCCGCACTGGGCCTGCATGGTAGATTACAGCCCATACTTTCTCTCTGAGAGAAGGCCAGAGTCCCAGCAGTGGGAACGTGAAAGGCTGATAATGAAATAATGACACATAAAAAATCCTCCTTCTTTTGAAGTCGGTTAAAAAGGACCCCTACAAAGGGCAGCACACCCTTTTTAATTAAGTCAGGTCCTGGCATAGGATTTTATCAGTTTCAAATGAGGTTGGAAAGGTCGACGGAGCTTTATCAGCAGGTACTGTTATCGGCAGAGATAACGCGTTACGGAAACAGTAATGGACAATAATTTATATGTGGTAGGATTACATTTTAGGCTGGTATGTTTAACTAGGCTTGTTTTAAATGAGACCTTAATTTTTTACGTTTTATAGCTTAGCGTTGGATCACAAGTCATCAACCCTTCCCATAGAAACCTTTTAGTATCTACTCTCGTGATTATGGCGCTTGCAACTGTCCTAAAATATTAAGAATTAAAACCAGTGCTGGATTTACACATTTGCCGTCCGAGAGCGATAAAATTTTTGCAGCTCCTACTGACTTCTGAAATTAGGTACACTGTTCACAATAAAGTTAAATTTTTGTTTTGGGAATAATCTAGTTTCTAGTTTATTTTTACAACTTAATGGATATACTTCTAAGCTAAGAAAAGCAAAGCTTTACTTGTATTCTGTACCAAATTTTTGCTGCGCTAAGCTTTAGCTTTTTCAGCTTCTATCGTAAATTCGGCACTGACTCAAACAAATACATGGTAAATATTCCGTTTCAATACCTAATTGTTGTCTTAATTACCTACCATGACCACCAATCTCAAAAAAAGATGAAGAAAGGATTTCTTAAAAATCACTGTATATTTTGACTCGTCAAATAGGATGTTACAGGTTATAGATAGAAAAAAATAACATATTCCACACGAACAAAGCTGCGGTAGTACTATACAGTCAATGACAAAAGTTACTAAACAATAGCAAATATTCCAATCACATACCTTTATCATCTAGAACATCAACTTATCATCATCACTGAACATCAGGTGTGTTGCATTGTGGTCAAATGTTACCTTGTAAGTTGTAAAAAAAACCCTAAGCATTACTGATCTAAAACACATTTGGAAAATCGAGTATGATCAACTAATTTTGTAGTTGACTGTACAAACATTAAATTGACCGCCCCCGTTAATTGACTGCCCCCGCTACCGCACTGGGGTGACCTCAACATTAAATAGCGCCAACGTTTTTATTTATTCCAAGAATCTAATTTAACTCTTAACAAATTGATACCAGACAAAGCCGTCCAAAATTAGACTAGATACTTTGATTAATCATAGTGAACGTGACCATACATCCCGCTTTGAGCCGGACAGTCCCGCTTTACGCTCGTGTCCGGCTGTCCAAATGTCCCACTCTGTCAAAATCGGCTATTTGTGACATTTCAAGAGGATAATTTGCGGCGCGTCGTGTGGAACGCCCTGCGCCTAGTAGAGCGACGACTTACGCCCAGTGGCTAGCAGTATTAGACCGGGCTCAGTGACGTACCTTGCATCTGTATAATCGAATGAGTCTATTGTCTTGAAATATTTTGATTATAGCCATTACAAATTACTAATATAATGATTGGCTCGTCGTGGAATGAGACACAGTACTAGCATGTGGCACCAATCTATGATTAGTAGCAAAGTTAGTAACGTTATTCGATTATGAAAATTGGTAAGTTACTAATTGAGTATTAGTAATTAGTAAACAAATAGTCACTATTACACAACGCTTTGAAAAATCAACATTTAAATATAAGTTCGCGACTTTTTCCATTTATTATACAAGAGCTGCTCTAAAAAGAATAAGTTGTTCTGTTCTAAATCATTGCCAGACAGAATACCAAGAAATGTGGTCACTCTAAATTGTTTTTTTATTCGATTCTCCGAAGTCATCGAAAAGTCTAGACTACCGTCGAAGACAATGGGATAAATGGTTTAACTTAATAGCTATTGTGTCACCAATCACCATGGGAGTAGTCCTTCAACTTGAAAATCTTGAAACTAACGATTGGGCAAGACCTACGAACCAAAACTTTTTTATGGCTTCACACGATTAGTGTATTTAGCTATCATCATCATCATCAGCCGGAAGAAGTCCACTGCTGAACATAGGCCTCCCCTTTGAACCATGAACCACTCTTAGCCATTTGCATCCATCGGCTCCCTGCGACTCTTACAATGTCGTCGGTCCACCTAGTGGGGGGCCTACCTACAGAACGTCTCATCATCATTGTGATCCTCATCAGCTGGAAGAGGTCCACTGCTGAACGTAGACCTCCCCCTTTGAACGCCACCATGGACGTCTATTAGCCATTTGCATCCATCGGCTCCCTGCGACTCTTACAATATTGTCGCTCCACCTAGTGGACATAGCCTAGCAACAGAACGTCTATTACGTTCCCACAGCTGGAACTTTGGTTTTCTCTGACAGAGAAAACCAGATAGTATACCAAATACCAAATAGTATGGGCCGTAATCTACCACGCTGGCCCGCGGATTGGTCTTGAAAGTTGTGGTTTTTGACATGCCGGTTTCTTCACGATGTTTTCCTTCAACATTTTGAGCGACGGCAAATCCACACATCGTAACTCGTAACTACTGCATAGCTACTGCAATACTCTGTACAAAACTTTCTTTTGTTCCTACAAGCTTGAGTTTTGACGCTACTATTTCACTTCACAAAACTCGTGAAGTTACCAAAACGGGTGAGCTCAAAACTACAGAACCGGCTCTCAATGCAGCGGACAAAACACATTTTTTACTAATGGCCAAAGATTTCCATCCCAAGGGTGGTACTCTGGCCCTCTCTCAGAGAATGAGAGTAAGCGCCGTGATCTACCACGCTGGCCCGGTGCGGGTCGGTAGATGTCGCATGCCCTTGAATGTCGCAGTTCTTGAACATGCCGCTTTCCGATGTTTTCTTTCGCTTTTTTTTGAGTGATGGCCAACCGCACATAACTATATTTAAAGACATGTACAATATTGTTATTTTAATAGCATTTTTCAACAGAATTACTTTGGCCCATCCACACATAGCTATGTTGACATGTACTAAGAGGTACAGTCAACGACAAAAGTCGCTAAGCTATAACAATTTTTTCAATTTACTTTATTATCTTAAACTCCCACCCTCGACCGAGTCATCACTTAAAATCAGATGTTGTTTTACAGTCAAACGCTACCCTGTAAGTTGTAAGAAAAACAAACAAACATTTCTAATTTAATACGCGTTTGGCAAATCGAGTATGTTCAGCTACTTTTGTCACTGACTGTACCTACTTCAATTTTTAATTGAATTTTTGAATAGTATTACTTTCGAGTTTTTATTATTGTAGTAACCCCCAGGACCCAGGACCGATTCTCGAGACAAAGGACTGCGGCGTGCTGCGGCCAAGATCACCCTGAGGGCACAAGGGTGACCTGCCTGCTCTACTACTATGTGTTTTTAGGGTTCCACACCCAAAGGGACTAATCGAACTCCCATTGTTGTCGACCGGTCGTGTGTCTGACACGTAAAGTAAATATTTGCTAAGTTACTCTAAATCTAAACCAAACCTTTTTTTTGCTTTACGTAGGTATTTATAAGTGGAGCTGCAACAAGATTAAGAGAGGGGACGTATTATTAAAATTTGTAATGTTTTTGTCCAAGGGGCTTCAAAAAGATTATGAAGGGGGACAATTTGTAACTTTTTATCAGTGGGACTTTCAAAGGGTTGAGAAGGAGGGCATTTTTTTTATTTAGAGATGGGGACACCCAGTTTAGGTACGGATGAAAGCAAATGATATTTCTAACTAAAATTTATGATGTTTTTTTTTTATTAAATTATACCTAGGTACTTATAATAGGTACGAGGCCGAGAGGATTCGAACTCGTTGTCGGCGTCTTGTAAGTCGCACGCCAAACCGTTCGGCCACCAACGCTCTCATGACCTACCTATGACTTAATAACTTATGTGCGGATTTGCCATCGCTCAAAACGGTGAAGGAAAACATCGTGAGGAAACCGGCATGCCCAAGAACTGCAACATTTTCAAGGGCATGTGACATCTACCAACCCGCACTGGGCCAGCGTGGTAGATTATAGCCCATACTCTCTCTCTCTGAGAGAAGGCCAGAGTCCCAGCAGTGGGAACGTGGAAGGCTGATAATGATTTATAATATTTATGTTTAATATTTGTTAGTACATACTTTTTATATACTGTTTTAAACTACCATGGTCATAAACATTAGAACTAGGTTTTATAGCGGGATAATTACCATGTATTTGTTTTTGTTTGAGTTTTCGATATTTCGGCACTGTTGCAAGCGCCATGATCACGAGAATACTAAAAGTTTCTGCGGGTAGGATTGTTGATGTTATAACGGGCAGACGTATCTATCTACCCGCTTCTTCGCACGTTTTTTGCTTACGATGTCATTACCATTTTCACACAAGTCACTCGCAACTCGATTCAAATCTTGACACACAAAACTCACGGTATCCCCTCGTGAGCTAAGACAGGTGCTTTTTCTGCTGTCACACAACCAAAAACAACAAAAACAAATACATGGTAACTATCCCGTTACAAAACCTAATTCATACTTTTTATGTTTATGTAATAAATTAAATTAAAATGTGATAAGCAACTTTAACGTTATCTCTCTAAACCAGTATAATTAATTATATTCTGCTACTTCAGCTTCATAGGTATTTTTGTGCGGGACCCGAACAAACAAAGTCCGTCCCGCACTTAGCCAACGTTTTTTCTTCGCAATGCCGTCTGAATGACTAAATTAGGACACATGGCGGCTTCCGTTACCGTACCATCTATTGTTGATAGTATAATTTACATATTGGAGCAAAAAGTTTCGACGTTATTTTGACCTACAAATAACTAACTAGTTTATAACTAGTTTATTTTTATTTTTTGTCAGTAACCTTGGTCCTCTGTCAGGTCACTCCAAGGTCACCGACATAGCTTATAGCATCAGCAAGCTGAAGTGACAATGTGCTGGACATACTAGCCGTAGAACCGATAACCGTTGGGGCAAACGTGTTCTTGAGTGGAGACCGCGACTCGGCAAACGTAGTGTATGACGTCCTCCGGCTAGGTAGATCGACGACATACGCAGTGGCTGACAGCGGTTAGATGAGAGGAGCTGAAGATCGGACTCAGTAGCGTACTTTGGCAGAGGCCTAAGTCCAGCAGACATACATACATTACAAGTGACGATATGATCGAAGGTGAATGCCAAGTCACTTACAATTGGAATAGGTATGGTCAACGACAATAGTCGCTGAACAATAATAAATTTTCAAATTTTCTTTATGACCTTAAACACCAACCTTCACTTAACACAAATCATCACTTAACATCACGTGTGTTGTGTTGTGGTCAAAAGCTACCTTTTTTTTTACTATTTACAGGGTAGCGTTTGACCACATGTCACCTGATACTAAGTGACGATGTGGTCGAAGATGGCACCACGCTACACCTGGACTGGGAACTGGCTCTCAAGTGAGACTGCCGGAACACACCGATAGGTGCTTGGCGACAGATTCTTAACAAGAGGGTGGTAGCTAGCCAGGCGAGTACTAGAAAATGCCCTACCACCAAGCTAGGTTTCATCACGATGTTTTCCTACACCAAAAGCTCAAGCTCATTCATTCGAACCCACGTCCTACGGATCGCAAGCCGACGTCACTACCACTGAGCCATCATCGCTATAAACCTTGTACGTTGTTAGAAAAAAAACAAACATTACTGATGTAATAAGCATTTAGAAATTTAATTTTGTTCAGCTACTTATGTCGCTGGCTGTATGTGATTATAAAGATATGTCTGGAAGATACCTAATGGACAAGACTTTAAGATAAATCCATCGTGTCTATAATTGCAATTGGCTAATAGCCTTCCATGGTGGCGTTCAAAGGGGAGGCATATGTTCAGCAGTGGACTTTTGTGGACTTCGTCCGGCTGATGATGATGACGATCTATAATTAATTATTTATGTAACTAGAACCTAAGATAAGATTCTCTGTATAGTGGCAATATATCATTTTATTTTTGCCTTGAAAAAAAATCTTATACGTATTCAAATTTAATAGGATACATTGTGATCACTTTAAAACGTCAACTTAAAACTAGCTACGCCTGTTCCAACCTCCTTACGCATGCAAAAGAACAGGCAAGAAACGCCCGGCAGGTAATTTTTTTGGCGCGATCATATTGACAATTTCATTCTTATTACTAATTGATTGAATTGGAGCTAGTTCACTAAAATCCCAAGCTTTTTTTATATATATGTATATATTTTTCCTATCCTATCCTACTATCCGAAACAGTACCATTTGCACAATCGACGGTGCAAACGGTACATAGCAGTGTCGTTTGCACCATTGATGGTGTTAGTCAATGGTGCATATGAAACTGGGGGGACCTGTAGTATATGATCATTTGTCCTCGTACAGTGACCTTGTAGTCAGTTAAAAAGCGACCAAGGTTAACAGCGATGGTGGAGACCGGTATTTCGACCGGTTAGATAGAACCTTCAAGTTATCTTATGGGCAGAAAATTGGCAGACCAGTCCCTCTTGCTTTTTATGTCATAGCAATCATTTTGCTGTTGATATTGACGTTATTGCAACATCTATATTTTATTACCCTACTAATAAAATAAACGTGAAAGTCTGTGAGTATGGATGTATGGATGTTTATTATACTCTTTCACGCAAAAACTACAAAACTGATCTGGATGAAATTTGGAATATAGATAGCTTACACTCTGGATTAAAACATAGGCTACTTTTTGTCCCGGAAAAGTTCCTGCGGGATAACGGGAAGACGCGAGTGAAACCGCGAGGCGCAGCTAATGCTAAATGTTATAAATTTGAAATTAACTCTGTTTGTTTGTTATCTTTTCACGACTAAACCACTGAACCGATTTTAATGAAATTGAGGATGGAAATTGTTTGAACCCTGGGGAAAGATATAGGATACTTTTTATCGCAATAAACTGTAGTCCACGCGGGTGAAACCGCGGGGTGCAGTAAGTTTTATACAAACAGCTGTGATGCTTTACCCGCGGTAAGGTACCGTTTGTCGCATTAAAAGTATCCTATGTTCTTCCCTCAATTTCAAACAAAAATCCCATATAAAAAAGAACTTTCAGTTTTTTTGCGAATTTTCAAAATTTTTGGGCAGTTTTTCCAATTTTCTTTTTCCTAAAAATGTTGTTCGCACTTTTCATTCAAAAAAAAAAAAACATTGTAAATATCAAAAAGGACTTGTCACTTCCAAGATGAATAAAGCGTTTCAAAATTGAAAGTTCTAATAGCCGTTTATGCACTTAATTAATTACAAAAACGCAAAAGAGAGTCGAATTGTCTACAGCAGTGGGGTTGAGGACCCAATGGCCTCTAGTTGACTTCGAACTTGTTTTACCTCAAGGGCGTAAATCTCTCGGCATTTATAGGCTCTCCGTTTCCATATGTCCGGCACAAGGCCGTCTCAAGTTTGCAGCGTTTGCCGCCATGAATTACTCACAATTGCTTATTTTTTCCTCAATAGCTCATTGCATCAGCAGTAGGGGTAGATTTAGAACGGCTCTTACCCCCAATCACCGTTTCACTGTGTAGACACGGACTCCCCGACCAATGTACAACGATCGTTCTACTCATGCTACGCGGAGAAAAAAAATCGTTTGCGCGATGCAGGATTATGTCTCGATTCTATCATTAAAATAGCATTTTTTCCACTTTTTGCACTCGAATATATCTTTTGACGATTTTTAGAAGCGATTCGTGATGAAAGATAATCTTTAACTTGCAAATTCAGAGAGTTTTGAAAAAATATTTTGTGTAGACAAGGATGGCGTATGCGAGATTATGGGAGCGCGACAAGGACGGGACAAAAGCAATAGAAGAGGTGGCTACAGTAACGCCAGCTTTTGACGCCTTTCGGAACTAAATTTTCTCCCCCTGTATTCCCCTACAGTAAAATGTATTATACCAATAACAAAACATTTCTGCTTTTGTTGGAGGCAGACAATAACTCAAATGCAGTATTTTATTCTTGTGATTTCTTTTTAGGGAGTCATAAAAGTATTAAAATATTTTATTCATATTTTCTTTATTTATTCATTCCACAGGTTTTATATTTTTCATAGACAATAATTACAAATTAAAACTAAAGCAAGAATAAGAATAAGAATACTTTATAAAAAGGTACATACCATAAATAATAAGTTTATCCGCGTGACTAGTGATGTACAGTCAGCGACAAAAATAGCTGATCAGACTAGACTTTCGAAATGCATATTGGATCAGTAATGTTTATTTTTTCTTTACAACTTACAAGGTTGCGTTTGAACATAACACAACACACGTGATGTTAAGTGATGATTCGGTCGAAGGGTGGTGTTTAAGATGTTAAAGAGAATCGGAAAATTTGTTTTTGTTCAGCGATTGTTGTCATTGACTGTACCTACCATAACAAATATTCGCTACGCAATTTTTCTATTAATAAACATGAGTACAAAAAGGAAGACAATATTGTGACGAATATTTACAATATTAAAACCAATTTGGTTATACAATTAATTTATAAAATTATAAACATTAAAATTAATTGATATGATGATCATTTAAAGTAACTACTAGACAAATCTTTAGGTATGTACTAGTATTTACATTATAGATAATAAATAGGTATTAATAATTTGATAATGCTACGTCATCATCATTAAAAATGGTTTATAGGTTTTATAATACAGATATTTGTTTTGGAAGTTAGGTGGCTCGGTGGTAGGGCATTTTCTAATAGTGCTCGCCTAGCTAGCTACCACCCTCAAGTTAAGAATCTGTCGCCTAGCACCTATCGGTGTGCGTCTAAACTGATGCGACTCGTGATCAATTAATTGTAATTGCTTTTTTAAATATTTTTAATAGATAAGTAATTAAGTACAGTCAGCGACAAAAGTAGCTGATCGTTCTCGATTTTCCAAATGTATTTTATAGTTATTATTATTGGTTTTTTTTACATTTTACATGGTATCATTTTGACCACACATAACACACCTGATTTTAGGTGATGGTGAGATCAAAAATTGGTGTATAAGATGATGAGGATCATAGAAAAAAGTGTGATTGTTCAGCGACTTTTGTCGTTGACTGTACCTGCCAACTCTTTTATATTTTCACTAGCTATTCCCCGCGGTTTCACCCGCGTGGGCTACAGTTTATTGTGATAAAAAGTATCCTATGTCCTTACTCAGGGGGTTCAAACTACATATTACTTATATCTGTACTCAAATTTTATTTAAATCAGTTTAGTAGTTTAGGCGTGGAAGAGAGACAGACAGACAGAAAGACAGAGTTATTTTTGCATTTATAATATTAGTAGGGATGATTACTTCCTTATGTTATGTTTTACACAATATATTATCCTCAAATGAAAATCTCATCGTAAGCAAAATCAATAAATAAATAAATATCTGGACAATTGCACACAAATTGATTTAGCCCCAAATTAAGCTCGAAACTTGTGTTCTGGGTACTAGACAACGATATACATACTTATATAGAGAAATAAATAATTATATAGATAGAAATATCCAATGCCTTATAAATAGCCCTCATAAGCCTCCTAACTACAAATCAGGGTACTAATAAGGGTAGCCTAATGCTGGAACCCCAATTTTTCAGTGGTACCTTTTAGCATAAATATAGGGGCAACCCCAATATAGTTTCTGGTTAGTTGGGCCCGTTTATTGGCTATAAATGCTGGGGCACTTAACGGGAAAGGCGAAGAGCTCGGTTGGTCTTGATCAGGGATGTTAAGGAGCTCCGTAACCGTATCCGAAACTATCGGATATCCGAAATTAAAATATATCCGTATCCGTTTCACAAGTTTCGGATAGTTTCGTATAAGGGCGGAGTCTAAATAAAACATGATAACCTAGACTAGATAAAACCTATAAATAAAACCAAATTATTACATTCTTACTATTATATAAACACATATTTTACTTCAATCTCATATCCGTAACCGAAACTATCTGATAATCCGATATAATGACATATCCGTAACCGTATCCGAAACCGATATAATTTTATGCCTATATCTGTATCCAGATCCGAAATATCATATCCATAACATCCCTAGTCTTGATGCAAGACGCAAGAGGCCTATTAGGACTAAATAAGTGAGCTAAATTTAGCTTCTTTATGGTGTAGTGTCACATTTATGTTAGCATAGGTTTTAGCTAACCTAACCTAACATTGAATAATCTATTTAGTCGTTATTTTTAAAACACTTTTATTAGCTTCACTTATAATATAACTAACTAACAATGTAATCAAATCTTAGAAGTTAATTTTAACCTACTTCTAATTGTCGTATCAACTTGAAACTCTGCATGTATATGTAATCCCGATGACAATGCAATAATTTGATATCATTGACCTGATCTGATGATGGAGCCAGGAGATGGATAGTGGAACTCTTCAATGGCTACTAGCAAGCCCGTCGAGTTTGGGCTCATTTGATTCGTTTTGACGAGTCCAATAGATTGGGCTCGGTTACATAGGCTAAAAAGTTTTATATTTTTCAGTGCGTTTTTAAAGTGTTTTTAAGCTATATATTTTATTTACTGATGCAATTTCGTGACGAGACGAGCTAGCGGCTAACTTGATGGTAAGTTTCAAGTGTCTCACATTTTTTTTTTCAGGATTCATTTCTGGGTTTCTTTTTTTACACAACAATAAAAGGAGGTAGGTACACATTTTCAATTCTCTTTTAGTAAAATCGCCGCAATAGACAAGGACAATTAATGGTTGAAAATGAACGGATGCTGCGAGATATAAAAAAACAAGCACAGGCTTACAAATGGCGGGAATGCCCTCATTGAAGTGTGAAATTGGCGGGAAAATAGTAAAGAAGAGTGGGCTATTTATGTCATTTTTATTTTACTTGTGACGTTTTTTTCTTAGCATATTGCTTCAAGATGGGTGTGAAAAGAGTTCACTTCTCGCCCGTGGTACAGTCGCGATAGTCCGGTTGACCGGACTATGGTTAAAAATCTTTTCGGTAGTACAGTCGACCGGACCAACGTTAATTTTTAAATTCCGTTGTTCTTATGGGTCGGCAACTCCTCTGGTGTTGCAAATGTCCGTAGGCGACGGTGACCGCTTTCCATCAGGCGGGCCGGGCCGTCTGTTTGTTTGCCAATCTATTTATCATTTGAAATTATTATTTAAAATTGTCTTCCTAGGCGCATATTTGTGTATGTGTGTGTATGAGTGTATGTTTGTGTGTCTGTTTGAGAGAAAGAGAGAGAGAGAGAGACTATGTGTACTCATGCCTGTGCAAGTTTTCGTCATAACAAAAATAGTCAAAACCGCTTTGGATTGTACATACATAAAACATAATTACCTATTTATATAGGGAAGCTATGTCCATGGAATATTCTGGAAGCTTTACAACTAGTTGTTTTGAACTACTGAATAGGCAACAGGCGAGAGATATGCAAATCTAAGATTGAATGTCTTTGAAATGTAACTTGAATCTGTAAACAGAATGAATTTGAATCTGTGGTCTCTAAAGTCTGGTTCATTTTACAGGATTTTAGTTTGTATATGTGTGTTTGAACGAAAGTTTTAATCATTATTTTAGGTATACATATGAGAATATGTAACTAGTGACCCGCCCCACCTTTGGATGGGTGTGCAAATACACACTAGGCGGGTCTCTTCATTGAAAAAAGCATTTTCAGTGTTTACTTTTATCTGTATTCACAATATTTTCGATCGTTTCGTCAATTTTTTTTTTTTTTTTTTTTTTACTCTACAGGGTAGCGTTTGACCACAAGTCACCTGATGTGAAGTGACGATGTGGTCGAAGATGGCGCCACGCTACACCTGGACTGGGAACTGGCTCTCAACTGAGGCTGCCGGAACACACCGATAGATGCTTGGCGACAGATTCTTAACAAGAGGGTGGTAGCTAGCCAGGCGAGTACTAGAAAATACCCAATACAACTACAACAACAATTACAACAATTGATACAATTGATTTTTATTTAAATTTGTAAACGTCATATTTATCAACCAATCATATAAAAGTCCTCCTCATTTTGATCTCAATGACAGCGACCCCAAAAATTATAATTCACTAGGTGCGCCCCGCGGTTTCACCCGCGTCTTCCCGTTATCCCGCAGGAACCCTGCATAAAATGTATTAAAGATCATCTCTCATCAATTGAGAATGCCTAGACCAATTTGGCCGTCTTCTCGTCATCCCGCAGGAACCTTCTTCTGTGATAAAAAGGAGCCTGTGTTCATCCAGGGTATAAGATATCTCCGTTTCAATCGTGGTAACAAACATTCACACACACAAACTTTCGCCATCGCTCAAAACGGTGAAGGAAAACATCGTGAGGAAACCGCCATGCCCAAGAACTGCAACATTCAAAGGCATGCGACATCTACCAACCCGCACTGGGCCAGCGTGGTAGATTACAGCCCATACTCTCTCTCTGAGAGAAGGCCAGAGTCCCAGCACTGGGAACGTGAAAGGCTGATGATGATTGATAAAGATACTGCAAAAAAACGCAATAGGAAAGCATCTTGGATAGAGGCAAAGTCAAAGTTGAATACCAAACAAACATGACTCTACAGCTCTACATAAATTGAGGATATGAAAACTTTAGCAGCTCACTTCTAGAGTATGCCTCTAAAGGCCCCTACTCTGGACCCGGATACGAATGCACCTTGCCCGGAGCACCGGATTTATGGCAACCCCCGGGTCTACGGACTACCGGATGAGACGTGATGCGGATATATGTAGGGGCCATAGGAATGGCGAGTCGGTGAATCTTATCTTCTGACTAATATTATAAATGCGAAACTATGTATGTGTGTGTGTGTGTGTGTGTGTGTGTGTGTGTGTGTGTGTGTGTGTGTGTTTGTGTGTGTGTGTGTGTGCGCGTGTGTATGTGTTATGAAATTTGAAATGGAGATAGCTTATACCCTGGACCACTTAGGCTACTTTTTATCACAGAAAAGGGTTCCTGCTTCCTCAAATTTAAGACAAGCATTGAGTTCAAACAAAAATCATAGAAAAAAAGCACTTCTTTTTCAGTTCTTACATACAATCTTTGCCCTGAGTAAACATACTAATACAACAAAAATTAACAGCCAAATTTGTCTACCCTACAGTACGATTCTAATTCACACGGAAACTCTTCCGACCACGGATTCGGAAAAATTTCCTTCAGAATTTTTTCATTAATCATTCATCATCGTTTTCATCATCTTTTCATTTTTTTTTCATTTATTCATTAATCTGAATTTGGAAACTGACATTTAATTTGACAAACCAGCTGCTCAGTCACGGAAAAGTTTCCGCCACCTATTTGCTCTCGGAAAACGTTTCCGTAAAGCAAAAGTGACGTCGAATCCGACACGGAAACTTTCCTAGTGAATTAGAATCGCACTACCGGTCTCAATTGATGAGTGATCTTTCATACATTTTATGCCGCAATTCATGTTTTTATATAGATCAGTAAAGTCAAAAGTCAAAAGTCAATTTTTCTTTATTCAATAGGATACATTGTGATCACTTTAAAACGTCAAACTTAAAACTAGCTACGCCTGTTCCAACCTCCTTACGCCGGCAAAAGAACAGGCAAGAAACGCCCGGCAGGTAATTTTTTCGGCGCGATCACATTGACAATTTTTTTCTTATTACTAATTGATTGAATTGGAGCAAGTTCACTAAAATCCTTTTTTTTTTTTTTTTTAGTTTTTTTTTTGTCATCTAATGGTTTGATATTTTTTATTTAGCTTTACTAATAAGATTTCTCTTGTTTGGTTGTACACATTGGGATATGGGAACATGAATATTAATGAGATATATTATTCTAAGTTTTCCGCTGATTCCGTTGCCCCACGCATACTTCACACGCTCCAATTTTCGATGCAACATTGTGGAAACCCATTCAAGTGTACTCTTCGTGTACATTGGACCCGTGATTTGTACCGCATTGAATGTGATGTTACATAACTTAAGGTGGAAAGGCATTTCGGCGAGGATGCCTAGGAATTCATCATCATCATCAGCCTGTTTCAGTGCACTGCTAGACAAAAGTACGACGACCGATTACCAGGTAAAATTCGAATAGACCACTTTAAGCTATACCTCTTAAAATTCCATTAAAAACTCACCTAAGTGAAAAATAAAAGTGTTGCCAGAGTATGCAAGAGAAATTTTGCCGAAAAAAGTGAAAATTCGCTCGTACGTATTCACATTGAAGCGTCTCTTTGTGAGGGAAAGTTTTTTTTACAAAAGTGTCTCAAAAGGTTATACAGCGTTGCTAACTTTGAGTTCTGAGAGCTTCTATTGGTGTACCATTTTCGACATTTACCTATCGTTTGACTGGAGCAATTCCTATTGCTTTATCATGCATATGTGTGTCTTGGACCAAGTCATTAATAAAGCATTATTTGAAATGAATTATTTTATTATTTGCTGTGCTTTATGTCTATCGCGTATTAGACAGAAAATTATAAGAAGAAAATCAAAATATGTTCATTTATTAGGATATAAAACATGTCACTGTGATCACTTTAAAACGTTAAAATCCAAACTAGATACGCCTGTTTCCACCTTTCTGCACCGGCAAATGATCAAGCAAAAACCTTCCGCAGGTCGTTTTTGAGCGAATATAAGAAAAATAAATGGAAGTTATATATCAGCTACAAAAATAGTACCTTCCAAGAAGTTGTTTTAAAAATAATTATTATATTTCATAAAAATACCCCAACTAGACGATACCTTTGTTAACCTCTAGAATATAAATTAGTTTAAAGAAACAATGTGTTAACCCATTTTTAAAATAAAATTATAAAATTACCTCTTTTTAAAAAAATATGGTTCGTTAAAAATTATTTAAAACATAGCAACACTTTTACAAAGACGGCAAAATACAATCTCG
Organism: Opisthograptis luteolata; assembly: GCA_931315375.2. NCBI lineage: Eukaryota > Metazoa > Arthropoda > Insecta > Lepidoptera > Geometridae > Opisthograptis > Opisthograptis luteolata. Next base: position 8,077,088 of record OV928053.1, on the reverse strand, counting down.
GGTTAAACTATGACATTTCTTCGCTTTCACGATATTTTTGCACCAAAAGCAAATCTCGCGTGGGCTTTAAAAACCAGAAAAGTTCATTCCCAATTAACTTCGTAGATATCATTATTTTAGATACACGAACCGAGAATTCGTAGAAGTCAAAATAAGCATATTATTCTACGAATTTAAGAAGTAGTAGTTTCTAAATATAGTTTGGTAACAATGCTAATAGAATAGAGTAATGATCTGATGAGTTGAAGTGGCAATGGGCAGGCCACATCGCTCGACGAACCGATAACCGATGGGGAAGAAAGGTTCTCGAGTGGCGACCACGAACCGGAAGACGTTTTGTAGGTAGGCCCCCCACTAGGTGGACCGACGAATGCAACAAAATATCTTCATCTAAAAAGAAAAAAAAAATATGTTATAAAAAAAAAATCTTCTTTGCCTATTTTTTCTTCTTTCTTCTTCTTCCTCGTACAGTCAGCGACAAAAGTAGCCGATCATAGTTGAATTTCCAAACGCGTCGTAGATAGTAATGTTTGTTTTTGTCCTTACAACTTACAATGGTGCGTTTAACCATAACACAATACACGTGACGTTAAGTGATGATTCGGTCGAAAGTTGGTGTTTAATATGATAAAAAGAATCAGAAAATTTGTTTTAGATCAGCGACGTTTGTCGTTGACAGTACCTATATCCAACTTTTTTGCTTGGTGGTAGGGTATTTTCTAGTACTCGTCTGCTACCACCCTGTTGTTAAGAATCTCTCGCCAAGCACCAATCGGTGTGTTCCGGCAGCCTCACTTGAGAGCCAGTTCTCAGTCCGGGTGTAGTGTGACGCCATCTTCGACCACATCGTCACTTAACATCAGATGACTTGTCGTCAAGCGCTACCCTTTAAGTAGTAAAGAAAAAAACTCGCGCTTGGCTAATTTTTATTTTTATTTTTTTATACTCTACTTACTAAAACTCAATTAGTTTTACGCTGTAAACGCTATAACAGAATGTAGGTTGGATAACAAAAACGGATTAAAAGTAGTGCCATCCCAAAAATACTATTTCACAGAAAATCATTCGAAATTCACAAACAAAATACATAAAGCTTCCCAATTGAAAAGTCCCGCCCAAAAGTTGTTGGCTGAACAAAATTTAAGCTCAGAAACTTTTGATCCGAGTGTTTTACCATTGAAATAAAACTCGCTCGTTATATTATATGAATAGTATCACTTTTCTAAAGGTTACAAAGGACGCTTATTCCTTTTGCAAATGTTAAAAAAAGTCACTTTTCATTAGCCTAAAAAGTCACTTTTCAAATAAAAAGTTCAATCAAAAACGATTCATACGTTTTCCGTAATTGTCAAAGCAAGGTTTGTATAAAAGATTTTTTTGGGAAACTTACGGGGAAGTTGGAAAATTCGGGAAAAACTATAAGCGCTTTTTTATGAGATTTTTGTGTGAACTCCTTATCTACCTTATAATTGCCTACCCGTGCTAATCCGGGACGGCTCACTAGTGTATCATCATCATCATTATCATCATCAGCCGGAAGTAGTCCACTGCTGAACATAAGATTTCTTCTATGAACATCACCATGAACGGCTACTAGAGCTATTTGCATCCATCGGCTCCCTGCGACTCTTACAATGTCGTCAGACCACCTAGTGGGGGGCGTACCTACAGAACGTCTTCCGGTTCGTGGTCGCCACTCGAGAACCTTTCATCCCCATCGGTTATCGGTTCGTCGAGCGATGTGGCCTGCCCATTGCCACTTCAATTTGCAAATTTTGAGAACTAACACGGTACTTTTGGTTCTTCGGCGAATTTCCTCGTTTCAGATTTTTATTTTTTATGTGGTATATTATCATGTTATTAATGCGACCATTTACATAATGCAATAGTAAATAAAAAATAAATAATTCAACATCTAACTTTCGCAAAAGGTTAGGGTCACCATGAAAACAACTAGCAAACATCGTTGAATTTAATTCAGATTCTCATTTACAGCGTTTCGCTGAAAAAGCAAAGTTTCAGGAGCACGCTGAAAATAGCTCTTTTGTAATCGCGCATGGTCAAACCAATTTAAACTGGTTTCGACGAACCAAACAACTTTATTATGAAGTTGGACTATGATTATTACAAACTCATTTGTTTAATCAATTCCAGCTAGTTTTTTTAAACATAGCTTTGAGATTGGAGGTCTGATTTATGAACTATTAGTAGGACTAATTGTTCCCCGTTGTTTTGAAATTCCCATATGGATGTACGTAAGTAAACACTTCACAGAAACATTACACAAGACACATCTCGCTACTTCCAACACTCATATAGATGGTCACATATAGAGTTAGGATATAGGCTGATTTTGAGATCCACCATTTAATTACATATTAGAAATATCTAATCCATTGAATCCTACTATTCCAAGTCAATAGAGATAGCGGACGGTAACTAAATTCTACTAATATTATAAACATGAAAGTTTGTGAGTATGGATGGATGGATGGATGTTTGTTACTCTTTCACGCAAAAACTACTGAAAGGATCTGAATGAAATTTGGAATGGAAATAGCTTATACCCTGAATTAACAAATTGGCTACTTTTTATCTAGAAAAAGGTTCCTGCGGGATAACGGAAAGACGCGGGTGAAACCGCGGGGCGCAAATAGTTCGTAATAGTTAATGTAAATATACTCGTATTCGCACCCAAAAAATGATCTGCCGGTCGTTTTTTGACTGTATAAAGAGATTGGAACAGGCGTTTTTAAACTGATCACATACATGTGAGTAGGTACTTATAAATACGAGTAGGTATATGGAATCCGCTGATGATGTTATACACATTAATACAACAGTACTCAACAAAGCAACACGTTGCATCTATAAATATGATCGACGCGTTAACCAAATTCCAAGTCAATGGCAAATATTTCTCTCCATCACGTTGTTAAACAATTACTACACAGAATGCATTCTCACATTAACTTGTCTCACAAATGTATGTATGTTGGTGGCATGCCAACGTTACTAGTTCGCCACTATTGTATGCTAAGCGATGTACTTTATAGACACCGTGAGACGCACAAGTAGTAAGGACTAGAAACGTCATCATCGTTAGTCTTTACGTTCCCACTGCTGGGACTCTGGCCTTCTCTCAGAGAGAGTGTATGTGCCGATATCTACCACGCTGGTCCAGTGCGGGTTGGTAGATGTCACATGCCCTTGAATGTGACGGTTCTTGGACATGCCGGTTTCCTCACGGTGTTTTCCTTCACTGTTTTGAGCGATGGTAAATCCACACATAACTTATTAAGTCATAGGTGCAGGGCCGAGAGGATTCGAACACGGTGTCGGCGCATTGTAAAGCGCACGCTGTTACCGTTCCGCCACCATCGCTCACTAGAAGCGTAAATACTACCTAATGGAGAAGGATGGCATGAGAGGATGCTTCGATCGAGAATTCTAGACTATTCGAGAACATGCCATGTAGTGAACAACTTTAGTCGTAATCATTTTTCTCGAGAATTGAGAAATGAACAAGTTGTTAACGAACAACCTTTCCTTCCATAAAGCCAAGATGGCGGCTAAAGTCGGGGTCAAGGACGGTCGCTATTTTGAATTTAGACTCCCACTGACTCTTCAAAAGACTTATGCAAAAACTATCGGGATGGGAATTAATGCCATTTGAAATTCTAACCCGACTGTGCTAAAGTCGTCAACAACGTTTTGGACACCTACTACAACTACAACAAACAAATGACGTTTTTATACGTGTGTGAGTGAAGTAATTAGGGTTGTCAATGCAAAGGAGAAGAAGGTAAGTACATGCTTTCTAGCTTCAAAACGTTTGCGCGAGTGGAATAGGTAATCATGTTACGAGTATCTTCATGCGCTGGAATTAGAAACCCTGGCTGCTGCCTAGCTAACTCGGCTACATTACACGCAGCTGCGTACATTTGTGTGCGTGCGGCAAATTGGTGCACACACCTATACTGCTTTCATATTTCGGTAGTGCACATTCCACGTATATTTGCATATTATGCTATTGTAACGTGAAAGGAAGCGATGCGTTCTGTTTTAGCAAGCATTGTGTTGAGATACGATCGAGATGTCCAAAATTCCGTGACGAATAGTTTGATGGTTCGAGCAGCCATCAGTGTAGGGTTATGCATCAGGGGTTTTACTAGACCTTTGTAGCACGCGTAGCATTGCTGGTCTGACACTTAGCATAGGCTTCACTTAAATGGGTTACCGTTTAGTGGCATTTAATCTGAGCACTCATTGCATTATACGGCTGCGAAACGTGGACAGTGACCAAAAAGGACAGGGAGAGATAGAAAGCTTTAGAGATGTGCTGTAGGGGACGTATGGTGAAAAGCAGCTGGACAGAAAAGAAAACTAACCAAGAAGATCTGAACATAGCCAGATAAAAAAGAACGTTACTTACAACAATAGAAATAAGAAGAGGAAATATATTTCGCCACTTGGTACGTCATGACGAATATATGAAAACCATCTTAGAAGGAAAAATCGAAGATAAAAGAGGGGAAAGACCGAGAAGAATATACATAGGCCAAGTGAAAGAAAGGATCGACGTCATGTCGTACCAAGAGGTCAAAAAGATGGCTGAGGACAAGACGAGATGGATAGTACTCCACCTACGAGACCTCGGCTCTTAAATATAAGAAGAAGACAAGTCACATGATGTTAATACACATGCCGATGTGGAAAAAGGTGGCGCCGCAAAACGATCCCACATTTCTTGAACAGAAAAACAACTGAATGAAAGAAACAGATTCATGATGAATTGCGGTGCAGGCCGCACGTGTTGTGCTAGAGGCTTCTTCTGTGACTACAACAAAACACAGTCGCAGTATGGCCCAAACCGCAATTATAAATGGAACCGAATGCAACCGAAATTAAGCGGCGCAAAAAACGTGACTCAGAACTAACAAAATTACGCTAGTCTCGCCTCAACTTTATAACTGAGTCCAAATTTTATAACAACCCACTTTTCCTCGATTCAAAACTCTACTTATTTGCTGTGAAAACTAATCTGAAGTTAGAAAACATTATAAAAAGTTTTCACAAGAATTAAAAGCGTAATAACTTCGGACTTTGTTGCGAACTAGCACTTTGGAGTTATGAAGTACTGGAGCTTTTGTAAGCTTTATACTGGGATTATTTGAAACTCAAATAATGTTGCTGTAACCTGCAGTAGTTAAACTATCTACTCGTAAATGTGCAAATGGCCAATAGCCATTCATTGTTTTTTTTAAATAAATAAAAAACATTCGACATGAAAAAAAAACTTTCTAAAAAAAAACCACGACTTTTTTGGCGGCAATTGAACTGTCAACATGAAAATTATATTTTTGTTTCCAAAACTTGGGTTTCTTCGAGTGATAATGTGTGATATTGGTGGATTATTAACCATTACCTATGTGTTCGTTAATGTGAGTGTGGGAAATTGAAATAAAGTTGTGAAAGTGACTTTTCTAGTTGCTCCAAAAAAGTCCGTGTAAAGTTTAAGTAAAGCGCCACTACTTTACTTAAACACTATCCTCGTCCTATCATCTCATCATCATCATCATTATTTAAACTTGATTCAATTCTCTGAGTTTGAAATATTTTATACTTGACACTGGCAAATACACTAACCGTGTGACGCCATAACAATACAACAAAAAAAATTGTGCTGGAATAAGAGTAAGCGTTAAACAGAGTCAAACTAGCGTTAGATCTAGCGCCAAAAGCGGCAAGTAGGCGTCGCTCACATCGCTGACTCCAAAACGTCTAGTAATAACAAACTTTGACAGTTCAGTTCGTAGTTGGACCTTTATAAATGAGCCCCTATGAAGCTGTTTCATTATAAAAGTTTGTTTGGTAGAACAAAGCATCTTAGCTTGTTCGAGTTATCCGACAATCTCTTGTTGGTTGTCTTGTTCATTATTTCGTTTACGTTCTCTTGTTTCGGGTTAAATTCCGTTCAAGTTATTTTGTTATATTCAATTACAGATATTAGTTGTAAGGAACTAATTGTTTATGAAACTGGGTAATCTCCATTAAGCTGGTATAGAATTAATAATCTAGATATATTTGTCAGAATATTGTGCTTATGGTAGTATTAGTGAGTACAGAGTTTCAATTATTCTACCGTTTTCAGTAAAAAGGAATTAAAGAAATAAGAAAATAATAATAATAATAATAGACTATTGTTGCCAATAAGCCTGATATCGTGGTGATAGACCGGTCTCAGCGCCGGGCAGTGCTCGTTGACATCACCATCCCACATGATGAGAACCTCGTGAAAGCAGAAAAAGACAAATTAAGTAAATATCTTGACTTGGCTCACGAGGTGACCACTATGTGGGATGTTGACTCAACGATCATCGTCCCGATAGTCGTCTCAGCGAACGGCCTCATAGCGAAGAGTCTCGACCAACATCTCAAGAGGCTCTCGCTAGATGGTTGGATCAAGGGTCGAATGCAGAAGGCAGTACTCCTTGACACGGCGCGTATCGTCAGGAGGTTCCTCACTCTGCAGCCCTAACCACCGGTAGCTTGAGTCCTGCCCCGCTACCGGTGGCACTCTAGGTTTAAGTTTTTTATAGTAATTTTGTTTAATATTATTTTATAAAATTAATGTAAAAAACTTTTACTTAAGAAAATAAAGAAATAAAGAGATAATAATAGAAAATGTTAATGTCAGGGGTTGTATGAAGAAATCATCATCTTGGAAATTTCATTTACCTACGTCATATTTAATGTCTGAGTAGAAATAGAAATGTATAATAATCAAGTTTGAAATAATCGTGATGTTATTGGGGCTGATGAGTTTTCCGAATTTTTCTTCGACCGGCGTTTCTTGCGGATTCCTTTGCCAGCGCAAAGATGTTGGAACAGGCGTATCTAGTTTTAAGTTTGACGTTTAAAAGTGATCACAATCCTTACTAATATTATAAATTGGAAAGTAACTCTGTCTGTCTGTCTGTCTGTCTCGCTTTCACGCCTACTGAACCGATTTAAATGAAACTTGGTACGGAGATAGTTTGAACCTTGAAGAATGACAAAGGATACTTTTATCACTATAAACTGTAGCCCACGCTCCCTAGAATGACACTCAAGTGTTGATCTATGCGTAAGTAGCGATTTGACATATTTGCATGAACTGACAGCATCAAATCTGTGTTCAAGTACAGCGGGCCTAGAGCCTAGATAATGTCACATTCTCCTAGCGTTAACGCATGTAGAAATATACACAAATGTATGGGAATGACATAAGTAAAAAAAAAGAAAAAATTGGTAGACAATGGATCATTTTTCTATTCCGTGAAACGAAACCCGCCATACAAATGCCTAGCCAAGTGACACATTTGACAGGCGATTACGCTCGCTAATCGATAATCGCTTACGACGAAGCGTTAGCGATCGGAGAAAACGAAACGCTTAGAATTAATGGTTAAACGAACTTACCTTAAGTGATGTTCGACCATAATTATACTAGACGTTGCATTCGAAGATATTTATTCACTTGGTAGTAATCCTATTTATTGCACAAGGCGTCGCACATAATTTTTAGAGCTGTAAAAATAAAAATCAAATCACAAAAATATAAAATTCACTGTTTCTGAACGATACCTTCCATGTCATAGGCAGTGCTGTCATCTCCGTCATACTTCATTCTTTCAGAGACACTTATCTCGTTTGTTAGTTGTATGGGCTTTAGTAGCTGGGTTCGGGTGGGACTATAAATATCTTCGAATGCAACGTCTAGTATAATTATGGTCGAACATCACTTAAGGTAAGTTCGTTTAACCATTAATTACACTTCGACGTTGCATTCTCGATATTTATTCACTTGGTAGATGTTTAGCGCTTTCACACAAACGAGATAGGCAGGCAGGATTCTAGATAGAAAAATAAAAAGATACATTAACACATATAAACGAAAAAAGTGGAGTGATTATCCACATCATTATGAACCTTACGTTCAACCTAAAACCAATAAATCAATTGATAATGTAAGCCCAATTACCGTTATTAGCATTATTGCTTGAAGATATTATGAATTACCTTTGTGAATGCAATACTAATAAGCTTCCTGACCATCCTGTTGTTCATTTTATAACATGGACAGAACTCCTTATAACTAGCCGAGGTAGGAGTGTAGCGGCTACTATGTGCTGCAAATACCAGTATTTGCACCAAACTATAAATGTAAGTATGTCTAATGTATATGTGACTTGTGGTAGGAGCAATGGATTATCTCTTAGATGTATGAATTAATTTCTTTGATGGAGGTAGCTCTTAGGTGCCATGACATCTATCTAAACTGATAATACTTTCGTTTCGTGAGGTAAAAAAGTATAACTAGATTAGGCACCAAAGTATTTTATTTGTAGGTGAAATCAGTAATTAGTCTTTATTTCTAGTAAGTGCTTCTAGCCAAATATTAATTTCCATTCGTGCGACTTACTTTAATTTCGCACTCATTGTATAGTTGACAACGCGAGGAAAGACACAAACTTTTTGGATATGGAATCAAAAGCTTTACTCTCGTTTGGATAAAATTACTACAAGTGATTGAGTACTAGGATCTCATGTAGATACGTATTTTGAATAGCAAAGTTTAATTCCGTAAACTTCTTTTGTGAATCCTATAATTTGGTCATCTAAATAACACATTTACCTGATATTAAAACAGAAGCCGAACGGCGAGTCTGTACCTGAATGATATTCAGAGACGAGAATTTGAATCCTATTTGAGAAAATAGGAAAAATTATGTAATACTTTGAATTATTATTATTATCCTATGTGGGTTTATTCTCGGGTCTTTGCCCGGACCTTTATTAGGCATTGGCGGAGCCGTAGCCAAAGCTAAGACGCCACGCTAAGGGTGAAGTGTACTATTAACACAATGCTAAAAAGTTATCGGAGTTCTTATTGAAATTATTGATATCCAATTATTATTATTTCTGAAATTATTATTATTATAATTTTTTTTTTTTTAGTCTAAGTTTAAATTATAATTAATTTTGATACCCCTTGGAAATATAACTATGTTTGGTTGATAATACCTTCGAAACCAGGATATAATGCTACCAGAGAGGGTGAAATGGATCAATCTTCTTTGGAAAAATAAAAATAATAAGAGTAACTAAAGGCCTTCTTAGGCCTATTAGCTGACCATGACTCCCGTGCAGTGGCTTGATCAAAATAATATTTCTTAAAAATACAGATAAACTAGAATAGAAGGAAGACGTAAAATAAATGTGTTTCCCAATCCAATGAATGCATTGACCATAGGGTCCATAAGGTCAGGCTATGCCAAAGGATCTCTTATCCGTAATAATATGTATATACCACCTAAAACGTAAATGTGAAAAAATGTGAGACAAGTTCAACATTGTGATGGTATGTTTGGTTGTTAACTTCACATACAAAACAATTGTGGTCTAAATGGGTGCCCAGTTCTGTGAATGAATCTGAAATTTAATGAATTATAAGAAAGTACATAACATGCATAAGTAAATATAATCATCTGCTTAGTTTTTTTTTTTTTTTTTTTATATATTATATGCTTCGCACAAAAATTCTTGTACATAAACATCAATTTAGGGACTCCAAAAAACAGTTCGTGATTATGATCACGATAGATCACAGGCACCTGGAGCCAGGTCCCATTCAATGTTTTGGTCCTTTATTAGTTAATATATATTATTTTGTACGTATATTAAGCTATCTTTGCTTAAGCTAGTGCCAGATATCTCTGAGAGTATATAAGACATCTTCATTAATGCAGACAATAGCGGTCACTCTGCCCATGTTTATTCTGTTAATCCTTAGCAAAGCAATGAAGGCCAATGTAAGCTGATTTCAATTCTAATAATAAAGTATGCTAGTTTTGATTGTGTGATACCAAAAAAAAAACTCACGTTACAAAAAAACACCCCGCCCAATAAGGGAGGCACCTATGAAGATTTCTAGAAGGTACTTACCACTGAGTTAAAACATTATTTTTCCCAAGACGACTCTGACTTCGAGTTTGATACATTTCTCATATAAATCATTCGTAATGTTATGCAGTTTGTAATTTTTCTTTCTATACAAAGGAAACTGCAGGGTAGGCTGAGAAAAGTAACCTAAGGTATTAACAAAGGTAAAAAATGTAAAAAGGCCCTGATTGTCAATCTGCTTAATCTGGAAAAATATTTTGTTTCGTCAGGTATTTTTAAGTTTCTTTTTGTAAACTTTAAACACATATAATGACTATTCTGTAAATCTACATATTTCAATGCCGAAATGTGTTTGTTTTTTGTTCCAAATCAAAATACATCTTCGCTTGTTTTAACACAAATCTTAACCTTTTGAGAAAGTTTAATGAAGAGTTCCAAGCAAATTTTAAATTATGGTCATTAATGTGTAGTAAGACATCAAAATAACACACAAGTAACAACAGATCTCGGTTTCTAAGATAATTACCAACTGGTAGAGAAGCCAATGACAAACCAAAGGAAGTCATTGAAAATCGTAGGTTATCTTGAAGTTTTAAATTATGGGTAGGAACTTAAAATTACGGTTCCTTGATGTGGACATAATATATATAAAAAACCTTACTTGGTAAATATTAGCTGTGTGAATATCTTCCATTTTAAAGTCTTCAGTTGTTATTGTCCTTCATATTCAAAATGAACCTGATGTCTAGAGATGTAGGTAGAACGCCAGCCTTGCTAAACTTTGAATGAAGGCCAGAGCTTTCTCAAATTTTTTCTTTGTAAGAAGTTTAGTTTTTAGCATTTATTTCAATTTTCTATCCAACTGTATATATTTCGTTGCTTTGTTGTTATATAATAAAAGACAAGTGTTTTGTGTTCTTGTTTTTTGTTTATGATTTATGTCCCACAGATATACGTCTAGAAAATGATTGGCTTGTTTTAGCCTTTATAAGGGGTTTATCCCGACGCTTTAAGATCGTGTATAAGACTGCAGAAAATTCTAAGTTGAACCTTGGTGCCCTCCGTAAGCTAGGTCTTCAGGTATTAGGGTTTCCTTTATCGTGGTTTCTTCTACCTTTACCATTTACACTAGGATTCTACCCAAACGTTTAGATACCTTATCATAAATCGCCCACCAAATAATTCATCTCTCCGTACTGGATCTATGAATGCATTTTGGCTATAAAAACTCTGGTGCGGCAGACATGGCTTTTCGCTTGAGCTCGGACATGCTAGCTGCATCTGCAGTATCTGTACCTAGACCTGTCGGAATGAATGTACGGGATCTAACCCGGTTATCATCATCAGAAGACCATTGTCGCGGGTCTGGTGTCGGTGACCTTGGATGATTATGGTCGAGCTTTGCCTGGTCAAGAAGATCCAGCGCCATATCAGGTTTTGTACGTATTCACGCTTCACCTATAGACTATTTGATTCAACCAGCTGCATGTGCAGTATTGAAGGTTTTAAAGTCATTGTCCATACTCACGTTACGCCTCTTGGCTGTATGATTCAACAAGCTGCGTGTGCAGTATTGAAGGTTTTAAAGTCATTGTCCGTACTCACGTTACGCCTCTTGGCTGTATGATTCAACAAGCTGCGTGTGCAGTATTGAAGGTTTTTAAAGTTATTGTACGCACTCGCGTTACTCCTTTAGACTGTATGATTCAATAAACTGCGTGTGCAGTATTGAAGGTTTTTAAAGTCATTGTACGCACTCGCGTTACTCCTCTAGACTGTATGATTCCATAAACTGCATGTGCAGTATTGAAGGTTTTTAAAGTCATGGTACGCACTCACGTTACGCCTCCAGACTGTATGATTTAAAGTCATGGTACGCACTCACGTTGCGTCTCTAGACTATATGATTTAAAGTCATTGTACGCAATCACGTTACGCCTCTAGACTGTATGTCATGGTATGCACTCATGGTACGCACTCACGTTACGTCCTATGACTGTATGATTTAAAGTCATGATACGCACTCATGGTACGCACTCACGTTACATCCTATGACTGTATGATTTAAAGTCATGGTACGCACTCATGGTACGACTCTAGACTATATGATTCAGCAAGCAGCGTGTGCAGTGTTGAAGGTTACAATACGCCATCGGAGTAACTCATTATCAGCCGAGCATCATGCAAGAAAAAAGAATGGAAAAAATCATGAATTATGTGGGTAGTTAGAAAAGAAAAACTACGCAAAAATCATGAGGAAAAAATATCAGTTATTTTCCAAAGTATGCGCCTTTTCCCTAAAAAGGAAGGGACAAAGGCAAATTTACAGATAAAACTAACACACAGTTAATGACCACGAACTAACCTTGATCGTCCGAACTAGTTGGCGAGTTTCGTATCTTGCGTTCCCAACATGTTATTATTCGTCATTATTTGGACTTATGACGATCTTTTCTCCATAACACTGCTTTCAACTAACTTTTTCACAAAATTTCCAATAAAATAACGAATTTAATCGATAAGTCGAAGCTGCGACGCCCGCACATAAAAAAGGAATGAAGTATGACGGAGATGACAGCACTGCCTATGACATGGAAGGTATCGTTCAGAAACAGTGAATTTTATATTTTTGTGATTTGATTTTTATTTTTACAGCTCTAAAAATTATGTGCGACGCCTTGTGCAATAAATAGGATTACTACCAAGTGAATAAATATCGAGAATGCAACGTCGAAGTGTAATCACGATTAAGTTATCACAATTAGCTTGCACGTTGTCTACGCCCACTGATCATCGCTTGAGCGTCATTCTGGAATACCAACCTTAGAATTTTAATTAAAAAAGCTTAAGTTACCTTATTCCAATTATCGATCTGAACCGAAAGCACGTTCTTGGTATTATCTGAAACAAAAACCACGTAATTAATAACAAGCTACAAAGCTGAACATGTGATCGAACAAAGAACAATGGCCAAAACGGACCCGAAGTTGTATGAAAACGGTTTATTTACCATAAAATTTTTAATGTTTTGCCTATTAAGATTATACAAACGATATTTTAAAGAAAGTGTAGAAAAAAAGATATTGATTATTTAACTTCGGAGTTTCTTAGGACATTTTTTAACATACACGATGCTTGGATGTTTTGAATTCACCCCGCATTTCCTTTTTCATCCCGTTTCACGCTGTGGAAGTCGGCCCTACTTAAATTAAGTCATTAAAATCAACATTATTTACCAAATATGAAGAAAAACTAATCTTTTTAATCTATGTACTATCAAATTGACTGTCACTGTCAAGTGGCATTGACAAAATATATTGCGTTCAGGTCCAGGGCAGTATGAAAAGTGGTCAATGTTCTTTGTGAGCAAATAATTAAGCCAGTACAGAATATGTGTCAACAATAGGTACATAAAGGTTGAGTAAGTGAGGAACTGTGATAAGCCAAATGTCGACAGTGAACGCCCGTCCTTTAGGGCGCGGTCTAAAGCGTAGGAGACAGTTTTTTTACACAATTTTATGTACAGCATGTGAGCTCATCCATTACTATGAAATCATGATCGAATTACATTAGAAGATGGGATGGCGAAACAGTTATCCCACTTCTGATAACATCGTATGTATATTACAGGATATCGTTTGGCATTTCATCAAAAGTCACCTCATTTTAAGTGACGATGTGGCTGAAGACTGAAGAACTGGCTTTCATGTGAGAACGACCGAACACACCAATAGATGCTTGATGACTGATGATAGCCAGACGTGCACTATAAAATACCCTTCCACCAAGCTACGGTACATATATTGTTACGATATTTTCCCTCCACTTGGGTGTTCCACTCCTTCGTTATTCGCATTGGAAATGTAGCGAAGCGAAGCGCTTTGTGCGGATCGGGTGCATAACAACCATATAAGGATGATGTGTTGCTGTACGTCTAATAAGTACGTCCTATAGCTAAATATTAGCTGACTTTGTTTAAAACAAAACGCATTCGCTTGTGCCCGGTACCCTTTCCATTTCCATCAGTGCGACGCGTAATAAGCAATTCGTGGAAACGCTGGTTAGATAACGCAGTGAACCAGCAGCAGTACTTGTTACTGTCGTGTTTTACCGTCGCCGACGGTGCTACGACTTTATCTGAGAGTTCGTGGAACAGCAAATTGTGATGGAACGAATTTGCTAAAAGGAACCTTTTATAAGTACATCGGACAATCTGTCGTCAAGCACCTATCGGTGTCTGACTCGAAAAACTTAGGTATTCCTTTTCTGATTTACCACATTATTTTGTTATATCATATTATTTATTATGTTACATGATATTATTTCTCTGAAAACAAATGTTACACGACATTATTCCCCTAAAAACAAATATTACATAACATTATTCCCCTAAAAACAAATGTTACATCACATTATTTCCCTTAAAATAAATGTTTAAAAATGAAGCTATCATCTGCGAGTAAATAAAAATACAAAATTGGCTGGGAAACGATTGCAGTGCATTGCCGCGCAGGATTTTGCACTGTTCGACTGTTCGTGTCAATATTAACAAAAAGGGTATACTCCGAATAGATTTTTAGCGAAACCTAAATTGGAAAGGTTACCTACCCGAAAAATTCGGTAAAAACAGATTTAGCTTTTTTTAATGGGATTTTTGTATGAACCCAATGGGTTCAACACACATAAATAGACTACTTTTTATTACTTTTTTTTTAATTTTAGTGTACCCACGCTAATAAAGAAAATTAAACAAAGGACAACAAAACAGTCCTAGACAATTTTTAAGCCTATATAACTTGGTATCCATTAAGGTTCTGTCCTATTAGGTACTTCTCCTAAAAGGTCCTAATCACTTAACTAAATGTATAGACAGGGTCTACTTAGTTTCGTCAACTTTCATTATCTCCTGTTAATGCCTTCAAGGATGTTCTAAGATTGATCTTAATTGCATGTCCTTTGATCAAAGGACGATATGTATATCCTAAAAGCAGTAGCCAATCTTCATACAAAAACTTTCGCTTGATAAATTCAAAATTCAAATCATTTGTATATATGATACATTGTGATCACTTTAAAACGTCAACTTAAAACTAGCTACGCCTGTTCCAACCTCCTTACGCCGGCAAAAGAACAGGCAAAAAACGCCCGGCAGGTAATTTTTTGGCGCGATCACATTGACAATTTTATTCTTATTACTAATTGTTTGATATTTTTATGAAATGATTCATTAGAATAATATTGTTAAAAACGTAATGTTTATGTATCTCTTTTTCTTTATGTTTAATTTAAGCAAATGGCACAGCACAGTTTTAAGCTTTTGAATTTTGTTTGGCATATAATTGGCAATGAGATCCGTTTATGTCGGGTGCATCTCTCATATTTTAAGAAAAATAAGTTTTCTGTTTCACGATTCACATTGATTCATCAATTTTCGGGCACAATGGAAGCGTAAGGTAACGGTACTACGATTAAGAGAGTTAGCTAAAATCATCAATATCATTATCATCTACGTTCAGTACGTTCCCACTGTTGGGACATATGCCTTCTCCCAAAAAGTGTAATCTACGTGTTTCTTGAACATTTTCATAGTTGCAGACTCCTTAAAATTAGTGTCGTACTTTATAATTACGAATATCATATACAATCCTGAGTTTTGCTTAGAGACGTTTTGTATGACGTTTGTTTTGTGAAACACCTTCTGGAGGCGGGCACCAACCACTGGATTGAGTTGCATAACCCTCAGGTAATCTCGACAGAACGCCACTATATACCTCGATTGGTTAGAGAAGCGATAGAAATAACCAAGTATAAGAACTTTAATCGAGAGGACGGGTTTCAACTGTCGAGTGCCTGGAATCCAGTGGTGCGGTTGTGTGACAGCAGAAAAAGCACCTGTCATAGCTCGCGAGGGGATACCGTGAGTTTTGTGTGTCGAGATTTGAATCGAGTTGCGAGTGACTTGTGTGAAAATGGTAATGTCATCGTCAGCAAAAAACGTGCGAGGAAGCGGGTAGATAGATACGTCTACCCGTTATAACATCAACAATCCTACCCGCAGAAACTTTTAGTATTCTCGTGATCATGGCGCTTGCAACAGTGCCGAAATATCGAGAACTCAAACAAAAACAAATACATGGTAATTATCCCGTTATAAAACCTAATTCTAATGTTTTTGACCATGGTAGTTTAAAACAGTATATTGTTTTGTGTCAAGTTTCTTTACTGCTTACAGAAGTGTGTGGGAGAGTAAAGGGTCGTAATTTAATTAATAAATAAACGGCCCCAATTATTTTGGCGGTGGTGTTGTTGACACAAAGACGGTCGGGGATGATTTTTATTGATAAAGGTTTCCAAAGTCCGCTGTTAGGCAGTTATCTACCCTCAAAGAAAAACCGATATTGCTTAAAAGCGGTACCGATCTGTCAGAAATTATCTTTCAACTGGGTATTAGCAATGACATGAATCCTACTTCCTATCCCTACTATAGTACATTACTGCAATGGCCGTCAACGTAGGCATTGTGGAAGAAGGTGTAAATGTGGGCCGAGGCGAAGCCGAGGCACACATACCTGAGTCCATCAATACCTAGTTGTGGCCAAGGCTTGTATGGTACTTTTCTCAAATAATGCGCGGAAATTAAAACTAAGTAGTACCTGGGCAGAACTTTTTTTTTCGTCTTTGGCAGTAATAAGTTTTCTATTACGGCTCTTGCCGCCTCTTGAATTTCAGGTGGCGTTAAAGTAAGCATTAAAGCAAAGCATCACACTTCACTCACTGTCTTCACTTGAACTTATTTTGTCAAATATAATTACTAAAACCAATGACGAACAACGAACAACAACAAAAATTGCCGCGTTATAGTCATCGATTGTTTTTTTTTCAACAAACAGGTTTCTATGTGCAAGCACGTTCGGAATTTAAATAAAACCTTTGATAAGTTACCTCCTTGGTTGCCATGTTTCGTAAAAATCGAGTAAAAATCGTTCCATTTTTAAATAACACGACAGATATGAGTTTACTATGTAATTTATTTGGTCGCTAAACACGACAGATATGAGTTTTCTATGTTATAGTAATATTATAAACGCGAAAGTTTGTGAGTATACATATTTGTTGCTCTTTCACGCAAAAACTACTGAACGGATTTGAGTAAAATTTGGAATAGAGATAACTTACACCCTGTATTAACACATAGGCTACTTTTTATCCCGGAAAAAGATTCCTGCGGGATAACGGGAAGACGCGGGTGAAACCGTGGGGCGCAGCTAGTAGACAATAAAATAGATATTTAAAAAAATGGTTTAAAAACTAACAAACACACTTTTATTACGCACTATCAAATATTTGGTTTGACTTGTATTAGTTACGAATTACGATATAATTGTTATAAATCATTTAAAAAGTGCGGACAAAAACCCTCTATCAAATTTATATGTGTTTTATTCAATATTATTAACACTGAATCTGAATCTATGTTATTCTCTTGTCACAGAAAAATTGCGTAGCTAGAACAAATTTACTTACGTTTCGTTACGCACCCTTGTCGTCGTCGCAAAAGGCATATTATATGCTGCCTTTTTGGAGACAGAATGAGACAAAAGCATCTGCTCATATATCTTTGGGCTGTATACATAACATGCCCATTTTCATACACTCCCAAGGAGTAGGTACTCTCAATTCTTATAAATAAGTTCGCTCATATTCAAAGGTATGCACACAGAAAGCTATGAAATATAAAGGCAATCGCTCCCCTTGAGGTAAGACACGGTTGAAGTGCTAACAGTAGCATAGCTCTCTTGAATTTAGAAATTGTAAGGTATGCTTCCATGTTCAATTTCAATTCATCTCGCGTCAAGTGTGTGCAATATTGACGCATGCATCTTATTGTCTAACTCTACAACTTTGCGGTCAGTCTTCAAGTTGGACAAATATTGCACGTGATCCCACCGATGACTGACCAGCGTGCGCTACAGGCATGCGCGTCAGACGAAAACAAGATGAACATGAGAGCGCACTGGTATGGACATACCTATAGTCTGCATTTTGTTTGTAAAAATTTTGTCGCCAAGCAATGCTAGCGGTGTTACGGTACTCTCACTTGAGACTCGACCTCATTGTCGCTTAACATCAGGTGGCTTGCAGTCAAACACTACCCTTAAAAAGCTGAATAAATACTTTTAAAAATAAATTGTTCATTCGATAAAGCACACTATGATATTTTTAAAGGCAAACTTTTTTACTCGTAGGCATGCATTAGACCGCCATACCGCCCGTTGCCAAGCAATGCTTGTTTATTTTATAGACAGCAATATTATTGGGAAAAGTCACTGGATCTGTGTTACTGAAAAACAAAGTATACTGCGTATCACTGCGTCTTGGGGTACATTTGGATTAGGGTAGATGGGAACTGTATCTTTTTACTCAAATAGCTTGAATGATGACGCTTATTTCTTTGTCTTGAGACTTTCGTTTCGTTAGGACGAGTTCCCACTCTGCCGTGACGATAGATAGTCGTGGCTTGTATATATTTAAATAGAGTTGTGCTTTTTTACAACTTACATCAGGGTAGCGTTTGAACACAAGTCACCTGATGTTAAGTAATGATGATGATGACATAAAATGGTCACAGCTTTCTATCCTTAGTTGCGTTACGAGTCCAACTCAAAAATAAAATTTAAAACCTAAAAGTAGAAAAGCATCTAACTCAGTTCTTTCTCTTATACGCTCCAATTAGTCGGAAGCTTAAATACGTGTCCGTGTTTTCTAATTTATAATTTATCAAATGGCACCCCTAAACCAATCAAAACCGAGCCCAAAACGATCTTTTATAGTTCAATACATTTGAGGCGCGAATCAGACGCTATCTCAAGCCCAATCCATTTGAGGACACTTCCATCAAAGGGATGTATTTCATTGGAGCTCTGAAAGGACACCTTAAAAGGACCTTCATTGGGTGAAGGTTGAAAGGCTTAATCTGAACCTTTACTTCATCGAGAAAGTAAGAGGTGTCGGTTCTGATTGTGATTTTGTCAGAAAACTCTTTACTGTTTATCTATTAATTTTTTTTTACTTACAGGGTCACGTTTGACTACAAGTCACCTGATGTTATGTGATGTTGTGTTATCGATTTGTTCCTGCTTCGATTATTTATTTGACTGTACAATGACGAGTTAGGAATGTGACGAATCAGGAATGTGACGAATTAGGAATATGACCAATTAGGAGTATGACGAATCAGGAACAAATCGTGTTATCTACATAAGACCATTGTAACACTAGCTCTAAGACCTTTCCTTTTATGTTGTTCTATTTTTCTGTTGTTGTGGTGAAACAATAAAGCCTTATCTATCTATCTACATTACTCACCTAAAACCTATCAATTAACGTTTTGGCTTAGCGACCAAATAATTATCCGGCAATCTGAGTCGGCAGTGAACGGATCTTGAATTGTTTGTCTTCAAGGTTTATGTGTCAAAAGCTATGTTAATGCAATAAGAGCTTTCGAAACCATTAATCATGAGAGCTTTTCTGAGAATCCTAGCAAGGCAACGTGACGGTTGAATCTGTCTGTCTGTACAGATATACGAAGACGAAGAAAAAGATCAAATTTTATTGTACTCTATTTTCTACAGAACAATGTGATAAAATAAATACACTGAGAAAAAAGTTCTGACTTTCCTTCTGAGTCTTTACCTTCCAAGACCGATTCCTTCCTTATTTTACCTTAGTTTCCCTTTTGACTCAGAAGGAAAACGGTATTCCGGAAGGTCTTTTTTCTTCGTGTAGTACAGTCAACGACAAAAATCGCTGAACAAAAACACATTTTACGATTGCCGTCATCATCTTAAGCACCAACCTTTGACCACATCATCACTTAAAATCAGATGCGTTAGGCTGTGATCAAAACGCTACCTTGTAAAATTTAAAAACACCCCATCATTACTGATCTAAAACACATTTGTAAAATCTAGTATGATCAGCTACTTTTGTCGTTGACTGTACCTACCTAAGGATTTTTCTTATAGAGATAGGTCATGGGCCGGCCATAGCCATTTTATCCTTGAATTATGGACGGATCCTGTGGGAATCTCCACGCGGGCAAAACCACGGGGCGCCGATAATATATAATAATAAAATATTTTAAAAGGGAATCATCTTCAATACATAACACATTTCTTGACTTTTTTGGTATGGTGCGACTATTGTTGTACCCAAATAAATTAATCAGAAAAGAAACATTTTTATTACATCAAAATATTTTATAGCATACAAAAACCTAAATCTCATTCAAAGATATCTTGTACACGGATCTTATCAAGAAACATGGCTCAACTCATAAAATTACAAACGAGTTTTTTTTTTATAACGCGTCCATATTCAATCAAAACATCCAGAGATATAGCCTCTCGAATTGAATGACAGGTCGTAAAATTAGGCCGCACGTCAGACCGTAGTGTATCTTATGAGAATAAATAGAATAGTTGAAGCAAGAACTTTTTCTTGCTTGAGAGTTTGTCGCGAAGCATCTATCGGGGTGTTCAGGCAGCCCCACGTGAGAGCCAGTTCCTAATACAGGTGTCGCGTGGTGCCATCTTCGGCCTACTAAGTGGACTAAATTAATAATGTTTCATAATAAAAATACGCACAAAGTATTTTGATGTGTACGCGCCTACACTACCTTGTACATACTACATATTACCATATTCTGTGGCGTCCTACTCGTCACAAGTTGTGTTGATGCTTTAGTAGTAAACGAGCGTTCGTTCCTTAAATACGTGTTTCCTTGACTATGCCCCGCACCTACCTACGAACATATCAATTTGCATAGTCAAAAATGTATGAAACAAATAATCACTAGGTATTCATTTTTCTCATACATGTTTGACTAAAAGCTGTATAGGCGCCACGCTACGCTTTGTAGGGAACTAACTCTGAAGTGAGACTGCTGGAACACACCAATAGATTCTTAACTCAATTTACCCTAACCCTTAAGGTAGGTAGGTAGCTAGCCAGGCGTGCGCTAGAAAATGCTCAAACACCAAACTAAGGTTTGATCACGATATTTTCCTTCACCGAAAACTCAAGCTTATGCTTAAGGATGCACAGGTTATGAACCCATGACGACGTTACCACTAAGATATCATAGCTTCAAAATCTTCAAACCTTATCATCATTATCATCAGGCCTCAACGAAAGTTAGCTTCTAAGTCCAGTCTTTGGCTCTGCAAAACTCAACACCTGACAAAGGAGAATACTAATAAACATTTTTTTATGCTGAAGTACGCTACGGTGTGAGTGCCGCCCGCACTCATCCCAAGTGGATCCCAGTGTCAATTCCAAATTGGATTTGACACCCACACACTGTTCCCGTCGATGAGATATCGTGATAACCAATAGATCTAAATCATAACTCGACCATTGTCAAACATTGTTTATCTAACCCTTTTCTGATATTACTTTTTAACCGACAAAGTTAGGTTTCTTTTTAGCTTTTTACAGAGTAGCGTTTACTTTTTCTAAATTGCCATGGTCATTACCATTAGAATTTGGAATGGATCATGGCAATTGCAACTGCTGAAATATCGAGAACTCAAATAATAACCCTTATTATTCGGGTAAAGACAAACATTTATACATATTATATAATAAATCTGTAGAGGTTGAATTTCTGTACAATGAAAAAAAAAATGCTTAAAACCGAGTCTGGGGAATGTAAGAAGTGAAATATAGAATTAATTTAGTTTTTTTTTCAATTTTTCGTTTTTCTATTTGTCTGTTTGTACGTGCTAATCTCAGAAACGACTGGACCGATTTAAATGAAATGTTATATGGTGGTAGCTTATATCCCTGGTCAACATTATAGGATACTTTTGATCCCTGTAAATTAAAGAGTCCCGGTGGGATAGTTAAAAAACTGTATTTAATTGAACAGCTTTGTAAACAATAACTTAGGAACTTAATTAAGTAAAATTTGGTATGTTGATACCTTATATTACTTAGATAAATATAACGTTTCAAAACCAAATTCTAGAGTAACGCTTGAACACAGGTCACCTGATGTGGAGTGGCAACTTGATCTATGACCTCACGCTACACCTGGATTGGATACTGGTTCTCAAGTAAAGCTACCGGAACAACCGATAGGTGCTCGGTGACAGATTGCCAACTAGCCAGGCTGGCTCACAAGTAGGGCTACCAGAATACAGCAAGTGCCTGGCGACAGATTGACCTTTGAGGCATTTAGAGAGACACTAGCACTAGAAAATGCCATACCTAGCAAACAAAAAAGACAAGCAAATAATGTACAGTCAGTCGCAAAAGTAGCTGATCATACCTGAATTTTCACTGTGTTTTCACTAATGTTTGGTTTTTATTCACAACTTACAAGGTAGCGTTTGACCACAACACATCACACTTAATGTTAAGTGATGATGGGATCAAAGGTTGGGGTTTAGGATGATAAATGTAATCGGAAAGTTTGTTATTGTTCAGCAACTTTTGTCGTTGACTGTACAGTAAGACTTTTAGGAAGTCAAATAACCGCCATGACGGTCACCCCCGTTTAATATTCAAGTCTATCACACCAACTCACACCCCGAACTTCAATAATTACACAAAGCTTATTAATCCCAGTAAAGACACCCCTAACTTTATAAGGATATACGTAATACCTATTTGGAAGTTTTACATCAAGTTGGAATATAAATTACTTATTATGATAGGCCTCGTAATAAGAGATCTTGGCTTGATATTTTGTGAAGGAGGACTTTAGACAGAGCGCATTTGGTATACGAATTTGTTTTATTTTTATTTTTTTACCATTTACAGGGTGGCGTTTGACCACAAGTCACCTGATGTTAAGTGACGATGTGGTCGAAGGTAACCCCACGCTCACCAAGCTATGGTTTCATCACGATGTTTTCCTTCAGCTCATTGTAGGATTCGAACCCACGTCCTACGGATCGCAAGCCGACGTCACTACCACTGAGCCATCATCGCTATTGTATTGCACGCATACTTACGATTTTGGTTGTGGTTCGTGTTATACAATCCGATACTGACACGATCAGAGAGGTATCTCATACTTTTACTACTTACCGCTTCATAAAGAATAAGAATAAGAATCATTTATTTGCAACGAATACAAAATACAAAACAAAACAATATGCAACCATCATCATCATCATCAACCTGTGTCAGTCTACTGCTGGACATAGACCTCTCCCAAGGCACGCCACTGATCCCGGTCTTCGGCTCTCCTCATCCAACTACTGACAGCCACTCGGCGCAAGTCGTCGCTCCACCTAGTCTCAGGGCGTCCTACACTACGTTTGCCAAATCCCGGTCTCTACTCAAGAACAAAGCACCGATACCTACGCGGTACGAGTTTTACAATTACTATGGGAAAGGCCTGTGTCCAGCAGTGGACTGAAACAGGCTGATTATGATGATGATGACACTGCTATGCCAGGACATATCAATGTCTAACCACCAAGCTTTGGTTTCATCACGACGTTTTCTTCCACCAAAAACACAAGCTCTTTGTTTTTGAATTCATTACCACTGTTGAAGCCGCGTAGTTTAATTTTGGAACGTAGTTCTTTGTTATAATAATTAGTAGCATTCATTTGTTTTGTTTTTGAACATACCTACCTATATACTTGACGTAGCTTTAGATATAACTTCCCAATCCTAAACTAAGCTATCACCACTTGAAAACTCAACCAACCTTCCCTTTTCCAGCTTGTAACTGCCAAATCACCAAAAAGTGCAGCAAACAATATTTTGCCGTACTTTAGTATGGCATGCCATACTAAATTCAATGCAGTCCAAGTCCACTGATTGGACAAATCGCTAGGGATGCTACAAAGTCGCTGTGATCCTGCCAGCTTACTCCAGAATACTCCGGATACTGTCTTTATAGCTTTTGCGACTGAAATATATTTTATATGCAGTTGGGGATAGGAATTCGATATATCGAAGATAGAAAATTCTTTGCTGCCCAAGACAAAAAGTTTCGAGAGGGAGAATTTACGGCAGACACAATCCTACTTACTATTATATATGCGGAAGTAACTCTGTCTGTCCGTCTGTCTGTCTGTATGTCTGTCTGTCTGTATGTAACGGTCTCACGCCTGAACGACTGAAGCGATTTAAATTTAATTTGGTACAGAGATAGTTTAGAGTCTGAAAAAGGTATGTCCTTGGCTACTTATTATCGCGATAAACTGTAGTGGATGCGGGTGAAACCGCGGGGAACAGCTAGCTATGTACATTCTTTAAAATGTATCAAGAATTGGCGAAAAACATTTCGTCTGCTCTGCGGATCTCAGGTAGCCAATCTGTAAGTTTTAAACACTCAAACCTATTACAGTGGTTTTGAACGTAATTGGCAGTTTAGATTCCGTAGAAGCCACGGTTTAACCACAGTAAAGTAAGAACAGTAGGTTAGCTAAGGCCGCTCGGCGAGTTAATTGCCTATTCTTGCGGTGATGCATAGGCGGCGCGTTCCGTACTGAGTGCATGGCCGCGGCCCCGTCGGCGCCCCCGTTCGTTTGTGATTGTGTGCGTGAAAAGTGCGTGCGTACACGGCGCCGCTATTCTTGCACACATTCAAACCGGCGCCGGCGGCGGCCGATTTGTATAAAGCTGAACTACTACTCTTTACTATGGTTTAACCGAAGATGACTCAAAGACTGGATGAACTGAAACTAACCGAATTGGAAAAAGTGTAATGCAGGATTTTACGACGAGGATACCTGCTCCTAAGATGTAAGGGATAAAAGAAAATGAAGCAGATGGCGACTAAAGTAGCTTATCAGACTCGATTTTACAAATGCGTATTAGATTAGTAATGTTTTTTATTTACAACTATAGTTGCTATAAAAAAGTAGCCTATGTGTTAATCCAGGGTATAAGCTATCTCCATTCCAAATATAATTCAGATCCGTTCAGTAGTTTTTGCGTGAAAGAGTAACAAACATCCATCCATCCATACATACATACAAACTTTTACGTTTATAATATAAGTAGGATGTACGATGTAGTGTTTGGGCACAACAGATCACATCTAATGTTAAGTGATGATTCGGTCGAAAATTGGTGTTGAAGATAAAGATAATCGGAAAACTTGTTCAGAGACTTTTGTCGTTGAATTTTGCAAGCAATATTTTTGAAGCCCTTCTTCAAGTCAACGATTTGTCTATTAGATTCTACTTTCAATTGTATTTTTCGTAGCCTGCTGAGTGCGTAGTAGTGCGTATTAATCCATAATTTATGTCAAATACATACAGCATAACTTTGCTTGCAACGATTTATCAGCTTGTGCAGCTTCGACTGATCGAGTCACACACTCGCGACCAAGTGGAAAATGGCGAGTGATTAGCTAGCTCTCCTTTCTATATAGTTTTAGACCTCTTTTGGTCTAGACGCTTTTAAGCGTAGGATCTGAAGTCCATCTCTTGTATCATCAATGCATATCTGTGAGTAACCGACAAGAGAAATCTTATTAGGACCATTAGGTGACAAAAAAAAAACTTGGGATTTTAGTGAACTTGCTCCAATTCAATCAATTAGTAATAAGAATAAAATTGTCAATGTGATCGCGCCAAAAAAATTACCTGCCGGGCGTTTCTTGCCTGTTCTTTTGCCGGCGTAAGGAGGTTGGAACAGGCGTAGCTAGTTTTAAGTTTGACGTTTTAAAGTGATCACAATGTATCCTATTGAATAAAGAAAAAATTGAATTGAAGCCTAACTAGTCATCTAACATTCAGAGTGATTGCATTATCTTTGGCATTTAGTTGGAAATATAAAATCATTGGAACTCAAAGGGATTTCCCGTTAACTGTATTAACGGTGCGCCGCTGCCAATCGGCAATCTGTATCGGTTTCCGGGAATATTCATTTGGCTTTTTGACGGCGGACACGCTAAACCTATTTCCGTGCGTTTGACGGGGCCGAATAAAATTATTGACATTTTACATTTTCACATACCTACAGCCCACATACATTTTCGGTTTTCCAGCACATATCTACTCGAGTTAAATTATTGCTTCCAGTGAAATTACAGGACATACAGAGCGATTTCACGGAGTGATAATCGCAGAGTATTGCCGTGCAGGATTTTGAACCGTAGAAGAAAAAACCGGCCAAGTGCGAGTTGCACCGCACCAAGGGTACCGTACAAACTTGTTTTTTTAATATTAAACTACATATTTACGGTTTTCACACTTTTTCTTCTAAATGTACTGTAAGAACTTGCTATATGCCAGGTTTCATGACTCTAGGTCAACGGGAAGTACTTTAAAGGTTAGATTCCTTTGTGAAATCGCAAAATATGCGAAAATATGCAACATAAACGGTCATATCTTTTGATCGTGTCGACTTACAATATTGATTTTTTTACAGCAAAAAAAGAGCCCGTAGACACAAATATTTCACATAAATTTCAACGCGTTCCTGAGAAAAATGGTCTTCGCAGACAGACAACAAAGTAAGTAGTAAGGCTAGGTAGGTATAAGGCTTCCGTCTTTCTTTTTCAGGTACGGTACCCTAAAAACGGTTTAAGTTGACGCCATATTTGTGCTCGATTTTTTAGTCAGCACCTTGAAAGAGATGTGGTATTAGGTACGCCCGAATGTAAAAAATTGAGCATTAACATTCCGCGACTCAAGTAAACACAGTCAAATATCGTAATTGTTTCCCCCCACCTGCATTAATTAAAACGAGTAACAAAAGATAGCAAAAGTAACCACAGACCCAGATATGCATTGAGGTCGATTACACAACGAGTCGCGATCGCTCGCTTGGTCGAATGGGACCACTTTCATTCATTCATTCATTCACTCGTATTCGCGTGAAAGTGCGAATTCGTTATCACATCTCGTGCGTTCGAAATTTAACCTTGAATAAGGAATTACCGGTATTGAATGAACGTGAGAAAACATGGCAACGGTTATCTTAATTAATTTGGGCAATTTGATTAAGGATATTGAGCATACCTAGTTTGAATCCTCTTGGCCCCGCACCTATGACTTACGGCCGGTTTCAATAACCTATACCTATATATATATGTTTTCTATCCAAGGTCGGAGATAGAAATTTGACACAAGCCCCATAGAAGTAATGTTATGTTACGTGCGGATTTGCCATCGCTCAAAACGGTGAAGGAAAACATCGTGAGGAAACCGGCATGCCCAAGAACTGCAACATTCAAGGGCATGTGACATCTACCAACCCGCACTAGGTCAGTGTGGTAGATTACGGCCCATACTCTCTCTCAGAGAGAAGGCCAGAGTCCCAGCAGTGGGAACGTGACAGGCTGATAAGGTCATAGGCATGCCGGTTTCCTCGCGATGTTTTCCTTCGCCGTTTTGAGCGATGACAAATCCGCACATAACTTGTTAAGTCATAGGTGTAGGGCCGAGAGGATTCGAACTCGGTGTCGGCGTCTTGTAAGTCGCCCGCCTAACCGTTCGGCCACCATCGCTCTAGGCTGATACTGATGATGACGAATTAACGATATTACAAAAACAGGTTTGGTTATTATTATATCATCTAATCGAATCGGCCTAGATGTTAGAAAAAAATAGAGTATTGCAAATTTTGATGAATATTTTATTACTTAACTGTCAATGTTTTTTGGCCGCGTAACCTAAACCCAAATTTTAGGTTGTTTTGGTTGTTTACGATTTGATTTGTAGTGGTTTAGAAATAGTGGCTGAAATTGTATAGCCATTTACTTTAGAAATTAGATACAGATGATTTGTTTCTGTGTTTGCTAAATCAATAGTAGAATTATATCATGGGCACTCTACCTGCAGGCAAAAAAAAACATTGTGATGAAACCATAACTTGGCGGTAGAACATTCTCAAGTAGGTACTCATCATCTAGGCTACTGAGTTGCTTGTGGGGTCTGGTCTGCTTTAGTTGTGATCCCGCAACTCAATAATATTCATGTTCCCATATCCCAATGTGTACAACCAAACAAGAGAAATCTTATTAGTAAAGCTAATTAAAAAATATCGGACTATTAGATGACAAAAAAAATAGCTTGGGATTTTAGTAAACTTGCTCCAATTCAATCAATTAGTAATAAGAATAAAATTGTCAATGTGATCGCGCCAAAAAAATTACCTGCCGGGCGTTTCTTGCCTGTTCTTTTGCCGGCGTAAGGAGGTTGGAACAGGCGTAGCTAGTTTTAAGTTGACGTTTTAAAGTGATCACAATGTATCCCATTAAACAAAAATGTTTTGAATTTTGAATTTCAATATAATATAATTTTTTTGGCTTAAAGTTACTAAAAACATAGGTAATATATGGTAAAAAAAAAGCAATTCATGTTTAGTTCAATTTTGTGGTTGGTAGTTAATTTGTTTATCAATTCCAATTTAATAGGTACAATAGGTAGTAATAATTTTTTCAATTTAATTTTTCTAAAAATAGTTAAGTGTGAAAAACTAGAAATTATAATACAATAGATTTTTTATCTACAACAGGTAAACAAGAGACAATTACGCGTTATTACTAATTACGCGATGTTGTAAGCGATGCGACACGTAACGTAACCTATCGTTATGTATCGTAATGTGTAACGTAACGATACGCCCTAGTAATAGAATCTGTTACAGGTATCGTTTACGATACCACACCGCACTGGGCCAGCGTGGTAGATTACCCATACTCTCTCTCTCTCTGAGAGAAGGCCAAAGTCCCAGCAGTGGGAACGTGAAAGGCTGATAATGATGATGATTGCAGTTCTTGGGCATGCCGGTTTCCTCACGATGTTTTCTTTCACTGTCTTGAGCGATTGCAGATCCGCACATAACTTACTAAGACATAGGTGCGGGGCTGAGAGGTTTCGAACTCGGTGTCGGCGTCTTGTAAGTCGCACGCCTAACCGTTCGGCCACCATCGCTCTGAGTATTTATATCTGTACAAAATTTATATCCGAAACACGTTTTACATTTTAGCCGACGCGTTTTAAACCACATCAGTTTATAAACAATACCCCGAGGTACCTCCGGAAAACTCACAACTTTCAAACTCAAATGTGAAGTTACGTTTAAGTAAATAAACTCTTGTAACATATTGTAAGTTAAGTTAGCCGCGGGCGGAAAGTTTTACCTACAGGGCAACTTGTGCATGTACTTAACTTCCGCTTGGATGCGGCTTTGGTATGATTGAGTAATGACTTTTGATGGTGTTGTGTTGTTTAGTCTATTAAATAACATTATGAGGACGACACCGAAATTATACTAAAAAATTGGTTGTCTGTAAAGTCGGTTTACTGACGATAGTTGAACGTGACAACGTCGATTGGCCGATTGTGCTTGTTTGTCGCTCGTTCCCCGCTCTCGCTTGCACTTCAAGCCTTACATGGAACGCCTCAGAGCGAGGTAACGCCGCAGAGCGAGGTAACGTCGCAGAGCGAGGTAACGCCGCATGAGTCAAGTTTTTTTGTGCATGCAGCCGGCTCTATCGAATTATAAGACGTTGTCACGTCAAAATTGTGAAAAATTACAGCCATTTTTCTCTGTTACTTTGAGCTAAGTAAATAAAATAAAATGTAAATTTATATTTCTAAAAATACATTACAGAAAGATTTCAAAAGAAATAATAGAACATGACTTTTTTATAAATTGAAAAAAGTGTTACGAATTATCCCCTTTTTTAAGTTACTTAAGCTAAGATTTGTTAGTACAACCACCAACATAATTAAGAAATATAAATACCCAAAGAGAATTAAGACTGTTTTTTGTAACAATTAAATATTAATTATTTTTATAATCTTATTGTCCTGTTTGAGGATATTTTAAATAAAAGTAAGCGTTTGCTTCTAACCGTTTAATGCTCAACGACAGACTGACTTTTTTATACAAGTACCCTACATATCAATAATTGTGTGAATTCTTAAACACTACAATTCCCTCCACCTTTATTTGTTAAATCTCTTATAGCTATGTTAATATTAGAAGTAAATAAAATAAACAAAACAAATACATAGATACTTCTCCTTATAACTAAAATTTATATTTAGGATTTTTATTCCTCGTGGGGCGAACTTGACGCTTAGCCTTTTCTTTACCTGGACTATTTGTTCTCTCGTTCGAGTCCGCCTCACAAACTTCCTCCATCTCCTCCCCCACGGGTGAAGATATATCATCTTCCTCAACCCCCAAATTCGGGTTCCGCAACGGCGTTGAATTTCCTTCTCTACTACCGAGGGTACGATCCTGCTGAGGGGAACTAGCTGCTGAACACCATGAGCTATCCGCCTCCACATTATCGCTTGGGTTTACATCTTGAGGTTGAGTAAGATTTACAATTGTGTTGGAGGTTGATTCTGTGGGAATGCTCCCATTTGAGTGCGATTCCTCATACAAACTTACATTATCATCGTCTATGCTGCCCTTATATGCTAACAATTGATCGACATGTTTCTTAACGTTTACATCTAAATCTGTCACATATACTAAATACATTCTTAAACCAATTTTATTCTTTACGACTCCTAACCGCCATGTATGCTTTGTACCATTCTTAAAATAACATTTAACTAATACGCTATCTCCTGGCATAAAATTGGTTTTTCGATGACCTCCGTACTGCTCATGCTGTGAGATCTGTTTAGACAAAACATTCTTATTAGCCGAGGATGCCGACAACCCAGGAGGTGATGATTCATTATCTGATGTGACGCGCAATAAATCGAAACGACATCGCAACGTCCGGCCCAGCAACAATTGAGCAGGTGAAAACCCTGTTGAACAGTGTATTGAGTTTCTATAATCAAACAAAAACTTATTCATTCCTTTTGTAAAATCTTTTTGAGTAAGGTTTTTCTTAAATAATATTTTAACTGCATTTTTAATAGTTTTGACACTGTTCTCCGCTTGCCCATTTGAAGCTGGGTGGTACGGTGCGATAGTGATGTGTTGAATACCGTTCGTTTTGCAAAAATCTTCGAATTCCTTTGAACAAAAATTTCGTGCATTATCGGTGACCAATGTACGCACTAAGCCGAATCTACTAAACATATCTCCTAGCTTCCCTAAAATTGCTTCACTGTGGGTGCTAGTCATTTGAAAACATTCCACCCATTTAGAATGTGCATCTACGGCGATCAAAAACTGTTTTCCCTCGAACGAAAACATGTCTAAGTGCAAACGCTCCCAGGGACGTTCCGGGTACGGCCAAGAAGCGAGCGGTGCGCGGGCAGGAGCGCTGCGCATCGTATTACATACACTACATGATCAAATTTTTTGTTCAATGTGTTTATCCAAATTTGGCCACCACATACGCGCCCTCGCTTCCGTTTTTGTCTTTACCACCCCAAAATGCGAGTCATGTAGCTCATTTAATAACTGTTCCCGTAATTTCTCTGGTATTATTACTTTGTGTCCTCGTACAATGCACCCGCGCTCTATTGCCAACTCTGACCGACACATAAAATAAGGTTTCAAATCTGGATCAGTCGTTTTTGTAGGCCACCCATTCTCTATGCATTTAACTACCTTTTGCAACGTCGTATCCCTTGCAGTTTCCGCCCTAACCTCACTAACCGTGATCGGTTTTAATGAGGAATCTGTGATGAAATTTATATATAAAGTACGGTCCCAATCTTCATTACTTGCATCATTAAAATTTTGCATGGCCTTTATCGAGCGAGATAGAAAATCGGCTACATTACTTTCACTTTTCACATACTCAATATTAAAATTATAGGCCGACAAAAATAACGCGTACCGCTGGAGGCGATTAGCCGCTAGTTCCGGTATTCCCTTTTTACCCCCAAAAATGGTCAAAAGAGGTTTGTGGTCCGTTCTCAACGTAAACGGAGTCATTCGACCGTACAAATAGTGGTGGAATTTCTTAACTGCGAATACAATAGACGTGGCTTCCTTCTGTATCTGCGCATAATTCCGCTCGGAGGGCGTGAGGCTGCGCGACGCGTACGCCACCGCGCGCTCCGTGCCGTCGGGCTGCCGCTGCGCGAGCACCGCGCCGAGCCCGGCCGGGCCCGCGTCTGCCGTCACTATTGTAGGATATTCTGGGTTGTAATGAGCTAGAACACGCTCCGACAAAAGCTCCTGTTTTATTGTCATAAACGCATTGTTCTGCTCTGGCCCCCAGTGCCATTTTTGACCTTTCTTTAATAACTCGTGCAAAGCATCTAATACACTCGACGTATTAGGAACAAAACATCTGTAGTAATTTATCATACCTAAAAATGATTTCAATTCTTTTTCATTTTTCGGAGGCGCGCATTTTATAATAGCTTCTACTTTTTCTTTTGATTTGTGAAGTCCATTTTTATCGATCACAAAACCTAAATATTCAATCGATTGTTTAAATAGCTCACACTTGTCTTGTCTCAAACGTAGACCTGCGTCTTGAAGCCTACTGAGTACCTGCTCTAGTCTCTGTAAATGAATTTTACGTGTGGGACCCGTAACCAATATATCGTCTATAAATATACATGTACCTTCAATATCCGATAACAGCTGCTCCATAGTGCGTTGAAAAATGAAAGGCGCATTCGCCAGGCCGAACACTAGTCGTTTAAATTGAAATAGGCCCATATGAGTATTAATGCACGTCAAATTTTTAGACTCATCGAGTTCGATTTGGTTATAAGCCCGGGAAAGGTCAAGTTTTGAGTATTCAACCCCCCCATGAAGTTTTGCGAACAAGTCTTCAATTCGCGGTATCGGATAATTTTCCATAAGCAGTACTTTATTTAATGTCACTGAAAAATCCCCACATATGCGAATATCGCCGTCGGCACGTAACACTGGCACTATCGGCGTTGCCACCTCGCTGTGCTCAACCCTCTCTAAAATACCTAGACCTAACAACCTTTTCAATTCGCCCTCAACTTTAGGTTTTAACGCTAAAGGCACCGGGCGTGGTTTGAAAAATCGTAACTGAGCATCAGGTTTTATTTTTAATGTAATTTTATATTTGTTAAAGGTTCCCAACTCATTTGAAAATAACGCTGAATATTTATTTTTTAACATCTCACTCAAATTTTCGTTGCTATCAATATTATTGCAATTTACACTACATAATTGTAAATTAAATGCGCTGATAAAATCTCGTCCTAGCAAAGCCGTTTGTTTATCTACTGTCTCAATGACAAAAAACTTAATCGACTTAGTGCAATTTTCAAAAGTCACCGATAAATACAAACATCCTATAGGGAGAATTTTACTACCATTGTAACAATATAACACGACGTCATTACTATTCAATCGGTAAGCATCTTTGAAATATGATCTATATATATAAGCGGGCAATACCGACACAGCACTACCGCTATCTATCTCGCACGCAATCTTAACATCGCTTATCGCCACCGTGCGCCGCATCGGTTCGCCGTTCTCACATCGAATGCTATATAAATCATAATATTTACCGTTTACGGTGTCGTCATCCTCAGCAACGAGAAAATTGTTATTTTTAACATTAGATTTACACACTCTTTTCAAATGTCCTTTTTCGCCGCACTTACGACACGAATAATTAGCAAACCGGCATTGACTACTAGAATGGTTCTTATATCCACACACTTCGCATCGTTGATTACGCGCTACACTTCCCGCCGACGCGCCGCCGCTGCCGCTGGGTGCGGAGGCCGCGCCGCGCCAGCCGCCGCCGCCCGCGCCGGCGCGCGCGCCCGCTTGCAGCGCGAACACCGCGGGCTCACTGCGCTCGACCTCTTCCCGCGTATTCACCACCGCCTGCCTGGCGCACCGTACACTCTGCGCCATCTCCAAAGCTGCATGGAATGACAACTTATCCACCCGTTCCGCGAACAACTTCTCTTTCTCCTTTGCGTTTTCTAAACCGAGTACGAAACGATCTCTTAGTGCTGTTTCGAGTTCCGATTTAAACCCACAGTATTGAGCTAAGTTCCGCACTCGCGCCGCCCATTCTGCCAAATCTTCCCCCGGTCGCTGCTCGGCTTTGTAAAATTTGTATCTTTCAGCGAAACTACTCTTTTTCGATATGAAATGTTCGTTGAGCTTGTCAACTAACGACTCAAAGCCGACGTCTTCCAAATTGACCGGGTAGCACAAATCTCTTGCGACCCGGTAGGTATCTTCCACCAACGCAGTGAGCAATAATGCCTTCCGTTTTATACCAGCCTTATCCGTCACGCCGTCAATATCATTCGCTGTGCAATACTGGTTAAAACGACTCTTGAATATGCTCCACTCTTGTGCGCGGTGATCGAACATGAGACTGCCGCCGAACATCGCGCTCACGGGGCCCGACATTACCACGTAATTTCAACACAATTATGTCGGAAAACGTGGAAAACACTTCAAATAGACCCGGTACACACGCGGATTACTACTTCGTCGCCAAAAATGTCCTGTTTGAGGATATTTTAAATAAAAGTAAGCGTTTGCTTCTAACCGTTTAATGCTCAACGACAGACTGACTTTTTTATACAAGTACCCTACATATCAATAATTGTGTGAATTCTTAAACACTACACTTATATATAAAAATCAATTGCTGTTCGTTAGTCTCGCTAAAACTCGAGAACTTCTGAACTGATTTAGCTCATTTTGATATTGAAATATTTGTGGGAGTTCAGGGAAGGTTTAAAGACTTTTATTGGCGATACGAAGTTCGCCGGGTCAGCTAGTATATTATATAAATAAACAATATCAGCATGATTTTAAGACACTTTTGTAGGTGATTATACAGACCAATATGACACCGGCAGACTCGTTCACATTTAGTGCAGATGTGTTTTGCAATAACAATAATAAACAAGGTCTCTTAAAAACCGGTATTTAAACATAACAGGGTAACTGTAGCAATTAATATCGGATTAATAACCATGTGGTCCTCCATATCACAATATTGACACAGCTGCACTGTAAGTGTGTAACAACAAACGCAAATACGTATGTAAACACACTTATGTACTGAGCTATAATATCAAGGACCAAATAACCAAAAATAACCGTAAGTCTCTAGGCGGTTATCTTCGAAAGAAGTACGTGTGTTGAAGAAGGACATTTGAGGATAGTACTTTTATTTCATTTGGTAGCAATTAAAGATTGGATTTGTGTTAAATCACACGTTAGCTAGAAAATTTCATGCATATTAAAAATCTATGACATAACTTTCGACTTGCTTTTTTGCACAGGTCATTGCGCCAAAAAAATTACCTGCCGGGCGTTTCTTGCCTGTTCTTTTGCCGGCGTAAGGAGGTTGGGACAGGCGTAGCTAGTTTTAAGTTTGACGTTTTAAAGTGATCACAATGTATCCTATTGAATAAATAAAAATTGACTATTGACTATTGATATAGTAAATTATATAGTACGTACAACCACGTACAACGTACTAAAAAGAAAGCAGCATGCTAAATTTTAAGTGTATTTTTGTGATTAATTTGTGACTCAATAGTATTTTGCATATTATTTGATACAAGTTGCGGCCCGCGGTTTCATCCACGTCTTCCCTTTATCCCGCAGGAACCTTTTTCCGGGATAAAATATAGCCTATGTATTAGTCCAGAGTATAAGCTATCTTTATACCCTGGACTAATACATAGGCTATATCTTTTTTTATAGCGATGATGGCTCAGTGGTAGTGACGTCGTCTGCGATCCGTAGGACGTGGGTTCGAATCCTACAATGAGCTTGAGCTTTCGGTGAAGGAAAACATCGTGATGAAACCATAGCTTGGTGGTAGGGTATTTTCTAGTACTCGCCTGGCTAGCTACCACCCTCTTGTTAAGAATCTGTCGCCAAGCACCTATCGGTGTGTTCCGGCAGCCACACTTGAGAGCCAGTTCCCAGTCCAGGTGTAGCGTGGCGCCATCTTCGACCACATCGTCACTTAACATCAGGTGACTTGTGGTCAAACGCTACCCTGTAAATAGTAAAAAAAAAAAAAATCTTCATTCCAAATTTTATTCAGATCCGTTCAGTAGTTTTTGCTTGAAAGAGTAACAAACATCCATCCATCCATACTTACAAACTTTGACGTTTATCATATTATATTTCAGTTGATTTGATATAGATGAATAAAATAATTGTATCACATTTTATTGTAATACATCAAAATAAGTTTACCTGCTCGCGCACTACGCAAATGTAAACCTTGAGATAAAATTTCAGTGAAAGCTTTTATAGAATTTCAAACGACCCAAGCTAATTTTATGCTGACAAGGTACTAAACTCACAGCAATAATTTCACGCTAACGTAATTACGTACAACAATTCAGTACACTGTGTACTTAACGCAATTGGCCTGTGTCACAGTCATGTCAATACGTCTCTATTGCTGCTGTTGAGAAATAAATTATTCAATTTCGTTCCTTAGCATGTAGCAACTAATATCTGGTGCGGATACAGGGGAGGGGCAATAGGTGCAATTGCCCCACCCTACGCACGACCGTAGCATTTAATATAACCAACTAGCTGCGCCCGCCGTTATACTCGCTTTCTTCCCGTTATCCCACAGGAACTGGGATAAAAAGTAGCCTATATGTTAATTCATGCTATAAGCTATCTCTATTCTAAATTTCACTCAAATCCGTTGACCATTTCAGCGTGAAGAAGTAACAAATAAATATACACTCACTCACTAACTTTCGCATTTATGATATGTATATAACATTTTTCCGGGATAAAAAGTAGCCTATGTTTTTATTCCAGGGTACATGCTATCATTAGAAAATGCTCTACCACCAACCACGAAGCTCTATGGTTTTGTTACGAAGTTTTCCTTCACCAATATCTCAAGCTCGTTGTAGGATTGGAACCCACAACCTAGGGGTCGCAAACCGACGGTACTACCACTGAGTTATCATCGTTTTTTATCTGTGTGTGAGAGTGTGTTGGTGAGCTGACAATATTTATACCATTTTTTATTCTGTTAAATATTATTCGCCGCCATATTGTACAAAAAACCAGTCTGCATCTATAACTGCGATGGCATTAACCTTAATACACCAATGAATTATATTTTTTACATTGTAATAATGCATATTGTGTAGATGCTCAATAAATAAATAAACAAATAGTTTATTGTTGAAAAAAATTCTGAGAGATAAATTATTCTGAGGATTTCATTCAGACGCGGGACATTTTTGGTGCGATCAAAAATGTCCCGCGTCTGAATGAAATCCTCGATCCGCGCCCTACAGTTATTGCATTGATTTGAATCGCTTTGTACATAGATTAGCTGATGTTATGCAAATCACTGCCCTTATCTCAAATATCTAACGTATTGGTAATATTGATGTGCGTGTTGTGTTGGTAATAAACATAGTAATTGTTTCGTGAATCGGAAGCAGTAGTGGTGGGTTAATACCGATATTTGACAATATTGGGGTATACATATCAAATACCGATATTCAATATTCATAAAGCAATATTATAATCTTTTTCCTTGCCTGTTCCCATCACATGAGGTGGGGTCGGCTCTACAAATACATATTATAAATGTGAAAGTTTGTATGGATGGATGGATGTTTGTTACTCTTCACGCAAAAACTACCAAACGGATCTGGATGAAATTTGGAAAGGATATAGCTTATACCCTGGAGTGTCCTGGATTAACACACATGCTACTTTTTATCCCGGATAAGGTTCCTGTGGGATAACGGGAAGACGCGGGTGAAACCGCGAGCGCAACTAGTCCCAGAAAAGGTTCCTTCGAGATAACGGAAAGACGCGGGTGAAGCGGCGGAGCGCAGCCAGTCTTATAAAATCTTTACGAATATGTAAATATCAGTGACATGCTGCATTGTAAGTGCACAGGCGCGAATTAAAGCACGAGGTCGTAGCACAAAAAAAACCTGAAAATTGAACAAATTGATCGGAATCAAAACAATGCGGCAAATATCCAGGTCAAACGTACCGATTAGGTAGTCGAGCCGAGACAATCACGTTGCGAAACTGCAATGCAATGGAGTGAGAGGTTCCTGGGAACAGCTCGGAACAAGAACGGAAGGCGGCAAGGCTGACATTTACTTCAGTCACCACTTGTATGTAGGTAGGTAGTAGGTACAATCAACAAACAAAAGTCGCTAAACCAACACAGCTTTTTGGTGTTCCTCTAACTAACTAACTCCAATGGCTCAGCGATCCAAAGTGTGTCTTGACCTCTGAAACGAGAGAGCGCCACTCCTCTCTATTCAGGGCGATTTCGATGTTGGTTGCTGCGTCTTATCATCGTGATAGAGTCTGGTTAGACAGACTTGCTGGAGAAAAAGCGGTACGGGCCTTAATCTACCAACTTTTTGATTTGATTTGATTTGCCCCAGTGCGGGTTGATAGATGTCGCATGCCTTGAATGTAGTGGTTCTTGGACATGCCGGTTTCCTCACGATGTTCTCCTTAGCCGTTTTAAGCCACGGCATAACTTATTGAATCATAGATGTGTGGCCGAGAGGATTCGAACTCGGTATCGGCGCCTCGCATTATCGTTTGGCCACCATCGCTCCTCATATACATAAATGTTACCCATACAAAATGCAAGCAACTCCATGAACAGAAAGCAAGTCTTTCAAAACAGGTTGCCTACTAAAGAGGTATTTTATCAATTTACTTCCGTCAAAATGACGAATCACATTTATAAAAGGTGAAAACCATTTTAGGATACCTCATTTATATTCCGACGGTTGATGGTCAGATTACTGACACGATAGCTTTAAATTCTGGTACATTTATAGTGTGGTTAGGTAATCCAAATTTTTGAGGTTGACGACTTTCTTTTGGTACGTGATGGTCAGATATGTTAAGCTTGTACTTGGATAATGCTGTATGAAGATCATCATTTTATAAATGACTAACTCTGCCCTGTGCTTTCACGCGCGTGGGCTACAGTTTATCACGATAAAAATTATCCATACGTCCTTCCCCAGGATCCAAAGTATCTTTATACCAAAACTCTTGGTTTTCCCGTGATCCTGCAAGAACTTTTCCAGCGACAAATAGATTAAAAAGTAACTTAACTTGCGATCCCGATTAAAACAGATTATGGCAATCTTGGATCTTGGTGCAGGACATGTTGCAGGAACAGCTAATGGAGTTTTCAGACCGCGCAAAGTCCTCCCATATAACTTAAAGACTGGCTATCCTAAGACAACAACCGGCGAAGACTTAACGTACCCTCCTAAGCACAGAAGCGCTGTAAATACAACTTGGTTAAGTAGTGACCGCAGAGCACGTTGCAAAGACCTTCCGAAATACCATTGTCCTTCTAACTCAAAAGAGAAGGAATTGTGATTTAGAAGGAAAACTAAGGTAAAATGAGGAGGGAATCGGTCTTGGAAGGTAAGACTCAGAAGGAAAGTCAGATTATTTATTTTTCTCTAATTCTTATTTTTCGATAAAAGCGCATTGTTTAAATTCAAGATTAATCGTCGTAACTTCAATCAACTTTCTGCAGTGATTAACAATTGAAAAGAAAGCTGCTCGCTCTAGATAATTTGCAAAATATTAATCATAAAATAATTGTAAAGATACCTAGTCATATATTAAATTGCATTAGGTCCTTCACTCACGATAGTGAAAGTTGTAAATGCAACAGACCGCGCTCCAAATAGCAATTCGTCAACTTAGACTAGAATGGAAGGCCATTAGTTATTTAGGTATCTACTTAGGGGGCGTCCATTATTTCCAAATCTCACTTAGGGGGGGGGAGGGGTCTTGGCAAATATCACGCAATTTTTCACGCAGAAAACGGTGTAAAATTGCGGAAAAAATATTTTTTTTATTGTTTTTTTTTCCTTTTTAATCCAACAGGTTTAGAAGAATAGAAGCACAGTATATAAAGAACAGGAGGTTAGCTAAGGCCGCTCGACGAGTTAATTGCCTACTCTTGCGGCGACGCATAGGCGGCGCGTTCCGTACTGAGTGCATGGCCGCGGCCCGGCCGCCTCCTTTCGTTTATGTGATTGTGTGCGTGAAAAGTGCGTGCGTACAAGGTGCCGCTACTCACGCACACATTCAAACCGGCGACGGCCGATTTATATGAAGCTGAACTACTACTCCTTTACTATGATAGAAGTTTGGAAGAATCTCGCGTGAGATTAGGGGAGGGAGTTGAGGAAAATCTTACGATATCTCACCAAGGGGGAAGGGGGGTTCAAAAATTTTCAAAAATGCCTCACGTAATTTATGGACGCCCCTTTACCGTTTTAGATACCGATGTTTTATCTTACAACTAAAGACTACGACGTGATTGGACAAATCAAAATCCACATAATATGTCTGACCCATTGTCAATCGCATCCCGTGACGTCATAGCTCATATGCACGTGTACCCTAAAAATGTAGATTCGGTCACTGCTTAGTTCAAGAGCGAGTAAAAAATTACTGAGCATTATTGACTATTGACTCTGTCGCTAAGCACCTATCGGTGTGTTCCAGTAGCCTCACTTGAAAGCCAATCCACCAATCCAGGCATAGCGTAGCACCATCCTTCAATCACGTCAGATGACTCGTGGTCAAACTTTAACATGCAAAAACTCAGATTTAACGTCCTTGTAATCTGCAATTCAACTAAACTAAAAACCGTGTAACATATTTAAAAGAGTAAACAGCTGAACTACACAAGGCTATCAAACTGGAACGAGCGGAAACTAATTAAAAGGTTATATGGGTAGTAGTAGTCGCTAGTACTTTACGTGTTTAGAAATCATTCGGTAGGTAATTAATGGTCGTGATGCTTAGCTTAGGTTTCAGCATCCTCACATTGTAATCTACACGGGGAAAAAAGACCTTCCGAAACACAGACGGAATTATAGCGATGATGGCTCAGTGGTAGTGATGTCAGCTTGCGATCCGTAGGACGTGGGTTCGAATCCTACAATGAGCTTGAGCTTTCAGTGAAGGAAAACTTCGTGATGAAACCATAGCTTGGTGGTAGGGTATTTTCTAGTACTCGCCTAGCTAGCTACCACCCACCCTCTTGTTAAGAATCTGTCGCCAAGCACTTATCGGTGTGTTCCGGCAGCCTCATACTTGAGAGTCAGTTCCCAGTCCAGGTGTAGCGTGGTGCCATCATCGACCACATCGTCACTTAACATCAGTTTAACATGAGTTTTAACGGGTTTGTGAAAACTTCGATTGCCAAAATCTTTGCCTACCAGTGCACAGACGGGGCGGGCTACTATGCATTAAGGTAGATTCATCATCATCATCATCATCAGCCGGAAGAAGACCACTGCTGAACATAGGCCTCCCCCCTTGAACGCCACCATGAACAGCTATTAATATTAGCCATTTGCATCCATCGGCTCCCTGCGACTCTTACAATGTCGTCGGTCCACCTAGTGGGGGGCCTACCTACAGAACGTCTTCCGGTTCGTGGTCGCCACTCCAGAACCTTTCTTCCCCATCGGTTATCGGTTCGTCAAGCGATGTGGCCTGCCCATTGCCACTTCAACTTGCAAATTCTGAGAGCTATGTCGGTGACCTTGGTTCTTCGGCGAATTTCCTCATTTCGGATTCTATCACGCAAAGAAACTCCAAGCATGGCTCTCTCCATGGCTCGTTGTGTGACTCTGAGCTTATTCAAAAGGCCAACAGTCAAAGACCACGTCTCAGTACCATAAGTCATCACTGGCAACACACACGTAAAGTAGAAAGTAGATTAATAAAATCAAAACCTAAATAATGACAAACACGCACAATTATCGGTAAATCTTAACAAACGCTTGACCGAGTTGCAACAAAAGCATCCAGCACGTCCTGTTTGCACCAGATAAGGGCACAGAGAATTATCTAGCTATCTGTGTTCAAACAAAACGCTTTGTTCTTTGATTACGCACGATTCCGCGCGAATGACCCATGGTCACATGACCTACTGCGGTTCACTGCGACTGGGTGGTATTTTTACAATGTTTAGGGTTCTGTAACTGAAAATGAAAAACGGAACCCTTTTAGAAACACTGCCATCTTTGTGACGTCATAGATAACTCCTCCACAGGGTGAGGAAGCGACAAGCGGGATATCGGTTATCAGAATAATTATACTGTTCAATCCAGACCTTCGTTTATGGCGACTTTTTTCTAATTGGCCTCCAATTCCTTGCTTGTTAAAGGAGAAAAAATATATAAAGTAGGTACTTAGTACTTATTCTACTTCCTACTATCTTCTAAATGTATATATATAACTCAAAGGTGACTGACTGACATAGTAATCTATCAACGCACAGCCAAACCACTGGACGGTTCAGGCTGAAATTTGGCATGCAGGTAGATATTATGACGTAGACATCTGCTAAGAAAGGATTTTGATTAATTCGACCCCCAAAGGGATAAAATAGGGGATGATAGTTTGTATGAAACTTTGTCAACTTTAAACCTATCGGGCTGAGATTTCGCATGCATAAAGCTGTAGCTCACGCGGGTGAAACAGCTAGTAAACGTGAAAGTTTCTGAGTATGGATGTAAGGATGTATGGGTGTTTCGGATCTGAATGAAATTTGGAATATAAATAGCTTACACCCTGGATTAAAAAATATATATCTAAGTCGTACACTCTTGTCAGAATGGTCGTGGTTGCTGTGATGCTCGGCCTTCGACTTGGGCACCTTTGATGGCAATGTGACGCCATTTTTGCCTATTAATGGCGTCACGAGAGCATTGGGTCATAGATGCGTCAGTGGCCTTTTTGATGAGATCAGTCCAGCGAGTTGGAGAACGGCCTCGGGCTCTCTTCCCTTCAACCGGACCCTGAACGACAAGTCTCTCCATAGACAGCTCTTTTCTTCAGATGTGACCAACAAACTAGGCTACTTCTTATCCCGGAAAAAGGTTCCTGCGGGATAACGGGAAGACGCGGGTGAAAACACGGGGCGCAACTAGTATAATA
The DNA here is from genome assembly GCA_931315375.2 of Opisthograptis luteolata. Classification (NCBI taxonomy): domain Eukaryota; kingdom Metazoa; phylum Arthropoda; class Insecta; order Lepidoptera; family Geometridae; genus Opisthograptis; species Opisthograptis luteolata. The sequence continues at coordinate 8,034,281 of OV928053.1, read as the reverse complement.
AAAATTCTAGTAAGTACTCAGTACTATTATTGTTAGTTCCAATTTTAGCCACCAGGCCAAATAAGCTTATGAAACAGCTGTCCCAGTGATCATTTAAAATGGATGAATGAAAGTATAATTTGAATTCGTACATTCACTTGCTGTGGTCGAGCGACACAAAGTTAATTTAGAAAAAAAAAATCGCACGGATTAGAAAGTGAAAGAGGAATGCAGTTCTCAACTTGTGACCTGAGGTTATACTGCGATCTTTCAAAGCAGTTTTGTAATAACGTCTCTTACGATATCGTCGGTCCACCTAGCGTAATGGCCTACCTACAGAACTAACAGAACGTCTTCAGGTTCGTGGCCGTCACTCTTTGTCCCTTATGATCTATTCTGAAGTCTTATGAAGTTTAAAATTATGGGTGGCACTGACTGTAGAGCGATGGTGGCTGAATCAGGTGCGCTTTGCAACGCACCAACACCGAGTTCGACTCCTCTCGTCCCTGCTGCACCTATGACTCAATAAGTTATGTGCGGAATTACCATCGCTCAAAACGGTGGACGACAACATCGTGAGGAAACCGACATGTCCAAGAACCACACCGTTCAAGGGCATGCGACATCTACCAACCCGCACTGAGCAAGCGTGGTAGATAACGGCCCATACTCTCTCTCTGAGAGAAGGCCAGAGTCCCAGCAGTGGGAACGTAAAGGCTGATGATGATTGACTGAACTGTGATGAGCAAGCGTGGCGCTTTCCATAATGGCTTGCGTACACCGAATCCGTCATCGGCCGAAGTATGCTCGGGCGTCATCGGCCGAACTCGGCCGATCAAATCAAACGTAAGTAAATGATAGAGAGCGCATACACTGCTACTACCGGCGTCGTCCGTTGACGCCCGATAACGGACGATCAACTGACGAGTCCGAACGTGTTTGGATTTTTTGTCAGTTTTACCGGCTTCTTTCTGCTATCGAGTCGTTATTTGGATCAAGAATGGATATTGAAAAATTAATTTTCTAAAAGACACATTTCTTCGAAATCCTCCATTTTTAAAAACACGTCTGTACTCTGTAATTGCACAGTTCAGACTTCATAAGTTCTACCGACAACGGCCGTTATCGTCTGCAGTGTATGCAGTTGAACGTCCGAGTAGTTCTGTCCGTCAGCGGCCGACAAAATCGGTTTTGGTGTACGCGTACCATAAGACGAGAGTCGTTGTATTATATTTTCCTCTAGGTTCCCTTTAAAGGCAGCAGTCTCATAACTAACTCTATTGGCCTTGAAGCACGATAAACTTGAATTTTCAATCGGAATAAAAACATACTTTACTTAACTTGGCCTTGGACTCGCTACATTCCTTAACTGGAATTCAGCATGCAACTCGCAATAGTGAAGAGAAAAAACTATGTCAATATCGAAACAAAGTGCTTTGAGAGCTGTTAAAGAAGTACCAATACCTAGATACGCTAAGTACTCGTCATCATCATCATTATCAGCCTTCCACGTTCCCACTGCTGGGACGCTGGCCTTCTCTCAGAGAGAGAGTATGGGCTATAATCTACCACGCTGGCCCAGTGCGGGTTGGTAGATGTCACATGTCCTTGAAAATGTTGCAGTTCTTGGGCATGCCGGTTTCCTCACGATGTTTTCCTTCACCGTTTTGAGCGATGGCAAATCCGCACATAACTTATTAAGTCATAGGTACGAGGCCGAGAGGAATCGAACTCGGTGTCGGCGTCTTGTAAGTCGCACGCCAAACCGTTCGGCCACCATCGCTCTCAAGTACTCGTAGTTAAAAACAATGAACAAGTAAATGTTCAATGATAGCTTTTAGGATAAAAATGTGTTTTATTTTAAAACTAGTTGCGCCCCGCGGTTTTTAGCTCATGCTATCTCCATTCCAAATTTCGTCAAAATCGGTTTAGTAGTTACGTGCTAACAAACATTCACACATACAAACTTTCGCATTTATAATACTAGTTGCGCCTCGCGGTTTCACCCGCGTCTTCCCGTTATCGCACAGGAACCTTTTTTCGGGATAAAAAGTAGCCTATGTATTCAGGGTATAAGCTATCTCCATTCCAAATTTCATCGAAATCACACACAAACTTTTGCATTTATAATATTAATCGGACTACCTTGCCAACAGTGACGTCATGAAAAACGGCTTCAACGGAAGACCAGCGCTGGTCAAACGACTAGCACAACGTTGAGTTGAGGCCTGTTTGCAACAATACATTTTTTTTTTTGTTTTGTTATAAATATTTTTGTACGATTCATTGCAAGTGAATGATTCTTATTCCTATTTAATTCTTTTAACGTAAACAACATGAAAAGGATGTGTGACAAGGGTTGCCATGTGGCGGAATAAATCTGGTCTTGACCGGATTTTTAGAGCGTGGACCGGACTCCGCCCGGATTTCACTAGAGACCGGATTTTTGGGAGCACCGCTTGAAAGCGCATACGTAGGCGTCAGCTAGTCTATACGAAACGAACGATATTACTGATGCAATACAATTTCTAACACATGACTTAGTGAAGAAACAGGTTGTTAGTAACTAAATCATAATCACCAACATCATCATCAGCCAAAAGAGGTCCACTGCTGAACACAGGCCTCCCCCCCTTTGAACGCCACCATGAACGGCCAAACCAAAGCAAAAACCCAATAACCAAATCAAACATGTCAATATCAATATATATATATATTTTTTTTTTATTGATCAAGTTTTCCACTACAAGCTCGAGGCCCGTACTGTTGTCAACACATTTTCTTTTGAGATAATTAGGTTATTCCGCGTTTTAATATAATTATATTAATATATTTATTTCAAAACTAGAAAGGACCAAGTTTTAGATTGTAAACAAAAACCGGACTTTAAAACGAAAACAGGACTTATAACCGGTTTGGCGATTTTAGACCCTGGTAAAGTGGTAACCCTGTGTGACCTTACCTATTGTTATTTTACTAATAACATATCCTGTCTAAGTACATCATCAAATGCCACATGGTTATCACATGAGTTGACTGCTAGACTCGACGTTTCTATTACATGTACATATCTAATTAAACTAAAGATTGAAAATAGCGCAGTGACCCAAAGTGAGTCTTGTTCTCCGATAGCAAAAGAGGCCACTTCGGTCTGTCCTCCGCCACCTCCTGTCAGTCCTCCACCTGGAGCTCGCGCAAGTCCTTCGTGACTTCGACTTTCCAGCGATACCTGGTACGGCCGACTGGGCGCGAGCCACTCACTATCCCATGTATATATATGTGTATTTATACCACTTGTTTATTTAGGTTTCAGCTGTATTTTATCCAAGGCATTGCTGATACATAATTTACCCTTTTTTTGAAGTGCTCTGAATCTTACAAGGACAGCTTACCACTTCTTGAAGGTGAGTGGCCTAAAGAATCTTGTTAATCACACTATATCTTGATTGACCACATATTATATGATGTTAAGTAACGATGAGGTCGAAGGTGGTTTGGGAACCGACTCTTCAGTGAGTCTGCTAAAACATCAAGAAGTGCTTGAAGTTCGTAGCAAATCAGATCTGCATCAGAGAATGCTAAAAAGCCAAGCTATAGTTTCCTTACGATATTTTTCTTCACCGAAAGCCCAAGTTCAGCTGACATATCAGTACCAATGACCATTGAGCTATCATCGCTTCAAAAGATGAGCATGACATTACATTGAGTCCGATAGATCGTTGACCTGAATTCAACTGTTGGTTTGTAATCCAAATAGAGTCTATCTAAACAATCAAATACATGCTCGCTATTTTGAGAACTGAATAAACATTTTTGGCGTTCCGACTTAACTTCTCAACGGTGACCCAGATATGATATGTATTTAGAAAATGTCCAACCATCAGACTGAAATTGTCAAATTCAATTCAAAACCTAGATTAGGAGTCAAATAAATGCACCCCGCACCTACACTTACGAATTTCCCGTTGCCGGAACCTTTTAATAATCATCATCCTATTACGTTCCCACTGCTGGGTCTCTGGCATTCTCTCAGAAAGAGAAAGAGAATGAGCCGTAATCTACCACGCTGGCCATTGCAGGTTGATGTCGCATGCCCTTGAATGTTGTGGTTCTTGGACATGCCGGTTTCCTCGCGATGTTTTCCTTCACCGTTTCGGGCGATGGCAAATCCGCACATAACTTACGGAACCTTTTATATACCATGATACCAAGCAGCCTATGTGTTAATCCAGGATATAAGCTATCTCCTTCCCGAATTTCACTCAAAACTGTTGAGCCATTTCAGAGTGCCTAAAGAAGTAACAAACATTCCACTCACAAACTTTCGCATTTATAACATTAATAAAAAGTGTGATGTCTATTTAATGATTTAGGTATTGAACCGGCAAATTATTTAATTTTGTTTTTTCCTGAATATTTATGTTGATTTAAGTACTTAATAACCAAATGACTTAATAAGTGAAGTATGTACGATTGCGGATTTGCCAATGCCCAAAATGTTGGAGGAAAACATCGTGAAAAAACCTGTATGTCCAAAAACCACCATGGCATATTATGGCCCATACTCTCTCTCTCTCTGAAAGAAAGCCTTATGTCCCAGCAGTGGGAACGAATAGAATGTCTTTCTTCATTACTTACAAGGTAACGCGTGACCACAAGTCACCTGATGTTAAGTGACGATGTGGTCGAAGATGGCGCCACGCTACACCTGGATTGGGAACTGGCTCTCAAGTGAGGCTGCCGGAACACACCGATAGGTGCTTGACGACAGATTCTTAACTTGAGGGTGGTAGCTAGCCAGGCGAGCACTAGAAAATGCCCTACCACCAAGCTATGGTTTCATCACAATGTTTTCCTTCACCGACAGCTCAAACTCATTGTAGGATTCGAACCCACGATCTACGGATCGCAAGCCGACGTCAACTCACCACTGAGCCATCTGATGAACATACCGCTAAGTTGAGGGTCGTAGCTCGCCAGGCGAGCACTAATGATGCTCTACTTACTGAGAAAAGGTATGCTAGCATCATAACAATTACAAGATTAATGTAATCCGGCATTAACATCTTTGTAACTGGAGTAACAACGACCGCACTTACGAGAAAAAAACATTACGTCACTCCAGCGTTTCACCTTAGGCCGCATCATGTCATCTGTCAAAACTGTACAAGCAATAATCGCCTGTACAGCAATAGGCATAAGGTTAACGAACTCCGCGATTTAATTCACGTACTTACCTTGCACGTTTCATTAGCCTGCATGATTTTATGACTGCGTATCCAGTTGATTAAGAATGTCGTAACTTTTAGGTTGAATGATTGCGTTGCCTTTGCCTAGTTAAGTTTTCTACCATAGATGTTATATTGGTAGAGAATTTCTACTATTCATGCTGGTAGGTTATGGTGTATGTTATAGATTGTATTATTATGTTATCGGTCGTTGTAAATGTAAACGAGTACAGCTGTTTATCAACCGCTACGGAAGTTGAATTTTTTTTATCTATCGTTTTTCCTGTTTAATAATGTATATACCTAACTAAAGCTGTTGGTTTTTTTTTTTGTAACTACGCCGCGTGCAAAAGTTTTATTGCTTGCTGTCAAAAATGTGTCAAAGTTACATATATTGAGGTTGTCTGTGGAACGTCAATCGTGACCGGACGCGTTTTTTGGTTATAAAATAAGATCTTATTGTTTTAATCAAATAAGTGCTAATCTAATTGACCAGTTTAGTTTTTGGGTGTATTGGTGGTAAGTGTTTGTGTTCGTCAGTAGTTTCTGTGTTCCGTGAGGATGAATGACCCGCCCGATCCCGGTGGGGGGATGGACGTGCCGCCATCCCCGGCGGCTTTTACTTCGGTTGAGACTACAATCAATGAAAATGACTTTGAAGTAGTAATGAACCGTAAACGTAAAGTGCAAAAATTGGAAAGTGCTGGTAGCCCAGGTACTGCTGTGGTTCCCCAAGATGGCATGTGTACCCCTCCAAATAATTTCTCAACCCCGAAAATTGTTGATGTTGAAATGACTCCGACACCTCTTGCTTTAGGTCAACCCTCTCAGACGTCTCAGATCCCAAGTCAAGGACCGACTCCAATCCCAATTGGTCGTCAACAGTACGAAACGTCTGATCGAGGTCCGTTTACTGTTCACGTACAGCGAGTTGAATCATCCCCATCTGCCGGTACTACTCTGCATCCAGTGACCTTTGGGCGGTTCTTGTTCAATCGCGCCAGAGAGTTTCAGGGCATAGTGGAAGGCTCTATTAAAAGTATAGGTCGCAACAGGATTACCCTAAACTTCCACTCTAATACATCCGCTAACAAATTTTTACAATCCCCATCGCTTCCAAACAACAACTTCAAAGCCTTTATTCCATCTTTTAACATTACTAGGATGGGTATTGTACGAGGTATACCTGTGGATATGTCACCTGATGAAATAATAAAGGAAATGCAAGTACCGAAGGACTGCGGTCCCATAATCAAGGTTCGCCGACTTAATTTTAAAGTCACTATTGATGGGACCGTAACTTGGAAACCGTCACAGACTGTGGTCTTGACTTTTGATGGGCAAGTTTTTCCAAATAGGGTTTACATGTGCTATAACTCTTTTGTTGTCGATACCTATACCTACCCGACAGTACAATGTTTCCAGTGCTGCAGATATGGCCATACAAAAAGTCAGTGCCGATCGAAGCCGGCATGCTATAAATGTGGTGAAAACCATACAGGTGAAACATGCCAGATTGATAGTGACAACGCCAAGTGCATTTGGTGTGATGGCAAGCATTTCGCTACAAGCCACTCCTGCCCAGAGATGCAAAGACAAAAAAATATTAAATCTTCCATGTCAGAACAGGCTATTTCATATGCAGAGGCATCTAAACTGTATACCAAATCTAAACAGTCATATGCAGATATGCTATCGAACTCTCCTGCTCCTTCCCGTACAACCCTGCCTTCCCGTCCTTCTAGAAATATTACAGCAGAGCCTCGCAAGGTACATTATAAAAAAACCGTTATGAAAACTCCTCAAGCTCCCACATTCGTCAACAGTGGTTATGACCGCTTGGCCCATTCGAGTATAGTAAGAGAAGACTTTTCCGGAGCGGCACCAAATGGCTGTGCCCTCCAAAATCCCTACGCGAATAATAGCGATAACCCTTCAATCCAAGCTGTGCTTGGAGAACTTCTTAGGCTGCTTAATTTATTATCCTCTCTTATGAATAATTTTCCTTCTTCGTCCTCGCCCCTTAGCAACCAACCGTCCAACGCTGCCTTTAACTTGAACTCTCTTTTCTCCCTCCTTCAAAATGGATTCGGTCGCCAGGATCCTTCAATGGAACCCACGAAGTATCATTCCCAAGAAATCTGAAATTATCTTTTTGTCTAATAAACATAGCCCGACCATCTTGTCGGTTTCCGAAACATGGCTGAGCCCCGGGTCCAATTTTAGGATTCCGGGCTTTGCCAGTGTTAGAAGAGACCGACAGGATGGTCACGGTGGTGTTGCATTATTTATCCAAAATAATGTTCCCTTCACAACTATTTCTCTTCCACCTTCTAGCGATAACTTAGAAGTTGTCGCTGCGCGAATTAGTAACATCACCATAGTATCTATATATATTCCTCACCCTTCCAAGCCTATTATTCATAACCTTATATCCACAATCCAGTCTCTTCCTAAACCTCTTCTTATCCTTGGTGATTTGAACTGCCACCACCATGTCTGGGGATGTGGGGGTTCGGATAGTTTAGGAGAATTTTTATTGGAATCTTTGGACTTGCTCAATCTTTGTGTTCTAAATGATGGATCCGCTACAAGAAGAACACGGCCTGATGAATCTCGCAGTGCGATTGATTTATCTATATGTTCTCCCGAGCTGGCTTCCCTTTTTACTTGGAGGGTTTTACCTTCCACCCATGGGAGTGATCACTTTCCTATTCTTCTCAATTCTTCCCATACATTTTCACGCCCTCCAGTCATTAATAAACCACTTCTCAAATATGTCCTCAATAGTAATACTTCAGATTGGGATAAGTATAATGAACACATTAGGAGTAAAGTTCCAAGCCTACCGTCTATTAGTCCTTATAGTATAACCAGCTGTTCAAATAATCTCGTCAAAACACTTCTAGACAGTGCAAATAAGTCCTTCCCTATCAAAAAGCCTCCCAAAAATAAAATACCTTCCCCCCCGTGGTGGGACAAAGAATGCTCCGATGCAATCAAAGCCCGTTTGGCTTCAGAGTCCGATTTCTGCAACTCCATGACTCAAGAGAATTTCATTGCACTAAACAAAACCATTGCAAAATCTAAACGCCTACTCAGGGGCGTAGCTACCGCCGTATCTGCCGTATCAATTATACGGGGCCCCCAAGCCACGAGGGCCCCCAACGTGTGTAAGCAAAAATTAACAAAAACTTCCCAAATTTTTTTTAATCTCAGAAATGACAAAAGTAAAAAAAAAGCTATTTCTTTTTTTCCCACGTAAAGCGTGCGTTTAAGAGTTGGCAACACTCTACATCGGTTATCGCGGGCTGTGGGATTTCGCCGTTTGAATCCCAAAATAATCGATTATAATACCATGATAAACCACAGAGAGCAGTGTTTATTGACGCGTTTTATGTAACCAAGGGATGTTAACCATTTTTCGGAATTGCTTTTATTTTAAAGATTGACTCTTGTTTACCATAAAAAAATATTTTATTTAAAATTATTAGTATTTTCGATGAGAAAATATACAAAATTAGAGTAATTATGTATTTTTCCGCCAAAACACTAACAACTGTCACGTGACTGACATGACGTCACTGACCGAAAAACACGATGGTCGCGATTCGTATAACCATTATAACCATACCACCGCGCCGACCCCCGACGCCGACCCGCGGCTACCGACGCGCGGGCAACCATCGAAGCACAAATCGCCTGAGTGGTTAGTGACGTAAGAAGCTCTTTTTAGTGTTTGCAGTCACGTGACAAAACATTATAAATATAGCATTTAAAATCATTTTTATTTAAATTAATAAGTTGTATTTAAGTACAAAAATATGTTTTTCGATATCCTAATAATACAAACTAACATAAAAGTAAGATTAAACATTATTTTGTAATTAGTGTTAACATCCCTATTGTGCATTACATTGTAATACAATCTGGTTTAGTAGTAGGTACCTATTAGACTCCAAACAAATTTTTATACGGGGCCCCACCAAGGCACGCTACGCCACTGCGCCTACTTCGCACTAAAAAAGTGAATGGGTGGAAATCATACTGTACTAGCATAGGCCCTGATACTCCGCTCTCGCTTATTTGGAAGAAAATTCACAGGTTTAGATGCTCTCAGAGGCCACCAAGCCATGGTTGTTGCGCAACTCAGTCTTGGGCTGATTCTTTCATGGACAGAATTGCCCCCCAATATTCTCCACTTCCTTCTGAACTTCCATCTTTATCAAATTCCCCTTCCTCTTCAAACGATCCTCTAGATCAACCTTTTTCGATTATAGAGCTTCACAACATTTTAAAATCTGTGAAGGATTCCGCACCTGGTATGGACGGTATCCCATATTCTTTCTTTTCAAAGGCTCATAATTCGCTCCTAAAATACTACTTAAGGCTTGTTAATACTATTTTTGACTCTGGCTATGTCCCTGACTCTTGGAAATCCCAATATATAATCCCAATTCCTAAACCTAACAAAAATCCGAATGAACCTCAATCTTTCCGCCCTATTGCCCTTTCCTCAGTCCTGACCAAACTTGCCGAACATCTAATCAAAAACCGACTGGAATGGTTTTTAGAAAGCAAAGGTTTACTTGCTAAATCACAGTATGGCTTCAGAAAAGGAAAAAGTACAATGGACAGCCTGAGCATTCTCACCACGGACGTAAGACTTTCTTTCACTCGAAATGAATCGGTAATCGGTGCCTTCTTGGACATTACGGCAGCCTATGATAATGTTCAACTTCCTCTTCTCAGGAACAAACTTCAGCAGCTGAGAGTGCCAGTCAAGTTGGGTAATTTTGTCATGAATCTTCTCTCAGAGAGATTCATTTTCTTCCGCTGTAATGATCCGTCAATTTCATCCAGTAGAGTCATATGGCGTGGTCTTCCGCAAGGGTCTGTACTAAGCCCTATTCTATACAACGTTTATACGCATGACTTGGAATCATCTATCGGTCCATGTCGCATTTTACAATATGCTGATGATATTCTTATTTATAATTCTAATAGCGATATCGATAAAGCTGGCTCTTGTCTTTCTTTCTCCCTTAATCTTTTGACTATTTGGCTTCACAACAACGGTCTGGAACTTTCTCCATCCAAAAGCAACATCGTTGTTTTTTCTCGTAAAAGATCCACTCCAGCTATAAATATAATTATAGATAATTGTAAAATCCCTGTTAAGGATTCGGTCAAATTCCTTGGTTTAGTTTTGGACAGTAAGTTTAATGGGCGAATGCACTGTGACTACATTGTAAATAGATGTGAAAAAAACTTGAACGCTCTTAGATGTTTAGCTGGTGTGTGGTGGGGTGCCCATCCTTTCAGTCTAAAAATTTTATACAACGCAATAATACGTAGTGTTTTAGATTACGGATCCTTTTTAATTGAACCTGCCAATAAAGCCAGCCTTAAAAAACTTGACCTAATTCAGTCAAAGTCTCTGCGTATCATCGCTGGAGCTATGAAATCTTCCCCTATCAATGCACTTCAAGTCGAATGCGTAGACCCTCCTCTTCATCTCCGACGCCAATTCTTGGCTACTAGATTTTTCTTCCGGGCTCTTCAATTCTCTGATCACCCCCTCATATCAAAGCTTGAACTCCTTCTTCAATATTCCCATACTTCTCGCTATTGGAGATGTAAACAGCTTCCACCGCTCGTCAAAAGTTACTCCATCTTTAAATCTCTTAGAGATCCAATACATAGATCTCACATTCTTCCACTATTTAACTTTGACTATAGTGTTGTTATTTCCCAACCAAAAATAATTTTAAACTTTGACATTTGTAAAGGCGACCAAAACGCAAATGAATATTTCGAAGAACTCCTTCTCAGAGACTGGCGTGGATGGCATACAATTTACACAGACGCATCCAAGCTAACCCAGCAAGATTGTGTTGGATGTGGTGTTTTCCATGCTCAATACGATATAGTTCAAAAGATTAAATGCCCACCTGAATCATCTGTTTTCACTGGAGAATGTATTGCTATACTTGAAGCCGTTAAATATGTTCTTATTTTCAAATTACAAAAAACTATTATTTTCTCAGATTCTCGTAGCTCTCTTCAATCTCTTCTCTCCAACCCCTTTAGCCCTAAATCACACAATCCTATTTTATTACAAATTAAAAACTCAATTTCAGAATGTTATTCCAAAGGCTTTGAAGTTGTACTGGCGTGGATTCCTGGTCACGTAGGTATCAATGGCAATGAACGGGTCGACAAGGTTGCTAAAGATGCAGTGTCATGCGGAGATAAAGTTCCCTTCAAAAATTATTGTCACGATCTTGTGTCCCTTCCAAAATGTTTGCTTTCCAAATCTTGGTCATTATATTGGAGAACCACCAGTAAAACCAAGGGTTCTGGTTTTGCAAGAATCCAACCAATCATTCCGCACAAACCCTGGTTTGCTCGCTTTAAACTTAGCAAGCGCTTTACGTCTATGGTTATACGCATGAGACTAGGTCACTGTTGTATTCCATCCCACTTGAAAAAAATTCATATAAAAGATTCATCGATATGTGAATGTGGCCTGGACGATGGCGATCTAAACCATATCTTTTTTTCATGCCCTTTACTCGACCACTCTTCTCTATTCCAATCGCTTAAATCCTCAGACATTTACTTTCCTACCTATATGCCTGAACTTTTAGCTTCCAATAATTTTAAAATTTATGAAATTCTCATTAACTTCCTTTCACAAAATAACCTCAAAATATAATAAGATTGTCTTATCCTTATATATTTACCCTCTTTTTATATACAAAATATTAACAAATCTAACAAATATGTAGTTGTGTTCTGTCTACGTTACTAATTCAATAATACTAATTTTATTTCAGCTTTACTGGTTTCTTGGACAGCCCTATTTCTAAATTTGTACCATTGCCGCTATTTTTGGTAAATAATATTGACGTGATACTGGCAGAAATGTCCAAAGTAGACAATTGCCAAATATTAAAAAAAAAAAAAAAAAAAAAAAAAAATACATATATTGAATGGACGAGTTTTTATGTACCTTATTTTTTTTAAGAACATAATGTCAAAACAGCCAGTATGTCAAACTGGCCAGTGCGTTTCCTGTTGTGTTACTTTGGTACTCCGATGTTATTTTTGTGTAACTCGCTGGATAAAAGCGTATTTAAACAACTGATATAATAGTAAACCTAGTTTGAAATAAGAACAGTACATACCTATTCAGAAAGTGCGTCAGGGATCGATACTAGACGTGTTGATAACACCTCGTCCTCTAGCAAAAAACTAAACAAAACAAACGCAAAGAGACTCGCACTTCCAAGCAGTTTTCGAGTCCACTGAACAACTCAACACGGGGCACTGAACGTTTTCACACAAAATTTGACGTACCGGCTTTTTCGCGGGCAAAACAATACTGAAAAAAAAAACAATGCGGCAATAACGCGAAGCGCTTTTGAGGCGCCGCTGGCAGTTTTGCTAGTTTCTGTGTTGGAACACAGGTAAATGTTATTCTCGCTTTATTTCAGCGTATTTTATTCTCCAACAAGGAAAGGTATCGCACGGCAGACGCCTCCGTGGCGCGAGCAGTACTGAACGAAAAAAAAAACAAACGATACTAACTAGCCGGCTTCGTAGCGGGCGGGAATCTGGAAAATTACGGCCGTCTCTGTCGCTCGCTCTGATTGGTTGTATCACCTTCTCTTTTTAACGATACAGCCTGAGTTATTGCATTCCTATTTCCCTGTAGTTCCAGATGGTTAAGTGGCTGTTTAATAAACACGCTCGTTGCCGTAAGTGCGTCGAGTTCAGGAGTGACAGAAGATGTCAGCTGAGCGGTTGAGGTTATGTTAGTGTCATGCGCTGTGCTGTCAAACTAAACAAACCGGTGACTTTTGTAGGTTAGAAACTGGTCAGCTCAAATAAACATTTCGATACGACAGTTAGAAATACGTGAAAATTGCACTTCCTGTTGACCTAGAATCATGAAATTCATCAGCAAGTTCTTACAGCACCTGTAGAGGAAAAACTCTGAAAACTGTAAATATATAGTATAATAACAAACAAAAAAGGACTTCTAAGATTTGATTATATTGTTTTTTTTATAGTTACAAGTGAAGCTAATAAGGGCCGGTTTCATAAACATCCGTAAGTTAAATGTCACATACCAAATTTCGGTAAATTTGACCTTATTGTCAAATTTTGGTATGGTAAATTCGACAATAATGGCATTTTTACCGACGGTTTTAACGTACGGACGTTTATAAAACCGGCCCTAAAAGTGTTTTTAAAAGCTTTAATGATAAACGACGCTTAATCATCTACATAACATTATGTTTTATTTATAATATTATTTTTGTGAATTTATTTTTTTGAGAATTATTTGCAATTAGTAACTGACTTGTAACAAAGGTGCTATGAAAAAAAAAACAATGTGCTATAAATAAATATTTTGTATTTGTATATCTACTAGTTTTTTTTAAACTGTTACTTTTGCATTTATAATAAAGTTTAAGAAGTTTTTTTTAAGAAAGTATTAACAAAAACAGTACATACAACTTTATGCCCTATAATTTGAGTTTTTGAAAGTGTGGCGCTTACCATCAGAGGAAAGATAAGCTCGCCCGTTCCTGCTAATACTATAAAGAGTGTTGTATAAAATAATCACAATAATTCTGCCCTTATAATACGGGTCCTGTCATAATTTAGAGAGCAGGTGCTGCTTCATAAAATATCGTAGCAAGTGGCCCTTTCCTACATAAATTATTTGCTTAATTAAGACTTTGTAATAACTATGCTACTGGGCGCCATTCATGTTTAGTAGTTTTAATATAAATCTGGATTCTGTTGCTTATCTTATCTTATCACCCACAAAACATAATACAAGCTCTTTTTTTTTACTTTTTCCATGATAGCGTTTGACCACAAGTCACCGCCGTTTGGCCGCCCTAGATACTGCTGAAGGGACGCGGTGGATGCGTACCTGCGCGAACTCCAGACTGTCCAGGCTCTGAACTGCGCTGAAATCGCTCAGGAAAGAGAGGAATAGCGCTCTCTTGTTTCGGAGACCAAGACACACTTTGGGTCGCTGAGTCTTCGAAGTTAGTTTGATATTTTAGTCGTGGAGGAGTTTGAAAATTTGTCTCTGTCTGTGTCTGAGAAACTGCCAGACATAGCCAGTTTGAAATAAAACCCCAATAGCACGTTGGCAGTCCCTAAATCTAAAAGCTAATAACGTTCGTAGCGCCTGATTGAAACTGCGGTCGGGCGCCTGTCGCGTGACCTAATGAACAAATTGCACAGCGAAAAGTTAGCCATGTAGAGCTCATTTCGTCTACTTTCATACTTACTTTTAGTACTTAGCTACTTCAGTCTTTTTATTACCTTTGACCACATCGTCGCTAAGCATCAAGTGCTTTGTGATCGAACGTAGAAGTAAAAAAAAAGCTAAACGAGAGCTTGCGTTGCTATTATTTCCGTTTTTTATTTCAATCTTAAAGTGTCCGTCACTCTACGCACATTCTCAATTGTAAAACATTATGAATACTACGTAAAAATAGCTTTTACTGCCTGCTTATTTTCTCATTTTATATCATATCACATATATTATGTTTATTTAGAATATGTATTAGTTTAATATTGCATGCACATTTACATTTAGCGATCTAAGCGAAAACTACTTAAGGCTTTTTCGTTCCATTATGTTTGTACCAATTTAGTGTTTTACAGTGTTAGTTTTCCATGCAAAATAAAATAAATAAATAATAAATAAAAACAAAAAACAAAAAAATCTATCTCTAGGGACTCTTATGTAAAAATAACAAATAGCCATTTGAGGCAATTTTTTATCATCATCATCATTATCAGCCTTCCACGTTCCCACTGCTGGGACTCTGGCCTTCTCTCAGAGAGAGAGTATGGGCTATAATCTACCACGCTGGCCCAGTGCGGGTTGGTAGATGTCACATGCCCTTGAAAATGTTGCAGTTCTTGGGCATGCCGGTTTCCTCACGATGTTTTTCTTCACCGTTTTGAGCGATGGCTAATCCACACAATTTTTTATAGTCCTAGTTAAAAAAATAGCTATTATATTTTTGACTATGAATCAAAAACCTTAGCAGTTCACAGTCAAATTAAAAATATTATCGATGTAAAGTTCCAACCAAAGCTAAAAGCAAGCGCCTGATTGAAAACTGCGGTTGAACAGTTTATTGTCACGAAATGAGAAAACCGGGACTGGGATCAAACAGGCCGGAATACTGATTTGTTACCTTTGGTTAGTTTGCTGATGACGTCATCAGGCACATGTCATGCTTAATTGCGATTAATGACAAATAGCGGTGTGCAATTGATTGCCTTAATCGAGATATTTACTAATTAATAGGGTGTAACTGTGTACTAATTAATCGATTATGTAGTTAGTAGGTAACTAATTTTCATTTTCAAAGTTTTTATGTGTGTGTCCCGAAAAGAGGTTCCTGCTGGATAACTGGAAGAGGCGGGTGAAACCGCGGGGTGCAACTTGTATTATAAATGCGAAAGTTTGTGTATGTGTGCGTGTTTGTGTGAATGTTTGTTGTCACCGTAACTACTAAACCAATTTTGATGAAATTTTCAATAGAGATAGCTTATACCCTGGATTAACAAATAGGTTACTTTTTATCCTGAAAAAAGGTTACTGTGGGATAACGGGAAGACGCGAGTGAAACCGTGGGGCTGCTTGTACCTACGAGTAGGTATGTGTAGACTTGAACACCTCTACCTTATACCTAATATCTGTAACCGAACTTATCGAATATAGTATTTTAAATCTTCTTTGAATTTCTTACTAATATATTATTACACCTACATATTACTATTATATTATTGAATTATTGTTTCGAATTAAGATACCTTCACCATTTAAAAATGGTTTGTTATGGAGTATCTGTCACTAATATTATTGATTTTTCGTTTTTTTTATATCCCTACTAAATATTTATATGTCACCATTATTAGTTCTGACTAAGTATTCTGGATCCTCATCATTTTTTAAGATCATAATATGTACCTACCAATACTTAAAGCAAATAAATCATTTCATTTCATATACCTCTACATAATCTGTTTAAAACTATTACAGGTTTTACAGGTTACAAGTCTTTGCAACTCCATCGCAGACGCGTTGCTATGCTGGTTTCTCAGGTGAAGGGTACATTGTAAACATTAACATTCCGCTATTACAAGCCGCAGCGGCGTTGTGGTCCGCTGGACTGTTGCCAGCGGTACCCTTGTTCAGAAACTACAATTACCAAGTGAAATAGATATTAATTTCGGCGAGATACTTGCCGTCTTTGTGTTTAGTCAGGTCACTAACACAGTGTTTAGTATTAGGTTTTGAAACGAAATATTTAGCACGTTTTTGTTTTTGTTTGAGTTTTGATATTTTGGTTCTGTTGCAAGCGCCATGATCACGAGAATACTAAAGGTTTTTTGCGGGTAGGATTGTTGGTAACAACAATCCAAAAAAACCAACAACGTTGTTATAACGGGCAGACAGACGTATCTCGTACATAAAACGCTATTACTCCTACCGGAGATCTCGTAATGCAGAAACGTTAAGTATTCTCGTGATCAGGCGCTTGCAACAGCGCCCAAAATATGGAGAACTCAAACAAAAACATAGTAGGTATATATCCCGTTTCAAAACCTAGTTGTAATGTTAATGTAATGACCATGGTAGTTTAAAGCAGTATATAGCACAGTGTTTGTAATAATATGCCTATTGTTACCTAATCGTCGTAAGCGATGGGGTAGACAATAGACATATTCTTGAGTGGAGACCGCGACTTGACCAATGTAGTCAGTGCTGGATTTACACTTTTGCTGCCCCAAAGCTATAACATTTTTGCCGCTCTTACTGACTTCTGAAATTAGGTACACTGTTCACAATAAAGTTATTTTTTTTTTAGGGAATAATTTAGTTTCTAGTTTATTTTTACAACTTAATGGGTATACTTCTAAGCTAAGAAAAGCAAAGTTTTACTTGTATTCTGTACCAAATATTTTTTGGGTAAATTTTTCCGCCCCCCTAATTTTGCCGCGCTTAGCTTCAGCTTTTTCAGCTTCTATGGTAAATCCGGCACTGAATGTAGTGTAGGACTCCCTGCGACAAGGTGAAGCGGTGATTTGCGCCGAGTGGCTGCCAGTAGTTAGATGGAAAGAGCCAAAGACCGTGACGCTCAGTGACCTACGTTGGGAGAGACCACAATTTTACGCAGTGCTAGAAAATGCTGTCTTTCAAGATGGGTGTAAAAAGAGTTATAAAGAGTCGGAAACGCCCCTATATAGTGTTGCAAAAGGCCAATCCAAGTGGGTATCTCTATCTCTCTAGTATTTAATAAAATTTGGTGAGTCATTTTCTAGGTATTAATGCAGGAACACGCGATATTTCTCACAAATTGAATAATACTAAACCCATTTGTATTTGCGGCGAAAATATAATTTTGTAATTGGCCACATATCGCGGGCATGACTGCGGTGGTGACGTCACAATGCAGGAACGTGTCTCTTGCATGTTTGCGGTTGGTGCTAAATGGGAATGAAATATGGAGGTAAGTAAGATTTGAAATTCCATGGCCATGGAGAGAGACATGCTTGGAGTTTCTTTGCGTGATGAAATCCGAAATGAGGACATTCGCCGAAGAACCAAGGTCACCAACATAGGTTTGTATTTGCAAGTTGAAGTGGCAATGGGCAGGCCACATCGCTCGACGAACTGATAAACGAAGGGGAAGAAAGGTTCTCGAGTAGCGACCACGAACCGGAAGACGTTCTGTAGGTAGGCCCCCCACTAGGTGGACCGACGATATTGTATGAGTCGCAGGGAGCTGGTGGATGCAAATAGCTAATAGCATGATGGCGTTCAAAGGGGAAGTCCTTTCAGTGGACTTCTTCCAACTGATGATCAAGATGGATATTTATCTATATTAGAACTGTAGAACCGTCATGTCCTCTCTATGTTTCCCTTCACCTTTTTGAGCGATGGAAAATCCGCATGAAAGTCAGCTGTGTCAGTGCAGCCAAGATGGGATTTCAACTCTGTATCAACGCCTTATCGCATATGCATATTATATATGCCATCGTTCAAATGGCTAAGGCATTGCCAAAATATGCCACATTTTTCACTCCACCCTTCCCTCTAAACACAAACAATTAACAACAACTACATTGCTGTTTTTATACCCATAATATGTTTACATACGAGCTCGAGTAGCAAAGTACAGGAAACCGGGAGATTATTACGTCAATTACGATACAGTTTCTGGAAATTGAGCAGCGTTAAATATGTACGGGGGCGCGCTGGAACTGCTTTGACCTGTTGATTTTATAGGGAAATTATTTGTTTAGTGTTTTATGAAAATTGGAGTGAAGTTTTATGGTGGCAGATGCTAGGATACTTTGTCTATTAGGCATCTCTACCCAACTGAATCTTGTTACTATCTGTTCCATTGTTCTACTATATTTGGACAGGGAATAACTTTTATATTATCTTGACGGCAGGTGTTTCATGCTTTGTTTCGAAAATGTAAAAAAAAGTCTTTTGCCCAGCACTTATTAGTGTGTTCTGGTAGCAGTTCACCATCCAGACGTAGCGTGGTGCCATCTTCGACCAGTGGACTTGTGGCCAGTAAGATGTCAAAGTAAATACTTTATCAATTTCTGGTGGCGCTTGTACTCCTGTTTCGTATCCTTACCAAAAACGGTAAATGAAAGCATTGTGAGGAAATTGGCATATCCAAGAACCACAACGTTTGGAGACATGAGAAATCTACCAACCCGAACTGGGCCGCAGTGTGGTAGATCCCCACACACTCTCTATCTCTCTCTCTGAAAGAATGCCCGTGTCGCAGCAGTGGGAACGTAATAGGCTGATGGTGATTATGATTGCAATCTTCTTAGAAGAAGATTTATATATATATGGATATATATAATTATAAGAATCAAAGTCCTGATTGACTGATGTCAACGCACAGCCTAAACCGCTGCTCGTAGAAACTTGAAATTTGGAGGGTATGTTTGTATTGATACATAGAGGTGTACTAAGAAGGGATTTTTTGAAATTCTTCCCCTAAAAATGGGAAACTGTAGCCCACGCGAGTGTTACCGTGGGGAACAGCAAGTGCTGATATATATTTCTTCACCGGCATTTCACATAGGTATTAGCGCAGTGCAAAAATAAAAACGACAAAACTATCATTGGCCCATAAAATTCAAAACATTCAACAGGCAGTTCATCTATAAATGCGACCAACAAAACTGTAAGTGATTCAGTTCCAAATGGAACCAACTCAGAATAGAAACAACTAGAATAGAATAAAACTATCTATAAATAGCGCTCGTTCAATATGTAAACGTCTATTTCTGGCCAGGAAGCATTAACGTACAATGGGATAGAGGGTGGGTCTAATACAAAAGTTTTTTTTTACTTACAGGTAGTGTTTGACCGCAAAACACTTATGGTCAAAGGTGCAACACCTGAATTGGGAACGATGCTACGAGAAAAGTAGCTAAGCATATGTTTATAGTAGTGAGTTAACTTATTTAAAACCAAGTTTTCATGTACGAGTATAACATTATTAAAATAAACTAAAACATATTAACTTATGCCATACAAGTATATCAATAACAAAATAAATAAATAAATAAACATAGAACATAACTTTGCTTGCAACAATGTATCAACTTGTGCAGCTTCGATTGACCGTGTCACACATACGTGATCAAGCGGAGACAGGCGTGTGATTAGCCCTCTTTTCGCGTTTTAGACGTCTTTTGACGCTTTTGTGTGAAGAACCACACTTACACATTTTGGTACATCGATGCCAGGAAAGGTGAAAGGGAATTTTAGTTTCAGTTTCAATGCGGTCTAGATCCAAAAGCACTGAAAGCAGAGCTTTCAATTTCACGAACCAATTTTTAGACATATCAAGGATTTGCTTTGCTTTGTAATTTTTAATTAAAGTATATAGCGATAAGTACAGTCAGTAACAAAGGTAGCTGATCATATTTGATTTTCCAAATGTGTTTTACAACTTACCAGCTAGTGTAATACCTTATTACCTGATATAATATAAAAATCTATCTCCTTGTTCGCTTGAAATACCGTTCCCGATGCCCTAAGTTCTAGATTTTCACTGGTTAGTTGTTCTGGGTTGCTATTCTTCCAAATACAAGGCAAGCCACTCACCTTGAGCCGCCAAGTGGACTGTATAGCCGGCCGGAACCGTCCCTTAGATGATCCTGGACACCCGGGTGCAGGTGAAAGTCTAATTTTGCACAACAGCACAGTTAATAGTCCTAAGGTACCAAAAATACACCGCTATGAACCGTTCGCTCTTGAAGTCCGAGGTGCACTGAAGGTCGTCAACAACTACCCTCGGTTTCTCCGGTAAATCGCCGACCGCGTTCGTTGGAATCTCGGTTTGTGACCTACCCGACATTTAAAAGAATAACAACGCCTGAACACTCCTATTCCATACAATTCTTAAAAAGCGGTCGCAATTTTGCTCCAGCAAATAAATTTATCCTAAAAACGTGTTCAGATAAATCGCAGACCAATCTAAAAGTACTATCAAAAAATACATAATTTTTTTATACCACATTAGGCATTGAACCTCTTTATCGTTTCACAATGTGAATGGCGCGTTAGGACTTTCCTTTGATACCGAGGGCTATATACCCACTTAGACCACATTTTTTATGCAAGTTTCCTATACCCATATTAGTAACTAGCTGTTCCCCGCGGTTTCACAAACGTGAAAAGCATCAAATGACCTTCCCCAGGGTTGAAATGTCTAAAATCAAAGTAGCCTAATTTTCTCCTTATAACATTATCTATCCGCGAGTGAAAGTTCCGTCAACAAAAATTCAGAGACTTTTCTGAAACAATGGTGTCGATTCGGTTTTGCTTTCTCTATAACTTAACTAAGTTTGACAGGTCTAAAAGCAATTATCATCATCATCATCATCAGCCTGTATCAGTCCACTGCTGGACATAGGCCTCTCCCAAGGTACGCCACTGAGCCCGGTCTTCGGTTCTTCTCATCCAACTACTGGCAGCCACTCGGCGCAATTCGTCGCTCCACCTTGTCGCAGGGCGTCCTACACTACGTCTGCAAAGTCGCGGTCTCCACTTAAGAACACGTCTACCTCAACGGTTATCGGTTCTGCTGTTTATATGACCAGCCCACTGCCACTTCAGCTTCAGCTAAAAGTAATGCTGTCCTTTTTTTACTTCAATGGTTAGAAAAAGACAGCAATACTTTTAGACCTGTCAAACTTAGTTTAGTTTTAGAGAATGCAAAACAGAATCGACACCTTTACAGAACAAACATAGAACAACTCAGTCTCAACTGTCAAAATTTATATTTCCCTCAAGTCCGGTGGAAAACCGTTGTTAATTGCAACGTTTTCTGTCTCAGCCGGTGGGTTTTGAGCCTCATTTGGCAGTAAAGGAATTTATTTGTCGTAAAACGTTAGTTTCTTTTTATCGTCATATAAAGGTCTTATGGCTTTATAAACCACCTACTGAATATCTGCGTTTCTTCAGCAAACCCTCTAGCTTCGTCACAGAATAGTTTTATTAATATATAGTGCTTTTACCCACAGTTCATTGTCAATATTAAATTAATTAGGTAGTAATTACTACCTAATTTCGACATAACCGATTTTTTAGGAAAGGACTGGCACACTGTCGTCATAGACAGAGATAGATGGAAAGGGCTGAAGGAGGCCTTCACCCCAGAAGGGTCCATATCCAATAGCAAAACTAACTCATACTAACATTTAGACAATAAGTAAATAACTAACCAAACACTAATATGCAAACACCACATTTGAAATGTAAATAAGGATATGGAAATAAAGGCTATTATTATTAATATTACTACCTAATTTAATATTGACAATGAACTGCGATGAACTTTTCGAAAAGGCAAACAGCGAAAAAAATACCATAGATTTGGATTGAGTGAACTTTGTCAATAGACATATTTTGAGAAATACCTTTTTATTTCTAAATAGTTTAGCAAACAAGAGACGAAGAACTTGATAGTAACATTCGCAGGACATTTACAATAAGGTCGTGGGTTCGATTCTAAAATGAGCTTGAGCTTTCGGCGAAGGAAAACATCGCGATGAAACCATATCTTGTGTTGGAGGGTATTTTCTAATACTCGTATGGTTAGTACTACCTAAAAGTTAAGAATCTGTTGCCAAGCACGTATCGGTGTTTTACAGCAGCCTCACTTGAAAGCCAAGTTTACCTAACTAAACAAAATGGTACAAATTAGGAAAGAAAACAAATGGAAAAAAATGGTGTAGTCAAATTATAGGAAGACAAAAATATTTGGTAGAAATCCGTGCAATCAAGCTTAGTTTAGTGTGGTCAGTTCCCAATCCAGGTGTAGGGATGTTAAAAAATAATCTATTTTTATGTTAATCGATTATTTTTTTCTTTTAATCGTTTTTTAATAATCAATTATCTAAATATGAAAAATCGATTATTGATAAATCGATTTTTTACTTACTCTCTAAAAATAAATCGATTTTTTTACCTACTCTCTTTTTTTAAGTAATAAAAGATAATGTTTGTGTTATTGGAGATTAAACCAATGTGTAGCCAAACTACACATTTCAATCGAGCTTTGCAGTTATAAGTTACTTTAGGTAATTTTATTACAATGTACAAAAAAATTCAACTATTCGAATAGTTAGAAAAAAATTATTGAATAAAAATCGATTATATAAGAAATTGATTATTTTTTTATTTAAATAATCGATTTATTTTAAAGAGATGTAAATCGATTATTTATTAATCGATTTTTTTATCTCCAAGTCACATCCCTATCCAGGTGTAGACGCAACCTTTGACGAAATCAGTATATAGCATCAGGTGACTTATTGCCAAACGCTACCCTTAGAAGTAAAAAAGGTCGGTTTTTCTTATAGCGTAGAAAACATTGGTCATAATTAATCTTTGAACCGCAGAAGGAGTTGGTTACCCTCCACGGCGTAGAATTTTAATCTCAGAGTTGAAAAGTACGTCGAAAACGTTAACAAGCTCAAGAAATCCAGTACAAACGAAGTTCATCTAAAGTTAGGGGATGAAAAAGGTTTCTCTAGTTATCAGTTCCTTTTTACAGGGTGTGACTTAGGGCCTTTTGAAAAGCGGCAATTTCTAGTTAAGGTACTTTTTATTCAAATTTAAAACGAGGAATTCTTATAACAATTCAGGTGCAACATGACAATTTGATTTGAATCAAACAGTTTTTTGCAGATAATAGATTTTTGTCACTTTAGGAGGAGAAATGTACTCTAAAACTCCAATTTAAAACCGTAATACTTATCTACAACGTTTTTTTTTCTATAATGAGTAATCGAAAAAATTAACCACAGAAACCATGCACAAAACAACTACTACAGGTGATTTATAGTTCTGCAAAATACTTACAATTGCTATCCAATATGTGCTCCCCAATATTAGGCATTGTTTATTGAGAGCTATAAAAATAAAAATACAATGAATATTATTAAAAAAAATGCTTCGAAAAATCAATAAGGAAATACATGCAGCGTTGGAATTATTTCCAACAATGCTGATTTATCTTTCCCCATCGTTTGCCTCCACCCAGACCTCCTTATTAAGTCCCTGTATTTCGTTAGTTGCAGTTAAACTAAGAATAATCGCTGCCCGCCGAGAACTGCAGTTCTAATTAGCTAGAACTTCTTGAAAAATTATACACAAGCCCGTGCGGAGGGCGGTGTTCTGGAAATCCGCACTGACATGTCACCTGTACAGAGCTGTTAAAACCACTGTGCCCACACATTTTTGGCATCAATTTTCTATGTGTCAGTAAAACTGGCTCTCAAGTGAAATCTCACTTGAAAGCCAGTTAAACTAACACCTGAACATTAATGGTCTTTGTTAATAAAAGTGCAAGCATTTATTTTGTTTCATATATTTGGATATTCTCGTTTCATTGCACTTACCTGAATGTTAGGTCTTTTACTTAATTTTGTTTCTTGTTTCAGATTTATTTTGATAACTCAGTCCCAGTACAAGTTTGCGTGGCGTCACCCTCGACAAAATCGTTGCGTTAAATCATGTGACTGGCAGTTAAATGCTATCCAACAAATAAAAGAAATAACTGGAAAGGTGAGAATGACAGATTGTTTGTCAACTATTTTAAGGAATATTTATTTCGAGAGGTTTTGGTATATAATCCATCATGGAACTAAACAATGTCGAAAAAGCGCTGATGGTGACGCCACGGATTGATGTCAGAGCATTTTCAAGCACCCAGCAGTCTTTCAGGAGACCTTGTTCCCATTTGTCTTTCTGTGGACAAAAAATAAGAACATAAGACAAAAGTAGTCTGAAAAAAAAAACAAAAAAAAATTCATATATTTTTTCGTCTCGATATAATTCCCAATTAGCACTTCCTATTATATCGAAGCTCTAGTAATTGCCTTTCAGTAAGTCTATTCGCTGACTTCGCCGACACAGATGTACGACCACAGTTCCACTCTCGTCAGATAAGCGCGGTTTGAACCCTTGAGGGGTTGGAAAAGTAAGGGTGTTCTTGACGTTTTTTGCACGGCAAAATTCACTCCTTACTTTGGCGTCGTTAATGGCTTTGGTTATATAAGCTCAATGACCTTGAAAACGTTCGTGGAAAGAATTACAAGTGATAACGAGAAAAGTTCCTAGAAGACTGCTGGATTTTACCCTCCCTACAGTTTTGATGTAGTGTTACATAAGACTGTTTTGCAGAGTCCACTTGGGTCCATATTTACCACATAATATCAGTTCGGCATTGTGTCAAAATAACTACGTGGTAGACTGGTAGTCTGAGGTTGAGGGGATCGAGATGTCTGGAAAGATATTTTAAACACTATCAAAATGCGTAAACTGCAGTACCTTGGCGACACTGTGAGGAACGAAAAGTACCACACGGAGAAAAAAGACCTTCCGAAATACCGTTTTCCTTCCGAGTCAAAAGGGAAGGACTTGTGATTCAAAAGGAAAACTAAGGTAAAAAAGGAAGGAATCAGTCTTGGAAGGTAAGACTCAGAAGGAAAGTCAGATTTTTTTTCTCAGTGCAGCTACTCCAGCTTATCATGCAGGGAAAATCCAAGGAAGGAGAAAACCTGGAAGAACCTCACCTCATGGCAAATCTCCGGGCTTGGTTCAAAATGGGCAAACGATCCCTGTTCCGAGCAGCAGCATCCAAAATTAGGAGAACCCTAATGATAGCCGACCTCCGGTAGGAGATGGCACCGCAAGAATAGGAGGGAAGGTAATTGGGGAGATATTTGCCCTGCAGTGGGCAAAAAAAACTTGGTGACCTGGTTTACGTAACTAACCCCATCATGCACTAAGCTATACTCTGAAAAATACTTAACTTTTCCGACACAAGTAAATTATATTTTCAGTACGAAATGCGGTTCAAAAAGCGATAATTTGCTTTATAACACACGATATAGTTGGCTGTACTCCAACAAACTTATTTCAAAAGAAATTCTTGTAATTGCGTGTTTTGGTGAAACTTGGAACTGTTTTGAATGTAAAAACAACACGAATGAGAAGTTTTCTTTTAAATGGTCTTTAGTCTTAACTCAACAGTAAAATAATGCAGGTTGTTACTTACGTATATTAATAATTACCTTAAATCCATCTTCATTTTTCATAGACTTTCATCCAGAGCGTATGAGGTCTTTTTGAGGCAAAGTTGCGCTTCCTTGCAGTGCATATGGGATCTTTTCAGCCTCACAAAAGTTTTTTATTTCTACCCTATAGCTCGAAAGTGAAGTGTGACTTTTATATATTTGTCTCTGTCATACTCATAGAAATGTTAACATAGTCGCCCCCACAGAGTGAAAGAACGCGACTTTGACAGCCGCACCTGCGAGAAGTCTTATCTGTGTGGCTTGTTAGAACTCATGACGCAGTGAACATGTTAATCCTAATAATCCTACTAATCATATCATACTTAACATTATAAATGCGAAAGTTTGTGTCTGTGTGTGAATGTTTGTTACCACGTATCACCGTAACTAATAAACTAATTTTAATGAAATTCGGAACGGAGATAGCTTATACCCTGAATTAACACATAGGCACTTTCATCCCGGAAAAGGTTCCTGTTGTACAACGGGAAGTCATGGGTGAAACCATGTGGCGCTACTAGTAAGTAATTATTATAAATGCATAAGTCACTTTGTCTGTTTGTTACTTTTTCACAACTAAACTGCAGAACAGATATCGGTGTCGATTTGGTTTTGCATTCTCTGAAACTAAACTAAGTTTGACAGGTGTAAGAGTAATGCTGTCCTTTTTTACTTCAGTGGTTAGAAAAAGACAGCAATAGCGCAAGTATTTGTTCCGTTTCTGGGTGTTGTGGATCCCCGATCCTCGTAGTTTCTGATACCCTAGACACAGGGAAACCTAGTTAAGGGGCAGAGCCTATGTATGTGATTGTGCGGGCATTATTTATAATACTATTAGACCTGTCAGATTTAGTTTAGTTTTAGAGAATGCAAAGCCGAATCGACACCATTGATTAAATTGAAACGAATGGGTTCTTGCTGTTGCTACGACTTTATTTTTCGTAACAGTTATCATATTTGAAGCACAACGTAGAGTTTATATATGGGTTGAGATGAATACTTGAAGCAGGAGAGAGATCACATGAAAGTTTCATGTAGCCTGTGTTTACTTTGAAGCCTTTCAGTTGTTCAAACATACTGCTAGGAGCCGCATGCTTTCCTTTTTTTGTGGGACATTTTCGTAGTTTAGCCTCAATATACACGGAGACTAGATGTCTGGCCTAGCTCCTAACTCCTGCCTAACTTCTGCCTAATGTTACCCTGGTTACAGAGTATGGTTACAGAGTATGGTTACAGGTAAGGTTTTGTCTAGTAAAAGAATGGTTTACAGAAATAATACTACGGTATATTCAATGAAATTACTTGCTTTGTCACAATATTGCTTAGCAATTATTCGGACGGACATAGAGCTGTTAATGAATATTCGCCAATAGCGCGAGCACATGTCACGTCGCATGCCGTCCTTCTCCCACACTATAAATATGCGATTGGTCCCGGCGTACTCAGTAGTTGCATACGCGCGCCGTGCTGCTTGCGGAGGGCGCCTTCCGCGCCCCCCCCAGCAGCCCGGTGGAGTTGTCAAGGTTACTTGACCAACAGCATTAGTCCCATCAAAAAAAAAAAAAAAAAAAAAAAAACCGTGCTGCGTGGTCGTGCGTGTGCGCTGCGCGGTGCGCATGTGGCCACAACAGTAGTATTTACTTATTTAAATATTATTACTGAAACAACGGTATTATTTCCCTGAATGCTAGTTATTAACCTTTTAATTTTAAGATGCACTTAATTCATCATCATCTTCAGCCGTTCCCACTGCTGGGACTCTGGCCTTCCTTTAGAGAGTATGGGCTGTAATCTAAGACGCTGGTCCAGTCAGAGTTGATAGCAGCGCTTGATTGCCTAGCATAATTATACTATTTTTATATTTTTTACAAACGTAGAAAATATTTTATAGTATATTTCACCCGCGTGCGTGCGCGTGCGTGGTTTAAAATTGACAAACTTTCATCCCCTATTTTATCCCCTTGGGAGAAGAATTAATCAAAATCCTTTCTTAGCGGATGCTAACGTCATAACATCTACCTGCATGCGAAATTTCAGCCCGATCCGTCCAGTGGTTTGGGCTGTGCGTTGATAGATCACTATGCCAGTCAGTCACCTTTGAGTTATATTTTTATATAGATTTTTGCCTTTAAAACCTAACTTAAATAAAATAAAATATTTATATAGATTTTTGCCCTTATTTAATTTATCTAACAGCCTCATAGAAGAATGCAAAATACTTAGATCACAATAAATGTTTACAAATATTGTTGTTTACAAAGCGATATTTTAAAAGACGTTTCTAGAAATCTGCTTTCTTTCGTTTACTACTTACTTACATTGGTCAAACTCTCTCGAAAGAACAAGTTTATTATGGCCACACTACCCTACTACGTACTGGATTATACCGCGATCACATTTTGAGAACGTGAATTGATTTTCAATGAGCTAAATATTGGTAAAGCGAACGGTGGTTGTATGTTTGTAATATACTGGACAGACGCAGAAGTTACAATATAATAACAACAACGCCCACAATATCTGACTGAATATCTCTGACACCTAATTTACAGACAGAAAATAAAAACTATGTAAACTATGTAAAAATCCGGTAAGTATATGGCATTGACGATGCAAACACAATCTGTTGGCACACAGCAGTAACAACAAATTGTGTAGTCAGTAGGCCAACCAAAGGTTATTCTGAAGTTGCAGTCTGAAATTTCCTGCAATTTGTACAATAAAATAAAACACATATTATTATGTTCCAAAATCTGTCTCTAAGATGCCACTTGACGTTTCATTCGTCCTAAACCCTACCAAGAAACGGAGGAAACAAACGGAGTAATATCACTTTGGCAGCAATTCTTTCCTAATTTTTACCTTTTCGTGTTTTCTCTCTCTCTCTCTCTCTCTCTCTCTCTCTCTCTCTCTCTCTCTCTACGTGACATTCGCAAAATTGTGGCAACACCACAGAGGACACCCAACTAATAAGTTGAAGTTGAACCTGCTCGGTTCGCGCCGAATTATCGGACAAATATTTTCATGTTGGGCTACAGATTGCACCGCGAGTAGGCTCCTTTAAGAAGACGACTTCGAGATTTAATTGACTTCCTTTTTTTTAAGTTACAACCATTTTTCTCCTGATCTGTTAATAAAATAACAAAGACTTGTTAATACCACAACATACTATAAAGTACAAAACTGAAGCTATTTTTTGAAAATGTTTCCTTAATTATTTTAGACGATCGTTTTTATCGTTTTCGTTACTGTCAAATCGACATGAGATACCCCCTCCGTCGCCAGCGGGGTGAGGCTGTGGATGACAGGGCCTTAAGCAACATTTTTCCGTAAAAAGTTGTTTAACCATGTAACATGACGCGTACATAGTAATCGTGTTTCTACAAATGAAAACCGCGCACTTTTAATTGAATTTCCTCATTTCTAGGTATCGTTTTAGTTCCTTTCGATATGCGCTGGATAATAGAGTTTCTGGTTATTTTTGTGAGTTTTATATACCTACTGTAACTGTAGCCATTATCAGACGTTCCGTGAAGCTACCTTCAACTGTGTTCATTGTAAATGTGATCGCGCCAAAAAAATTACTTGCCGAGCGTTCCTTGCCTCTTCTTTTGCTGGCGTAAGGAGGTTGGAACAGGCGAAGCTAGTTCTATGTTTGACGTTTTAAAGTGATCACATGTGTCCTACCAAATAAATATATTTTGCCTTTGATTTTGACTTTGATCGAGTTCTGTACGATATGCCGAATCGACCAGTGTGAATAAATTGAATGAAGAATGTTTCATCAACTTTGTGATGGTGGTAGGACATTTTCTAATGATAGTCTGTCACGAAGCACCTAATCGGTGTAATGAAATATTCAACGGCTGGTACTCAAGATTGAAAGTTGAGGAACTCGACGGGTGTGAAATATTGGTGTGGTTAATTGAGAGTTATAATTATAGGTTCGAGTCCAAGCATAGCGTGGTGGCACAACAAGTGACTTGTAGTCAAACGCTGCCCTGTAATAAATTAAAAGAAGGAAAAGGGAGTGTCCATAACATTGCACATCAAGTGACTGCACAATTGATTGTATCGGTATTTACGATAGTATTTCACAAAATCTATCGAATTTATCGATATATTTTTATATCGATAGTGTCATATATTTTTTTAATTTGATTGTTTCAGCTTTGTTTTAGTCCAAAATTAAATGATGCCCGCCGTGACACTAAAGAAGAGGAAACCGGCAATTTTCTCTATTGGAGAAGATGTACGTGTAATCAAGCCTTTTTGTGTTAGGTTGCTTCATCATCATCATCATCATGGGTCTATTGCGTTTCTATTGCTGCTGGGTCGCAGGCCTTCCCTCAGAGAGTCTGGCCCAGTGCGTGTTATTAAATAATAATAATAATAATGCCCACACAATCACATACATAGACTCTGACCCCTAACTAGGTTTCCCTGTATCTAGGGTATCAGAAACTACGAGGATCGGGGATCCACAACACCCAGACACAGAACAAATACTTGCGCTTTTTTTTCAATGCACAAATATTTGTCCTGTAGCGGGAATCGAACCCGCAACCTCACGCTTCACAGTCGGCTTTCCGCCCATTGTGCCATATCGTCGTCGTTAGATGTCACATACCCTTGAATATTGTGGTTCTTATGGGCATGCCAGTTTTCTCACGATATTTTTCCTTTTTTATGTTCCTGGCGGGTGAAATCACGGGGAACAGCTAGTATATTATAAATGTGAAAGTATCTCTCTCTCTACTTATTGTCTTTTCACGCCTAAACCGCTGAACAGATTTCGATGAAATTTGGTATGGAGGGAGTTTGAACCCAGAGGAAGGACATAGGATATTTTT
This sequence comes from Opisthograptis luteolata, assembly GCA_931315375.2. NCBI lineage: Eukaryota > Metazoa > Arthropoda > Insecta > Lepidoptera > Geometridae > Opisthograptis > Opisthograptis luteolata. Next base: position 8,003,536 of record OV928053.1, on the reverse strand, counting down.
TTTTAGTGGTGAACTAAAGTTGAATTAGTTAGTTTAGTTAAGTAAGTTTAGTTTAGGACTAAAGTCCACGCGGGTGAAACTGGGCATTGATATATAAAGGCATACACGGAGAAAAAAGACCTTCCGAAATACCGTTTTCCTTCTGAGTCAAAAGGGATCACAACCAAAGCAGACCAGACCCAGAAGCAGCACCCGTTCACGGGTTGACGCATGTGCCAGCCATCGCTCTCCTCGACCATATGAGAGGGAAGAGGGCGACCCTTGGAAGGTAAAGACTCAGAAGGAAAGTCAGAATTTTTTTGTCAGTGTACGTAAACCTCACGCGCTAAGCCTTATGAGCTTGTTACTTCTCTGAATTGTTTGATGTTGAATTATTTATATTTCTTTTCAGCTGACGACCAAAAATGTGAGCCTTTCAAAACCTTCCAAATGGATTGCAATCGGTGCGTGTGTAGTGCAGATGGAGTGTCGTATTGCACCAAGATGGCGTGTATTCAGAAGGTGAGAAATGCATGCCATGTACCTACGCTTGCAAGGAAATACATTACACGTCCTAGCTCCGCATTCTAGAATAACGCTCAAGCGATAATCAGTACATGAGCACAGATTTGACGCCGTCAGTTCATACAAATACGTCATCATCATCACAATCAGCCCACTTCAGTCCACTGCTGGACATAGACCTCTCCCAAAGTACGCCACTGAGCCCGATCTTCGGCTCCTCTCATCCTACTGCTGCCAGCTATTTTGCGTATATAGGCAGGTATGTCATCGCTCCACCTAGCCGGAGGGCTACGTTTGCCGAGACGCGGTCTCCACTCAATCGTATCTGGGTCATAAGATGAATGTCATAATGTTTGCATTAAATGATTGATTATTGAGTATTGATAATGAAAACTTACTGTTTGTTTCAGTTGTTAATGCGACCACGACCTAAATCAAGCACATTAACGGGGTCATCGAACCGTTTGAACCCCAATTTCTACGATTTTATTTAAAGTGCAGTATACTTGACAACAACAATATGTGAACTATAAATATGCCTTATAGTAAAGATAAAATCCATATATCTTAACATGATATCTTAGCATTGCGTTACTCAAACCCTAACCGTATAAACATTATCACTTAATCATCATTCTTTTAGTATTCAGGTGACACTAATTTGAACAGTCGCCGTGACTAGCAATAATATTTCGATCAAAAATACCAAATTGATTAATGATAACAGGCGCGATAAGAGCGTCAGCATCGCTATGTCAACGGACTACGAAACCGATACCAGTGGCCAACCCTAGCATTCAATAAAAGACAAGAGTTAAATTAAATCGGAATAAAGCTCATCCACACACTATCGAGTCCTGGATATCCCACACGCGGATCGGATCGCTTTTACGCGCTCATTTCTCCCGCATACTTGCTAAATGTGGAACGAGCTTCCCGCAAGTCTTTTCGCAGTGCTACAAACGGCGGTCCTTCAAGATGGGTGTGAAAGGAGTTCTTAAAGGTCGGCAACGCATCGGCAATTACCCTGGTTTTGCAAATGTCCGATCGACGGTGGCCGCTTTCCATCAAGCGATCCGTTTACCAATCTTTTTCATATAAAAAATAAACCTAGTTATTATATTAGTTAGAAACCTCATGCATAATTAATTACAAAGTAACAATGTAATATCGGTATAAATGTTAAAAACAATAAATTTCGGTTTCATTTCTTGAATCTGTGATTTTTAATGCTGCTTCCGCATTTCCAATTGTTCCATTATTTGGCAACACTTGAAATGTTTGACAATATGTGATCTGTGAACTGGATGGAGTCTTAAAATACGCATGATTTAAATTATTATAGAGTGTAAACTCATGCATTACAACTGCTCTTATAAAAGTTTGAAAAAAAGTTTATTAGATATTTTTGAAAATTACTTACAAATAATTATAACTAAAAGTGACAAACCTTCCCTAGGGTCCAAACTATGTATATACGAAATTTAAGCAAGATTGGTTAAGCAGCTTAGCTGTGTAAAGGTAACAAACAAACGCATTACCAATATTAGTTTTTGTAAGAATGACATAAAACTAATGGTAAGCGCCACACATCCCCCTAGCAATAATTGAATCAAACTACGCTACACTCGTTACCAACAGATGGAAAAAACGCCTAAAGAAAACAAACAAATAATCTTATCGTAATTAATTCTTTAAACAACCGATAAAACTTTATATAAAACGATACTTCAACGCAATCGATAACACAGTACCTTATTAAATTTCGAAACAAAATGTCAGGCTTAAAAATTGAAGGTGATCTAACTCAAATAAGTGACTGTCAATTAGAATACATCAAAAATGTAATTAAACAACGCGGGTACAAAGATAACAAGGTCACCATCGAGCCAGTGGGAAAGGCAGGTGATAACTATGTCGCTAACGTTAAAAGAATCACTGTTGAAGATGATAAAGGTGGCGTCTTCAAAATGGTAGCCAAGGTAGCGCCCAACCACGAAATGCTCAGACAAGCATGCAACACTGAACTACTATTCCGTAATGAGCACGTAATGTACACAAAAGTACTACCAAAGTACACGCAACTGGAAAAAGCAGCTGAGGTCCCACCAAACGAGAGATTAAGATATGCTATCTGCTACGGCTCTTCTCAAGATGCTCCCAATGAAGTAATCCTTTTGGAAGACCTGAACGAGTCCAACTTCGTGATGCTGGACAGATTTGAGCCCATAGGAGTTGATTGTGTGAAATCTGTGCTGAAAAATTTCGCTTTACTGCATTCGTTGTCTTTCGCTTTGAAGTATAAAGAACCTAATGTCTATGAAGAACTTGCACAAAGTCTATACGATATGTGGTCTGATATAGAAAATAAAGAAGAATCTATCCTGTACTTCAAACAAGTGGAGGCTAGTGCAAGTCAAATATTAGACAGTGATGTTCATAAAAGAGCTGTTTTGGGAGCTGTGACCAAATCCTTGAAGGACTATGCGAAAATTGCAAAGTATGATAGGTATAGTAAACATGCTGTGATACAACAAGGAGATTCTTGGACCAACAACATCATGTTTAAGTTCGATGTAAGTATATGAATTTCTTACCTGTATCATTGGATATCTTTTTTAGGGTTCATACAGCTTCTGACAAAATAGAGACCCTTTTATGGTAACGCTTGTGTCTGTCTGTCTGTCTGTCTATCACAGCTTATTTTCTTCGAATATTGAACGAAAATAGTGACCTTAGTGTATTTTCATATATAAAGTTGCATATATAGAGTTAGATGACCTAATTACGAATGTGTGATATAAATTAAACGAATTCTGATTTAAGGGGCATATTAGAAATTTCAAAAAATACTACTGTTTTTTGTACAAGATTTTTTTTACATATTACAGGGTAGCGTTTGACCACACGTCACCTGATGTTAAAAGGCGATATCATTGAAGGTGATGCCACGCTTCGCCTGGGTTGGGAACTGGCTCTCAAGTGAAGCTGCCGGAACATACAGATAGGTACTTGGCGACAGATTCCTAACTTGAGATTTTGAGGTCATTTTTGATGTATAAAATGTAATTGAAACTTAATCTTACAAAAATGCTTTGAAAAATGAATTCTATTTTTATATTTCAATGTCGTTTTCCTTATTTCAGGGTGACACACTCTTGGAATCAATCATGATCGATTACCAGGTATCAAAGCCAGCCAATCCAGTATCCGACCTTCTTTACATGATTTTCAACTGCACAGATTACAAAATGAGGAAAAACCACTTTTACGATTGGATCGACTATTACCACAGCGAATTAGACAAAGCACTGTCAAACTACGGCTTGAAGTCTAACTTCGTCTACCCGAGAGACCAACTAGATGTCGACCTAAAGAGGTACGGGCAAACCAGCTTCGGGCAATCGATTCTTCTGTCGGGAGTACTATCGATGAAGTCGGAGGAAGCAAGCAATATGAAAGCAGCACTGGAATCCTTTGACATACAAGAATTAGTTAAGAATGCCGGCATAAGCGACAAGAATCCTGAAACTGTAAAACTGTTTAAGGAGAAAATCGAAGGGCTTATCGAGAGCTACTATGAGTTTGGGTTACTGAATAATTGAGTAATTAATTTGAAAGCAATAGTTACTGTTCGTTACTAATTCAGGTGTAGCACGCCGCCACTTAATGTTAAGTTACTGATGCTAAAATACTAAACGTTAAGTTTAAAAAAGTGTTAAAAATGTATGTCATTCATGCCAAATATCTCTTTGTACAACATAGAAAATAATACCTTCCTTTGGGGCAGATGGGAAATAGAATAGGTAGGTATTAAATTTGATATCTTTAGAAACAACATAGACATTTACTATGACCCTTTTCATTTATTTACTGCACTTTAGTTTTGCGTCGTATCACATGACAAGGTAAAAAATAACGTTATTAAAAATAAAAAATCTTGAATTTATCATTATGTATTTTAATTTTATGGAACCATACATGAAATGGGCAGCTAGAAGTGGTCAAAACAAACGGTCTCAGATAAACTGAAGACTACATCTAAAAACGTAGCGGGAATCAAACCTGTGACCCTTTCTTTACTACTTACAGGGTAGCGTTTAACCACCAGTCACCTGATCTTAAGTGTCGATGTGGTGCCACGCTACACTTGGACTGGGAACTTGCTATTTAAGCTAGACTGCCGGAACACACCTTTATGGTGCTTGGCGGCAGTTTCTTAGTAGGCGAGTAGAACTAGAAAATGCCCTGAACACAATCAAAATCAATGACGTCAATTAATCGGTAGATAGTAATTGATGACGGCGTCGATGAAGCATGCTTGCCAAGAAGATACCTATCCTATTATAATCCAATCCAAGTTTAACTATTGTATGTACCTGATCGATAAAACGTGAGAGACACACGAAAGTACGTTGTGTTATTAATATTGCCAGGCGTTGAAAATAACCTACTCATTTTAATTATATATACTATTGACACGCCTGCCTTCTCAGGTAGGCAAACATAAGACGGGTCTTATATCTATATATTATAATCCTTAGATTTCAAAAAACCAGGCAAATGGTAAAGCGCTATCGATATAAATGGTAAATGTTTTTCCCTACCACGAAGCGTTTTGCTTCCACATTCATCATGCGCACATCTAAGGAGTGGTCCCGAAAACAACAATTTGGGTAGGTATCTTCAAGACAAGAGTGAACAGGTTCACTTCGTGACGCGGGACAAAAGTAATAAAAATAGCGAATTATGTAATATATTCTATTTTGAAACTAAAGCAAGCCAAATTCACAAAAACTATCCGCTAATTCCTCAACTTTGATTTTGAACATTTCAAGTGATTCTTCATCTCTCGTCATCATCATATCTAAAGCACTCCCCGCGTCAGTGTCTGTTTTTTCCATGAGCTCCTTCATTTTCTCTGCTTCCTCTGTTTTTTTAGTAACAACACTTGACACTATGATTGCTGTAGCGAACACAAACTTTCCATATATCTTCATATCGGCATCTAGTCTATCTCTTGGGTATACAAAATTGGCTTTTAAACCGAAATTGCTGAGGGCTTTATCGAGTTCATCGTGATAGTAATCTATGTATTCATAGAAATGTTGCAATCGTTGTTTGTGTGTCGTACTATTAAATAGCATGTACATTATGTCATAAGCTGGGCTGTTCTCTTTCACCATTTGGTAGTCAATCAGCACACATTCTACCGCACTGCCATTCTGAAACAAAATAATAAACAATATTAAACTAACTACAAATTCTCTGGCAAAGTCAATTTTTACTTTAGAAATGCATATAGTGTACCAAATTATCAAGTGACGAAATCGCCACCTAACATCAGTTAACTTAACTACTACCATATAAGACATTAAAAAACCTAACAAAGTCCGGGATTCGCCCGATTAAACGGTGATGGCTCAGTAGTAGTGACGTCGGCTTGCGATCCTTAGGATGCAGGTTCAAATCCTACGATGAGCTTGAGCTTTCGGAGAAGGAAAACATCGTGATGAAACCTTATATTGGTGGTAGAGTATTTTCTAGTCCTCGCAATACATAATTATATCATACGCTCGGTTATGAATTTTCCCTAAATCCTTACACTTGCACCTTAATCCATAAACATTTCCATTTAAAATATTATGTAGTCTTATTATACCTATATTTATTATATTGTTGGTCCTACTACCAACATAAATCTTATTAGTAAAGCTTATTATAACATTTCGGAATATTTAGATGACAAAAAAGCTTGGGATTTTAGTGAACTTGCTCCAATTCAATCAATTAGTAATAAGAATAAAATATCTAATAGAATAAAATTGACAATGTGATCGCGCCTGTTCTTTTGCCGGCGTAAGGAGGTTGGAACAGGCGTAGCTAGTTTTAAGTTAGACGTTTTAAAGTGATCACAATGTATCCCATTGAATAAAGTAGGTACTATTGAATTAAATTGAATTGGAAAAAATCATAATTTTAATTTGGTTCAGCTAAATTAACGAGTAAACATTATTCAACGCAGACACTGGAATTGATAGCTATCTCTTTTTTCGATAATTCTGAATTCCAGTGATTACATTTTGATTAATTACTTAATGACTCACTGAATTAACTATTTGATAAGTTGTCTAATGTATACAAAGTAGTTTTCTTTTAAATTATGAATAGATGCGCATTTGACTACAGTCTCGCCTGATGGTAAGATATGATGAGGTTGATGGAGCATGCATGATGAAGTAAAATAAAATAGTCCTATTACCAATGGGTAACAAAACAACAAATACTTTATCTCTCTGAGAGAAGGCGAGAGTCCCAGCAGTGGGAACTTAATAGGCTGATGATGATGACGATGATGAACAACAAATAACTACAATGGGTAACGACAATGTTAGTAAGCGTTAAAAGAGTAATCTTGCACGCATAAGTAAAAATCTATCTCTATAAGAATAATTACTTAGTCCTAAACGTAGTCTAGTCAGTTTTTACAAAAAATCCACAACATCCAGACAATCTATGACAATATTTAATCGAATTTCATGTAATGCTCATCATCATTATCAGCTGAAAAACGTCCACTGCTGAACATAGGCTCTTTGAACGACACACTCCTGAGACGCTCTCGTGACTCTCACAACCAACAGCAACGAGGCGTGAGACTAACAGAATCAGATGTTATATAATACTACTCACTTCAAATCTAAACATAATGTTGCTAGTCCATCCATCTCCTTGTTGTATTACTGTATATTTGGATACTTTGGCTAATTTTCGTAGTTTGGCATCATAAGTGCGAGCATTGCCAAGCGCTCCCTTGATAACTCTCTTACATCTATCATCAACAACTTCCAAAGCTTGCGCTTCGAGTTGATTTAGAAATTGCATAGTGTTCTCATCAAACCCATCAATATCTAGTATAGGAGCCAAATATTTATGAAAAGCCGCGTAGGTTTCGGGTTCTTGGTGCCTAATCGAAAAAGACAAAGCATGATAAATGGCAAAATTTCTTAACACCAATTTCACATTTTCGTTTGACAGTGGCTCAAATCTATCTAAAATATCGAAGTTTGATTCCTTCAGGTCTTCGAGTAGAATAACTTCGTTCGGTGCTTCGTTTAACGAGCCGTAGCATTTTGCAAATCTGAAACGCTCCGTTTCTGGTATCCCTGCAGATTTTTGTTTCTGATCAAACTTCGGGAAGACCTCCGTGTACATGAAGTGTTCATTTTTGAAAAACTGGATGACACCCATAGCGCGTAATTTTGGATTTTCCGGAGCCAACTTTGCTATCATTTTAAATACCACATCATTTTCTTCTACAGCTATCCTTTTAACGCTTGCTATGTAATTATCTCCTGCTTTTCCCACTGGTTCAATTACCACTCTGGATCCTTTAAAACCTTTTTTTTCAAGAACTTCACTGATGAAATCCAATTGGCGCTCCCTTGCTCCCTGAAGATCACCTTCAAAATTAATACGGGACATTTTTAAAAACCTTAATTAGTACTGTTCGTTGAATAAATTATTTAGTAATAAATCAAAGCCTCAATGGACACTTCAATATATATTAAGATTTATCTGAGAGATAATTTAAAAAGGTGCTGTCATATTCATTCATCATTATAGTGATAAGATAATCAAAAATGGTTTCTTTTTTACACAATTTTACCTTTGAATGTTCTTAGAAACGTAGCATGAATCGATTTGTTTTGATTATTATCGGTTATAGTCTTTAATCATCAATTTATTACTCCCAATAAGTTTTGACTAATGTTTCGCCCATAACAAATTCATGATTGTATGATAGAAGTAACATCTAGTACTAGAAAGCGACTGCAATTACACGTTTTTCTTTCTATACTTTTATTATTAAACTAGCTGACCCGGCAGACTTCGTAATGCCTCAGTCGAAATATCAAAAAATCAATCAACTTTATTGAACACCAGTAAAGTTCAAATTGACTCTAAATTTCATTTAGAAAACGTTTATATGGGAAAAGGAAAGCGCTGTTTCTAGGATTTCCTGGAATTTTTTCTAATTTTTCTCCCCTTTTAAACCTTCCCTAGACTTCCACGAACATTTCAAGACCAAAATTAGCCAAATCGGTCAAGCCGTTCTCGAGTTTTAGCGAGACTTACAAATACCATTTAATTTTTAAAATGAGGGGACTATAATAACATGTGAAAAATACCTTTTTTTTTAATTTAATTAAAATTTGACGTATATACAAAGAAAAAAACGGTTGGAACAAATATACAAAGAAAAAAACCACAAAAAGGTAGGTTTCTGTAAATTTTATTTATTTACTAGCTGTGCCCCTTGGATTCACTCGCGATGCTACATAAAAGTCCATCCAAAGATTCCGTAGCAATTATTTAATTTTTAAAGAAAGGCTGTCTTCTGTTTAGGTATTGTGACGATAGATGTATATTTTTTCGATACCAGTTACAGATAAACATGGTTGTAATTAACTCAATTTATCAGTTTTATCTTGTTAATGTTAAAGATAATTGATGTTTTTATCTAGACACACTTCGTTGTAGATTGTATTATCTTCAAAATACTTTGATCTGTGACTAAAAGAAAAATGAGGGATAAAATTTCAATTGATTACTAATTCTATTAGATAAAGCTGTTCAAAAATGTTTCAATGGCACGTTTATTATGTATTTAGCGATATTATCAAATTTTTGTTAATACTTTACGAGATAGCGCCAAATGTCACCTGTATCTAGTTACCTACCCCTATTAAACAACTCGTTAATATTCATGTTCCCATATCCCAATGTGTACAACCAAACAAGAGAAATCTTATTAGTAAAGCTAATTAAAAAATATCGTACTATTAGATGACAAAAAAAAGCTTGGGATTTTAGTGAACTTGCTCCAATTCAATCAATTAATAATAAGAATAAAATTGTCAATGTGATCGCACCAAAAAAATTACCTGCCGGGCGTTTCTGCGGTGTAGCTAGTTTTAAGTTGACGTTTTAAAGTGATCACAATGTATCCTATTGAATAAACATATTTTTGATTTTGATTTTAAAAGATTCATAATAGTGATTTTTAGGGACACTTTTGTTGATAGCTTATGCAGACCAATACGAGAATTCCCGGCTTGCAACGATTGCACAAACATCTCTCTTTTGCAATTTATATCTAGTGTTAATATCAGCAGTGTTGCCCCACAGCAATATTCCTTAGGACATCATGCTGTTAAAATAGCTGAAGTAGACTAGTCTGGCTGCATCAACGTCAGTAAGGTGACGGATCTTCTTTACAGCATATGCTGCAGAACTTAGTGTGCTTTATATACTGATACCTAATATGTGGACCCCATTGTATGTTATTACCTGAGAATACTGTTGTGTTATCAAGGTCCGATTCATCGTCTCTAATTTTTAAATTACAAACAATCAAGTTTTTTTTCAATTAAAATTGAATTGATGATAATATGAGACCCAATTTCGATTCAGAACTGGCCTAATTGTGCAAAATCCGATCCTGTTCCGTAACTTGTTCAAGTGGCTTTAAAACGACAGCCATTTTATGATACAGAACTAGCTTTTTCATTTTGTAGCATTTTGGATTGAATATTGACATTCTTGTCTCAATGTTCTCAGTTTGTTTTTATTAAAACGAAATTTCCATCAATGTCCTTAGGATAAAAATGAAATAATAAAATTGGAAAAATAACAACCACATTAATTATATTTATATTATTTACAGTTAAAATTTCACTATCAAATTTCTTCATACGAGTCCAAATTCTAGAAAACTGTCGACAAGTCCTTCTACCTTACTTTTAAACAACAATATTGTCTCTTCATCCCTCATGACTGAAGCATCCATAGTTTCTTCCATATTGTCCGGGGTGCTATTCATCATAGATTCTTTAAACTTACTAGCATCTTCTGTCTTTCTTATAATGAAAGTGGATATCATAACAGATGTTGCCAGCATATATTTAGCGAACCTTTTCAAGTCAGCGTCAAGTTGGTCTCTTGGGAACACAAAGGCTGCTTTTAGATTGTAGTTATGAAGAGATTTATCCAGTTCATTGTGGTAGTAGTCTATAAATTCGTAGTAATGTTTTTTTCTTTGTTCGTGGCTGGTGCTGTTGAAGAGCATGTACATGATGTCGAAGGCCGGATTGCTCTCTCTGGCCATCTGGTAGTCGATAAGTGCGCAGTTCAATGGAGTTTCACCCTGAAAAGAGACAATATTAAAGATTAATTTAATGAATAACATTAGGAGAGAGCCGCAGAACTGACAAGCATTGGAGACGTGGTCTTGAATGGAGACCACGACTTGGCGAACGTAGTGTAGGACGCCCTGCGACAAGTTGGAGTGACGATAGGCTGGCAATAGTTGGATGAGAAGAGCCGAAGACCGGGCTCAGTGGCGTATCTTAGGAGAGACCTATGTCCAGCAGTGAATTGATACAGGCTGATGATGATGATGATGATGAGGAGAGAATTTGTGATAGGACAGTAATAGTAAATAACAAAGTAATAAATATAAGAACAATAGAAGATAAAAAGGACAAAGAATGTTACTATATTGTTAACGTTGCCGATATATCTTTTTTACTATTGACAGGGTAGCGTTTGGCCACTAGTCACCTAGATGGCGCCACTTTACACCTGGACTGAGAAATGGCTCTCAAGTGAGACTGCCGGAACAAACCGATAGGTGCTTGGCGACAGAGTAACTATGTATGTTTTTCTTTGTGTTTTATATGCAAATGTTAAAGTCAATTCAAACATCACTAGTTTAACGACTGGAATTAGTAACTTTGCAATTTATGTGACACGTTCAAAACTTACCTCAATTTGGAACAAGATGTTATTAGTCCAGCCATCACCTTGTATTATAACAGAATGTCTTGAGCCGTTATCAGCTTTGATAACTTTAGTGGCGTGATAGAAAATTTCACTAACACTTCCTTTTATAACTTTTTTATACTTCTCGTCTTGTACGATGTCTAAAGCTCCTTGCTCCATCTGTTGGAAGTACATTTTGACTTCCTCACGGTCAGCTAATGATGACGCGAACATATCATCTAACCTCGAGTTGTAGGAAGCATACGTCTCAGGTTCCTGATGCCTCAGCACATAGGACAAAGAATGGTAAATTGCTAAGTTTTTCAGTACTATTTTAACACAGTCGTTAGTCAATGGCTTAAATCTGTCTAGCATTATGTAGTTATCTTCCTTCAAGTCTTCCAATAATATGACTTCATGGGGGACGTCATTATTTGAGCCGTAGCATTCTGCAAATCTGAACCATTCATTTTCGGGTACGCCCGCGCTTTTCTGTAGCTCTCTAAATTTGGGTAGTACATCTGCGTACATAACGTGTTCGTTATGAAATAGCATTTCTAGGTTTCCCACTTCTCTCATCATTGGGCTTTCTGGTGCTAGTTTTGCGATCATTTTGAAAGAAGTACCATTTTCATTAACTACTACTCTCTTCACATTAGCAATATAGTTATCACCCGCTGTACCAACTGCTTCAATTGTCACTTTTGGATCTTTGAATCCTCTCTTTTCTAAAACTGTACTTATATAATCAAGCTGAGGTGGAGTAAGAGCATCTATATCTCCTGTAATATTATATCGACCCATATTGCTTGCTGATACAGATTGTAATAAAATTGGAATAACTTCGTAAATCGTTTTATAGGGTCTTTGTTTATCTACGTGGTATGATAACACCACGATAAATTTAACAATATTTTTTTAAGCTACCATTGTTGTTAAAAGCATTTGTTGTGATTAGATACTCATTTGAATGAAATGTGTGATAGTGATGTTATGCATTTGTTTTTCTGCCTTTTAATCTGTAATAAACGATTGCTCATAAAATTCGCTAGGCCTAGTAATGTGCGTTTTGCTAAAATTGTGTTGCAAAAACTCATACTCTAGAGTCACTGATATTATTACGGAATATTTTTATTCGATAACCATGGGAACAAGTTTAGTTTTTTATGCATCGTAATGATGTTTTGCAATTTGTGTGAATAATAATATGAATCGATAAGATAATTTCATTATCTGATTGGTAACCGACATTGAAAGCTGACCTGATTAAGCTGACTGACTCACGTACGGCTCTAATCACATAATTATTAAACATCCTTTACGTCATACGATTCTTAGGAATAAAAAACAAATCGTAATAAATAGCTTTTTATACGCACGGAATTTTAATAGAGATGAGACAGTTTCTAGTAAAAGCAAATTGCAGTCACCTATTCCGTGAATTTCCTCAACATGCTAGTGTTAAAACAACGAAGACTAAAAATTAAAAATTAAAATTATTTATTTGCTGCATAAAGACAATTTTAGGTTTAACTACGAATACATAATAAAATATTCCCAGGAATGTATGCAATGTCGATAGTTTTAGTTTAGTTTTGTAAGAGTCGCAGGGAGCCGATGGATGCAAATGGCTAATAGCCGTTCATGGTAGCGTTCACTATGTTCAGCAGTGGACTTCTTCCGGCTGATGATGATGATGATAGTTTCCATTTAAAAAAGCCATAACAGTGATAGACCTCAACGACCTTTATGTTTTAAGAATAACATAATACACACATAGATACATACATAGATACATAGATTGACTTACAGTTGTTAGTATAGTACAAACTGGACCTGTTTTCTGTTCTAGGTATTTACTCTATGGAGTAGAGGGCTAGTTACGGTCGTCTAGCCCAAAGCTTTTCGGACGTGCATTTTCCCATAAACTTGATTAGCAAGAACAAGATAAAACCACACGTAACCGCACCCAGTAATTTAATAACACTGATAATATTATGCTTATCTGAATACTATTTGCGCTTTACATATAAAATAATCTATAAAAATATTATGAGTCATTAATAGTCGTAGAACAAAAGTTGTTTGTTATTCTTATGATAGACAAAGGTGCACACGTGATCTTAATTAATTTATATAGTTTATCAAACAGGAGTGAGGTCCTTCCCTGCATCTTCCTCAGTGAGGTGATAACGGCGTAGCACCGTCTTACATAGCTGATGACGTCATAGTATCCTACTTGTCCTATGAATATTATAAAGGTGAAAGTTTGTGAGGATGGATGGATGTTTGCGACTCTTTCACGCAAAAAGTACTGAACAAATCAGAATGAAATTTGGAATGGAGATGGCTTATACCCTGGATTAACACATAGGCTACTTTTCATCCCGGAAAAAGGTTCCTGCGGGATAACGGGAAGATGCGGGTGAAACCGCGGGGCGCAACTAGTAACACCATAAAAAGGCGTGAACTGTCCAGCGTTACGGGGTGTAATGTAACGTGTTATACACTAGTGAGTCTAGTGAGCGTCTGAGTAGTAAGTATGGAGTACGTACAGTCAACGACAAAGTCGCTAAACAAGAACAAATTTTCCGAATCTCTCTGTCACCTTAAACACCAACCTTGGACCGAATCATCACTTAACATCATGTTGCTATAGTCAAACGAAACCTTGTAAGTTGTAACGAAAAAATTACTCATCTAATACGCATTTGGAAAATCTACTATGATTAGCTACTTTTGTCGCTGACTGTACTACGTATATGCATGTAAGATGCATTATTTTCTCTCCTTCAATCTTCTTTCTCTTAAAGTTTACTAGCTGACCCGGCAGACTTCGTACTGCATCAATCGAAAAATCAAAAAATCAATCAACTTTATTGAATAGGAATAAAGTTCAAATTGACTCTACATTTTATTTAAAAAACTTTTATATGGGAAAAAGGAAAGCGCTGTTTTAGGGTTTTCCCGGCAATTATTCTATTTCAATTTTAAACCTTCCCTAGACCTTCACGAACATTTCAAGACCAAAATTAGCCAAATCGGTCCTGCTGTTCTCGAGTTTAAGCGAGACTAATAAATAGCAATTGATTTTTATATACTCGTATATAGATCATTTGCTGCTAGTTTCCCGCCGCGGCTTCGCACGGGTGCTTAGTTTCCTACCCGTAGGTGGGTTTTAAGTTCATTCGATATCATCATCATCATCAACATCCGGAAGAAGTCCACTGCTGAACATAGGCCTCCCCCCTTGAACGCCACCATGAACGGCTATTAGCCATTTGCATCCATCGGCTCCCTGCGACTCTTACAATGTCGTCGGTCCACGACACGACGGTCGGCCGGTCTGTCATTCGATATACTGATGGAAAAAATAATTTTCTAAGCAGTGAGTGGGCACCCCAAAACGGTACAATTAATTGGCTTAGTATAAACTATCAATGGGATGGATTATTCAGACACAACATAGACGTCTGAAACACCCGGTTTAGTATGGGGGATGTCTTAGGTTTTTATTTTTATTTCTTGCTAAATCCATTTGCTTTTTTCTAAGATCACTTCGCCATTACCAAAATTTACACTCCAATGCCTCACCCTCACCTACGACTTACCTCACTATATTTGGGGCACAATTTGCTACTTCAAATACATTTCAGGCAAAGTTTCCAAGCAAAATACTAAACAAATCGCTCCTGAAATATCGTCTTTAAGACAAAACGCGTAAGGCTGAAAGTGAAATGTGGTAAGTTACGATTTTCCAAGTATGTTATACGAGTCGGAGTGAGAAATTTCATTTGAGACGATTTTGCGATTTCTTTTACATGTTTCCTTGGGCCAGAACGTTGATTTATCAGCGAGTATTTTCTTTCTTTTGTTCAAAATAAGAATTGTTTTGTGTTTTCTTATGAATAAGTAAGTGTATGGTTGGAATTAAAACGGGGCTTGATAAAGTGAGACGTGATTGTTGAGTCTCGAGAGGAAATGCATAATGTATGCAACGAGTGCCGCAGCGGTTGAATCATCTTTTACAGAAATATAATATTATCATATAAATATTATAAATGCGATAGTTTGTGTGTGTGTGTGCCAATGTTTATTGCCACGTGTCACCGTTACTACTAAAACGATTTTGATAAAATTTGGAATGGAGATAGCTTATAGTCATATGGTCGAAGAGAGCGATGGCTGGCACATGCGTCAACTCGTGAACAGGTGCTGCTTGTGGGGTCCGGTCTGCTTTAGTGTGATCCAGCAACTCATTAATATTCATGTTCCCATATCCCAATGTGTACAACCAAACAAAAGAAATCTTATTATTAAAGCTAATTAAAAAATATCGGACCATTAGATGACAAAAAAAAAGCTTGGGATTTTAGTGAACTTGCTCCAATTCAATGAATTAGTAATAAGAATAAAATTGTCAATGTGATCGCGCCAAAAAAAATACCTGCCGGGCGTTTCTTGCCTGTTCTTTTGCCGGCGTAAGGAGGTTGGAACAGGCGTAGCTAGTTTTAGTTTGACGTGTTAAAGTGATCACAATGTATCCTATTGAATAAATAACAAAAATTGAAATTATACTCTGAATTACCACAATCATAGGCTTTTTATCCCAGAAAAAGGTTCCTATACAGGCGTCGCAGCGACGACGCAACGCAGCGGCCGCACCCGTGTGGCATCTCTCATGCTCAGCGTCTACCACATAGTTCATTTTCAGCTTACCAAACACATATAAAGCTATTCAGTTGTGTGGTCAACTAGCCACAAAGTCGTGTTATGTAATTCATAATACGATATTCATCAAACAGTTAACGTTCAAACTCTGGAACCGCCAATAACGTAAAACATTAATATGCTGGTTGTACGACGATGCTACGCACATGGCTTTGTAAACGCTCGTGTTTTTAAAGCGTTTCTCTCCAAACTAAACGACTCCCATACACTGTACTACCCACACCACACTCACACACAAACTCACACACACACACTATACTGCTTAGTATATTATCAAACTAATATTATAAAAGCGAAAGTTAGTGAGTGAGTGTTCAAGTTTCTTATTTCTTCAGGATGACGCAACGAATTTGAGTGCAGTTTGGAACGAAAATAGGTTTACCCTGATATTGGCTGACTTTTCTCCCTGAAAAAGGTCCAATAGAATAAAAGTGTTTTAAAAAATAGTCAAGCTATAAATGTCGAACATAAACTATGTGCATTGAGCAAACACGGCGTTGTTAACATCATTGCTTTTTTATTTTTCAGTAAATTATGTCTTTTGGTCTATATATTTTCAAAACACTGACTGTGGAGATGGCCACTACTAGCTTTCAGCTCAAATATGTTTATGTTCAGGTGAAATAGAAAAACTAGCGAAGCTTTTTCAAAAAAGTAACTTTCGGTTTAAATGAAACGTATTTCATGAAAACTAATGACACCTTTCGATTTATATAATTATTTTCAATGTAGCAAAGACTAAAACATGGCAATGTAAAAAATATTGCTCTAAGAAACCATAAATCTTTAAGCGATCTTTTTTATCTTTATTCTTTTATCTCTTTTTTTCTTTTTCTTATCTTTAAGCGTTTGAAACGCAGCGTTTTCCTGAACATGTGCGTAACGAATTTCCCGCAGCGGCAGTGGCTCGCGCCGGACTATGTCGCGCGTTTATAAATTCATTCCTACAACATGGTGGTAGTGCATGCTTTTGAACTTCACAGGTATACATGGATCTGTAGTTATTCTGGAAGGTCCAATAAGCCACTACTGTATCTGATCTTTGGTTTGGAGGCCATAAGTTTCTACATCAAGAAATTGTTCATCAACGTGACGAACCTTAGCTTGCTGGTAGAGGGAACTTTCTAATGCACGCCCTTATAATATTAATTGAGTATTATGCATGCAATACTTACCTAGTTGTGACAATACTCTTATTTGCATGGCTATCTTGACCATTGCTTTTTGTACGCCAAACCAGGCCAAACAGGTGTGCTACTTATTATTTATTTTTACCACCTTCATCTTCTATGTTTTTTACCCATGTTTTACAATAAATAATCTTTATCTTTATCTGGGTAGATACCACCGTCAAGTTAACCATCTGTTGCCAAGCACATGATGCAGCAGCCTCACTTGAGAGCCAGTTGCCAATCCAGACGTAGCATGCCTTCGACTACATCATCACTTAACAACTGGTGACTTGTGGTCAAACGCTAATCTGTTAGAGGCAAAAAATGTTACTTTGTACTCAATTGAACCTTCAGTTCATCATCATCATCATCAACCTGCATCTGTCCACTGCTGGACATAGGCCTCTCCCAAGGTACGCCACTGAGCCCGGTCTTCGGCTCTTCTCATGCAACTACAACTACCTCTGTAGGTTATATTGGTTATATTACTAAATCTTTTTAGGTTAAACCAACCCCTGAGACAAAAGCCTTATCCAGCGCTCATAAACCAATTCCCTGTGGTACGCATTGTGGTAACAGCGTTATTATTAAACTAGCAACAACAAAGTTTCAATGCAATCGCAAACTCGATACCGAATGCAACAACTTGAAGCCAATTCAGAACGTAATGTTTATGTATTAGCCTTGCAGACGAGGCGAGAGAACCTGTCGCCAAGCACCCAGTCCAGGTATAACGGGGTGCCAACTTTAAACACATACATCGTCACACAACATCGGGTGACTTGTGGTCAAACGTAAACCTGTAAGAAATAAAACAAAAGAACTAACCCAGCTATCAACTGCTTCAATTCAATCTATCGTTTGACTCGTTAGCAAATACAATGTTTGACCAAAGGTATCCCTCTACCCTTATCTTCTCTTCACCCTCTCTCTCCAACCCACACTGGTCCAGCGTGGTATATTATGGCCCATATATAGTTTAGAAAACGCCCGCATTATTCGGACAACAACTTTTTACATTGCAAGGCATACAGCCAGCTGTACAGCCAGTATGAAATAATAGTACAGCTAAGAATATTAATATTACGCAAAAGTTCATCAAATATCTTGTCACGAAATCTCCAGAACTATAAAGCCCACAGACTTGGAATTTGGCACGTACTCGTATGCTGGCTAAGAAAGTTTTGCCACAGGAAAACCGCTGGGCACAGACTGCAAACTGCAGCTGCTTTGTTTGGAATATAATGTTAGAAAACTTGGTTATTTATGTTCTTTAATGACATCATCATCATCACCATAATCAGCCTATTCGACTTGAGTCAAGTCCTTCACAACTAAGTTTTTGAATTTATTTCAAAAACAAAAGACTGAAACAGCTTGCAATCTGCCGAACGGCGAAAAATATGGGTATTATTTTAATCAAAGTTTCAGTTTTTACAAAATTTCACAATTTTGCGAGCAACTTTTCCAATTTTTCTTTCATAAAAACCTTACTAGGCCAATTACGAACAATTAAAAATAAATTAGCCGTTTTTAAATGTAACATAAGAACATAATTTCATTTGTAGGCACATATTATATTTAAATAGATTTTATTACCTAACGCCTTACTAGCTTATTTTTTACGCAGTCCGGTTTACGTTTCAAAAGATAGTCATTTACGAGTTATTTACATTTCTAAGAATAAGGTTTTATAACGGGATAATTACCATGTATTTGTTTTTGTTTGAGAACTTTAATCGAGAGGACGGGTTTCAACTGTCGAGTGCCTGGAATCCAGTGGTGCGGTTGTGTGACAGCAGAAAAAGCACCTGTCATAGCTCGCGAGGGGATACCGTGAGTTTTGTGCGTCGAGATTTGAATCGAGTTGCGAGTGACTTGTGTGAAAATGGTAATGTCATCGTAAGCAAAAAAAAGAAGCGAGGAAGCGAGTAGATAGATACGTCTGCCCGTTATAACATCAACAATCCTACCCGCAAAAACTTTTAGTATTCTCGTGATCATGGCGCTTGCAACAGTGCCGAAATATCGAGAACTCAAACAAAAACAAATACATGGTAATTATCCCGTTATAAAACCTAATTCTAATGTTTTTGACCATGGTAGTTTAAAACAGTATATTTACATTTCTTGTTAGAATTATCACCGACTCTATTGTAGTGTTTCCTCTGAATAGTGAATACCATCCAAGTCTATAGGTATCATAGACTACACATCATGTTATATAGAAAATGCATCGTCAGGGTAGTTTCCGAACGAATGGTCGCACTGAAAAGATCGCCCGAGACGATGGCACAAATGTTTAATGTTATACGAATAACTACTCGATATGCATATATGTCAGAGATACTTTCGAACAGCGAGTGAAGAAATCTTTGAAGACTCTCTGGAACTTTCTGGACGTTTTATTTCTTATTCTAAAACTTGTGTTTCTTCAAGTGATAATGTGTTGGTGGATTATTAAAAGTATGTTAGAGTGAGTGTAGCAGATCGAAATAATGTTATTAAGTCCAGTTTAAATTAAGTGCCACTACTTAACTTAGATACAAAAAGGAGAGGAAGACTATGGGCTGTAGCTCGGCTTGTAGTTGGGCCATAATATATAATATTATCATCATGCAAAATATACAAAGCGTGTGAAGCCAAAAATCACACTAATATTATACATGGGAAAGTTTGTGAGCGAGTGAAGGATTGATACTATAACACGTTGCAACGTATACATTTTTTTATGTCATCTTGGGCACAATTCCCCTACTTCTACTCTTTTTATTACCTATGTGTTTTTTGAATAAGCATTTTATGTATATTATTTTGTTATACTCAAGAAAAAGGTTCCTAATGAGACCGCGGGTAAAACTGGGCAGCGCAGCTATATAGTCAGACATAAAAATAAAAATCAATTTATTGCCACTATACAGAGAATCTTGTCTTAGGTTCTAGTTACTACTTATATGAATATTTTTTGTTAATAAGAACAAAATAATATCATGAGATTTCCATCGTACTTTCTTATTTCTAAAATAACAAATTCATATCTCTGAAACAACACACTTTACATAATGCCCCGTCAAGTCGCAACATCTCGACTTCAGAAAATATTCACGTAAAACCAATTTAGTTAAAACAATGCCGGGAGTAGAGCTGCATTCCGGGAACGTACCTGGTGTGACGGTTTGGACAAGAGTTCATATTATTTACAACATCGTGTCGCAGATGTGAACCTACATGAAACAGTACGAACAATACCGCAGAACTGAATCTATTGAGCGATGGTGGCCGAACGGTCTTGCGTGCTATGCGCCGACACCGAGTTCGAAACCTATGACTTAATAAGTTATGTGTGGATTTGCCATCGCTCAAAACGGTGAAGGTTAAAACATCGTGAGAAAACCGGCAAGTCCAAGGGCATGCGACATCTACCAACCCGCACTGAGTTGTAAAGTTTGTAAGGTGATGGTAGTAACGTTGGCTTGTGATCCGTTGGTCGAATCCTACAATAAGCTTCAGCTTTCGGTGAAGGAAAACATGGCAGTGAAACCATAGAATGGTGGTCTTCAAGACGTGCTTGCCTGGCTAGCTACCACCTAGTTAAGATTCTGTCACCAAGCACCGATCGGTGTGTTCCGGCAGCCTCACTTTCGAGCCAGTTCCCAGTCCAGGTGTAGCGTGGCGCCAACTTCGATCACATCGTCACTTAACATCAGGTGACTTGTGGTCAAACGCTAACCTGTAAATTGTAAAATAAAGAGGTGTAGCGTAGTGCCACCTTTGACCACATCGTCATTTAATATCTGGTGACTTGTCAAAGTACTCGTTGAAAGAAGACATTCATCAAATTCGCATCAAAAAACTACAAGATGACTTTAAAGAAATTCGTAGACAAAGCTATTGTTTTCTGCAACGACATTGCAGTCAGTGGCATTGTATATTATTGCAAGCCCTTCAAGTAGTTTATACTCTGCGACAGGTTGTAGAGAAAACTTTGGAGAATGGAGAAGCATTGTGGTCGAATTGAATTTATACCTAAGAGATAGTAATGTCTTGGAACAGTTCCGTTCCAAATAAAATATACTTGAGTTTGGGGACGTGATCAGAATAACTCATATAAATATTAGGTTCTCTTTTACAGTCAGTAAATATAAAACTGTCACATTGGGGGATGTCAAAAGATTTACGACTCTCGTTTACAGTTGATGGCTCAGTGTTACGACGGTTTGCGATCCGTAGGTTGTGAATTAGAATCGTGCAATGAGGTTGAACATTCGGTGAAGGAAAATATCGTAATGAAACTATAGCTTGGTGGTAGGGCATTTTCTAGTTCACGCTTGGCTAGTTAATCTGTCACCAAGCATCTATCGATGTGTCCCGGCAGTCTCACTTGAGAGCCAGTTTCCAATCTAAGCGTAGCGTGCCGCCATGTTTGACCACATCGTCTAATGTACAATCCCGTTACTTGTGGAAGCTACAATGTAATCAGTAAAAAAAACACGAACGTAGAGGTTTAATTTTCTGCGATGAACAAAAATCTGACCTCCCCAAGTAAGGTTGAATAAAACGAAGGGAGGAAAGGAAAAACTAAATAATAATGATATAATAATATATAATGAATATATAATGTTTTGGTAAAGTTCTCCTCGGTTAAGATTTCGAATGTAACCCAAACGCGATATTTCATATTCCACAACATTTAAAGTTTTCGATGAAAAACTGCGCCACGAAAATATATCACTTTTTCACTACAAAATGGACGTTTGGCACCGGAAGTAAGCCATAACAAAGCGACCGCCACCGGAAAAGGCCGGCCCCAGGATCAGTTGCCCGGAAGCGGTCGGCAGCGACGCAAATCTTTTTCCGGTGGTTTCAGAACGTCAAACTCAATTCTAGCCGATATTGAATAGATTTATGTGATTACGTGTTTAAGGAGGAAGTTTTTTAATACCTATATTATAACGGGAAATTAAACAAATCGCAGAAAATATATTACTTACTTAGCAAGCAACCAAACTGTCGCCAAGCATCTATTGGTCGGTTCCAGGTCAGTTTCCAATCCGGGTGTACCTTTGACCACATCGTATGCCCGAAATAAAAAATCGATCCTGATCTGTTATCCGCAGTTTTGGATCGATATGTCATGTCATAATATGTCGTTTTAGTAGTAAGCCCTAGCAATAAAATGTCATATTATAACATGACATATCGATTCAAAACCGCGGATAATGGATCAGCATTCATTTCGGGCGTTAGTTGCATATAAAAGTGAAGTATGAGTGAATGAAAAAATATTTAATACAAAACCTTGTCACCGAACGTTCGAACTTTCAAGATCTGAGGGAACGAAAAGCATCGCTAGGGGAGGCTTTTTCCCTAAGAAAATTACAACAAAAGACGTTCCAATTTGTCTCCCAATATTGATCCTATTGTCTCGTTTCTTCACATTCATTCTCCCCAATTTGCAACAGTTTTATTCCAAAACTTTTGGATAATTGTCATTTTGTATTCAGCGTTGTTTAATTATATTATTCGGATACAGAATTTTCGGACTCAAATTAATGAAATTCCGTCGCGGGTTTGGAATATTTGATTAGTATACATTCGACGAAATTGTTTTATTTTGTTCTTAGTTTAGTTTTCAAGAACATTCAGTTGTCAGATAAAATTTAGTTTGTCTTAGAGTACCTAAAACTTTTTGCTTTTAAATTAAAGAATGGCAAATAAACAGGCAGTTTTCCTATATGCGGGCACTGTTGCCTATGCGTTGTCGAGTCGGCCGATCTTTTGTAGTAAATCACATTTAATAAAAATTACCGACTCGCTCATGGGTAGGCACAAGAACACAAGAATTCCGTAGCAAAAAGGTTTTTTCAGTATTTCCCCAATTTTGAATCTTATCAGGCTATTTTTCAAATTTTTCCAAAACGTGTCAAATTTATTCAGCCGTTCTCAAGTGATGAGCTTACCAACGGACACTACTTCATTTTATTTATTTAGATATAGGTACTTAAATTATAAATGCTGAAACATTTTTTTAATTTTAAATTTTTTTTCTATTAGGAAATGTAAAACCTGGAAAATTGGGAAATTTTAAGAGTGGTGTCTTCTAGAGGATATTCGTTGAACTCATTTATTAACCGACGACAAAAAAGGAGGAGGTTCTTTATTTCTTTTTTGTTTGTTTAGTCTACCCCCGTAAGGCTAGCAGATAAGATGATATGTACATATTATATAGATACGCAAGCATCGTAATTCAGGGAACCGAATCACCACTGAAAAACTGGACACTTGAGTCACCACATGACTGGGCGGGCTTCCCAATTTCCTTCGGCCCTATCAACTCCTTCTTGTCACTCTGAGTATAGGCAAAGTGACGCAAAGCCTGAGTCACGGTGATAGAAAACAAACACTCTAGCTTATAATTGAGGTATCTTTTCGGCGATACTTCATGTGCTCACACGGGTGCTGCTTCTGGGGTCTGGTCTGCTTTGGTTGTAACCCATTCTCATTAATGTTCATGTTTCCATAAATCCCAATGTGTACAACCAACCAAGAGAAATCTTATTAGTAAAGCTTATTATAAAATATCGGACTTTTTAGCTTGGGATTGTAATGAACTTGCTCCAATTCAATCAATTAGTTAGTAACAATAAAATTGAAGATGTGATCGTGTCCAAAATTTACCTGCCGGGCGTTTCTTGCCTGTTATTTTGCCGGCGTAAGGAGCTTGGAACAGACGTAGCTAGTCTAAAGTTTGGCGTTTTAAACAGATCATATCATACATGATATGACCTTGTGAAATCAAAAAATATGCGACATAAACGGTCATGTCTTTGATCGCGTTGACTGACAAGATTATTTTTCTTTTTAAAGAAACCGTAAACCCTTGTATTTGATATACATTTTAACTTGATAGCTCAATGCGTTCTTAACAGACATACAGACGGATAAAAAGGTGATCCTATGTACACTGAAAAAAAAATCCTGTCTTTCCTTCTGATTCTTACCTTGCAAGACCAATTCCTTCCTTATTTTACCTATGTTATCCTTCTGAATCAAAAGTCCTTCCTTTTTGACTCAGAAGGAAAATCTATTTCGTAAGGTCTTTTTTCTCCGTGTATAAGGGTTCGGTTTTTCCTTTTGAGATACGGAACCCTAAAAGTTATTATCAAATGTTATATCCTGTCACATTTTTGTGACACTGCTGACTCAGAGAAACCTCAAGCATAGCCCATAGCTCGCAGAGCAACTTTGAATCGGTGGACTAGTCGTGCCGTGAGTGTCCATGACTCGGCTCCGTATGTCATAACAGGTAGGACGCACTGGTTGAAGACCTTTGTCTTCAGACAATGTAGTATCCGCGACGAGAAGACTCGACGAAGTTTTGGAAATGCTGCCGAGCCCAAAAGAAATAAAAAAATTGGTTGTCTGTAAAGTCGGTTTACTGACGATGGTTGAACGTGACAACGTCGATTGACCGATTGTGCTTCTTTGTCGCTCGTTCCGCGCTCTCGCTTGCACTTCAAGCCTTACATGGAACGCCTCAGAGCGAGGTAACGCCGCATGAGTCATGTTTTTTCGTGCGTGCAGCCGGCTTTATCGAATTATAAGACGTTGTCACGTCAAAAATAGTAAAGTAAAGAAGTAGATAAGAAGTAAAGAATACTATACTCACTAAAACTGTATGCTCCAATTATATAGGTCACCAGAAACCTTGGGGGCTGATTTGTGGCCAGCCCGCGTCCAATTTGTCCACCTTGTGTTCAAAAGGTTGCAGTCACAGAGGCAGGGCCAGCTAGCTATATTGAAAACTTGATTAGACCGCATCGTTCGTTTGTTCCGGTTTCGTGGTTTTGAGTGTCGAATCAACGGGGTGCAGACTTTTGTAAGGGAGTATTTGGTGCTATCTGAAACAAAATAGGACGAAAATATTTATGAAATTAGCCATGGCCCATGTAGGCTATCGCTAAATACAGTTTATCGCGACAAAGGGTATTCTTAGTCCTTTCCAATAATAGTTCACACTTTCTCTGTACATCAAGATCCGTTCAACGAACGGTAGGTATAGGCGTGAAAAGGTAACAAACAACCAAACAAACAGAGTTACTTCTACATGTATAATAATTATAGCCTATGTGTTGATCCGCGGTATAAGCTATCTCCATTCCAAATTTCAGCAAAAACGGTTTAGTAATTGCGGTGACAGAAAGACGTGAAAGGCGTTCTGTAGGTAAGCCCCCCACTAGATGGACCGACGACATTGTAAGAGTCGCAGGGAGCCGATGGATGCAATGGCTAATAGCCGTTCATGGTGGCGTTCAAGGGGGGAAGCCTATGTTCAGCAGTGGACTTCTTCCGGCTGACGATGATGATGATGATGATGAT
This sequence comes from Opisthograptis luteolata, assembly GCA_931315375.2. Classification (NCBI taxonomy): domain Eukaryota; kingdom Metazoa; phylum Arthropoda; class Insecta; order Lepidoptera; family Geometridae; genus Opisthograptis; species Opisthograptis luteolata. The sequence continues at coordinate 7,977,923 of OV928053.1, read as the reverse complement.
ACGGTGACACGTGGTAACAAACTTTTACACAATAGTCAATTTTTATTTATTCAATAGGATCCATTGTGATCACTTTAAAACGTCAAACTTAAAACTAGCTACGCCTGTTCCAACCTCCTTACGCCGGCAAAAGAACAGGCAAGAAACGCCCGGCAGGTAACATTGACAATTTTATTCTTATTACTAATTGATTGAATTGGAGCAAGTTCACTAAAATCCCAAGCTTTTTTTGTCATCTAATGGTCCGATATTTTTTAATTAGCTTTACTAATAAGATTTCTCTTGTTTGGTTGTACACATTGGGATATGGGAACATGAATATTAATGAGTTGCGGGATCACAACCAAAGCAGACCAGACCCCACAAGCAGCACCCGTTCACGAGTTGACGCATGTGCCAGCCATCGCTCTCACACACACACACACACACACAAAATTTCGCATTTATAATATTATTAGGATCAGTAGGATATACGCATGATTTCTTCAGTCGAAAACAAAGCTATTTATGTTCCGCCACTCGGTCTTTATTACTGACTCATCCGGGAAAGCGTGAGATTTTCAGAATAGGTGAAAGCAAGGGTATTTTGCATGAGTCAGAAACACCTACACATATTAGGGTTCAATACGTTTATTTCTGTACAGAGGGTAGCGAGAAATCGTTAGTCGTGGTTCCGGGAAACGTGGCGTGATATTTATTTTTCCTTCATGCATTGATAGGCACATACGAATTTTAGGCTAGCAGAACTTTTTTTCGCCGACAGTTTTTCATCAATGCCGTTTGACGTTTATAGCCGTTTTAGGTTTAGAATTTTTTTTTGGAGCTAGTTATGGGATTCGAGTTGCTTTTCACTCGAGTAACTCGAGTAGTTTTTATATTACTCGCACTCGTGTAAAATTTTTGAAAAATAGAGTTTCGAGTTACTCGAGTTGACTCGTACCACTCGAGTGGTTTATACCGAGCCGAGTGAGAAATTCAAGTTGTGACAAGTTTACCCACTGTGTTCTCTTTGAAATTACGTATAAATCTGTTTGTGTGAGTTGTTACTGTTTAATGTTTTGGTTATTTATCACTGTGCTGAACATGAGTGGTAAGTGGTGAACATGAGTAAAAGATTTTTTTGAGTAGCTTTTACATTAATGTGAAAATGAATACACATTTCTATGCAATATTAATATTGCTTTATTTCTCTTTTGGTCACTCGAGTTTTATATTCCGAGTGACTCGAGTCAATAAAAATCACTCGAGTTTTATCTTCACTCGAGTGGCATTCGAGTGAGAAAGTTACCAGTACCGAGTGACTCGAGTGAAAAAAAAACACTTGAGTCCCATCACTATTTGGAGCAACTTGTTTTCTTTTTTCGGTTTCTGTACCCAAAAGGTAAAATAAGACCCTATTACTAAGACTCCGCTGTCCGTCCGTCTGTCTGTCCGTCTGTCACCAGGCTGTATCTCAAGAACCGTGATAGTTAGACAGTTGAAACTTTCACAGATGATGTGTTTCTGTTGCCACTTTATCAACAAATACTAAAAAAAAACAACAAATATGTTTTTTTTTTCGTTCTTATATAGATAACTAGCTGTTCCCCGTGGTTTCACCCGCGTTGGCTTCAGTTTATCGCGAAATCCTTTCTTAGCGGATGCCTACGTCATAACATCTACCAGCATGCCAAATTTCAGCCCGATCCGTTCAGTCGTTGATAGATCACTATGTCAGTCAGTCATCAGTCAGTCACCTTTGAGTTATATATATGTTATATCTAGATACCTAATGGTACGGAACACTTTGCGCATGAGCCGACTCGCACTTTGCCGGTTTTTTTATTTACCTGTTTCCGAACCTGAAGACCAAGGCCTTCTGTCTCTCAAGTAACATTATTTTTTCTTAGAATTTTCACTATCACTGATAAGAATTTTTTTTTTGTAATTAGCTCCAATTTTGACTTTAAACTTTTAACAAATAAAAACGAAAAAAACAAAATAACCTCAAAATAACGTTTTTCGGTCAAACGCTAACCTGTACAGTGTACATTGTAAAAAAATCAACAGGTCAGAGCTATTTCCTCGTGCGTCACCCTCTACATATTAAAGAGGGTCAATTTCCTAAAACTGTAACAAAGTGGTCGTCATAATGTCCCAATTTCCTGTACTTTGCCACTTTACTGCCAATGTAAATTTATTAAAAGTTTTATGTAAATGTGTTATTGAGATAATAATATATAATATGTAATATTAAAGGTACTAATTAAAGGTTAGTCGACATCACCGGAGACCGAAGAGCTAGCAGCTACCTGGGACAAAGAATTAGTCTAGCCATCCAAAGGGAGAACGCTGCCAGTATCTTCGGTACCTTGCCTAAAGGGACTTCTTTTAATAATGTATTTTAGTTATTAGTTTAGGTTTTTTTTTTTATTATTTCATTGTTATGGTATAATTATTTTTAGTTTGAAGTAATAAATTAAATAAAAACATTAATTAATATGTAATACGTATTCATCATCATCAGCCTATTCCCGCTGCTGGGACTCTGGCCTTCTCTCTGAGAGAGTATGGGCCGTAATCTACCACAGCGCGGGTTGGTAGATATCGCATGCCCTTGAATGTTGCAGTTCTTGAACATGCTGGTATCGTCACGATGTTTACCTTCACCGTTTCGAGCGATGGCAAATCCGCACATAACTTCTTAAATCTTAGCTGTGGCGTTGAGAAGATTCAAACTCGGTATCGGCGCCTTGTAAAGCGCGCGCTTTACCGATCGGCCACCATCGCTCTAGGCTGGTGATGATGATGATGATGAATATTTATATTATCTCTGATTAAGACGAGACAACAATTATTGTAATTTCATCCTACTAATATTCTAAACGTGAAAGTTTGTTAGTATGGCTGGATGGATGGATGGATGGATGTTTCTTACTCTTTAATTCAAAAACTACTGAATGGATCTGAATGAAATTTGGAATGGAGATAGCTTATACCCTCGATAACACACACACACACACAACTGTGAAATGAATCTTCTTTCAAAAATTATTTTACCTACCCACATATAAAATTGTTATTATTTAGATTTTTTTGTTGTTCTATCTTTTTGCATACTAGTTTTAAATGCTTATGTCAGATCCGTGGAGTGGGGCCTGGTGACCTGTGACACAGGCAATGTATGCCTACTGCAGGCACCAGTTCCTTGCAGAACGGGTGCTCAACATAATCATATTTTTATTATTCTTTCTCCATTTCTTTTATATTGTACCTATGTAAGGAAATTGTATCATTTATTATTATTATGATAACACATAGGCTACTTTTTATCCCGGAAAAAGGTTCCTGCGGGATAACGGGAAGACGCGGGTGAAACCACGGGCCGCAACTAATTTACGTAGGTATATAAGTACTTACTTCATCGTTTATATCAAAATGCTGTGCGTAAATATAGCAGTTCACATCCCCTAAGTGCTTTCCCTTTTACTACAAATAAATGTACGGGTGTTATTTATGACTTTACGACAATATCTTCCCTATTCCCGATTCATATCTACGTTTTCCTCAAGCCAATATGTAGCAATAAGGGACATTAGCATATGCTTTATCGGATCTTGTCGTATTCATGAATTCTGAAAGCAAATCTGTGTGAAGAGAACGCTTCGGGCGACGAATCTTTGCGGGAAAATCGGAGGTTAGATATAAAATAGCAGAGATGTTAAAATGAGTTGAGAGTGAATAGATATCTTGTAGGAAAGCATTCTCTATAATCGACCTCGTCGTCGCTTACTATCAGGTGAGACTGGGGTCAATGATTCATCATCATCAGTCTTTTACGTTCCCACTGCTGGGACTTGGCCTAAGCATACATAGACAGGGATAGACAGCGGGAAGCGACTTTGTTTTATACCATATAGTGATAAAGGCATTAGGCAACATCAGACGCTTGACTGATTTCGATGCATCCTTTAAAAACTCTACTAATAAAATCACCTTTCGTTCCCTTTTCCAGTGACCTGCCAAGGTTCGCGTGACCGGATGTGAACAAATCCATGCGTTTCCGGCTCACCGAGCGGCATCCAAGTATTATTTCCGGTAGAGCCACACCCTTGGGATGCATCTCGGATTGAAAGGCGAACTCGTTAGCATAAAAAACCTGTTAGAAACGTGTGTATTTATTGTGTTTTGTCGTAATCTTTTACATTTTTGGCATCTATATTTCGCAGTCTTTATTTATCCAGAATGGCGACGTGAAATGTGACAATATTAAAATTTTAACACAAATCACGTACAAAAGAAGGCTGTGTCGTGCACATGAATGCATGTTTTACGTGAAGCTAGTCACATAAGCCGCAGAACCGATAACCGTTGGGGTAGACGTGTTCTTGAGTGGAGACCGCGACTTGGCAGACGTAGTGTAGGACGCCCTGCGACAAGGTGGAGCGACAACTTGCGCCGAGTGGCTGGCATTAGTTTTTTTTTTTTTTTTTTTTTACTTTTTACAGGGTAGCGTTTGACCACAAGTCACCTGATGTTAAGTGAAGATGTGGTCTAAGATGGCGCCACGCTACAACTGGACTGGGAACTGGCTCTCAAGTGAGGCTGCCGGAACACACCGATAGGTGCTTGGCGACAGATTCTTAACAAGAGGGTGGTAGCTAGCCAGGCGAGTACTAGAAAATACCCTACCACCAAGCTATGGTTTCATCACGATGTTTTCCTTCACCGAAAGCTCAAGCTCATTGCAGGATTCGAACCCACGTCCTACGGATCGCAAGCCGACGTCACTACCACTGAGCCATCATCGCTATAAAAAAAAAAGAGTCAAAGGACTTTTGATTCAGAAGGAAAACTAAGGTAAGGTAGGAATCGGTCTTGGAATGTAAGACTTAGAATGAAAGTCAGGATTTTTTCTCAGTGCAGCGCGGTGACATTATTAAAAAACTTTTCTTCAATAAAAATGAGTTTACAAGCCTTGCAGGAAATATTTCTCATCGCCCTCCTGGCTCTTTATTCTGTGACCTGACTAATGTAAAACAGCGAACTAGTTTTCCTTTCCAATTGGCAAAAGTCGTACGTTCACGTTCGAAGATACCTTTTTCCGCGTCGCCGAGTGGTAATACAGAAGTTTGCACCTTCCAACTACGTGACGGGAATAATGCGTGCGTTTGGAGACTTGAATTTATGGCTGTTTTCTTATTTAAAGGTTTCTTTGATGTTTCAGTTGGGTAACTGTTGTTCTTGGCCGCTTCTTTTGGATTGCGTAAGCGTGCCTCTGTGTTTTTGTTACTGGATTATAATAATTGGGAAATTGATTTTGTAACTGCCCCTTAAAAAGTTCTCTTAAATCTCCCCCTTTTAAGCGTTCATCGTGATATCAGGTCGCATAGATTAGGGTTAGCACTTGAAACGATGATGGCTCCGTGGTAGTGACGTCGGCTTGCGATCCGTATATAAGTCGAGGGTTCGAATTCTACAATGAGCTTGAATTTTTGGTGAAGGAAAACTTGAAACAATAACTCGTGGTGAAGGAAAACATCGTGATGAAACCATAGCTTGTTGGTAGGGAATTTTCTAGTGCTCGCCCAATCCACGTGTAGCGTGTCGCACTCTTCGACCAATCAAGGGATTTGGGAAAAAGCTACGTGCTAAGTAGTAAAAAAAAATTAAAAGTAGAAAAATCGAATACACTAAACTTATTGTATGACATACGCAATATTAGAAAAATACCTTTACAAAGGAGAACACCCATGATCACTTGAATTAAATTAAATGCTACGGTATAGGCCCAAAGTTGGCTCAGAACCATACCCACATAAACACCCGTTTACCTCTACAAATGGCGTCAAAACCGTTATCAATATCATTCCCACTACCGAATAAACAACAAAAGGTCGGCAGCCCTAAATCATTCATCACGGTCACTTATCACGTCACAACTGAGGTTGACAACCCTGGCCATTAATGATGTCAACAAACGCGCGACAGCCCTGACAATATAGCGCCACGCGCCGACACTTGCCACCCCTAATGTCGCGGGTAATGTGGGGCCATTGAACACGAGGGTTGTGACGTTGAGTTATTTATGGTGTAAGTTTATTGAACTACAATGGGCTAGTTTATTGTATAAAAAAGGCTAGTTTATTGTATAAAATTTTTTCGTAATTAATTATTTATAATCAAAATACATGGATATGCATAAAAATTTTGTGTGGTTACGTACCTATAACTCTTGACACAGAAAAATATTTCAGGGTATAAGTAAATATATTTTACGTTTTTAATTATACTCAACAAATTAATAATTAGCTTCTATATTTTCCACAGCTCAAAACGGTAAAGGAAACCGTCGTGGGGAAACCGGTATGTTCAAGGACAACATGCGAAATTTATGAAACTGCATTAGGCCAGCGTGGTAGATTATGGCCCATACTCTCTCCCTCAGAGAAAGGGCCTGTGCCTCCTCAGCAGTGAGAATGTAATAAGCTGATGGAGATGTGTTCTGTATGAGTTTAGTAACGGATTCTTATAGAAGCTACAATAACAAAAATGGCATAGAAATCTGAAATTTTAATTAAATATTCTGATCTGAGTATTAGCATGCCGAGAACTCTACTGATTCATTATCATTCCAAAAATATCAACAAATGATTCCGTGTGACAAAAAAAAAGTGGTAGCTGTTTAAAAACCAACTTCAAAAGACTTTGCCATAAATTTGCAATGCAGAATAAAATAAAAGAGACCGGGTTGCATCTTATCACCCGATCACTTACCGTTCCAGTTCAACAACTTTCTTTAACACAAAGTGTAAAAAAACTATTGTATTATTAGTATGTGACCCTACAACCGCTATTATCCTGGCCCCATTCAATTCCCTCCGTACCAGTTGACAATGATCTCACGGAACCCAATTGTAACGCCCGTTCTCAAGAGACGCGGAACCGATGGGAATCTTTAAACCGTTTTTAAAAAGCCACTTACTGTATCCTATTATTTGGAAGAATAGAGCAAAGAGGAACAAAGAGGACAATAAGTTCATTGAATAGTTTGTAGCGCTTGTGGCATAGCTGGTTTGGTCAATCGTTAAAGATCATCCAGGTTAAGCAACGGTTAGCGTGGCCATCACTTGCATGGGTGACCATTTAGTGGCATTTAGAATAGAATAGAATTAATGTTTATTTACTAACTAAAGATTCAAATAGAGATAACAATATAGACAATACTAAATGCGGCCCGCGTTTTCCCGTTATCCCGCAGGAACCTTTTTCCGGGATGAAAAGTAGCCAATGTGTTAATTCAGGGTATAAGCTATCTCTATTCCTAATTTAATCAAAATTTGGTTTAGTAGTTACGGCGATACGTGGTAACAAACATTCACACACACACAAACTTTCGCATTTATAATATTATTATAGTATTGTAGCATTTAACCACAAGTCGCGTGTTTCTATGGGATTTGTGTAGGAGCTTCTATGTCCATTATTTGAGTAGTTATTTCGATTTAGCACGTGTCAATTGGGCATAACTCTCGCATCTCACTACCTGGATATTCCCATGTGAAAGCACAACATGTTCCATGCGAAAATGTAACGAACGTACAGATATCTATAGAAAAAAGTGCATTTAGTCTTTGTATACGTCACCCCAGCATCTCATTCACACAATCTGGTTACTAGTGAGAAAGTTTAACAAGTTTAAAAAAACTGATTCTCTATATTGAAGGGATCCCAGTAGCAGCCTCTAAATCGACCTTCAGCAGTTTAAATGCAATCAAAAATAAAAATAAAAATTGTGTAAATGTTTATGATAACGAGGAGTTGTCTTTAAAAGTTTTAGGTTCACTCTCGTGTCTGTCTATCTGTTTGTCCGTCAATTAATTCTACTGGCCTACAAAAAAAAAATTAAGGTGGTACATACATAAAGTTATGTCACACAATCACAAACACACAAAATTCGTTTATATTACTTAAATCTAGCTACGGCTATTCCAATTTCTATACACCGGCAATAGAAAAGGGAAGAAACGTCATCAGGGTAATTTTTTGGGGTTGATTAATTATTTTGATGTAGGATTTATTTTTATTCTCAACATATTAACCGATCACTCACAGATTTAATCCTTAAATATCAACGCGGCACGTGTTCCCACCCCATGTTCCCATTCCCACTACCTGGATTTGTGGAGGCATGGTGGGAACCCAACACGTCCCGTGTGAACCCAACCGACGATATCATACGAAACACGAGAGGGGGTGTCGAATATTTGAACTACTTTTCAGTAGAGTGATTTTCAATAGGCTTGAGTTCAAAATATCGTTATCAACATGTGTCGTTGAAATTTTTAAATGCGATACATTGTTATTCGATATTTTTAGCAAAGTATTACTTTTTCTTTTATGTAACAACAAAATATTATACAGTGGGATAGAAAATTAAACTAAATACTCAGAACTAAACTATGTATATAAAGTAAACATCTACAAATAAAAAACCTGATTTCAATCACAGAGTATTTAATTCATATCAAACACACCCTCTCCACCATGAACGGCTATTAGCAATTTGCATACATCGGCTCCCTGCGACTCTTACAATGTCGTCGGTCCACCTAGTGGGGGCATATTTACTACATATCAATTTCAATATATAATTGTTTTTAACGCAACTCTGGTATTGTATATAAAGTTAGTTGTATGCAATGGAAGTGTAACAGAATCAGCCGCCTGAACAGATGTCAAAAGTGTATTTTAGCGAAATCGGTAACGGATGCCGAAATGAATATGTAAATACTATTAGAAAATTATCATCATTGTTTTTAACAAAAAATAAGTATCATATAGAAATACTATTTGCGCCCCGCAATCCCGTTATCCTGCTGGAACCTTTTTCCGGCATAAAAAGTCCATGTGTTAATCCAGGGTATAAGCTATCTCCATTCCAAATTTAATCAAAATCGGTTTAGTAGCTACGGTAATACGTGGTAGCAAACATTCACACACTCACAAATATTTTCGCATTTATCTATAATGTTAGTAGGATCGATATTTTTTACTCAATAATAGGTATATTAGCTAACTATACATGTGCCATTTCAATTCACTCTACGTAAAAACAACTACGCCTTGCCTTATCTTTACTTTTTCGTTGATAAAACAAAAGTAGGCAACCGCATTTCTGTTGATTAAAAATGAAAATAATCCACCGCAATTCGGTACTAGCGTACTATCAACACCTCGTACCGAAACCCGGCAAAGATAATGAAAGTATAAATATGGCCGTTAAATAAATAATAAGGGTAATATTCCAATTTCTCACGCCACAACATCGCGGAGTCGTGGCTGCGGCCATTATAATAAATGTCATGGAAGCCTAGCACGCGACTAGTTTGGTACAAAACGATCGGGCCAGTAAATATGCGATTTGGTTTTATTACGTAATATAATTTGTTTTTTATTTCTATTTTTTATTTCGTACAGAGTACCGTTTGACCACATTTCACGTGACGATGTGGTTGAATATGGCGCCACGCTACACCTGATTTATTTATTTTAATTATTATTTTCGGAAAACTAACAGCAAAAAACATATTTAAAACAAACTTTTGGGTATAAGTTTTCACAGAATATATATGTGACTGTACATATTTAACATAGTTTCCGGACGCGTTCAAGAAGTAGGTAAAAATATTTTGAAAACATATAAACAAAAAAAAACTATACATGTTAATGGACAAAATAGTTCCAGGTTGGTAAGTAGGTACAAAATTATTTTATTATCAAACAATACTACAAATAAAAAAAATATTTGTTCAAGAGTCTCTTCAGTTTAAACGCTTTGGGAACTGGTTGTCGAGTAGGTCGGTTTGAAAATGCAAAACTGTGCTTGTTGGTTTGTCTTTCCGGTACGTAGCAAGAGAGATTTTCATAGATATAGTTCACTGATCGGAGAGCGGAGAGTGACATAAGCCACAATTAAAAATAAGTAATTTTTCAATTCTCTTTTTTACTTAGACAGACCGATGTCGCTATAGTTGAAATCGCTTGTTTTAGGGCCACACCACTTCCCTTGTTAAAATCTCACGGTTCAAACCCAAAACTTTGGTTCGCAAGGGAACTAATAAGCATGGGAAAGGAAAGAAACTGATTTTTTGTACAAAATTCATGGGATTTTTTTCTATCATAGAATATTTTTTGACCACTCAACTGGTGTTAATGTTCTTTAAAGTTTGACTTTGATGAACTAGTTTTAGGTAAAAGATTAGTGAATGAATTTAGTTTAGTATTAGTACTATTTCTTTGATGCGTTTTTTTCTTTGGCCGGACTTGGCCGAAAAAAGAAGAAAAAAAGAAAAAAAAGTTCTTAAAAAAGTTGTGGGAAAAAAATTCAATTCAATACCGAAAAACTTACGCCTAATCCGATAAAGTTACCAATTTAATTATGCAAATGTGGCCAATCTCAAGGGCCGCATTATAACATTAAGTCAATTATTCCATAATACCAATCTCCCATGGTATTACCATAAAATTACCATGCGATGTTACACCGCGGTTATATTTACATACTATAATAAGAAAATTGTTCACCAAGTGCGGCACGTGCGCAACCCTAGCGTTTGGTGGAATCAACTTACGGTAGGGTTACCACACCGTTGGCAAATTAGGACGAAACTTTTTAAAACGCAAAAAATGCATAGCGTTTTGATTAAGACACTTTTTACACTTTTTAGGGTTCCGTAGCTCAAAAAGAAAAGAGGAAGCCTTATAGATTCACTTTGTTGTCCGTCTGTCTGTCTGTCTGCCTGTCAAACCCCATTTTCTCAAGAACGCGTTGAGGTATCAAGTTGAAATTCATCCTTATCCCTACTTTATATATTAAGTTTAATTTTAATATTATAAATGCAAGAGTAACCCTGTCTGCCTGTCTGTTACGCTTTCACGCCTAAACTACTGAACTGATTTTAGTGAAATTTCGTACAACGCGATCAAAAGACCGTTTATGTCGCATATCTTCGACCGCATCGTCACTTAACATCAGGCGACTTGTGGTCAAACGCTCGGCTACACTGTAAATAGTAAAAAAAAAAATGCATATTCTGTGATTTTACAAGTTAATCAAAACCTCTATGGTAATTCCCCTAGCGCCACCATCAACCACATGGTCACTTGGTGACATGTGATCAAGTGCAATTCTGCAAGAACTATAAAAATTAAGTAATAAATTATAATACAATATTCACGCTTACACTTTATAAATACGATATATGTTCTTTAAATATAGGTAGGTACATCATAGTCACCCTACTGTCAAGTGAAGCAGGGAAGTATTTAGGACGCGTGGTAAAAAATCATTTTGTGTCCAATTCACACGGGAAGTGAAACGGTTTCATGGGAACTTAACTTTTGTGGGAAGTTTGTTGATAAATTAATCAAAGTTGGTAAGTAGATAAACATCCAAGTATAGACAATTTTGATATTGGTAATATATCTTTTCCTGTAATATTTTCAGGTACGAGGTTTTAGCTATTATTTAATGATGTTATTAATATTAATGCAATTTTGTTAGTGTAATAAAGTTTTAATAGTTTTCATGCATAATTATTTAAGTATTGTGAATTATTTTAATCTTGACAAACATGATAATCACTAAGTTGTTATATATTATTGTTTCATCTTGTCATCTAATCTAAAATTAGCAAACCGGATCCAGACAATCAACAAACAAACTTTACTTTCTTATCATTTTTTATGGATAAGTATAAATAGACTACATCGATACTCCTTACATACGACATTACAATATCATATTAGGTATCGAGTTACCTTTATCACTAACTAGCTACGCTTCGCGGTTTCACCCGCGTCGACTACTCATTCCCGCGGTAACACGTATTCTGTGTCCTTCTTCAATTAATATAATTATGAATTTTTTTAGAACGGATTCACCATTTACACTAGTCATCTTGTCATTACAGAATAACTAAGTAGGTCAAATAAATCAATGTCACAAATTCATAAACTTAATTACACACATAAAATAAATGTTTAACACATAAAAAAAATTGAAACAAATATCTTCTTTCCAACAAAAAAATAATCATCAAAATCGGTTCATAAACGACGAAATTATTCGCGAACAAAAACAAAAAAGGCATATTTACGGTCGAATTGAGAAACCTCTTCCTTTTTTGAAGTCTGTTAAAAAAAGCAATTAATCGCCAACTATAATCACATCAAATTTCATAAAGTTCAGCGGTTTAGTCATGAGAAGATAACAAACAAACAAACAGAGTTACTTTCGCATATTAAATGCGGATACCTGGCGTCAAACATGAAAAAACGCCTATTTACCCATTTTTATCATCGCTTTGCATTCTTTCCCACAAACCGAGTTCCCATGGTCAGAATTCACATAGGAAACTGTGTCGTCCCGTGGGAAGCGTCCTTGGGCGACCCGCTAGCGTAACGGCCCTCACTACATGACGGTTGAGCGCCCCTGACTAAGAAGGAATTTCACACGAGTTCCGTGCGTGGGTGAAAAGGTTGCCTTTAATTTGTTAATTTTTAGTTTGTTTTTTTAATGTTTGTTCAGTTATTTTTTTAATACTAATTATTTAGAGAAAAGAACATTAGTATTTTTTTTTAATGTCACAATTTTAAAAAAGCTGTGTTTTTGTGTCATAAACCTACTTATCAGATAATAAGTAGCTGTTCTCCGCGGTTTCCGCGTGGGCTACAATTTATCGCGATAAAAAGTACCCATGTCCTTTCTCAGGCTCTAGACTATCTCTGTACCAAATTTCATTTAAATCGGTTCAGTACTTTAGGCGTGAAAGACAGAGTTACTATATTAGTAGGAATTTAATACTAACATTGGCTTAGTAAGGCTTGACATATTGCTACTAAAATGACATATTATGACATGACATATCGATCCAAAACCGCGGATAACGGATCAGGATCGATTATTATCAATGTCGGGCGTAAATGCACAAACCGTGTGAAGCCGCACATAAAAAAAAGTTTACAATTAGGGTTGACACTTATTTATAATCCTTCGTAACTCCCACTCTCGATGCAATGACATGACACGTGGCGCGACGACTCTCACCACTCCCTTAAATAAGAATACATTCCTACAAAATACATTCCCATGAGAACATTTAATTCATGGGAATATAGGAACTGTGTGGCAAATTTTTTAAATACCGTACTATGCCAATGTTACCTTTGCTGTACTAAAAATAAGGTTCAAATGTTCAACAAGTAGGTTTATCTACCATTATTTGAATATGTTGCAAGGTCAGATTTTTTTGATTTTGTGTATTCAATCTGTTTATTTACTGACTTACTGAGTCCTTGCAACTGATAACATAATTTACTTGCATGTCTGTAAAGTTGGCCTCAATTCTTATTTGGTTGAAGATTCTTCTTGCCTGTATTGATTTTTTAGATGTGTGTGATTACTGATTATGGGTAATTGTCATAATCGAGACGTCATAATCGATTATGAAATTCGTAACGTTATAATTTTCTTAATCATATAATGTTACTAATTTGTATTTTGTACGTAAATAATATAAAGTAGATTTGATTACTAAAATATTCCAAGAAGTATTATAGAATTTAGAATCCATTTTGCATGAGAGAAAGGGCTGTGCTGGTTGCAAGATGAATGTTAACTTGAGGGAGGTTGCGTATCTCTATCAGTAATCTAAAGCAACGTTTGACCACAAGTCACTTGATGTTAAGTGACAATATGGTCGAAGGTGGCACCATGCTACACCTGGATTGGGGACTGGCATTCAAGTGGGGCTGCCGGAACGCACCGATAAGTGTTTGGCGACAGATCCTTAACTTGATAGAGAGCTAGCCAGGCGATCACTTGAAAATGCCCTACCACCTAACCATGATTTCATCATGATGTTTTCCTTCACCGAAACCTCAATCAGCAATTTAGTTTGTCATCATCAGCCTTTTTCGTTCCCACTGCTGGGACTATGGCCTTATCTCTGAGAGAGAGAGTATGGACCGTAATCTACCACGCTGGCCCAGTGCGGATTGGCAGATATCGCATGGCCATGAATGTTGTCGTCCATAGACATGCCGGTTTCCTCACGATGTTTTCCTTCACCGTTTTGAGCGATGGGAAATCCACACAACTTATTAGGTCATAGGTGCCTTGTAAGGCACACGTATTACCGTTAGGCCACTATCGCTAAATTTAACTATTGACTTGTAAACTCCCCCAATTCTTCCCACGAGTCCACGCCAAGTTCCCACGGGTCCCTGTGACGTTCCCAAGCAGCCCGCTCCGTCCTTGACTCTAGACATGACCCTATGTTCCCATTACATATCAGGTAGAGAGTTTTTCTGCCGTTTCTCACAGATTACAAGTTCACACGCTCGCTCAGACCGTCTGACGTGACCTTGCCCGCTAGATTGACCTACGGGGGCTGCGAATAAAATCCTTCCTACTAATGTTATAAACGCAAAAGTTTGTATGTATGTATGTTTGTTGCTCTTTCACGTAAAAACTACTGAACGGATTTGAGTGAAATTTGGAATCAAGATAGCTTATACACTGGATTAGCACATAGGCTACTTTTTATCTCGGAAAAGGTTCCTGCGGGATAACGAGAAGACGCGGGTGAAACCGCGGGGCGCAGCAAGTAGGTACCTACAATATAAAATCGCGAGTAAATGAGCATGTAAAATCCAAAACACGTCTGTGTAAAACATGATAACAAAATAAGTAGATACCTGATTTTTACAAATTGTCACCTGTTTTTTTTTTTGCTTATCCCTATTATTATTTTTCCAAACCATCACAAAAAGCAGGGAAATAGTATTTGATCTATCTTTTCCTAATGTGGTGATATGGATCAAGATCCGTACAGATTCTAACTCTCTTTATATTATACTAGTTGCACCCCACGGTTTCACCCACGTCTTCCGTTATCCCGCAGAAACATTTTTCCGGGATGAAAAGTAGCCTAAGCGTTAATCCAGGGTATAAGCTTCCAAATATAATTCAGATCCGTTCAGTAGTTTTTGCGTGAAAGAGTAACAAACATCCATCCATCCATACATACATACATACAAACTTTCGCGTTTATAATATAAGTAGGATTCGCACGCATATTTTGTCGTAATCTTCTTAAAATCCACCCCACAGATCAAATAGATCCACTCCTCCCAACATAATTAAATTTACGAGTTCACATAAAATTGCCACACAAAAAAAAACATATTCTCACGTGCCCGGAATTCTGGATCCCACGACCACAGAGCGTGAAAGTGATACCCTATTTCTGCTAAACGAATTTAAAAAAACCATTGTAAAATGTGCCTTTTGTGCTCGTAATAAGAGCTTGTGAAATAGCGATCAATGGTCGAGGCAAGTTGGTAGAGTTCCAACGGAAATTCTCATGGCATTTTTCATGGGACCACAAAAGGTTGGATCTAAATTGTGGTAGGTATATATTGCAGTATTTTGCGCTATAGCCGTCATTTCGCCTTTCGGGTTGATCGAGTGATATACATCAGTTGTATAATATATATATTATTATGTACTTATAAATAATGTACTCAACTGTACATTGCAATAGTTTACTACCTTAACATATGCCTATTTTTTTAAATAGCTGTACCCCACGGTTTTCCCTAGTGAACTACATTTTGTCGCTAAAAAAAAGTCTCCTAAAAAAATGAAAGGTAAAAAATTGTAAAAAAGAAAACAAAGATCTTTCCCCGGGGTTCAAATTTCTAAAATAATATAGCACTAGAACATTAGAACATTAACACTAGTTATCTGCGAGTGATAGTCACGTCAAAATCGGTCCAGCCGTTTCTGAAACTAGCCGGAGCAAAGACACAAACAAAAAAAAATTGTTAATTTTATTTGTTGTAAGTACTGTATATACATTCTTATGCATTTAGTGAAGAGCTGTTAATTTTGAATTACAAACAGACACTTAAATTTTATCTATTTGTATAGATAATTTTTATATGCATTGTTAGGAATACCTAATTTTTTGACAAAAAAGTTTGGGTTTGTAGTGAACTTGCTCCAATTCAATTACTTATAAATAACGGAGTATTGTTACCACACTAGCAGTAACTGAAGAAGAAATGTTCTTTTGTAACTTTAACTTTTTAGTTTCGTATGGCCACAATTTTATTCGCCTAACGGTGATCGAAGGTGTCGCCACGCCTGGATTGACCTGGATTGTTTCGGAGAGAAATCTTCATGGTCTACTGTTCTAATAATTGAGTTATTATTTTGCAATTCACTACAAAACAACAGTTTTTCACTGAGAATCGTGATAAAAGCAAAACGACCTCCCCTCAAGTTTTTTCTCTTTCAACTACGTATTTCCACTTTCCCAGTATTCCCCTTTCATCGCAATATTTTGCTTTCAATCATATTCCGCAAACGAAGCCGTGGAGTTCAATGCAAACAAACAGCTTCAATGCGACAACTAGAATTTTTTCTCTGAATCATTCCGTGAAAGCTTGAAGTAGACAATAAATAGAATGTGACGGGAAACCAAATTCTAGAGGCAAAGATGAAAAATACTTCCTACTAATATTATAAACGCGAAAGTTTGTGAGTGTGGATGTATTTATTTGGTAATAGGCGAGCAGCCTGAGGCTGATGTGCCTATATCATCATCATCAGCCTGTATCAGTCCACTGCTGGACATAGGCCTCTCCCACGATACGCCACTTAGCCCGGTCTTCGGATTTTCTCATCCAACCACTGCCAGCCACTTGGCGCAAGTCGTCGCTCCACCTTGTCGCAGGACGTCCTACACTACGTTTGCCAAGTCGCGGTCTCCACTCAAGAACACGTCTACCCCAACGGTTGTCGGTTCTGCGGCTTATATGACCAGCCCACTGCCACTTCAGCTTGCTAATTCTGTGAGCTAAATCGGTGACTCTAGTTCTCTGACGGATCACCTCATTTCATGCCTATATCATGCTGTGATTATTTATAGCAATGTCCAAAAGTGCAGAGAACAGTCAATTCTGTAGCAAGGAAGCATTGTTCGTTCGCAACCACTTGTCTAGTCTGTTTTTAAAGGAATTCACTGGAGTTGCCGACACAACGTCTTCTGGAAGTCTGATCCAGTTGTGCACCACTCTAGAAGCCAGGAAGTGGTGCGCAGTGTTTGATTCAGATGGTGCGCGTATTATCTGCATATAGTTTCCTCTTGAAGATTTCATGCTCTTCTTGCATATGTACAGGTTTGAACGTCTCAATGAGGTCACCACGAAGGCGTCTTTCCTCGAGGGTGGTGAGGCGTAATGCGCGGAGCCTGTCCTCTTAGGGTCTAAGTCCTAGTGTCCGTGGTATCTTGGTAGCCCTTCGCTGCACAATTTCTATAAGGTCAAGGTATATCTTGTATGTTTGTTGCAAAAAAATGTATGACAAGAACATGAAAGAAAATCTCGCATGTGACCATCTTCTATAAGCTGTTTCGCACTTACTTGTAAACATGACACATGAACCAATCAGAAAGAGCGCGGCTACGAGTCGCGCGCACACACAGATATACGCGGCATGCCTACGACTATGAACCTTGAGGTGCTACTGCAATTTTGTCCTTGTACTGTATCCTATATCCATACCTTTCATCTAATCAAACATATGTCCTATTCAAATAATTGAATTGAGTTCAACGGACACTTGTCCGCTTTTGATGTAAAAATAACAGCTACTTACTGATTACTTAGGAAAGTAAAATACTATTTATAAATTTTCGAACCGATTTTGATAGCTGGTGTTATAGGAAGTAAGTAAAATGATTAGGGTTCCGCGCAAAATAATTAAAACCCATTGATGAAATTGTGTATGGATATATTTTTAACATTAGGAAAGGACATAGGACACTTTTTATCGCGATAAACCCACGCAGGTAAAACCGCAGGGCACAACTATTTTCAAATAAAATATCACTTAAAACTTTTTACTCCAGTTATATTATTCTACTAATTGTTCTAAAATAGCCCGTGTAATGGAAAAAAATACGGTTGACAAAATAAAGTGTGAATTTTGTCCGTTCACTTCAGCACCTTTAGCTACGTAAATGTTTTCTAAAAATATGTAAAGAAGCACTTTAAGTTTTATAGAAGCACTTAATACCTTTAGGTGCTTTTTAAAATTTTCTTCTTCATTATCAAGGTTTTTATCGAAACACGAAGCAAAGATTTGTGTAAAACTCAAATTAATTGTCGAAGGTGGCGCCACACTACACCTGGGAACTGGCTCTCAAGTGAGGCTGCCGGAACACACCGATAGGTGCTTGGCGACAGATTCTTAACATGAGGGTGATGGCTAGCCAGGCGAGTACTAGAAAACACCCTACCACCAAGCTATGGTTTCATCACGATGTTTTCCTTCACCGAAAGCTCAAGCTCATTGTAGGATTCGAACCCACGTCCTACGGATCGTAAGCCGACGTCACTACCACTGAGCCATCATCGCTATAAAAATATATGTCGCAGGCTAGTGGTTACTAAAGCGATGGTGGCCGAACGGTTACGCGTGCGACTTACAAGACGCCGACACCGAGTCGAATCTTCTCGGCCCCGCACCTATGACTTAATAAGTTATGTGCGGATTTGCCATCGCTCGAAACGGTGAAGGAATATATCGTGAAGAAACCGGCATGCCCAAGAACTGCAACATTCAAGGGCATGCGACATCTACCAACCCGCACTGGGCCAGCGTGGTAGATTACAGCCCATACTCTCTCTCTAGAGAGAAGGCCAGAGTCCCAGCAATGGGATTGTGAAAGGCTGATGATGATGAGTGGTTACCATATTTGTCTAGTTAGGAATCTGTCGTCAAGCACCTATCAGTGTGTTCCGGCAGCCCCACTTGAGAGCCAGTTCCCAGTCCAGGTGTAGCGTGACGCCACCTTCGACTACATCGTCACTATACATCAGGTGATTTGTGGTCAAACGCTACCTAGAAACAAGAAAAAGAAAATTGTTTATATTAAATTTGACTAAAGAAATCTGAATATATCACAAAGTTGTTTAAAAATATTTTTCACTGCGCAGTCTGAACACCTTCATTTTGAAAGTAAACTTTCGATCTAGCAATACCTTGTCACAGCATCTATATAAATAAATAAATTTTAAGTGTCTGTTTGTAAGTTCAAATTAACAGCTTTTCACTAAATGCATATGAAAGTATATACCTACCTACGTACGGTACTTAAATAAAAAAAAGAAAACAATTTTAAAAATTTTTGTTTGTCGTTTTGTTTGTGCCAGCTAATTTCGAAAACAGCTGGACCGATTTTGACGGGACTTTCACTCGCAGACAGCTAATGTTACAAGGAAACCCTAAAAGAAAATGTACCATTAAAATTTATAGTTTTTTTAAAGATCTTTATACAGTATGGTTGCAATAAAATATGAATATTAATGTGGAGTATTTCAGGCTAAATTTATTTTAAATTTGAACCCTGGGGAAGGTCATAGGATACTTTTAATTGCGGAAAACTATTAATTTCTATTTAATTGTAGTTCACGCAGGTGAAACCGCGGGGAACAGCTAATTTACAATATAAAACGAGGGGGTCCATAAATTAGGCGTCTACTCAAGAAAGTCAATTTCGTTGAACTCCCGATTAGAGTTGAGACACTTTCATCTTTGAAATGGAACCTGTGATTTGGTGACAGACATCTTTCATTAAAAGGATGAATAATTTATTTTATTAGCTTTATTGGAATTTCTAATATTTAGATTGTTTAATAGAGAGAGAGAGAGAGAGAGAGAGACAGAGAGAGAAAGACTTTATTTGGTAAAACTGCACACAATAACACTAGAAAGAAACGCACAAAAAAACAGTAATAAAGCTCTTATTGAAGCGATGGTTGCTCAGTGGTAGTGAATTTTTTTAGAAGTATGAAGCCTATAAAGTACCTACATGTTGTTTTTTTTGTTGCCATTTTCTTGGTATGTCCCCTGGCGTACCAGGAAAATGACCGTCCACGACATAAGTCGCTGAACTATTACAATGTTTCCCATCACCATCATCTTAAACACCAACCTTTGACCGTATCATCACTGAACATCATGTGTGTTAGTTAAGTTTTAAAAATGCCAAATTTTAGTGATCTAAAACATATTTGGAAAATCGAGTATGGTCAGTTACTTTAACCCCCGACGCAAAAAGAGGGGTGTTATAATTTTGACGTGTCTGTCTGTCTGTGGCGCCGTAACTCGCGAACGGATGAAGCGATTTCAATTTAGATTTTTTATACGAGTTACGGGCGAGTGTTTTCAGCTATATGTTTGATGAAAATCGGTACAAGATCTACCCGACATGCGCACCGGGCGCTTTCCCTCCTCCCTATCGTCGTCCCAGGCATATCCTGGACGACCCGGACGATCCTATAGCGGCGGCCGTCATAGCCGCCATAGAAGAATCAAATCCGACTCCCGCGGGTAACGGTCACCCGCCGCGTTTCCTTACTACTCGCCGCCGTCGGCGTCCCCGTGTTCGTTTCACCCCCGTGGGTGGTAATATCTCTCCAACCCTTCAAGCAGGGCATCAGCCCTCACTCCCGACGCCAGCCCAAGCCGCGGGCGGCACCCTTCAGGTGCCGCCACCCGCGAGCGTGGCGTCATTAGCTTAGCTAAAACTTGGCGGAGGGCGCCTTCCGCGCCCCCCCCCCCCCCCAGCAGCCCGGTGGAGTTGTCAAGGTTACTTGACCAACAGCATTAGTCCCATCAAAAGAAAAAAAAAGGTAAAAGATGTCGAGGGTTTTTAAAATTTCAAATTTATTATTATTTCGCTTACTGAACGACGAGGTAAGCGATCATCGAATTCAAGTGAAAAGGAACGTCTATGAATACAGAAAACATTTAGATATACGAATGTGACGAAAGCGAGAAGTAACTTCTGTCATTCCGTAATAAGTATTATTCAAATGCGGACAGGGGAAAGAAAAGTCGTATAAAATGCAAAGAGGATTGAAGCGGCAGGTAGAGTGCTTACACACTTCTTCCTTCAGATAGCTAAGTTCTTTAGTTTTTTTTATTGCTTCATATATGTGTATGTACTTATGTAGCCAGTTTCAATACTCAGTTTTTTATTGCATTCATATGTTAGTATACATGAGACCTTAGTGATTAAAATTAGCGAACATATATAATAGGGTATAAGCAATGTAGGAGCGGACCGATCTATTCTACTCATTTTGTGAAGTCACTATTGAAGAAGTAATTAATGCTGTAGTAGCATTTGTCGATTAAAAACGTTTTCAATTGATTTAGAAATTCATGATATTTTTCTTTTGATTTCAATTTGTCGGGTAAATTGTTTGTTATATATTTTGACTGTCATTATGTTTTTAGTATTAAAGTGACATGCAAATTATATATGTGTGTAATATAATAATATGTGTACCCAAGCTCTAGTATTCATGAAGTCGACATGAAAAAGAAACACACCAAAAACATTCAGAACCTCAAAAACAACGCCAAATGCCTATCTGAATCTAAAGTAACAAACAAAAGTGCAAAACAGACAAGGTCCCACCGAGATTTGAACTCGGATCGTTGGATTCAGAGTCCAAAGTGCTAACCATTACACCATGGGACCGCTGACGACTTCGGCAAAAATATCTATCAATTGCCCAGCAAAGTTCGCAGTGCGCATGACAAGTATTGCATGAAACGCAGAACGAAAGCTCTGCCCTATACGTAATTAGTGTGTACTCGATCGATATTGAAAATGTATTTTGCGCTCTCAAAGAAGCGAATGTTTACTATAAGACTTTGTCTTCGTGAAGAAAGTAATTGGTGTCGATTCTGACGTGCGTTTTCTAAAACTAAACTAAGTTTGACAGTTTTAAAAGTATTGCTGTACTTTTCAGACTAGACTTTTTAATATGATGCGGTAATAACGAGTCTTTTTTAGCAGCTTTTATATAACTTGCAATGTATGTAGATATGTGTGTTTGTACGCTCTCAATTTTGAAGCAGATATCCACAACCAATTGAGTTGCAATTTTTATTTAAAGATCCAGAGAAAAAATGGTTGTAGCTTCAAAAAAGAGGGCACTTTGCATATTTTTTTGAAATATATTGGATTTCTTTTCATGTACTTCAAATACACCACCAACCGCATTTTTTATTTCATACAACTTCTGTCCATCGAAAGGTTGTCTGGTAGAAATCGCTCTAAGCGATAAGACCGCCCATTGTAACACTAGCTCTAAGATCTCTCCTTTTTTGTTGTTCTATTTTTCTGTTGTTGTGGTGAAACAATAAAGCGTTATCTATCTATCTATCTATATTATAGATACATTTTTTTTTGTATTTTTACTCTCTGCTATGTATCACGTAGATTGACACTGGTACATATTTTCACTAGACTTTTTTGTATCATAATTACAAAGAATAACATTGTAATGAGTCCCAATTATCAGCTGAATCTCGGAGTCATCCTATTAAATTCTACCGCGGTGCTGTCTTTCCTATATTTCAAACATTTTCACAAACTTCCCCGCTGGTGACTGGTGATATAAAACAATTTCACCTAGATCCAGTATTTCTCGCACTTGCACTTAAGACAAGATGAAATTAATTTAAGCCTGCGCTGCCTCTACCGACGCTCTACACCTCGAATAGTGATGGGGTAGGTACAAAGTTCGTAATAATCCGTAATTACGGATTCGCCTTTATGGAGCCGAAATCATGGACTATGTTACTGACGTAATAGGCATTTATTTAATTACAGTTTTCCTTTTGCTTCATAACGTTTCGTTTTTCTCAAGTCTATAAATTACAATAATGTTATTGAAACTATGTAAATAAAAACAATGCCGCATGTATTGATCACTCGACCGAACTGAATGATTTTTATTGAATTTGTAACTTCGGGACTAGGTTTAACTTATTTTTTTGTTTAATTCAGCAGTAGGTAAATTGGTATTTACGGGAAAAACTAAAATTATTAGTGCTTTTCAATTTTCTTATGAACTCAAGACCTGGCCTGCGAAGCTGGGATGGTTTTTACGATATAACGTACATTTTATATTAAGCACATTATTTTTAGCTTCTAGCTAAGAAAGCTTTTAATTCTTGATTTATTACTATTATTTAGTAATAATTTAATTTTATAGTATTTTATTATTCCCATACTTTTTTAATTTACTACAATAATTGATTTGACCAAAATATAAAATGTATTAATTTACGATACGGTTCATTTCATCGTTCCAATAAAACAATGATTTCGGACACCTAATTAATGTTAGTAATTATTCCGCTTGATAAAAAAACGGACAACCAAAATAAATTATCTGCAAACATCGGTAAAGTTCGGATAACCGCACCATTTGCCGTATTAACGCTTGCTTGAATCAATTTGTAGAAGTACGGGTAGGTATGCATCGAATCACTTACTGTAAGGCGATTACAGACGGAGTCTACGTTAATTTCATTCCCGCCTCTGCTGATTTAATTAAAGGATATTGTTAACGGAAAAAATTAAACGTGTTTTTAAAGGAAATTCCGGAATTTCAGGTGCAGTAGAACTTTTTGAGTGCGAATTTAATCTTGGTTGAATGTCACTTCACTATGGCGTCAAAAAATCTAAATGTTTTTTTTTTATATATGGCTTCTCACAGTTTGTGCATTCAACCTGAATCATTTTTTTCATTCATCTATCTATTTAAATAAAATATGATATGGTGTTCGTTGGTAAGCACATCACTAGAGAACAACTAGATAAATTTGTTTTTTTTTTTAATGCCAGAATATTTTTTTTAGGCAAAAAAGAAACATTTGAATATTGCTTGGATTTAAAAAAAGAGAATACAAGTCTTGTTTTGCTGGCATGAAATGCTACGCGTCGGAAGTAGACGAAACACTTTTTAACTAAAATAGGGTTTTTGGACTTTTTTCTTGTTATTGTTTTTTTGAAATTACTATTTGTCAGATCTTAACTTAGCTAACAATCACATTTCTCTGACCATAGAATAGGGTTGAGTTTTAAATTACAATTGTTTCAATTCCCGGAATGTTAGTATTACATCAATCGTTTTACCTTGAGACATCAAACAACAACAAAAATCACTTATCTTAATCCTCAAAATACTCTGCAAATGAAATTGAAACGATCATTCATCACCGTCGATAAATTATATCGACAAAACAGCGAATAATCGCTGCCATTCGAATTGTCGATCGCCGAAATTGGTCGCAATCGAGAGCCATTAATACGAACGATTATCGAGGGCGAGTGTCACACCAAACTAGTGCAAACATGGCGCAATGGCGCGTGTGGGTTGTTCGGAAATTTCGGAATAGATTGAAATTGACAGCGCTGAAATTCGGATTCCGGGTTCGGATTTCCGGAAAGACTTAGGGCGTGTTCCGAATTGCACGGACAGTAATGTATTGTGCTGCTGTTAATTAATGCATTACAGACTACAGTACGTTTTAGAAGGTGTTTAACACAGTTACTCTAATTACTAAGGGAGTGTAATTTTGACCAGCAAACTGGCGTGGAGTTCCACTCCTTAGCGGTACGCGTGACATTTATTATACGTGTTCTTACAACACACCCCTTTTAATACTCTTTTGTTACGCAACTGTGTAAAAGAGGCCCCTTCAACTTCAAGTCAACAGCTTCTGAACAGTAATAATTCTAATCTATTGTAGTTTGAAACTTTAAAACTTCTGGCGTCCACACACTTTAGAGTTAGAATGAATAAGATGTACAATAAAAAGTTTTCTAAAGCTGACACGATCACAGTACAAAAGCAAATAAAATAATGACAATCACTGTCAATCACACTACCTGCGCCCCGTGGTTTCACCCGCGTGGACTGCAGTTCATCGCAATAAAAATTAACCTACAAAAAGCCTATAGAAAAAAAGCACTTTCCGTTTTATCTAAATTTGAATACTTTCCTGGCAACTTTTTCAATTTTTCTCTTCAAGAGAACCTTCCTTGAACTTCAACGACCACAACAAAAAACGAATTAGCGAAATTGTTCCACCCGTTTACCAAAATAGAGATTCATCCCTACTAATATTATAAATGCAAAAGTAACTCTGTCTGTCTGTCTTGCTTTCACGCCTAAACTACTGAACCGATTCAAATGAAAGAACATTGGCCACTTTTCGTACTGCCCTGGACCTGACCGCAAAGTATTTTGTATAAAAATTTTTGTTTCTGTCAATGTCACTTGACAGTGACAGTCAAATTGCTAGTACATAGATTAAAAAGATTAGTTTTTGTTCATGTTTGGTAAATAACGTTGATTTTAATGACTACTTAATTTAAGTAGGGCCGACTTCCAAAGCGTGAAACGGAATAGCAAATAAATTGCGGTGTGCGTTCAAAACATCCAAGTATCGTGTAAGTTAAAAAATGTCCTAAGAAACTACGAAGTAAAAAAATCAATATCTTTTTTTTCTACACTTTCTATAAAATATCGTTTGTATAATCTTAATACACAAAAAATTAAAATTTTTATCGTACATCGATCTAGATTTCATACGACCTCGGGTCCGTTTTGACCATTGTTCTTTGGTACAGAGATAGTTTAGGCCCTGAGAAGGGACATACTTTTTATCGCGATAAACTGTAGCCCACGCGGGTGAAACCGCAGGGGACTAGTCTATGTATATATCTACCTCATTATAACAGCGCCAGACCCCACAACACAACGAACTTAAAATCTAGAACCAGACATTTCGAACTTTCTTCACATGCATAAATCTCTAAAAGAACGAAAGATCACGTACATTACTCGGGCACTTAATAACGTTCCAGCTGCTTGACGCCAGTAAACGATCCAGCACTCGCGGAGAGTCCGGCTTTGCCAAATCTACTTAAATAGAGCCCACTCAGCTAGTTTTTTTTGTGGAGCGGAGACTAATCGGGGGAATTTAACTGGATTTAGGTTACAATTTTAGTTTGCACTCGTAAATGCCAGAACTTGAGTTACGTCACAGAACAGATAGCATGTTATAGAAAGGACTTCCTTCAATCACTCTGGTGATTGGTCGATTGTCATTTGTTACAATAAACTTAAGTTTGAGCTTAGTGCTTTGGAGAAGCCTCTTCCATTAGTGGGCGGAAATAGGCTAGCGGTTGAAGTCAATCAAAACCACCAGTTCTCCAAATTAAAATAATATAAGTGACGCTGACACATTTACATAATCTATACGATTAAACTATATAATACTACTATCTTTATCTAAACAATTTTTTTAATCTGTCTGTCCGTTTGTTATAATGGGTAATCTCCAAAACGGTTGGATCAATTTTGACGAGACTCACTGGAAAATAGCAAATGTTATAAGGAGTAATTTAAAATACTTTTATCTTACAATAATAATAATTAGGGTTACGCGCAAAAAAAGATGAAAATTCATAGATCATGGCTATGTTTTATTCTGATAAAATAGAGTTTTCGGTAAGAAATCACTATTTTTGTATGAAAAATCGGCGTAAATTGAGACAACTGGCTGCTTTATCAGCTTACGCTTGCTAAACGGTTTGATTAGAGTTTTTATGAAAGACATGAAGGCTTCCAGTCGGTCTAAAAAAAGTCCTTGACAACAAGATTACCTATTATTTATAATGAGAAATAATTTGAATGAAACCATCTTTCTATGCGAAGCAATCAAAATAAAAATAGAACCTTTTGACTTCTGTACATTTTGCGAACTCGAACATTTTGTTTTTGCACATTTTGGGAAGTTAAACGTTTTGCCTTTTCGACATTTTGCATTTTTAAAGTTTTGTGTATTAGACATTCTGCATGTAGACGGGGTTTTTAGCGAGAAAACTTCCTGCTGTCACAACCTCTACCCGTGCGAAGCCTGGGCGTGTCACTAGTTATCGATATTATCGCACATCTCTAAGCGTCATTAGCATTCGTGAATAGTGAGCTGGGAATTCCAGAGATTAACTAGAAATTGGAGGAATCAGTCGGTTTACTTTGGACCGTAGATGAAAACGCTCCTAGAGTGCACACCTTCACACTTAGGTTTCTTGGTTGTCGTTCAAAATGAATAAAAGTACGTCCTAAGAATCGGTTGAGATGAGTTTTTGTGCCCTCTTTTTTGTTTAGAGAAAAATTGGTTTGTATTATTGATTGGTTCGTTGACCTGTGAAACAACTTATAGAAGAAGGTGATTTTATATGAAGCTTTTTGAACGAATTCTGACCCAGACTGCTAAAATATAGGAGTATATACGCGCTTACGGTAGAACGCGTAAACGTTTCAAAAACAAAAAACACAGGGCTACACACCTATTGCCAAATCAAAACAAGACGCCAGACAATTTCAGCATACGCTTCAAGTAACTAATAGCCTGTCAAATCTGAACTCGACTCTTGGACGAACGTTTTGTATGTTGTCGTGGCTAGCCCCTTTGATCTTAGCCCCATCAGTGACCATGTGGTGTCTACCGGATTTTAGTCCACGTTTTCCACTCAGAAGTTGAGAGCTGAAGTTATTTCTTTTAAATCTCTGAGGTTTTTTATTATTCCAAGCAGAATCGATGCTAACGAAGCCGTTTTAGGGACAGCGTTTTATCGTATTGCATTAAGTTTTAGTAGGTATCGGATTGTAACTTGATTGGCAATGAAATGGAGTGAATCCGGACTGGGCCTACTGGGTACAGATTTTTAGTTATTTTGTGAAGGAAGTTCATTGTTTTCTGATAATTGCTTTTTTTATGGAAATGGGATCAAGATGTCAAGTTAAGTCGCTAGTTTTATGGTTAGGATCATGCTTGACAGTCCAATGCAACCTAGAATTTTGATCTTTGACAGTTCAAAATTCTGCACTGCAAATACTACACTGTACTTTTCACCCTGAGATCTCTTTTTACGTTGTCACCGCCCTTAAATAATACGGAACACAGTAATGGTGGCACACTACTGCTTGGCGATTGAATATCTGCATCAGCATCTTCAAGGATAAAGTGAAAAAATATCTCATAGATTTGTTTCCTTCTTGGCTAGGTACCTAGTTACCTACTCATTAATTAAAAATGGTGGATAAAATAGATTTATAAAGAAAAAAATAAATTTATTCAAAAACGATTATTTTTCTTCAATAATCGGTGGCACCTGTAGTCTGTAAGTAATACATCAACAATAATTTATCAAACCCAATGTTAACCGGACCAGTCCTAAAAAAAGCTTCAATGATTGATGAGCTTTTCTGTTTGGCATAATGCCTTACCAGTAAGTTACGAAGTTTTCCTTCACCGAAAGCTCTGGAAGATATTTATTTAGTAGAATAAATGTGATCGCTTTAAAACATCAAACTTAAAACTATAGCTACGCCAACCTCCTTACGCCGTCAAACAAACCTACGACCTACCGTTAGCTTCTGACTTAAAAATCAGGCTTCGTAACCGACAAAAATTCCAATGGAAATGTGGCGACAGCGGCGCTGATACCGCAAACAAAGCTGCAATCTCCAATAATCTTGGAAGTTTTTCAAGATTATTGGATTCTCAGCTTGAACACTGAAAAGAAATCTAATCCCCTTTCAAGCTAGCTAATAGAATTCCTCCTTATATTAATTTCTGTACGGAGCCGGTAGTAATCCGGTTAGAGGGAAGGTAGCGAATATTAATACTAAGAGCTCGCCGTTTATTAATGCAGCACTTGCAGTTAGGGCGTCCAGTCTATTACTTCAAATACGGACGTATATTACAATAACTCCATCATCATCATGCGTCGCAATGCACTACGTGGAAATGCAGTCCGCGGCAATGCACTGCGTGGCAATGTACCTACTGCGCGGCAATACACTGCACGGCAATGTACAGCGCAATAACGTATATACTGAGCGGTTATGCACTGCGTGGCAACGTACAACGTGGTTATGCATTGCGCGACAATGCACTGCACGGAAAAACACTGCTTTGCAATGCAACGTACAGCACGGTTATACACTGCACGGCAACGTACTGCTCAAAAATATATTGTACGGAAATGCACTGCGCGGCAATAGACTGCGCGGCAATGCACTGCGCGGTTATACTGCACGGCAACGTACTGCGCGGCAATGTACTGCACGGCAATGCACTTCGCGGCAAATCACTGCACGGCAATGAATGCACTGCGCTCGTCACCCTGAAATATTTGATGTTAAATCTCTGTATGTTCTGTAATCACTGAAAACCTTGTCCTCTCATCCATGTTTTATGTCTATTTCCAACAATAAAACAAATTTTTATTTTGTAAATTAACCTATTTTTCTGAAACTCGATTTTGGCCACTACGAGGCGACGCAAATCAGTCGAATTGAATCTCATCACTACACGAGGACGCAAAAATCATCATCATACTCAGGCTGATGAGTCCGCCTTTGTCAGTCCACTGCTGGACATATTCCTCTCCCAAGGTACGCCACGCCAATTAGTGTTTCTTACCTTAATTTTTCAACGTATTTTTTTTGCTCCCACCACATAAATCTAAGAGATTTATTGCCAAACTAATTCGTTCCAATATAAACCGAGTGATGGTAACCCCACTCTAAAGCTGAGCTTGCACACCTGCCTGTTTGAAGCGAGTCTTATTTATGCAGTTTGGTCAGGAGACGCTCAAACGTTTTGCCGAAGCGCAGCAGTTATTTACAAACTTTGTAATACAAAGTACCAAGTAAGGTAAAGTAATAGATTTCGCGCAAGTCTTCGTCTATAAGCTCTTCGTCTTTATCCTCGTCCGGGGAAGAAAGTGCTGCTACAAACTTCTGCCTGTTATGAACAGCGTTTCTGGGGCATGGTCTGATTGGGTGCTGGTTAAATTACTTACTACAATTGTTTTTTTAGTGACGCTCCGCACCAACCGCGTGACCGCACCTCATTATCAGCAACCTTATAAGTTCCCATAGCTGGGACTCTGACCTTCTCTCAGAGAGAGAGGCGGTAATATACTATCAGTGCGGGTTGGTAGATGTCACATGCGGTCGAATATTGTGGTTCTGGGACATACCGATTTCCTCACAATGTTTTCCTTCACTTTTTTAAGCGATGGCCAATCCGCACATATCTTATTAAGTCATAAGTGCAGGGCCGAGAGGATTCGAACTCAGTATCACACACATAGCAACTGTCATACTAAAAAAAGTTCACAGACTACTGTGCAATTTAGTGGAACACAGCGAGTGTTTGGTTCGCGTAATCTAGTAAGAAGTACATATACATGGTTGGACCTAGCATGATTGATACATTGTTTTATGATTAGACAAGGGGAATCAACCGTATCCTTCACCGCAACGTTACAGGCTGTTGGCCACAGTGGCGCCGCAAACTATTCCAAATATGTGAGTAGGTATGTATGGTAATAGATCCAAAGCCCACAACATTTTGGTAAACTCTGTGGGTTGTACAATATATATGATAGTGCGAAGCTTATACAACTCCAACGAGTATAACGTATGTGAGGTGCTTGCGGATGATGAAGAGAAGAAGAGAACAGAGAAGAAGAGTAGGTCAGAAGGCTCCATGAGGCTCCATACTTTAACGGACCTGCTGATGAAAGAGCGGGACGGCACGTCTGAGACACCGATTCAACTAGCTCGTATTGGTCTGTAAGCCACCAACAATCTTGAAAACTTGATATACCTAAAGATTTTGAATATCTAACATGAATCGTGTACAAAACAACGTTACATTTATCTTATTGAGGTTTTTTTAATAAGTTGATTTCATTTTTGAGGCCTTAAATAACATGTTTCATTATCCATTATCAAACGTATAGGTACCCCCATACATATACCTAAAATACATATAGCTAAATCAGCCCAGACCCCTTTTTTGTCACCTTACAGGGTAGCGCTGGACAAGTCACCTGTTGAAAAGCGAAGATGTGGTCTGAGTTAGCATCACGCTACGTTCCCTGTAGAAGACAGGGAACTGGCTCTCATGTGAGACTGCCGGAAATTGCTATAGCTATATTAACTAACTAACCAACTGTTATGTCGCAACGACCCAAAGTGAGTCTTGGCCTCCGATTATAAAAGACGCCTTCGGTCTGTCTTGCGCTACCTCCTGCCAGTCCTCCACCTGGAGCTCGCGCAAATCCTTCGTGACTTCGTCTTTCCAACTAAACCTGGGACGGCCGACAGGGCGACGGCCACTCGGCCGTCCACTATATGCTCGCACCGTATAGCTATATTACATCTACTTATGCAAAGCTTCCTTTATCTTACCCCGAGCTATTTCCCGCTCAAAACGTAGACTGAAAAGGAATTCCCTCACAGCAATATTGTACCTAATTTATGAGGCTAGGTCACTCGTAAACGTTGCTTGGTGAGCATTCTCTCTGAAATTCTGTCAGTAACACAGCACAAAATGAAAATATTAAGCCGGATTTTGGCCATTTTCTACAATAAATTAAATTGTACATATATTTAGCTGAAAAGGCCATATAAAAGGTTAAGCTTTCAGGCTGTAAAATGTAGTCTGAATGTAGTGAGATACCTAGGATCATAGACAAAGACGATGTGGTAAAGATGAAAGGTCAGTTTCATTACAATTTTCGATGAATAGTTCAGCAAAATCTTTACCAAGAGGAATATAAAGTAGAAAGTTTAGGCTGTCCTACTAATATTATAAATGAAAAAGTTAGTGTGTGAATGTTTCTTACCACGTATCACCGTAACAACTAAACCGATTTTGATGAAATTTGGAATGAAGATAGCTTACACACTGGATTAACACATAGGATTTTTATCCCGGAAAAATGTTCCTGCGGGATAACGGGAAGACGCGGGTGAAACCGCGGGGCGCAACTATTTACTTATAAGGCAAAATATTAATAGTAAAACTATATCGACAACATCGTTCAAACTATCTCCATTCCAAATTTCATCAAGATTGGTTCAGCGGCTTAGACGTTAAAATGTATCAACAGACATGGGGAATGGGGATATTAAAGAGTTACTTTGGCATACAAATTAAGATTAAATATCGCTTTTTTTTCAAACATCTGTGTATGAAAGTCTATGCCAAAAATCCCATGATGTTGCTTTAAGGCTATAAATTGAAGTGTGAACAGACAAACCTTACTTTTGCGAAACAAGAGCCTCTATAATAGAAATTCGCGAAAGTTTGCGCTTTCAAAAAGGGTTGGTAACTTTTCACAAGCAAGTACTTAGGTAAGTACATACCGATGAAAATAGAAAAAAAACTATGGCAAACACAGTTTAGAACTTAAATTTGTTTAGCAGATTTCAAACTATATAATCTATTTATTGCGTGTATTTCAAAGAGTTATAACAATAACATTAATTAAACTTGATACTGTCTGGGAGAAACGACGTGACCTGTTGTAATACCTGCCATATGTTGTGTGAACTTGCTTCAAAATTATATTCAATAGTACAGTCAGCGACAAAAGTACCTAGCTGATCGTTCTCGATTTTTCAAATGAGTTTCAAATCAGTAACTATTATTGTTTTTTTACACTTTACATGGTATCATTTTGACCACAACATAACACACCTGATTTAAGGTGATGATGAGGTCAAAAATTTGTGTCTAAGGTGATGAGGATAATAGAAAAAAGTGTGATTGTTCAGTGACCTTTGTCGTTGACTGTACTACATTACTATGTTAGTTGAAATTATAATAGGTAACTGCTTAGGTAGATTTTTTTAAAATAATATTATTATGGTGTAACACTATAAGAAATTAATGTATTGCCACTATGTGTACATTCTTTTTATTATTATCCTAGAATCTGTTCTTCACCGTAGTCGCTTCGCTTCCAAATTATCCGGTTCCATTATAAAATTACTTTCCCTGGGTCAAAACGTAAATGAAGCCGTGAGGAAACCGGCATTTCAGTCGGCATTTCAACCCTGGCGCAGATGCGGGTTGGTAGATGCATGCATGATGCATCTACCAACCCGCATCTGCGCCAGGGTGGTAAATTATGGCCCATACTCTCTCTCTCTCTCTCTGAGAGAAGATCTGTGTGGGACACAAGTGTCCCAGCTGTGGGAATGATGTGGGCTGATGATCATCATGATAAGCCCACTTAGTTCCCACTGCTGGGACTCAAGCCTTCTCTAGACAAACTTGTAATATGCGAGGTACAGAGTAATGAATAATGCAGGTCCCGTGAACATTTTCAATTCCATTGTTTACTCGTATGTAAATTTTTAAGGTGGCTTATTCAATTAACCCTCCGGTACATTATGCAAATAAGTATTGACATTGCGCGTTAAGGGGCTGTTTACACCCTAATTGGGTTACGAGTATCCGAGTTTGCACCCTAACTTCTGTTCGGGCTGATTATGACATCCCTTGTGGTTGAAGAAGTAATTGTAGGATTTGTTTCATTGTTAAATCTAAATATATATAACTCAAAAGTGACTGACTGACTGACATAGTGATCTATCAACGCACAGCCCAAACCACTGGACGGATCGGGCTGAAATTTGGCATGCAGGTAGATGTTATGACGTAGGCATCCGCTAAGAAAGGATTTTGATTAATTTTACCCCCAAAGGGATAAAATAGGGGATGAAACTTTGTATGAAACTTTGTCAATTTTAAATTGATCGGGCTGAGACTTTGCATGCATAAAGCTGTAGCCCACGCGGGTGGAACAGCTAGTTTTTATATAACATTAGGATAAGAAGATACAAGATAAAAAAATTGTAAAAATTCAAAAGTCAGAAGTTCTTGAATCACATAATACAGGGGTGGGTTTGATCCACTAGTCTGCACTTGACTGTGATCGATAATCTCTTTGTGAGACACATCCTACTAATATTATAAATGCCAAAGTTTCACCCACGTCTTCACGTTATCCCGCAGAAACCTTTTTTCAGTATAAAAAGCCTATGTGTTAATCCAGGGTTTAAGCTATCTCCATTCCAAATTTCATCAAAATCAGTTTAGTAGTTACGGTGATACGTGGTAACAAACATTCACACAGACACACAAACTTTCGCATTTATAATATTATATAGTAGGATTTATTCATGCTGTTGCAATGCCAGTGAAGACTTGTAACTGATTTTATTAGTTTAATTTGTTAAATATTTAATAAATTTGAATAGAATTTACGTTTATTTGCAACAACAACACTCATGGTACAGTCAACGACAAAAGTCGCCGAACAATCACACTCTTTTCTATTATCCTCATCATCTTAGACACCAATTTTTGACCTCATCATCACTTAAAATCAGGTGTGTGGTGTTGTAATCAAAATTTTACCATGTCAAATGTGAAAAAAACAATAATCATTGCTGATTTGAAACACATTTGGAAAATCGAGAACGATCAGCTACTTTTGTCGCTGACTGTAACATGAAAAAAAAATTTTTTTTTTACTATTTACTGGGTAGCGTTTGACTACCAGTCACCTGATGTTAAGTGACGATGTGGTCGAAGATGGCGCCACGCTACACCTGGACTGGGAACTGGCTCTCAAGTGAGGCTGCCGGAACACACCGATAGGTGCTTGGCGACAGATTCTTAACAAGAGGGTGGTAGCTAGCCAGGCGAGTACTAGAAAATACCCTACCACCAAGCTATGGTTTCATCACGATGTTTTCCTTCACCGAAAGTTCAAGCTCATTGTAGGATTCGAACCCACGTCCTACGGATCGCAAGCCGACGTCAATACCACTGAGCCATAACAGTAATTGAAGGTACACAATCGGAAATCGCCCCCAACTCAGCTAAATAATATAGACATTACTGTTATTCGCAAAGGTAAACAAAACCTTATTTCTCTATGGCAAAAGTAAATATTTTGCTCCGTTGCTACAAGGAAGCATGACTAAGACCACCTCGGGAAAGCAACTCCCCGTAGAAAGAATTCATAAATAGCTCACCATTTCGAAGCCAAGCTCTGTTTGCGAAGGTTTTTTTCCTGTTTCCTGTTTGAAATTTTCCGTGCACCAAAGTGCATTTTTCATCAAGTATTCAAACAGCGATGGAGCGACTAGCTTTTTGTGTTCCGAAACACGGAACACTTCGCTGGTACTTCAAAAATTTAAACGGGACCATAAGTAGGTACGGTTAAGTCAGCACAGTTAATAATGGACTTCAGTTTATTGAGAGAAAAAGCTTGGGATTTAGTGAACTTGCTCCAATTCAATCAATTAGTCATAAGAATAAAATTGACAATGTGATCGCGCCAAAAAAATTACCTGCCGGGCGTTTCTTGCCTGTTCTTTTGCCGGCGTAAGGAGGTTGGAGCAGGCTTAGCTGGTTTTAGGTTTGACGTTTTAAAGTGATCACAATGTATCCTATTAAATAAAAAACATTTGAATTTGAGATAAAAAGTTTCTTATTTACTTACCCAGGGTCCAAACTATATGCGAAATATACTGTTCTAAACTACCATGGTCAAAAACATTAGAATTAGGTTTTATAACGGGATAATTACCATGTATTTGTTTTTGTTTGAGTTCTCGATATTTCGGCACTGTTGCAAGCGCCATGATCACGAGAATACTGAGTGTTGACTTCCCCTTTGACTCAGAAGGAAAACGGTATTTCGGAAGGTCTTTTAGGCTACTTTTTATCCCGGAAAAGGTTCATGCGGGATAAGGGGAAGACGCGGGTGAAACCGCGAGGCGCAACTAGTTAAGAATAAAACATAGCCAATGAATGACACTTATGGATAATGTATCTTCTTTTTAGTAAAAAAAAATTAGAAATCGGTTCAAAAAACTTCCAAACAAACAAACAAATCGTACGTCTTTTATAATATTCGTGTTCGACCTATGGTTTCTATTCTATGCAATTTTCTTTTTTTTTATAATTAACAGGGTAGCGTTTGACCACAAGTCACCTGATGTTAAGTGACAATGTGGTCAAAGATGGCGCCACGCTACACCTGGACTGGGAACTGGCTCTCAACTGAGGCTGCCGGAACACACCGATAGGTGCTTGGCGACAGATTCTTAACAAGAGGGTAGCTAGCCAGGCGAGTACTAGAAAATACCCTACCACCAAGCTATGGTTTCATCACGATGTTTCCTTCACCGAAAGCTCAAGCTCGTTGTAGGATTCGAACCCACGTCCTACGGATCGCAAGCCGACGTCACTACCACTGAGCCATCATCGCTATTATTTCTTTCCGTTTGTAACGTACCATTAGACGCCATTTACAATTGCGAGCTGTAAAGAAGTGCCTATATTTACAAGTCACGTATGCCGGAAACTAGCACGTACGATAATATTATTTTTTCACAGGAGTACCCATAGCGGTGCATGTGCAGCACGTAAGTAAATAAAACATTCGCAGCCTGTGAGGTACAGTCAGCTGCAGTAATATGTGAAGGGGGTTTTTTTTTACTACTTACGTGCGTTTGACCACAAGTCACCCGATGTTAAGTGACGATGTGATCGAAGATGGTGCCTCGCTACACCTGGACTGGGAACTGGCTCTCAAGTGAGGCTGGCGGAACACACCGATAGGTGCTTGGCGACAGATTCTTAACAAGAGGGTGGTAGCTAGCCAGGCGAGCACTAGAAAATGCCCTACCACCAAGCTATGGTTTCATCACGACGTTTTCCTTCACCGTAAGCTCAAGCTTATTGTAGGATTCGAACCCACGTCGTACGGATCGCAAGTCGACGTCACTACCACTGAGGCATCATCGGTATAGCTTACATAGCTTGAAAAACAGCGCTGCGCTCACATATTTATTTTTTATGTAATATATATAATAAACTCAAAACTCAAAAATTATTTGTTTATTAATTATTTACGAATCAGCCTAGCCATTCAAAGGGGTAATGTCGCCAGTCTCTTGGGCACTCTACCTGCTTATTTTGTAGATGTCTAGTTTTATATAGGTAGTGTAGTTCTTATTATTTAGTTTAATTTTCTATCCAATTGTATATAATTATTTTGTTGTTTTGTCATATTATGTCCATTAATACATAATGTGATCCCTCGGTGTCTACCTAGTTACCTATGTATCTGTATTTTGCATTGTAGCTCCAAAACAAATGAAAACATTTTAATTTCGTATTTATTTTTTTGTAAAAATGTGATTAGACTTGATCGAGAGTTTTCTTAACCATGATTAACGACTAAAAGGTTGTTAAACCGATTATTACTTGCGTTTTTGTACAATTACATTTTATTTAAAACTTCCCATTGACGATTATTTTCGTAGCTGACAGTACACTACGGCGGTGAACAACTGTACAGGCTGCAAACTTGGCTCCCTTGAACGAAATAAAATTACATTTTTAATTCGTGAATGCGGTGAAACTTCTGTTGTACAATGTAAATAGGAAAAATATGGCATTGTTTGTCCTTTGAATTTGACTTTTTTTAAGACAAACCGAGGGCATTGTACTCGCTTATAGAAAAACTAGCTATTCTCCGCGGTTTCACCCGCGTGGGCTACAGCTTTATGCATGCAAAGTCTCAGCCCGATCGGTTTAAAATTGATAAAGTTTCATACAAACTTTCATCCCCTATTTTATGCCCTTGGGGGTAGAATTTAATCAAAATCCTTTCCTAGCGGATGCCTACGTCATAACATCTACCTGCATGCCAAATTTCAGCCCGATCCGTCCAGTGGTTTGGGCTGTGCGTTGCTAGATCACTAATATATATGTCAGTCAGTCACCTTTGAGTTATATACATATATGTATTTTTAAAAGATAAGGAAGAATATGTCAAGTCAAATACATAGGTACAGTCAACGACAAAAGTAGCTGAACAATAGTAAACTTTCCGATTACTTTTATCATCTAACGCCCGAAATTAATAATCGATCCTGATCCGTTATCCGCGGTTTTGGATCGATATGTCATGTCATAATAATTATGTCAAAAAAAAACTGTGCTCAAAAACACGTTTTTTTTTTTTTTGTAATTATTAAAAACACAAACGTGAACGAACAAGAGCTGGTGAATAAAGTCAGTGGCATCCAGGCGGAGGCACAGGCACAGGGTAGCAGATGTGACATTTTTTTTTTGTTAAGCCTAGTGTACAACAGCGCATAACGCAATGCGGTGGCCACAGAGCAAGCGCAGTATGGAGAGTATAGAAAAACTCTATGGAAAATAGTGATGAAAGAGATTACTACTATTTATTTATTCAATTAAAACAATACAGCACCAATTACGTTAAGGTTTAAAAGAAATATATTAAAAATTCTCATTCAAATTAGTATAATAGATAAAATTGCAATGTCAGTTACATCACAAAATTATAAATTGTAATAAAAAAACCTGCCAATCATACCTTTGAACACTTGATCAAATTGGCTTTCAAATAAATAAAACGAAATCAAAATCGGTTCATCCGTTTGGGACCTACGATGCCACACTGATAGGTACACAAACTTTTAATATCCCCTTTTTTGTCGGGGATTAAAAATAACAACGGTCATGTCCAATATTCAATTTTCTATATAATAAAAGAATATCAATAAATTAATAAAAATGCAAAAATAATTTTCTTATCGCTCCATTAGTATGAAACTAAATAATTGCGACACTGAACTTAATACGCCGTCTATCTTCAATTATGTGTACGAAAAAAATACCATTAACACTTGCCATATTACTAAAAAGACTAAAAACGAGAGAGTTGAGAACGTAAGAGTTGTACTAAAAAGATTATTGCTCAGGGCCCGTAGCCAAGATGCATACTGCAATCGTTGACGCTAATAGAAAACAAGAAAAAAGTATTGGTTTGACATATTTCAACGCTAAGTCACGTGGTCAGAAATATGTCAAATCTATACTTTTTTTTGTTTTCTATTAGCGTCAACGATTGTAGAATGCATCTTGGCTAGGGGCGCAGTTCTTGCGTATTTTATTAAATATGGTTCTGGAATT
Source organism: Opisthograptis luteolata (assembly GCA_931315375.2). Classification (NCBI taxonomy): domain Eukaryota; kingdom Metazoa; phylum Arthropoda; class Insecta; order Lepidoptera; family Geometridae; genus Opisthograptis; species Opisthograptis luteolata. The sequence continues at coordinate 7,939,090 of OV928053.1, read as the reverse complement.
ACGTATATTCGCATAATATCAGTATTAAGTACCCAAATCCGGTATTCAGATAAGATTTCTGACATCATTTAGTACATCGCACTCTTGACTCGAATTCTTTATGCGTTGATAATAATAATTAAGATTCGCCTCCATTTTACAAGACGACTTGAAAATGCAGACTTAGAAACAATTATTATTCCGGCTTCCGTTTCTTCGTAGTTTCTCTACTGCTAGCAGTAAACTTCACTGTGGCGATTCCGCATGTACATAAATATAATAATGTGTTGCAGTTAAATTGGATAATGGCCTATGCCGACAGAATGAAATAAAAACAAATGTGTTAAAATGCTTTCAGTTAAATTGCACCAGTAGTTTGGTGGTTTTCTTTTGTTTCCTTACTAGAGACTAAGGAGTTGAAAATTAAAAAGAAATACGCTTCTATTAGAAAAGGCGAGTTATTTTTTTTTAATGTTTGATATTGATTTTCTTTTGTTTAGTCGTGTTTGTGGTGGTTTATAAACCGAAAATCCTTCGCAGGTAGCTTCTAAACGTCATATATGAACTTTAGTTTTTTTTTTGTATAGCGATGATGACTCAGTGGTAATGACGTCGGCTTGCGATCCGTAGGACGTGGGTTCGATTCCTACAATGAGCTTGAGCATTCGGTGAGAAAAACATCGTGATGAAACCATAGCTTGGTGGTAGGGCACTTTCTAGTGCTCGCCTGGCTAGCTACCACCCTCATGTTAAGAATCTGTCGCCAAACACCTATCGGTGTGTTCCGGCAGCCTCACTTGAGAGCCAGTTCCCAGTCCAGGTGTAGCGTGTCGCCATCTTCGACCACATCGTCAATTAACATCAGGTGACTTGTGGTCAAACGCTTCCCTGTTAGTAGTAAAAAGAAAAAAAAAGTTTTACAACTTTACTTATCGAAAATTCGAAAACGAAAAATCTTCATCATCATCATCATCATCAGCTGGAAAAAGTGTATTGCTAAACATAGTAACATGGTTTATAGGGGGATATTGTAAATTTCTTAGAACAAAATTTTGCTAATAAAGCGCGACTCCGCGCGACGCAATCTTTCACTGGGCGCCGAGATATATATCTCCAGAAATTAACTGCTCCAAGCTCGCTAAATGCAACACTATTTAGTGAATCACTTCCGAGTAAAGAACAAACGCGGTAGTAATAAATATACCATTTTAGCTTTTATTCGTATAGACGATTTAGGTTGTGGTTTTTTAAGGTTCCGTACCCAAAGGGTGAAATGGGACCCTATAATTACTAAGACTCCGCTGTTTGTCCGTCTGTCACCAGGCTGTATCGTGATAGTTAGACAGTTGAAATTTTCACAGATGATGTATTTCTGTTGCCGCTATTACGACAAATACTAAAAAACAGAATAAAATAAGTACCTATGTAAGTGGGCTACCATACAACAAACGTGATTTTTTTGTTGTTTTATAGATAACTAGCTGTTCCCCGCGGTTTCACCCGCGTGGGCTACAATTTATTGCGATAAAAAGTATCCCATGTCCTTCCTCAGGATTCAAACTATCTCCGTACTAAGTTTCATTTAAATCGGTTCAGTATTTTAGGCGTAAAAGCGTAACAGAGAGACAGAGTTACTTTCGCATTCATAATATTATGTATAAGTAGGGAGTAGGGATGGTACGCAACCTTTCGTGCGCAAGCCCGACTCGCCCTTACCCGGTTTGTTTATAATAATCACACTGCAAACTTATATTAATATGTGGTGTATGTATATTAGATTAAACCAAAGAGTCATTATCAGCCTTTCACGTTCCCACTGCTGGGACTCCGGCCTTCTCTCAGAGAGAGAGTATGGGCTGTAATCTACCACGCTGGCCCAGTGCGGGTTGGTAGATGTCGCATGCCCTTGAATGTTGCAGTTCTTGGACATGCCGGTTTCCTCACGGTGTTTTCTTTCACCGTTTTGAGCGATGGCAAATCCGCACATAACTTATTAAGTCATAGGTGCGGGGCCGAGAGCATTCGAACTCGGTGTCGGCGTCTTGTAAGTCGCACGCCTAAACCGTTCGGCCACCATCGCTCTTTCGGCCACCATCGCTCTGCCATTCGCTCGCTCTTTAAACCAAATAGTATAACGGGTGAAACTACCGAAATGTTCTCCATTTCTCAAGCCACTACGTTAAATAATAACTTCAGGTGGCAGTAACAGAGCGGGTCGGCCGTGCAATTTTACATTTAATAAAACCCAGGCGGTGCTATGAGCAATTTGGTAATAGCAAATGTGGCCTGGGCCTTAGGCGCCCCGTATGAGACTGAAGCAGGCACAGTCAACGACAAAAGTGGCTGAACAAACACTTTTTTCTATGATCCTCATCATTTTATACACCAATTTTTGACCTCATCATCACCTAAAATCAGGTGTGTTATGTTGTGGTCAAAATGATACCATGTAAAAGGTAAAAAAAAACAATAATAATTACTGATTTGAAACACATTTGGAAAATCGAGAACGATCAGCTACTTTTGTCGCTGACTGTACTATATCGACAAAAGCCTGTAAAAGCTTCGGAAAACAATGTTTTTGATCAAAAATTGTGTTATATAAGTAATTGGGTAAAAAAAACCTCGCAGCACATGACATAACAGTTTATTACGATAAAAAGTATGGCCTATGTCCTTTCTCAGGCTTTAGACTAAATAAATAAAATATAAATATCGGGGACCATCGCACACAAATTGACCTAGCCCCAAATTAAGCTCGAAACTTCTGTTATGGGTACTAGACAACGATATACATACTTATATATATAAATAAATACATATATATAGATAGAAATATCCAAGACTCAGGTACAAATATTCGTGCTCATCACACGTATATTTGCCCTTACCGGGATTCGAACCCGGGACCGTTAGCTTTGCAGGCAGGGACACTACAAACTCGGCTACCGCGTCGTCTCTGTACCAAATTTCATGTATATTGGTTCAGTAGTTTAGGCGTGAAAGACAGACAGACAGAGTTACTTTCGAATTTACAATAAAATATATATTATTCAATATTATAGTAGGAAAGTAGGAATTGAAGGTTGAATGACTATACGTAACAAAGGTATGGTGTTCACAAAACACGAAATTCCTTTCCTACACATAAAAATGTACGTGAACACGGATATTCAACGCTAGCTATTATCCAATTTAGCTTGCAGCGCGTGATATTTATGAGCCTGTATTCCCGTACGCGGTTGCCGCATCAAAGAGGGCCGCATTGCGTTATGCGACTCTACGCAAAGGCTTGCTCCTAAATGCGTCAACTCGTGAACGGGTGCTGCTTGTGAGGTCTGGTCTGCTTTGGTTGTGATCCCGCAACTCGTTAATATTCATGTTCCCATATCCCAATGTGTACAACCAAACAAGAGAAAACTTATTAGTAAAGCTAATTAAAAAATATCTTACTATTAGATGACAAAAAAAAGCTTGGGATTTATTGAACTTGCTCCAATTCAATCAATTAGTAATTAGAATAAAATTGTCAATGTGATCGCGCCACAAAAATTACCTGCCGGGCGTTTCTTGCCTGTTCTTTTGGCGTAAGGAAGTTGGAACAGGCGTAGCTAGTTTTAAGTTGACGTTTTAAAGTGATCACAATGTATCCTATTGAATAAACATATTTTTGAGTTTTGAGTTTTTTTTGAGTTTTGAGTTTTTTGAGTTTTAAAATACAGTTTTCACTAGTTATTATTTATTTATTTTACTATTTATTTTACTATTTACAGGGTAGCGTTTGACCACAAGTCACCTGATGTTAAGTGACGATGTGGTCGAAGATGGCGCCACGCTACACCTGGACTGGGAACTGGATCTCAAGTGAGGCTGCCGGAACAGACCGATAGGTGCTTGGCGACAGATTCTGAGTTCTGTTCAGTTCAAGAGTCTATGGACTCATTTATAATCGTATCACTCTTTATGGTTAATTTCAATTACAATTTTTAGACGTATATGTACAAGTTGTGTTTTGTTTTGTGTGTGCCAAAAATAAATACATTGTCTGTGTATTGTATATTGTCTATTGTTTACCTATAAACAATCAAAGTGTTAAATTATTCCACCTTGCCCCACCAAGTTGCCCCACTGGGGCAATGTTTATAAAAGTTGCAGTAAGTAACCTATTATAAGAACATTGTAGTTCAAGCCAAACACGTTCAACGGGCAATTTTTTTCGCCTTTTGCATCATTTTCAATGCAACGCAATCTAGCTACGAAATTCTACCTTATTTTATCTTAATTTAGGTTGCATTTTACAAAGACTAAGAACGCTTTAACAATAAAGAGAGTTGTATTCTTAAGATTATTCAAATGAGCGCAGAGGTACTTATTCAGAAGAATTCTTACAAGGCAATAGCAAAGAGCCAGTTAATAAATTATTTATGAGGAGAGGAGACATCGTAGCTCTACGATTTGCTGCTGCGAGGAAAATTTTATATTTTTCACTTGGAATAAATATTTTTTACGTGTGACTTGACGCAATAATTGGCTTCATAATTGGAGAAATATTTTATGATGTCATTACCTATAATATTAATAATGTTTCCAATGTAATTACATGGTGTAAGGAGATTTAACATCTTCTAAGTAATATGTTAAGGTAATATATCAAGGCATTTTTTATGTCGACGACGCGGTAGCCGAGTTGGTAGTGTCCCTGCGAAGCTAGCGGTCCCGGGTTCAAATCCCGGTAAGGGCAAATATATGTGTGATGAGCACGAATGTTTGTACTTGAGTCTTGGATATTTCTATCTATATAAGTATTTATTTCTCTATGTAAGTATGTATATCGTTGTCTAGTACCCATAACACAAGTTTTGAGCTTAATTTGGGGCTAGGTCAATTTGTGTGCAATTTTCCTCGATATTTATTTATTTATATAGAGCTTGTAATACAATAAGTACTTACACTGACATTAATCTAAATATATTCTGAATGCAATACTTACGAGTCCTGAGAATAAAGTTTCTTAATAAACTGCTAACGTGTGATGATTCAGGCCCTAAATTAATAATCGATCTTGATCCGTTATCCGCTGTTTTGGGTCGATACGTAGGGGCTTGACATATCTATACTAATATTATAAAGCTGGAGAGTTTGTTTGTTTGTTTGTTTGTTTGTTTGTTTGAACGCGCTAATCTCAGGAACAACTGATCCGATTTGAAAAATTCTTTCACTGTTAGATAGCCCATTTATCGAGGAAGGCTATAGGCTATATTTTATTTCCAAAAAAATTAGGGATCCGTAAGTAAATTGCTATTTTGCAACCCAAGGTGTGAAATCGAAAACCTATTTATGCGTGCGCTGCAAAAACTATTGACACTAGAACAAAATAATGTATTACGGGTTTGTAGGTCTCATTAAGATCTACAAAAAAGTCCGCGAGAGCATATGTCTAACTATTATAGTTATGCCGCAATAAGTGATATTTTATTAAAAAAAATTAATTTTTAATGCCGTCTCTAGAAAAGGCTCTTTATTTGTATCTTGGTATTAATCCTTATCAAAATAAATTACTTCTTATTCAAAACTGCTTCAATACCTTTATAAAACTTTTTGAATCATTCAATTCGGACATTCCATTCGAAAGATATCACGAGTTTAAAAATGTAAGTAGTAGTAGTTGTTCGCTTGAAACACCGTTCCCGATACCCTATGTTCTAGATTTTCACTGGTTAGTTGTTCTGGGTTGCTATTCTTCCAAATACAAGGCAAGCCACTCACCTTGAACCCGTTGAACCGCCAAGTGGACTGTATAGCCGGCCGGAACCGTCCCTTCGATGATCCTGGACACCCGGGTGCAGGTGAAAGTCTAATTTTGCACAACAGCACAGTTAGTAGTCCTAAGGTACCAAAAATACACCGCTATGAACCGTTCACGCTTGAAGTCCGAGGTGCACTGAAGGTCGTCAACAACTACCCTCGGTTTCTCCGGTAAATCGCCGACCGCGTTCGTTGGAATCTCGGCTTGTGACCTACCCGACATTTAAAAGAATAACAACGCCTGAACATCCCCCCGCCTAACCAAGCCCGCCTTGGTTCCTAAGCGTCAATAGGTAATCGACATAACTTTGAAACTGGTCTCAGAAGGGTACCATTCTGAGTTCTTACTTCTGAAACCCGAATTATTCCATCCGAACCGGGTAGTAATTTGACAATCCGTCCGCGTTTCCAATGAAGAGGAGGCGTGTTATCTTCTTTTATCAAAACCAAGTCACCTAGCTTAGGAGGTTCCGTTTGTGAGGTCCATTTATACCGCTGCTGAAGTGTATGAAGATATTCATTTCTCCATCGAGACCAAAAATGCTGAGTCAATTTTTGAATCTGTTGATACCGAGATAGCCGAGTCATTTTAATGTCTGAATAAGGATATTCCGGCAGTGCAACCAGAGGTTGCCCGATCAAAAAGTGGCCCGGTGTCAGGACTTCTAAGTCAGCTGGATCCGTGCTTACCGGGCACAAAGGCCGAGAATTCATAACCGCTTCTACCTTAGTGAAAAATGTAGTTAGTTCTTCAAACGTAAGCCGAGTATCACCTAATACGCGCCGTGCGTGCGTTTTCGCTGATTTGACTGCTGCTTCAAATAGACCGCCGTGATTGGGACTAGCCGGTGCGTTAAATAACCATGTTACATTCTGCATGGTTAATTTGCGTTCAATATCAGATTGATTATTACGTAAGAAAATATACAATTCCTTTAAAAATTTATCCGAGCCCGTATAGTTGGTTCCACAATCAGATCTTACTAGAGATGGAAGACCTCGTCGTGAGATAAACCGCGTAAAGGTTGCAATAAACGCTTCAACCGATAGATCCGAAACGATTTCTAAGTGCACCGCTTTTGTAGACAAGCAGACAAAAACGCATAAATAACATTTTTGGATTTTTGCATTCCGTAATGAACTCGTTTTAATGTAAAAAGGACCCGCGAAATCTGTACCGACGCCGAGAAAGGGACGCACGCCTCTGACGCGGTCTGGTGGCAGGTCTGCCATGTAGGGTTGCGTTGGCCGTGCTTGTGACCGATAACATTGAATGCAGCGAAAGGTTATAAGTCGAGTGATCCGCCGCGCCGAGACTATCCAATAAAACCGAGATAAAATAGCCGCTAGGGTATTTGCACCGACATGACAGTAGATCTTATGATAATATGTTACTAATAATTCCGTAAACCGACATCTACCTGGTAACAAAATTTGATGCCGAGCATCATAAGGTAAGTTTGATGCTTTGATTCTACCACCGACCCGAAGTATGTTATCTTTGTCAATAAATAAATTTAATCTCCGTAATGAGCTTTTAATAGGTTTTCCTAATTTTAAAGCCGTGAGTTCTTCTTCAAAATAATTGCATTGAATATGTTTGATTAGGTGAGTTATTGCATTTTTTCGTTCCGAAACCGTAATATTTCCATGCGTTCTAATTTTTAGTTTGCAGTTTTTAACAAACCGCAATATATATGAGGTTATATTCACTAATTTTTCGAACGAACTATACCTCTGCATCAAGTCAAATTCCGATTCTACCGTAGAAACGTTAACGCTTATAGCTTTTAGACCGGGTAGGTCCGCAGGGACTTCCGTACAATCCCTCGGCCACCGCTCCGAGGGTTCATGCAGCCACTGTGGGTCCCACCACAACCGATGCTGCAATAACTCCGCCGCACTCGTTCCGCGTGACGCCACGTCCGCGCAGTTCATCTCACTAGGAACGTATCTCCAGTTAATCCGAGCCACAGATGAATTTATTTGAGATACTCGATTGCCCTCAAATACTTGTAATTTATGTGGTGGCGTCCGAAGCCACGCTAATACAATAGTACTGTCACACCAGCCGACAATCTCGTCAACTACAATATCGTGTTCCATTGCCGAAACGACACAATTGAAAAGTGTAGTCAAAAGTGCCGCGCCACTTAGTTCTAATTTGGGAATGGTCCGATTTGTTTTAAGTGGGGATACTCTGGACTTTGCCATGAGTAGCCGCAAAAGCACCGTTCCGTCAGATTGTTGTGCCCGTAGATATATTGCCGCCGCAAACCCCACAGAAGAACCATCGCAAAATCCGTGCAACGAGTATTGTGCATTTTTTACCGGTTTTAGACACCGCGGTATAGAGAGCCGTTCTAGATAAGGCAAGTCCGAGATAATGCTTAGCCATTGCCGAACGATGTTGTCGGCCGCTGGGGCGTCCCAGTCGATTTTCCGTGCATTATCGACGCTGCTAAGCAGGGCTTGTAGTAAAAGCTTTATTTTAAAGACCACAGGACTGATCCATCCGAGAGGATCATACAACCGAGCTGCCAGTGACAGGATGTTTCTTCGAGTAACCGTCTGTTCAGGGGGTAAATTAAGCCGATACGTAAAACAGTCCGTTTTTGGGTCCCACTGAATACCTAAAACCTTAATATAACCGTGTTCGTCCGAGTGTTCTTCAAATATCCGAGGGGTTTCCAAGTGATCCGGGGGCAAGTCGTTTAACAATGCCGGATGGTTAGATGACCACTTCCGTAACTCATAACCCGCCGTGTCCATGAGTGCTACCAGTTCATCCTTAAGTTTACGGGCTCCGCTTAGTGTGTCATCACCGCCACTCAAATCGTCTACATACGAATTCCTGAGTACTAGCTGCGCCGCCCGTGGGTATTTATGTTGTTCATCATGAGCTAACTGATGAAGACACCGATTTGATATAAACGGACTGGACTTTAAACCGTAGGTGTTAGTCGTCAATTCATAAATCTGTAACGGGTCCGTGGGAGATTCTCGCCAAAAAATAAGCTGATACTTTCGATCATCAGGATGAATCCACGTTTGCCGAAACATCATCCGCACATCCGTCGTGAATACAACGCGTGGCCACCGAAAGTTTAGAATGATCACCGTGATATCATTCTGTAACCGCTCGCCGGAGTATAAACAATCATTAAGGGCCACCCCCGACGACGTCCGGAGGCTTCCGTCGTACACCACACGAATTTTCCCAACATCTCCAGATTTTTTAAAAACACCGTGATGAGCTAGGAAATAGTGTTCACCTTCCGAAGTTATATTTCTGTTTGATAGCGTCATGTGACCGAGATTAATATATTCGTTCATGAAGTTTACATATTTATCCCGAAATTCCGGCTGTCTTTTCATTCTCCGTTCAACAGACAAAAAACGCTGCAACGCCGCCTCTCTTGAATCACCTAATCGCTTGTGATCTGGTAAAAGTGGCAACCGAACCGTATATTTACCATCCGCACCCCGAGTAGTGGTCGATGTAAACAATGTTTCACATTCTATATCCGCCGGATCCTTAATTTTAATTTTCGGTGGCTCCTCCGAACGCCAAAACCGCTCAACCGCTTCAACAAGAGTTACCAAACCGTTATAATTTTCATCTGATTCATTTATACTTTCCGAAGCCGGACCGAAGATGACAAAATCAAAAATAGTTTCTAAACCGTATGGTCCTTCCGTACCTAAACTGACCGCGTGACTAAATATTTTACCTAATATATCACAACCGAAAATTATATCTACTTGCGAATTATTCCAAGAGCCTTCATCCGAAATCCGTAAGTTACAACAAGTAGTTCCTAACCTACGAGCCAAATAAGCTGTAGGATTTTTTAACACCGCCGCCGTAGCCAATAATAAAGGTTTACCTGTCCGTTCAGGTCTAAAATCAATAGATACAACATATTTACTGCCACCTGCTTGTGTACCGCCGATACCTACCAATGGTATGTGAGTGTAATATCGCTTCAATCTCAAACTTGTGGCAAAGTCGCTTCTAATAAATGTTAATTGAGCGCCGAAATCCAACAAGGCTCTTGCCCGAATAAAATCACCGCTTGCATTTTTTACTTCAATAATAACCGTTGGTAAAATAACATTATTAGCTAACTTAGGTAAAGAAGCGATATTACTCGATTGCCTTAATTGCTATTGCGAATTATCCTGACGACGGGCAACCGGCGGGCTAGAAGCGCGGTTGTCACGCTCATGGTGCCCGTGTGCACCGTTCCCGTGATGCTGGTTGTCCGTTTTATTGTCGTTATCATTACGCCGCTGCCGATAATAACTACGCTGCGCTCGCGTTGGTGATGGCGATGCGCGCTGCTCATAATAACCGCGTAAAATACTAGCACTGCGCCGTGACTCACAGGGAGACCGCCTACCACTACCGTTGTCATAAGCGACATTTTCGTTCGCAACGTTTGCGTGCCGAGTTCGCTGCCTATCATTCACCGGACTCGTCGGCCGCGCATTGAATGTGCAGATTAACTCATTATGTCCCGAGTTCCCGCACCGACTGCACGGAACAGACACCCGGCATGAGGCAGCCGAATGACTTCCAAAGCATTTATAGCAAAAACCGTTTATTTGAATCCAACCCTTACGATCACGGTTTGTTAAATTAGCAAACTTGAAACAATCCGAAATAGTATGACCCGACATTTGACAATAACAACATTGTTTATAATTAGCGCGATCTTGAGTTCGGTTACCGTCTTGTGTTAAATGCACATTTCGCTTATCAGTTCTACGCGCCCGCTCCGCATAAGAAACCGGTTCCGAAGCCGATGCTGCCGTATCTATGAATCTACATTCATTTTGTAAAAATTCGAGAAGTTCATCGAATGTAGGTAAATTCATGCTATTTCCGCCGAACTTTTGTTCAAACCGTGTTTTTATTTCTATAGGTAACTTTGATAGACCGATATATAGCAATATATAGCTCCACTGATCCGTAGGTAATCCTAAATTTTTCAATGCCCGTGTAGATTCTAATAATGGATTTAATATTTTTGTTCTAAGCTCTGAAACTCGTGTTAGAACCGGTAAATGTAAGATACGATATATATGAGAATCCGTCAACAGCCGTTTATTTTCAAATCTAGCCTTAAGTATATCCAAGGCCGTATCTAACGAAACATCTATCATTGGTAAATGTTTTATCAATGTCCGGGGTTCTCCTTCAACGTGAGAAAATAAATAATGGAACTTTTCCGTTTTAGATATGTCCTTCCGGGATAACACCAACGAATTAAAGAGGCTAATAAAGCTACTCCATGAATAAAGATCGCCATCGAAGGTCGACAAATCAATTCGTGGCAGCCGGGCCGTCGGCGCGCTTTCCGTAGGCGCATAGGTGCCGTCTACGTTTGGGTAGCCTGCCGAGATAGCCTCCAACTTGTTATATATTTCCGTGGCTTCCCTATACTTCAAATCGTATTCCTTAACAACCGAATCATCGTCCGTCTCCGTACAAACATTCAAAATTGACTCATAGGCTTCCGTTAAAAGTATATAATATCCTTCTAGTTTTCGTAACCGAGAAGATATTACGCCCGAATTTTGAGACTTCGAACTAATTAATTCCAAAGAGTAGATGAACCAATCATACTTGATTTTAAATTTATTTTCAAACACTTTAGACATTATGGAATTTGAACCAGATCCTCAAAAGATAGACTATAATATTATAAACCGAACCGATACAGAATAAAAACCGAAGATTATTAAATTACTACCAAATTAGACAAATCCCGAATAAATTTACAAATGTCTGTAGGACGTTACCGCCGTTTTTTTTTTTTATATATAACAACGTAATATACTGAAACACCCTACCAGTTATTACGAAAATCTTATCCGGCTCGAAGGACCAGTTTATGTTCGCTTGAAACACCGTTCCCGATACCCTATGTTCTAGATTTTCACTGGTTAGTTGTTCTGGGTTGCTATTCTTCCAAATACAAGGCAAGCCACTCACCTTGAACCCGTTGAACCGCCAAGTGGACTGTATAGCCGGCCGGAACCGTCCCTTCGATGATCCTGGACACCCGGGTGCAGGTGAAAGTCTAATTTTGCACAACAGCACAGTTAGTAGTCCTAAGGTACCAAAAATACACCGCTATGAACCGTTCACGCTTGAAGTCCGAGGTGCACTGAAGGTCGTCAACAACTACCCTCGGTTTCTCCGGTAAATCGCCGACCGCGTTCGTTGGAATCTCGGCTTGTGACCTACCCGACATTTAAAAGAATAACAACGCCTGAACAGTAGTAGAAAAATAAACCCGCCGCACCCCAGCGCAGAGGTAAACGCGGCGAGGTGAGGGAGAATCTATGAAATAGGTAAAGTGCGGTCGCGGACCAAGAAGACCTTTAACAGCACGATTCAAACGCGTGGTCCGAAAAAAATTTAACCTAGAATTAAAATAGGATAATGGATACCTACAGCAGGTAACGCGGTGAGGGGGCACCGAAGTGCGGTATTAATTTTGGAGTATACGGAATATATACGCTTTCGCGCTTAAACTACTGAACCGATTTAAATGAAATTTGGTATAGAGATAATTTGAGCCCCGGGGAAGGACATAGGATACTTTTTATCGCGATAAACTGTAGCCCACGCGGGTGAAACCGCAGGGAACAGCTAGTCACTTCTAAAGCGACATTTTATGACGCGACATATCGATCGAAAACCGCGGCTAACGGATCAGGATCTATTATTATTTCGGGCGTTAATATGCTACGTGTGGATTTTCCATTGTTCAAAACGGTGAAGAAAACCATCGTGAGGAAAATGGCATGTCATTTGTCCAAGAACCACAACATTCGAGAGCCTGCGATTTTCTCGCAAGTGCACTGAGAAAAAAATCCTAAAGTTCCTTCTGAGTCTTACCTTCCAAGACCGATTCCTTCGAAAATGAAACTCTTTCCTTCCTTATTTTACCTTAGTTTTCCTTCCAAATCACAAAGGAAGGAAATTCTTTCTGAGTCCTACTGTATTTCGGAAGGTTTTTTTCTCAAGGGTTGAAAAACGTCGCATGAAACGCGTGTCCATTGCTCATTATACACTCTGCTCCCTTTTCGTAATACCACCTCGAGTGAAATGACCAACTTCGCGCACTTGTATCATAACGTGCTACAGTTCGATTGATTGATCGTCAAAAAGAACATTCAAAGGAGCAACTTCCTATCGAAATCACGGCAATGAACAATGTTGCTGGAGATAATCCTACACGATTGTTCTTACCTTTAGTTCCTTTGTATCTAGTTTGCAATCACAAAGAACTCCCCAGAGACGGGATTATCTTCGGCTTTATCCGTTCCGAGATGGGTAAAGGTATGGACATAGATATAGCGGAAATTCTTAAATAACTGAAAAATGCTTAGTTCTGATTGGCTAGTAGACAAGACAATGTATAGCCTCTACCGTTGACACAAGGTATAATTTTCATTTCGTAGTGAGTGGACACCAAGGAATGATTTTTTGAAAATAAAATCCTTTGAGCGGGGGGCTCATGGTAATTATCTTTTCTCTTACTCTGTGTTTTTTTTTAGGTTTCATCGTCATGATGGCGTCCAATCGCATTGCCACTGAGCCATAATTTCTCCAACAACTCTTTACCTCTTTTAAAACTATTGTTTTTTGTATAGTCTTTCAAAACTTAGATCCTTACAAAAATCAATGGTGTGCATTCATCCATAGCATATGCTGAGCTCTCTCTTTCTCTCTTTCCCTCTCTCTTTCCCTCTCTCTTTTACATGAATAATCGCTAATACTCGCTACCCGCCTTTACTCACTGAATTTGACTTTATAAAACTTCAATAAGTAATTCTTTGTCGTGAATAAACAGATTCTTGCTTAAATAAGTCCTTTGTGCAAAATCCTCTGCGTCTGACTCGTGTTACAGCTACAGGCATATATGTATATATATACTTAGTTTCGTCCTATTGGAACAAAGACAGACAAAATTCTATTCTACGCCCATGAATAAATGTAGTTGTCTCTTTTCAATTCATCAGGTACCTATGTCTAATACTCTAACTCTAACTCATTAATATTCATGTTCCCATATCCCAATGTGTACAACCAAACAAGAGAAATCTTATTAGTAAAGCTAATTAAAAAATATCGGACCATTAGATGACAAAAAAAACTTGGGATTTTAGTGAACTTGCTCCAATTCAATCAATTAGTAATAAGAATAAAATTGTCAACGTGATCACGCCAAAAAAATTACCTGCCGGGCGTTTCTTGCCTGTTCTTTTGCCGGCGTAAGGAGGTTGGAACAGGCGTAGCTAGTTTTAAGTTTGACGTTTTAAAGTGATCACAATGTATCCTATTGAATAAATAAAAATTGACTTTTTTTTTGACTAATTAATATTACTGGACATTGCATTTGACGCCAAATATCAGTTTAGAATGAAAAAGCTGAAAATGCAAATTCACTTCAAAGATGTGGCATTACAGTGTAAAAAAATTGGCCATTGCCGATTGTTGCGTTTCATTCATGTGCACGTAATTATCACCGAATTTCTTTGACTATTACATTCTAAATATTTTTCCAGTCTATTCAGATGTTTACTTCTTTTGGAGTCTTTCGTAGACGAGCCTATTCAAGCCAACCTATCGTGTTTTTTGTAAATATCACATTGAGGTTAATATAACCGAGGTGTACTCCGCGCTTATACCCGCGGTTTCCCGTTATTTCACATTTTCCGGGATAAAAAGTAGCTTGTGTTAATCAGGGGTATATCCAATTCCATCGGCTCCCTGCAACTCTTACAATGTTGTCGGTCCACCTAGTGGTGGGCCTACCTACAGCACGTCTTCGGGTTCGTGGTCGCCACTCGAGAACCTCTCTTCCCCATCGGTTATCGGTTCGTCTAGCGATGTGGCCTGCCCATTGCCACTTCAACTTGCAATTTCTAAGAGCTATATCGGTGATTTTACGTCTGAAAATAATAATCGATCCTTTTTTTTTACTATTTACAGGGTAGTGTTTGACCACAAGTCACCTGATGTTAAGTGACGATGTGGTCGAAGGTGGCGCCACGCTACACTTGGACTGGGAACTAGCTCTCAAGTGAGGCTGCCGGAACACACCGATCCTGATCCGTTTTTGCGGTTTTGCACCGGTATGTCAATCAATATGTCAAGCTTTACCCCTAAAATAACATAATAGACTTTTTTGGCGGCAATCGAATTGTCAACGTGAAAATTTTGTTTTTATTTCCAAAACTTGTGTTTCTTCGAGTGATAATGTGTAATATTGGTGGATTATTAACCATTATGTGTTCGTTAATGTGTACGAGTGTGGGAAATTGAAATAAAGTTGTGAAAGTGACTTTTCTAATTGCTCCAAAAAAGTCCGTGTAAAGTTCAAGTAAAGCGCCACTACTTTACTTAAACACTATCCTCATCCCATCATCTCATCATCATCATCATCATTTAAACTTGATTCAACTCTCTGAGTTTGAAATATTTTATACTTGACACTGGCAAATACACTAACCGTGTGACGCCATAAAAAAACAAAAAAAAAAAAACATAATGACATATCGATCCAAAAACGCGTATCAGGATAAGGATCGATTATTAATTTCGGGCGTTCGTCGAGTAAAACCACTCGACTCGTAGCATCACTACTCAGGAAATGGGAACAATGACGTCACTGCAAATCCTCCCATTTTCGGACATACGCTTCGCGTCGTAAAGAGGTACAATGTATTTTAGGACCCATTCGGGGTTTATTCGCTGCAGTTAGTTTACTGCAAATGATTATACTGTCGACAGTAAATGTTCTGTAATGTTCAGTTACATTACATGTTGTGTTATGACGTGATGTAGACAATGTTGCCTGTAAATTTGGAATATGAAGAAGTTACTCGTAAAATTTCAAGATTTCGTTGCAGTAATTTTCTTTCAGTCACTTTGTTTAGTAACTTCACTTTGCGACAGGGAGAGTAGAATATGAAAACAGTTGAAACTCTGTCGAAAGATGTCAATGCCTATCATCACGATAAATATTGCGAGTGTCTACACTTGAACGGTCAACATGAATGCACTTGAGCTTAATTTGGGGCTACGTCAATTTGAGTGCAATTGTCCCCGATATTTATTTATGTATTTATGAGTTATCAGCTAACGTCAAACGCCAATGTCAATGCCGTTGTCAAATGTCAATCATCGCCCTATTTAACGGCATTTCCCGTTAGTGTAGCCCCAGCATAAGAAGTAAAAAAGGCTATACTCAGCAGCATTTTAAAATATTATGTATATATAATATAAATATATTTTATCATAAAATATAAAATATTTTCAACGACTTTTGTTTTTCGAAATGCTTATGACATTTGGAGTTCAGCAAGGTTCTTTTATCGCTGAGCGTACATTGGCCTTTATCAAAACACACCAGTATGCCCTATATTTGCTCTACTTCCCACTAACTACCAGCTACCCTGGCCCCAGCATATATCGCCTCCGCCATTCCCAGGGACTCCTATCTATTTATTTGATGGTCTTTAAACTTTTATGATTTCATGACTGCACTAAACATCTGACCTGGAAACTTTCAGTCATATGGAAAAGTAGATATTCAGTATTAAATGGAACGTACACACGATAGTGCTCTTCGTTTATCTCCTACATTTATGGCTAGGTCACTGGACAGGGCCGCAGTTAGATAGGGGGTTGGGCCAACGTTTGCCCCACATTGGCTAGTGGCTTCTACTTAAATTATGATTGATATTGAATTATTTACCTATGGTTTCTCTGACTTATGGTACTGAGACGTGGTCTTTAACTGTGGGCCTTTTGAATAAGCTCAAAGTCACACAACGAGCCATGGAGAGAGCTATGCTTGGAGTTTCCTTGCGTGATAAGATCCGAAATGAGGAAATTTGCTGAAGAACTAAAGTCACTGACATAGTTTTCAGAATTTGCAAGTTGAAGTGGCAATGGGCAGGCCACATCGCTCGACAAACTGATAACCGATGGGGAAGAAAGGTTCTCGAGTGGCGACCACGAACCGGAAGACGTTCTGTAGGTAGGCCCCCCACTAGGTGGACCGACGACATTGTAAGAGTCGCAGGGAGCCGATGGATGCAAATGGCTAATAGCCGTTCATGGTGGCGTTCAAAGGGGGGAAGCCTATGTTCAGCAGTGGACTTCTTCCCGCTGATGATCATCATCTGTGAGTTGCTCTGGAACCCGAAATAGACCTATTTTTAACTAACCTAATTTGCGACTGGATTCAACAAACTGCTCAATCCAGTGCCGTGGCGTCACGTCGCATGAACTAGCATCGGCTCTCTCTCTCTCTCTCTCTCTTGACTGAAAATCTGCGCTGTGGATTCGTCCATAGCATGTGATGAACCAAGTTCTTTTTGGGAGGTTCTGTACATATACAGCGGTGTTCGCACCATCACATAATATTAATGAATTATGTATAACGTTACTTTTTTTTGTGCATTTTGTTTCTGTTGTTATTGTGTGCGTTTTCCCCTCTCTCCCTCTCTCTACTGTGCTACTATAGTGACGCATCGAAGTATCAAACAATACGAAAGTCGTAGTAAGTCATCCGTGCGAAATGAAAAACAACCTATAATGGCACAAGCTGAACAAATAATATGAAACTAGCTGTTCCCTGCGGTTTCACCCGCGTGGGCTACAGTTTATCGCGATAAAAAGTATACTATGTCCTTCCCCGGAGCTAAAATTATCTCTATACCAAATTTCATTTAAATCGGTTCAGTAGTATAGGCGCGAAAGCGTATATATTCCGTATACTCCAAAATTATTCCCGCACTTCGGTGCCCCCTCACCGCGTTACCAGCTGTAGGTATCCATTATCCTATTTTAATTCTAGGTTAATTCTTTTTCTGACCACGCGTTTGAATCGTGCTGTTAAAGGTCTTCATGGTCCGCGACCGCACTTTACCTATTTCATAGATTCTCCCTCACCTCGCCGCGTTTCCCGCTGCGCTGGGGTGCGGCGGGTTTATTTTTCTACTACTACTTACATTTTTAAACTCGTGATATCTTTCGAATGGAATGTCCGAATTGAATGATTCAAAAAGTTTTATAAAGGTATTGAAGCACTTTTGAATAAGAAGTAATTTATTTTGATAAGGATTAATACCAAGATACAAATAAAGAGCCTTTTCTAGAGGCAGCATTAAAAATTAAATTTTTTATATAAAATATCACTTATTGCGGCATAACTATAATAGTTAGACATATGTTCTCGCGGATTTTTTTGTAGATCTTAATGAGACCTACAAACCCGTAATACATTATTTTGTTCTAGTGTCAATAGTTTTTGCAGCGCACGCAAACATAGGTTTTCGATTTCACACCTTGGGTTGCAAAATAGCAATTTTCTTACGGATCCCTAATTTTTTAGGAAATAAAATATAGCCTATAGCCTTCCTCGATAAATGGGTTATCTAACACTGAAATAATTTTTCAAATCGGATCAGTAGTTCCTGAGATTAGCGCGTTCAAACAAACAAACAAACAAACAAACAAACAAACAAACAAACTCTGCAGCTTTATAATATTAGTATAGTATAGATTGAAGCATTTAATTTAAAACAAACTACATAATTATTAAAGAAAATAATTGAGCATCTTTAGTTTCATTGGACGACAACAACGTGTGAAGTAGGTACTTTCTTTTGTACCTACCTCTGATGCTGGGGCCACACTAAGGTCAACGTCAAGGGAAATGCCAATGCCTATCATCGCATCACCTATAAATATAGCGTTAATTATTAACGCAGTTATATGAGTGGCTACACTTGACCGGTCAACGTAAATGCACTTGAGTTATAGGCTAACGTCAAACACCAATGTGAATGCCGTTGCCCATTATCGTGGCCACACTTATGTCAAACGTCAATCATCGCGCTATTGAACGGCATTTCCCGTTAGCGTGGCCCCAGCATTAGAGATCTTTGGAACGTCATATTTGTGGGCACAAAGTCCTGTTACTTCAAATTATTTCGCTATTGATGACGATTCCGTTTTGCATTCTCTAAAACTAAACTAAGTTTGACAGGTCTAATAGTATTGCTGTCCTATTTTTACTCACTAGCCCTGTCAAACTAAGTTTAGTTTTAGAGAATGCACAACAGAATCGACTCTATTGTCACGTTATTTAGCTGCGCTTTAGATCCATAGGTAAGTCTCTTCTGTGCCCTTACTCCTACCCTGGCTGCGACGTAAACATTTTTATGGGGACGTGGTCATGCCTTTTCATATTGGAACGGGAGTACCTACGTGCCTATGAGTATTAAAGAGATAAACAGTTATATCTATTCATTTACCTACCTTAAGGAAGTACCTAGTAGTACCTAGTAGAAAGTACAGTGATTTCATCTATATTCCTAGTTAGAGTTCTTAAAGGTCGGCAACGCATCGGCAACTCCCCTGGAGTTGCAGATGTCCATAGACGACGGTGACCGCTTTCCATCAGGCGGGCCGTCAGCTTGTTTGCTAATCTATTACATAAAAAAAAAATTGACAAAATCACTTTTTTTTTAAAGCTACTATGTATATTAAATGTTCATAAATATATTGACAAGCAATAGTCATTATTTTAACTACTTTAAACTCAGTAAGTTAGAGATTATCTGGAGTCCATATCGCACAAACAGCTCTTACGACCGAAATTAATAATCAATCCTGATCCATTATTTATCCGCGGTTATGGATCGATATGTCATGTCATAATATGTAATTTTAGTAGTAATATGTGAAGCCCTAGTACTAAAATGACATATTATGACATGACATATCGATCCAAAACCGCGGATAACGGATCAGGATCGATTATTAATTTCGGGCGTTATACGGCCGTTTCCAATAACCGATATTCCGAATATTCCATAGGACATAATGCTGTGAAAATAGCTGAAGTAGACTAGTCTGACTGTATCGAAGTCAATCTATCTATATCTATATAGATATAAAAGAAAGTCGTGTTAGTTACAATATTTATAACTCAAGAACGGCTGAACTGATTTGGATGAAAATTGGTGGGGAGGTAGTTTAGGACCGGGAAACGGACATAGGATAATTTTTATCCCGGGAAAGGTTCCTACGGGATAACGGGAACACGCGGGTGAAACCGCGAGGCGCAGCTAGCCTTTGAACCTTCCTTGAACTTCTACAAATATTTCAAAACCATAATTAGCCAAATCGGTCCAGCCATTCTCGAGTTTTAGCGAGACTAACGAACAGCAATTGATTTTTATTAGAAGACTAGCTGTTCCCCGCGGTTTCACCCGCGTGGGCTACAGTTTATTGCGATAAAAAGTATCCTGTGTCCTTCCCCAGGGCTCAAACTATCTCTTTACCAAATTTCATTTAAATCGGTTCAGTAGTTTAGGCGCGAAAGCGTATATATAATCCGTATACTCCAAAATTATTCCCGCACTTCAGTGCATGCCCGGGTTACCTGCTGTATTCATTATCCTATCTTAGTTCTTAGTTATTTTTTTTCGGACCGCGCAGCTAAAGGTCTGGCAAAGGTGGCAGTAGTTGGATGAGAAGAGCCGAAGACCGGGCTCAGTGGCGTACCTTGGGAGAGGCCCATGCCCAGCAGTGGACTGATACAGGC
Organism: Opisthograptis luteolata; assembly: GCA_931315375.2. Lineage (NCBI taxonomy): Eukaryota > Metazoa > Arthropoda > Insecta > Lepidoptera > Geometridae > Opisthograptis > Opisthograptis luteolata. Next base: position 7,918,658 of record OV928053.1, on the reverse strand, counting down.
TGATGATGATGATGATGATGATGAGCTAAAGGTCTTCCTGGTCCGCGACCGCATTTACCTATTTCATAGATTCTCTCTCCCGCCTTCGGTGCCCCCCTCACCTCACCGCGTTTCCCGCTGGGCTGCAGTGCGGCGCGCGGCGGGTTTATTTTTCGATTAGTTTGTTATTTTTTAATTTCGTAATATCTTTCGAATAGAATGTCCGATTTGAACAATTTAAAAAGTAATCTACAGGTATTGAAACAATCTTGAATACGAAATGATTTGGATAAGGAATAATATAAAAGTATGGAAAACACGGTCCGATTTTAGTCGACCTTTTTATCAACTTTTAAAATGTAAAAAAGTAGTTATAGTATGTTATACTTAAGAGATGAACATATGCCATCGCGGACTTTTTTGTAGACCTGTATAAGATACACAATTCCACCATTTTGTTATATCTCAAAGGGTTTAGGCAGCGTTTTCGTTGAAAGCTCCCAGACGGCTTATTTTTTTCCGACCTCTCCAAATAATATCGTTATATTTTAGCCAATGTATATAAAAACTTAACAAATTATATCCTAAAACCTTCCTTGAGAACCACTCTATCTATTGGTGAAAAAAGCATGAAAATCAGTGCAGTAGTTTTTGAGTTTATCGCGAACAGACAGACAGACGCGGCGTGGGGACTTTGTTTTATAATAATTAGATTACGAGTTAGAAGATAATTAGGTGTAGGGCAATTAGTTTCCAGCCATGTTCCCTCAGAAATAGCGAACAAGCAAGCGTTACATTGCAATGTATAGCTTTGTCCATCCCATTCAGTTTAGCTAAGATAAAGGTAAAGAAAGAGGCTGCGTCAATAGCTATCGACATTCGTAAACTAAAGTTATTTGGACAGTTGTGATAATATAATTATATCAATGTAGCAAATATGTATATATATTGGCCTCAAATTGATGTTTTGTGTAGTATATACCGTTTGGTACAGTAATGATCAGCAATGCTGCCCGTCGCATTCTTGTTATTCGTCGCTTCTGTGAGTTATTTTACGAAATTATTATTTCATATTTGATCACGCCAAAACTTATGTTATTTTTATCTTCAAAATTAGTGGACTGTATTCTTTTACCGGTGCTTGCAACCAATGTAGGGCAGGAACGGAGTAGACAGGAAGCAGTACTCACCGAGTCCATAGGTGTCAGCAATCACTGGTGTTATTTATGTTGTTTAACGGCACGATCACAGAATAGTTTTTTAAAGACGCTCAATGCATCCACCGAGTCACCTCCCGAAACTTGAGACGTAACTGTCATTTTTTTGCTCGCTCGTCGATCTCCCGACAGAGGCGCTGCCTTCGCGCAGTACGGCAGTGTTGCGAGTACTGCTTAGGGTTAAGGGGAAGTGGGAAACGGGAAAACACCAAAATATAAACAATATAAATATTAAACATAGGTTTGGCGTAACCAATATTATCTTTTATCAAATTTAAGTCGTTTATTGGTGTTGATCCCGTTTTGCATTCTCTAAAACTAAACTAAGTTCGACAGGTCAAAAGTATGCTTTACTTCAGTGGTTAGAAAAAGACAGCATAGGTCAGACCAGACCTGTCAAACTTAGTTTAGTTTTAGAAAATGCAACACCGAATCGAAACCATTGTCTAGCTTTATGGATTTTTGATGCCAAATAAATGCAATATTTTACTTTGTATCTGTAATGCCCGAAATTAATAATCGATCCGATCCGTTATCCGCGTTTTTGAATCGATATGTCATGTCATAATATTTCATTTTAGTACTAGGGTTTGACACATTACTACTAAAATGATATATTATGACTTGACATATCGATCCAAAACCGCGGATAACGGATCGGATCGATTATTAATTTCGGCCGTAAAGCAAAAGAATAGGCAACCGGAAAGTATTCTAAGAAAATCTAAAATATAGTTTTAATAAATTAAGGTTTTTAATGATAAAATCAAGCAAGCATAATTATTGTAAAATAATACTGTTATATATTTTTAAAACTACAAATATTTTTTTATTTTTTTAATTTAATTATTTATTTGTTAGCGTAAAATTACATTTTTATGGCATAATAATCAGAATTAGAAGCATGTATTGCATGAATACAGGTTATAAGGCGATGTTACAAAATATAATACAGATCTCCATATTCTACCCTGATTGAATGTGCAAAATCATAATAGAGCCCTGATAATTAATTTCTAACACCTTCTGTAAAGTTGTCCGGTTGCCTATTTAATTTATTTATCAAACATACATTTTTAAATAGCTAAATGATAAAAAAATCTGCCTCAATTTTTCCACTTTCAAAATTAAATCGAAATCAATTTCCAATTTGGCTGCAAACAATGATAGCCGTAAAATAAAGGGAGTTACAGACAAGCAAATCCCCAATCGTGAGTTATGAAAACCGTTTGTCGGATGACAGCTACTATCCCCCGGGAGCCCCCAATCCTGCCTGCGGGACTGAATAGCTGTCACTTGGTAATCTTTTGTTTTTGTTTATTTTTTAACGGTTTGACATTTGACATTTTTGACGTTTGACCTATATTTCCGTGCGAGTTTTCGACATAGATCGAGTATGTGGGTATGTATGTATGTTTGTTGCTCTTTCACGCAAAAACTACTGAACGGATTTAAGTGAAATTTAGAATGAAGATAGCTTATACCCTAGATTAACACATAGGCTACTTTTTATCCCGGAAAAGGTTCCTGCGGGATAACGGGAAGACGCGGGAGAAACCGCGGGGCGCAACTAGTATATAATATTTTCCTACTTCTATGGGTGTCGAGGATGGCTGACATGCTAAACCTCTTTTTATGTAACTGAGTGACGAGACGAGCAAATCGCTTGAGCGATAGTAAGCGTTTGAGTTTTTATTTTGCTGTCGGTGTAACTTTTGATCACAAGTCACCTGATGTTAAGTGACGATGTGGTCGTAGATGGCGCCACGCTACATCTGGATTGGGAACTGGCTCTTAAGTGAGGCTGTCGGAACACACCGATAGGCGAGGCGACAGATTCTCAACTCGAGGGTCTACCACCCTACCAGACGAGCACTAGAAAATACCCTACCACCAAGTTATGGATTCATCACGATGTTTTTCTTAAAGCTCAAGCTCATTGTAGGATTTGAACTCAGACCTATGGATCGCAATGCGACGTCACTACCACTGAGTCATCATCGCTCTAGATCTATACCACAAATGCTGTACAAATATATTCTTGTTATATCACCTATTCTAAATACAATATTTCTTTTTACATCCATAACTTTCCTTTCATTTTGATTTAAAAAAAGTACACAAACTTTTTGTCGCGAGTACTCTTCATAATTACAAGTTCGCACAATTTACGTAAAGAGTGGCTGGGGTCCCTTTGCCCTCAGTAATTGTGGCTCTTTTATTACCCAAGCACTAATTACGGATGAACCCAGTTGTGTAATTCTGACGATTATGAATAGGTTTTACAAAATCTAATATAACTTACATAATTACATCCACCCTAGCGTTTACACCTGTATAGCGATTCTAATTCACTCGGAAAGATTCCGTGTCGGATTCGACGTCACTTTCACTTCACGGAAACGTTTGTCGAGAGCAAATACTTGCCCGAAACTATTCCGTGATTGAACAGCTGGTTTGTCAAATGAAATGTCAGTTTCCGAATTTTGTCGACGCGTTTTTCGCGTTTTTACTTTTCCGAATCCGTGGTCGGAAAAGTTTCCGAATGAATTAGAATCGCACTGCTAGGCCCTCATTCACTATGACCATCTATCTCCGTAACGCGGGCGCGTTACGTTATCTGCGTGGAATGAGCGCTAAAGCACGTAATGACATCACACGTTATTGGCAAGGAATATTGATGGTCATAGCGATAAGGGCCCTGCTCAGCGATGAAGGCTTAGTGGTAGTAACGGCGGCTTGCGATCCGTAGGTCGTTGGATCCTACAATGAGCTTGAGCTTTCGGTGAAGGAAAACAAAGTGATGAACCATACTCGTAGCTTGATGATAGGGCATTTATAGTGCTCGTCTTTTTAGCTAGTAGCTACCACCCCTCAAGTTAAGAATCTGTCGCAAACCACCTATCGGTGTGCTCCAGCAGCCCCACTTGAGAGTCAGTTCCCAATTCAGGTGTAGCGTCACGCCACCTTCGACCACATCGTCACTTAATGATATAATAAGATAAAACCGTAGGATACTAAAGGTTTTAATCTGCTAAATTACACGTTTATAGAAAAGACATACTTGACAGACTGTCACAATTGTTGTAGAACATTATTTGAAACCATTGCAACTCTAAGGAGTTTCCATATCACCACATTCTCCCAGACCGTGTAAAGGAACTAATTAATTCAAGACGTAGTCATTGTAGCGGTCTGGGGGTCTTCGAACTCTCGTAGATATCCGCTGGCTAGTAGTAGGATTCGCAGACTCTGTCGATTCAGCTTCGACCGCTGGATGTTCTGTCGGCCCGCCTACTTCATCATTCAAACTACGAGAATCGTAGTAGTCGTTTTCACTGGTCTCGACTGACTCTCGTGTCTCATTAAGTTCCTCCGAGGTATCCTGACTACTCATACTGTCCCGACCCAACGGTGCGAGGTGACGATTCGAGACAGTGGATTCTCGTCCGTCGGCAAGGCGAACATATGAGTAATCAGGATTCACATGTAGTAATGTAACCTCCTCAACTACTGGCTGGTATTTATTGCTTCGGTTAAACTTCCGCATCAAAACATTTTCAGATTCTGTTAACCAAGTAGGTATAGAGACTCCATTCGTAGACCGTCTCGTATGCGTAAACATCCGTTCGTGCGGCGTACAATGAGTAGCTGTGCACAGTAAGGATCGAATCGCATGTAAAGCTTGAGGAAGTACTTGTTCCCAATTCTCTATCGCCAGATTGCGCGAACGTAGGGCCAATTGTATTGATTTCCATAGTGTCCCATTGAAGCGTTCTACTTGGCCATTCCCTCTTGGATTGTAAGGAGTTGTTCTGCTTGAAGCAATCCCCCGTGAATTCAAAAAATTCTTTACTTCAGCAGACATGAAAGAAGTTCCCCGATCTGAATGGAGGTATGATGGCATACCAAATAACATGAATATCTCGTTCAAATGTTTTATAACCGTTGTAGAACTCATATCAGCGCATGGGAACGCAAACGGAAAACGTGAATATTCATCGATCACAGTCAATATATATTTATTCCTTGTATTGGATGGTACTGGACCTTTAAAGTCAATGCTTAATCTTTCCAAAGGTGAGGTTGCTTTTATTAGAACTGGATCTGGTAAGTCTGATCGATGGAATCTAGGTTTTATTTCAGAACATATCCGACAAGAATTGGTCATACTCCTTATTTCTTCACTTGAATAAGGTAAGTTTTTTGACTTTACCCAGTGATTCATACGCTGTATCCCTGGGTGACACAAAGCTTCATGTAATGAAATTAGTTTTTCAGATCGTGCTGGTACCGAAGCACAAACTCGTGAAAGTGCGTCAGCTACATCATTCTGCTTTCCGGGGCGGTACACTATGTCGTACTTGAATGGTGCTAAGTCCAAGCGCCATCGCTGTATTTTTTCGTTCTTTATTTTGCTCGTCAGTTTATTATCAAACATGAATGATACAGAGCGTTGGTCAGTAATGAGACGAAATGCCTTGCCAATGAGAAAATGTCGCCATTTCCTTAGCGATTCCACTATAGCGTAAGCTTCTTTCTCTATAGCTGAGTGGTTAAGTTCACTTTTATTTAGCATTCTAGAGAAAAATGCGACCGGTCGATTAGATTGAGACAAAGTTGCTGCGATGGAATGATTAGACGCATCCGTTTCCACGGTGAATGGTGCATTATAGTCGATAGCGTGAATAGCTGATTTGGCAATATCAGATTTTAGCCGTTCAAAACTTTGAACTAGTTCATTGTTCAGTGGAAATGATTGTGTATGAGCGAGAGCATGAACTCTTTGAGAAAAGTTTGGGATCCATTTGCTGTAATGTGCAAACATTCCTATTGCTCTTCTTAGTGATGGCAAATCACATGGAGGTGGCAAATTCAATAGTGGCCTTAAGCGTTCTTCATCTGGTTTAATAACATGGTTCTCCACGTTGTATCCAAGGATATTAATGGAATATTGAGAAAACTTACTCTTTTCTTTATTCAGAGTTAGGCCATATTTTTGAGCTGCTGCCATAAACTTTTGAAGATTTTCATCATGTTCCTCCTGATTCTTTCCACATACCGTAATATCATCGAGATATGCATACGTTCCTTTCAGCTTTTCGATACGAATAACCCAATCTATGGTTCTTTGAAAGCTCGAAACTCCATTAGTAACGCCAAAAGGAATACGCCGAAATTGGTATAAGTTTCCGAGTGCTTCAAAAGCGGTAAAGTGACGTTCCTTTGGCAGAATCGGAACTTGATGATATGCGCTTTGCAGGTCTATAGCGCTAAACACACAATATTTTGATATCTGTGACACCACTTCTTCTATGTTCGGAAGAGGATATGCGTCTAAATGTGTATATCTATTTATTGTTCGAGAATAATCGATAACAAGTCGTTTCTTGTGATTGGTATTCTTTGTAATGAGGACTTGGGCTCTCCAAGGTGACGTACTCTCTTCAATAATTCCTTCAGCCAAGAGTCGTGTTATTTCATCTCCAACGAACTTTTTATCATCTTCACTGTATCTTCGAGATTTTATAGCGATAGGCTTGCAATCGCGAGAAACATTTGAAAACAATGGCACAGCAGGTACAGAGGCCGCAGCAACACTGCATACTTTGATAGGACCTTTTGATCCTCCAAAAGAGAACTCGAGCGAGGAATGTTTCTCTAGTATGTCATGACCAATAATAAGATCAGCGCAGAGGTTCTTGACAATAAGTAAATTAAGACCTTCGTAATTGTGATTTCCAATCTTAGCTGAGACACAGGTTTGTCCATCTACTTGAGATGTCAGTGAAGTTGATGCCATTGAAATTATTTGGCTACAAGGTCTCTTCTTCAAACGACACAACTTGAAGAAGGCTTCATTTATAAAGCTGATAGAACTGCCAGTATCAATAAGTGCTTGGGCACGTATCCCCTGAATGTAGGCCGTAACAGTTGCATTCTTAAGGGAATCTGGAGATGCTGCTATAATACATGAGCTGTTATCTATAACTTGCTTATCAAGAACCGCAACAGTATTCAGTTTCCTGCTTCGACATATTTTAGCATAGTGCCCCTTTTTGTCGCAAATCTGACAGATGGCATCGACAGCTGGACAATCCTTTCTAGGATGAACACGCCCTCCGCAGAAGAAGCACTTTCGTTTAGTAAATGCTGCTGCTATTGGCTCTTTGTTCTCTTCTATACCTTGAACAGCACTCAAATTTGAAGCATTATAATTCTGAGAATTCGATTCGGCCATTTCCAACGATAACGCCTGATTGTAAGCTTCATCCAGTGTTAATGTCAGATTTTCAAGTAATCGTTGTCTAATTTTGTTTGATTTAATGCCAGATATAAATGCATCTCTTATACTATCACATTTATTTGTTTCGGCATCCACTTTTTCAAATTTGCAGTCTTTTGCCATTAATTTAAGGGCCTGGATGTAGGTGTCGATACTCTCTTCACTCTGTTGCTTCCTTGTCGCCAGCATGTGTCTCGCGTAAATTAAATTTTTAGGCTTGATAAAAATCGAGTTGAGTGTGTCAATAGCTGTTTCGTAAGTAGTACACTCACTGATAAACGAATAGATTCTTGCGGATACATGATTTACGAGTAAATCTAATGTAGTTTTACTATCTTTCGCATCTTCTCCACAAAAAAACAAAAAAACTATTGAATGTCCGCTTCCAGTGTTCCCATTCATGTGTGGCGGAGCTGTTAGTCGGATCAATGTCCAGTCTTTCGGGACGCAAGAATCTCTCCATTTTATTTAGAACATTTAGCAGATTAAATTGATATAATAAGATAAAACCGTAGGATACTAAAGGTTTTAATCTGCTAAATTACACGTTTATAGAAAAGACATACTTGACAGACTGTCACAATTGTTGTAGAACATTATTTGAAACCATTGCAACTCTAAGGAGTTTCCATATCACCACACTTAACATCAGGTGACTTATAGTCAAGCTACCGTGTAAAATGTAAAAAAAATATTTCGCACTGTCAGTCATATCTTTTTCCGGGATAAAAAGTAGCCTTTGTTTTAATCCATAGTATGTCCTATCTATTCATATTTTATTTATTTATTTTATTTCACAGGGCGCTTTCGCAATCCCAAGTGCATTTAATCTCATTCCAGTCAAACAAAATGACGTCACAGGAAAGCACAAGTAAGTTATCACAATTGCATCATTGGGTAATCCCTTCTTCCCTACTAATATTATAAAAGTGAAAGTAACTCTGTCTGTCTGTTCAGCTTTCACGCCTAAACTACAAAACCGATTTAAGTGAAATTTGGTACAGAGATAGTCTAAAGCCTGAGAAAGGATGTAGGCTACTTTTTATCGCGATAAACTGTAGCCTACGCGGGTGAAACTGCGGGGAACAGCTAGTTGCATATATTTTAAAGCGATGATAGCTCAATGGTAGTGACGTCGGTTTGGGAACCGTAGGTCGTGGGTTCGAATCCTACAATGAGTTTGAGTTTTTGGTGAAGGAAAATATCTCGATGAACCCATAGCTTGGTGGCAGGGCAATTTTCAGTGCTCACTTGGCTATGTCGATCGCCAAGCACCTATCGGTGTGTTCCGGCAGCCCCGCTTGAGTGCCAGTTTTCAATCCAGGTGTAGCGTGGCGCCACCTTCGACCACATCGTCGTTTACCATCAGGTGGTTTGTGGATGTAAGAAGAAAAAATGTACAGACAGACAGAAAGGCGAAACATATATACATATATTCACACATGCACCGCAACATATTCACACATACACCGCACTACACTCACACACACATCCACTTATACTCCGCACGACACCTGTGAAATGAATCTTCTTTAAAAATTTATTTACCTGCCCACATACAAAATTGTTTTTGTTTAGAATTTAATTTTTTTGTTATGTTTAGTTTTTGCATGCTAGTTTTAAGTGTTATGTCAGATCCGTGGAGTGGGGCCTGGTGACCTGTGACACAGGCTATTATGCCTACTGCAGGCACCAGTTCCTTGCAGAACGGGTGCTCAAGATAATAATATTTATATTATATTGTTCTTATTTAATCTTTTACATTGTACCTTTGCAAGGAAAAATAAATGTATCAAATAAATAATAATATATTTTTCTTGTAAGAACCGTATGTATGGATATGGATTTAGTAAAAACTTGTTATGTTAACACAACAATCGGTCACTTTCATATTATTTATTTGTTTAAATTAATATAAATTCCAGCTCAATCATCGGACGCGTGCTCGAGATCATCGACGGTGGGGACACCAACGCCTACGTGCTGATGCTTGAAGATATCCTTAAGGACCTCAGCATCATCCCCACAAGCCAGGCTCAAGTCTATGGCCAGACTATTGCTCTCCTCGGAGTACTCTCAACGAGCAGGCCTGGGGACTCTTGTGCTGCTGCTAACGTAAGCATCTTTCTTTATACTGAGGCATCGTCAAAGGGAGCAGTTGAGTGCAGTTACCTCTAGATACTCGATAAAATCTAGTAGCGTTTGACCACAAGTCACCCGATGCTATGATGAATGGTCGAAAGTGGCGTCATGCTACACTTGGATTGGGAACTGGTTCTCAAGTGGGGCTGCCGTAACACACCGATAGGTGCTTGGCGACAGATTCTTAACTCGACGGTGATAGCTAGCCAGGTCGATATTTTCCTTCACCGAAAGCTCAAGCTCAAAGATTCGAACCCACGATCCCAAGTCAACGTCACCACGACTGAGCCACCATCACTTATCGCATAATCAAACGATTCCATTAGTAGGATCTAAATAATAACTCAAAGGTGACTGAATGACTGACATAGTGATCTATCAACGCACAGTCCAAACCACTGGACGGATGGGGCTGAAATTTGGCATGCAGGTAGATGTTATGTACTAGGCATCCGCTAAGAAAGGATTTTGATTAATTCTACCCGCAAGGGGATAATATAGGGGATGAAAGTTTGTATGAAACTTTGTCAATTTTAAACCGTTTCGGCTGAGATTTCGCGTGCATAAAGCTGTAGCCCACGCGGGTGAAACTGCGGGGAACAGCTAGTATCTCATAATCGTCCGCCGCTAGTAATAACTGATGATGACTCCTCACGCCAAGTTCTGTTTAGCATAAACGAAGGAAGGAACCCGGCATGTCCAAGAACTACAGCATTCAAGGGCATGCGACGTCTACCAACCCGCATTGGGCTCGCGTGGTAGATTACAGCCCATAGTCTCTTTATGAGAGAAGGCCAGAGTTCCAGCAGTGGGAACGTTATAGGCTGATGATGATGATGATAATTTATTTTCCAGTTCATTAAAGCCTACACTCGACATGTCGCGTCCAATAGCACTAACTCCGGCGAGGTTCGCGAGGCCCTGGGCGTCTACATCCAACAATTGGCCAACAACATCGGCAACATCGTGAGAATGGTCACCAACCCAGAATCTGCCCGTTACTCAGTATGTATAGCACTTTTTATCCATCTTAAAAAAAAGGTTCTCAAAGTTTTTTTTACAGAGATGATTAAAGTACCTACTCGACAGTACAGAAGACAAAAAGTATGCTTTGTTCTTCTCCAGGGTTTGAACTATTTCTACAACAAATTTCATCAAAATCCGTTCAGTAGACTTTGAGTGAAAGAGTAACTAACATCCATCCATCCATCTTTCACAAACTTTAGGATTATGTATGTACGGTCAGCAAAAAAAGTCGTTGAACAATAGCAAACCTTCTAATTACGTTCATCATCTTTCGCCCGAAATTAATAATAATCGATCCTGATCCGATATCCGCGGTTTTGGATCGATATGCCATGTCATAATATGACATTTTAGTAGTAATATGTCAAGCCCTAGCACTAAAATGACATAGCATATTATGACATGACATATCGATGCGGATAGCGGATCAGGATCGATTATTAATTTCGGGCGTTAAACACCAACCTTTGACCGCATTGATCACTGTTGTTGGAAAAAAACATTAAATACTGATCTAAAACACATTTGGAAAATCGAGTATGATCAGATACTTTTGTCACCGACTGTACGTACGAATGAGCCTATCCTACTAATATTATAAACTCAAAAGTGTATGTATGTATGGATGGATGGATGGATGGATGACTTTCACGCAAAAACTACAGAACGGATCTGAATGAAATTTGGAATGGAGATAGCTTAAATCCTAGATTACCACATAAGCTACTTCTTATCCCGGAAAAAGTAGCTTATACCCGGGTGCAACAACGCAACTAGTTAGTGTATACAAAAGTATTGAAAACATAACCTTAAGACACCTAATAGTGAAATAATTCAATATCATTCCAGAGATTGCGTCCTACATTCTAACTCGCAAACTTTACCTAGCATAGATTGCAATGGTCATTTATCAAACCTGAGAGGTGATCGATCACAGTGCACCTAATTCGCAATAACTGGTCGCCAATAGCATTGTTATAGTACCAGTACCATCGCAGTTCCAATGCATGCGATTGTTATTAATATTGATGGTTTTCTAACGACTAAGATTAATCGAGTCAAACTCCCGGTTTGAAAAGGTGCTGTTTAGGGTCCCGTATCCAAAGGGTTAAACGGGACCCTATTACTACAGTCGTATTTTTAATTTATTATATGTATAGATTAGACGAAGCCAACTGACAGTAGCTAATGTCACTTTGTAAAATAATGTTGCCAAATTTAAAGTAATAGTGATGTGTTCAGTTCTCGTTCAATCAAATGAATGAATAATGAGTGTGAATAGTTAATAATTTCAAATTATAATAGAATATTAATCATTCAGGAGTTTTTTTAATCATCCACTTGGTGTTCACAATCAACACTATTTTTTTTCAGCATTTGTTTGCATTTTTTTAGAATAATTGACGTATTACCACCGAGACGGACGTCGGGTCCCACGCTCAAAAGCGTCTGAATCAAAAGAGGTCTAAAACGCGAAAATAGGGACACTCCCACCGCCATCATGCCGTGATGCCATATCTTTGCCCAATCTTAAACTGCAGAAGGTTTCGACTGATGTTTTATCTGTGACGTTGTTTGATTTTATTTTAGACTGGATCGCGAGGTGAATGTCCCGGTGAAGGCAGAACTTACCAATTCAATGCAGCGTGGGATACCATTCTGAAAAACGCTTCACCAGATTCGACCGAGTAAGAAATAAAAAATGTTTTTCGGAGCGAGAACTGTTCCAAAACTAACATTAAAAAATTGATTTTGCATGAGGGCTACGACAGTGTAGGACCAAATTAAATTCGCTGATGGTGAAAAAGTTTATCAGAAACATCGTGGATTGGAGATCCAGACACGTAACAAATTTTCGCTTTTTTTTCATTTTGTTAATATTTGTTCCACAACGAGAATCGAATCAATAAATTAGTCATAAAAATAAAATTGTAAATGTGATCGCGCTCAAAAAAATACTTGTTGGACATTTCCTGCCAGTTCTTTTGCCGGAGTAAGAAATTTGGAACAGGTATAGCTAGTTTTAAGCTTGAAATTTTAAAGTTATCACATGTTGTTCATTTTTCTAACACAACCATCGCTTACAGTCTCATTAAAGAAGAGTTCTGCACAGCCAAGCGCCTGTACTGCGCCTTCAACGCTCGTAGCAACATCGTAGGCGCACATGTCACAGCTTCCGCCCTACAACCTTCCCTGCAAGTCTTCCAATCAGCGATTAGAGAATTGTCCATTGTGAGTAGAATTGTCCAATGTGGGTAGAAATGTTCAATGTGAGTAGAATTGTCCAATATGGGCAGAAATGTTCAATGTGAGTAGAATTGTCCAATGTGAGTAGGTATGTGTCCATTTTTACGGCCTTACCCTGCAGGTTAAAGAGAGGGTTCCTCATGCCAATCTAGGAGTAACAAAGACGTTAAAAAAAACTGCAAAACTTATTAAGGCAGTATTTTCGAAAAATAAAGGCCCTCTGGGTATTGTATTTTTTTTGTATGTCGGTGGTCTAACAAGTCTGTTATTTATAGATCAGGAGAAAAATGGTGGTAACTTTTAAACAAGGATCCACTCTGTATTTTTTTTTTTATTTGTTCTATTTGATGTTAGTATGAAGGTATAGGTATAAAATCTTTTTCAGTTGCTGCAAGTGCTCGCAACGAATGAAAACCCAGTTCAAGCAGCCAGCATAGCCAATCGAGCTTTGTTGAACGGACTCAACCGCGTCGCCTTATAAATAAAACTCTTTACCAAACCACATGTAAAAGAAAAAAAAATCAGAAAGGCAAATGAAATAATAGTTCAAAAAAATCCGATAGATGGCGGTAGCTTATCATGGAACAAGCAAAATGTATCTATGTAAAACTAAGTCTGTTTAGTAACACCATGTATTTACCAATTACTCAAAAACAGCTCAACCGATTTTTATGATCTATGCCTTTTAGGATATAGCAGAATAAGTAAAAAGAATCGGTAAAGTTCACGAAAAAAAAATCAATAAAATTGTAACTCAGTCGGTCTGTTTGTGCATTACATTACATTTTTTTTTGTTTTCGCCATTTGCCGCTGAACCGTGCTGAGCTATAACAAACTGATGCTTTTTTCATTGAAAACAAAAATGTTCACGTATAGCTAGCGCCATCTATGCATGGTTGAGGAACTAAATTTTTTCAGCTGTCAGAAAACTACTCACAGTAAAAAAAATATTATATCAACAACTTGTATCTATATAAATAAATAGACAAGAGAAGAAGCGTACATTGTGAATAATTTTACAATACATATTCGTGTATAAACTTTTCATATACATATAAACATTTAGAGGTTTTTATGTACCTATATAATGCTGTACTTATTTTGAGTGTGCTCTAACAAAACGGGATATTTATCTTTATTCTGTGAATATACGTTTTATACGTACAACAAAAGACAATGCTTTGCAATGCAATGTATAAGACTTGCTTTTCTCTGACAATAAAGATGTATTCTTGCCTGTTCTTTTGCCGGTGTAAGGAGGTTGGAACAGGCGTAACTAGTCTTAAGTTTAACGTTTTAAAGTGATCATTCTATGTATCATATAAAATAAAGATTTGTTGAATTTGATTTTTTATATGTTTAAACAAACATACATATTTATAAAACCAATGTCGGGTTCGTGACACCATTTATAACTCCAGAACGGCTGGACTGATTTTTATGAACTTTGATTTGTTGGGTTTGTCTACGACCCAAACAGCAGAATACGTTACAAACCATCAAAAAAAAATCTGATTAAAAGTTGAATGTGAAACAAACTTTGTCTATTTCTTTGATACCTTTTCACGCTTAACCCGCTAAACTGATATTGATGAATTTTAATATGGGGATAGTGAAAACTTTGAGGAAGGACATAGGATACTTTTTATCGCCATAAAATGTAGTTAACGCGGGCAAAACCACGGGGAACAGCTAGTATAAACACATATATCCTACTAATGTTAAAAATTCGAAAGATGGTGAGTATGTATGTATGTTTGTAGCTCATTCACGCAAAAACTACAGAACTGATTTGAGTGAAATTTGGAATGGAGATAGCTTATACCCTGGATTAACACCAAGGCTACTTTTTATCCCGGAAAAAGGTTCCTGCGGGATAACGGGACGAAGCGGGTGAAGCGGGTACAGTTTATCGCGATAAAAAGTAGCCAATGTCCTTCCTCAGTGTTCAAACTATCTTCGCACCAAATTTAGTTTAAATCGGTTCAGTGGTTTAGGCGTGAAAGCAATGTCTTTCCGCAGTGCTACAGATTGCAATCCTTCAAGATGGGTGTGAAAAGAGTTCTTAACTTCGATACTAAATGGCTTAAAGGTCGGCAACGCATCGGCAACTCCCCTGGTGTTGCAGATGTCCATAGGCGACGGTGACCGCTTTCCATCAGGCGGGCCGTCTGCTTGTTTGCCAATCTATTACATAAAAAAAAAGCGAGGCAGACAGACAGACCGACCGAGTTGCTTTCGCATTTATAATATTAAAGTAGGGAAGTAGGGATTAACGGCACGGCAGTGGCCCCAGATAATATATGTATAACAAGGAAAATGACAAATTTATCCTGTTGTACCTATAACTTCAGTGTAACAGTGACGTTTGCCTAAACAACTATAATTTTGTTACTAATTTATTAATATTATTGTACAAATTCAAAATGATAATGCGAAAATTATTGATAATTTTGCTTTTAAAATTGTGCATTTTTCGCTTGTGCTGCTGTTGCGGCCAGGGTTATGAATGTTACAGGAAATGTAAGTTACAATCATTAATTTATTATACGTATAATCATCATCATCATCATTAGATGGCCATCACCATAAATAAAATAGCAGACTATCTAGACCATGATTCTTAACCGGTGGTCCGTGGACCACTGGTGGTCCCTGGTAGCACCAGAAGTGGTCCGCGAAGCCATGCTAAAAATATTGAATAAGCGAGCGACACAATGTCGTGCGGCACGTCGTTGTGTCGTTGTAATACTCGTAATCTAAGAGAGCCAGCAGTGGGCACGTTACCTACAAAAAGTTGGTGGTCCGTGGCAAGACAAAAAGTTTATCAATGGTCCCAATGGACCATGTCAATGTCCCCCCTAGCACTAAAAGCTTAAGAACCACTGATCTAGACGATAAATAAGCTTGGGATTATAGTAAACTTGCAGCAATGAATTCAATAAGAAAAAAATTGTACATGAGGCCAAAAAAAATTACTTACCGGACGTTCCTTGCCTGTCTTTACCCGACGGCGAAAGAAGGATTATGAAGGTTGTTTTTCGATTGTGTGTATGCATATTTCTTTGGCACGGCCTGTAGCCCATATGTGGCTTGACGGATTTAAACATATTATAAGGTGTCGTTAGATTTGCCTTTATTGTAGGTACTTTATTTTGGCGCAGTCGGGTTTTTGTTCCGTTGTATAATGTGTAATCTTATATGCCGGAGTAAGGAGGTTGAATAGGCGTAGCTAGTTTAGTGTTTTATCCTACTAAATAAATATACATATTTTGGATTGGAATGATTGTCGGCTGCGCTGATTTTTTGACGTTTTGTTTTTTGTACCATTTCTAGGGAATGTCCTACTTTTGGAAACTATGGATGAAACACACCAAGAGATGAATCGATTATTTCAACAGAGTGTTCAAAAATCACTAGGTAACGTCGAATTCAATACTAGCGACGGTGATATTCCATTAGAGGACATTTTACTATATTCTGTGTAAGTAGAGATTTAAAAATAATTTAATTTCCCAGACAAAAGATATGGCGGATCAGTGGTAGTGACGTCGGCTTGCGATTCGTTGTTCGTGGGTTCGAATCCTACAATGAGCTTGAGTTTTGGGTGAAGGAAAACATCGAGAGGAAACCATAGCTTGGTGTTGTAGAGCATTTTCAAGTGCTCGCTGACTACAAACAGCTACCAACCTCGGGTTAAGAATCTGTCACCAAACACCTGCTTGATGCGTGTTGTCGCGACAAACTGTAGACCGTGTTTGAAACCGCGGGCTCAACTAGTTGTTCATAAAATAAGAAAATAGTTAGAAAAAATGAGACAATACTAAACGAGGTCCAGCCGCAGTGATTCCTAAAGTGGGTTCCGTATAAAATTTATCAAGGTTCCAGGGGGAAATAATACTTAAGTTAAGTTTACCAAATGCTACACCAGCAATAGGCATAGGTACCACTGTCGGATATAAAACCTAATTAAAAAGGAATTATTGAAAAAAGATAAGAGCGATGGTGGCCGAACGGTTAGGCGTGCAACTTACAAGACACCGACACCGAGTTCGAATCCTCTCGGCCCCGCACCTATGACTTAATAAGATATGTGCGGATTTGCCATCGCTCAAAACGGTGAAGGAAAACATCGTGAGGAAACCGGCATGGCCAAGAACTGCAACATTCAAGGGCATGCGACATCTACCAACCCGCACTGGGCCAGCGTGGTAAATTACAGCCCATACTCTCTCTCTGAGAGAAGGCCAGAGTCCCAACAGTGGGAACGTGAAAGGCTGATAATTATTGAAAAAAAAGGAAACAATTTCATTCTGCACATTAAAAGTCACAGTATTAAATGAAACATCATCAACATTTTTATTTCATTTCTTATTTATATAACTGTGTTAGAAACCCCTGCGCTAGCCAACTAAAATGCTCAACTAAAACGATGTTACTCAGTTAAATTTTTTTCAGTCTGAGGCCCGAACATCTTGTCGTACACCTCAACGTCAAAGATTTCTACAAACACAACTACAACAATATTTTGGACAGCAATTTCGTATTTGCCGGTAACATTGGCGAAGCACAACAGAAAATAGTCTGTCGTAGTAAAAACACGGTCGAAACGATAAACAAAAGTGACGTTAAAGAAACCTGCGAAGTTAGCACTGAATACCAAAGCAACGCAAAACTTGTATCTACCAACACAATGGAGTTTAAAGAATTATTCGAGCTCATAAGTGATTTCGATGGTCATAATCTGCAGGAACAATCCTTATGCAAACCAATATCAATTCTAATTTGTGGAGAAAGTGATGAAATATATCATAAAAATACCTTTGATAACATGTTTCGGATTGTCCATAAAAATACATGCGACGATGAAGATTTGAATGACGAAATGGCGATAGCTGTTTTGGCGCCTAAACAATTTGAAACCGATTACGCACACTATACAACGACAATATTTTATGGTAACATCTACACGTCCAAAGAGATAACAGATGTGTTTAAAAATGCAATGCCGCTGATGGACTCGGGGCACAAGATGACAGTTGCGTTTGGAGACTTTATACAAAAAATGTCAAATTGGAAACGGGTAGTAATCATTTCTGACGATTCTCCTATAAGTCTGGAGTTTGAACGTGATATGACGTTGTTATTGGAAGAGTTTGGAATCGTTTACGCTTCTAAGCCATGTATGGATCCGAATTGTAACTTCACTAAGGTAATGACCGGCTTACATTATTCCAGTCCAGTGGTCCAGCAAGAATACAGTCCAGCGTTGGACTGGATCTGTAACGGCTACATTATTCCAGTTATTTAGAAGCCGTTGAAGTGTAAACACTACAGTGCCAATGATTTCAAGAATAAAAATGTTTCAAATGGCACTGGATAGGCCGTCTACATAATTCCAGTTGCACTGGATTCGAAAGTAGACCGCCAATCCAGTTCCTAGACTGGAATGCTAACTGTATTCAGTGCATTCCAGTGCCGGTTTACATTTTTCCAGTAAGCAATCCAGCGCTGGATTCGATCGCTGTACTGGAATAATGTGATCCGGGCATTAGTAGTACCTATTTTTAAGCAGTGTGACCATATTGTGGCAGATTCCAGCCATTTTGCCAGATTTACCTCTCGAATTTTGTATTTTTGTATATACTACTGTGTCAATAAATGCCTTTGATTGATTGATTGATTTTCACATAGGCAGATTACGTTGGCGAATAAGGCATTATTTGGTAGATGTGGTAATATTTATTCACAATAATGTTTGATGAACAAATAGAAAATTTGTTATTTAACGCAAATTAAGTACTTCGATGATGCTGATGATCTTTATGTATTGTCTGTTAAGGTATTCGAGCCGGTCATCGTGGCTAAACCACGAGTAGTGATAGTAAACGTTGGAGAAGAAAACGCAGAGCAGTTCGTGAACCAGATATCTAAGTTGGAGATAACACAAAACGTAGCGTGGCTCGTCAGGGCCTGGTCTCAGCGCGTGGCTAAAATGGCAGCGAAGGTAAGATTTTAATACAGCCGCAGGATAAGAACGCTTTCAATGAAGAAAATCGTCTATTCTTCAATGAAAAATGTATATTATTCCATAAGGGATATATATATATTAATCCATGAAGAATGTACTTCTTACTAATATTAAAAACGTGAAGCTTTGTGAGTATGAATGGATGGATGGATGTTTGTTACTCTTTCACGCAAAAACTACTGAACGGATCTGAATTAAATTTGGAATGTAAATAGTTTATATACTGGAATAACACATAGGCTACTTTGTATCCCGGAAAAAGGTTCCT
This sequence comes from Opisthograptis luteolata, assembly GCA_931315375.2. NCBI lineage: Eukaryota > Metazoa > Arthropoda > Insecta > Lepidoptera > Geometridae > Opisthograptis > Opisthograptis luteolata. Next base: position 7,899,462 of record OV928053.1, on the reverse strand, counting down.
GCGGGATAACGGCAAGACGCGGATGAAACCGCGGGACGCAGCTAGTGAATATTAATGAATTCAATAGAAAAGGATGTATATTATATATTATTGTGATACTATAACTTTTTCGTTTTCATTTTCAGGAATTGGGCAATGTTTTTTCTATAACGTTGGGATTGGGACAAGATAAGACTAGTGTTGTTCATCGTGATTACAAATATGAATGCAAGCATAGACCGTGCCACTTAAGGGAATCATTGACAGCTGTTATCAAAGTGCTTGACAGCATCAGATATGAGATAAATCCTTGCCAGTTACAAAGTGCCACTCGCCATAGGTAAGAGAATATCCTTCCTACTAATGCATATTATAAACGTAAAAGTTTGTGAGTATGGATGGATGGATGATTGTTACTCTTTCACGCAAAAACTACTAAACGGATCTGAATAAAATTTGGAATGGAGATAGCTTATGCCCTGGATTAATACATAGGCTACTTTTTATCCCGGAAAAAGGTTCCTGCGGGACAACGCGGGGCGCAACTAGTAACTAGTATAAAGGGTTATTGAAAAAATGCTAATAACTTCATAAGGTCAACTTCTTATAGACAACTTTTGTTCTTCGACTCGAAGAATGTCATCATATATATACATGATTTCCTTTTATGCTATTTCTTTTTGATACTGAAAATTAAATGAAATATATTTATTTCTGACATACACAATTTTACGCAACAATGACAATAAGAAACACACACATAAACACTTTAGTACGACATTGGTGTCGATTGCATTCTCTAAAACTAAACTAAGTTTGAGAGGTCTAATAGTAATGCCGTCCTCTTTTACTTCAGTGGTTAGAAAAAGACAGCAATACTGACCTGTCAAATTTAGTTTAGTTTAGGAGAATGTAAAACCGAATAGACACCATTGTGCGAAGTCAGAAATAGGTCCAGGGGCCCAATTCTCGGGGCGTGATATATTATTACATTCGATAAGTATCGCAATAACTGTCAAAATAATTATGTTTTGAATTTCGACAGTTATTGCGATATTTATCAAATGTGATAATATATCACGCCGCGAGAATTGGGCCCCTGGCTCAGAACAAAATCCCAAGTGAAATTCAAGACATGTCGATAGCAAAATTTCAAATCCATATAAAGAGAAATCTTATTAGTAAAGCTTATTATAAAATATCGGACTATTTAGATGACAAAAAAGCTTGGGATTGTAGTGAACTTTCTCCAATTCAATCAATTAGTAGTAAAAATAAACTTGTCAATGTGATCGCGCCGAAAAAATTACCTGCCGGGCGTTTCTTGCCTGTTCTTATGCCGGCGTAAGGAGGTTAGAACAGGCGTAGCTAGTTTTAAGTTTGAGGTTTTAAAATGATCATATATTATGTATTCTAATCCTATTGAATCAAAAAATGTTGTCCAACTTTTTTTATTACTTACATGGTAGCGTTTGACCACAAGTCATCTGATGTTAAGTGACGATGCGGTCGAAGATGGCGCCACGCTACACCTGGATCGGGAACTGGCTCTCAAGTGAGGCTGCCGGACACACCGATTGGTGCTTGGCGACAGAGGGTGGTAGCTAGCCAGGCAAGTACTAGAAAATACCCTACCACAAAGCTATGGTTTCATCGCGATATTTTCCTTCACCGCAAGCTCAAGCTCGTTGTAGGATTCGAACCCACGTCATACGAATCGCAAGCCGACGTCACTACCGCACTGAGCCATCATCGCTATGAAAATTTTTGACATCGTTATAAACAATTTTTTTCAGGGAAATCGCTGCACTTATCAGAAAACAGTTGCGAGGTGATGGTCATATTAAAGCTTACGTCAACATGTACAGGGACACGACCTCAGAACTGCTAGTTGACATGATGATATCTCCGACAGACGCGGTCGTATACTCCGAATGGTATTCCTACCCGCCAAATTACCCTTTACAATTGAGGGATTGCTTTATTAAGAGCAACTTGTACTTCAAACCCTGTGACGACTTTAATATCCTACGAATAGTTCTTGTTTTGGCATTAACATCTCTCATCGTTTTAGCTATAACGTATTTTTTTAAAACGTACAATAATAGCTCTCGGTATAGATACTTATGAGTTTTATGTTTGTTTTGGCTGCGTTTTCAGATCAGGTAGATGATGCCAAATTATTGCATTGTCACCATAGATACAAAGTCGACAGTTAGAAGTAGGTCAATATTGACTTCTAACGGCCGCTTTCAATAATCTATCTACTTTTTGTTTGTCCTGCTAAAGATTTTTGTGTTTTTCGTGGGAGGGGGAAATCCTCATGGATATCAAGAGCACGGGCCCTTGGTGATGTCCGACATCGCCAGGTGGTGTGGGCGACCTTCCGGACTAAAACCCCCTCCCTTACAATTTTTCTCCTACAGGCTCAAAGCCCGTACACTTATTAGCGAAATTAATTTAAATTTTCTTACGGTCTCTTATTTGCTTTTCATTCCGTGCTGTCCATCCAAAAAAAAATAAAAAAAAATAGCTATTTTTTTCTTTTTCTTTTTTTGAATTACCTATATAATTAAAATACGAAATTATTATAAGATATAAATTTGACATTTCTTCTATGGAGCTTACGTTAATATTCTATCTCTAGTAGGGAAAACCGTGGATAGATAGGTTATTGAAACTGGCCTTAAGACATTGTTAGTTAGTTACACTTACAAGTGTGTGTGTTTTAATAAACAGTCCGACATTTTATATAATAAGCTTTTCTAATATGATTTCGTTTATATAGACTTGAAATTTTATCCCCGATTAATCCTGAATCTATATATATATATGACGTGGTGATCCTCATTTTGATGATCCCAGTTCAGATGGCGGAGGTATCTTGGGAGACTCGCTATGAGAGTGGTCGGACATGGTGATCCAAAATAATGCTCACAACACTTGATACAATTCATCGTTTATTCGATAGCATAAACAAACATCAAATCAACTTTAGGATTAATCGGATGACTCGAGATTGGAAACTCGGTGAGTTCGATACCAATTCAGAATAATGTTTTCCCGCCCTGTCAGCACTCTTCTTCTTAATTGTCAAACGTCACTACTACGTTTAAACTGTCATTGTCAAACTTCACCACTGGCATTGACCCATTGACCTATAATGTAGTGGACTAGAAATACCTACAAAAAAAAGGTGTATACCTACAACTCATTTAGTCGCATAAAATGGCTGCCAATGCTAGGGCTGTATCAATCAAGGAATATAATATGTGATACTACAACGAATATCGATACTAGATAGGAGTTTTTCTTGATAGGAAACAAAAGATACAGTTGGGAAAACGCATGCCCGCCATTCGTAAAGTCGTAGGTTCGAATCCCGGGTTAGGCTCCAAATCCAAAATTAGTTTGTCAATCAGGTTTGAGTCGGGAGGGTAATAATAGTAAGAAAATCTGCTTACGTATTACTTGAAGGGTGGAGTAAAATTAAATAAAAACTATTTTGTTAACTTTGTTTATTTGTGTGATAATAGGCTTACAAAAGCGGTTATTATATGATTTATGACTATGATTTATTTATTTATTTATAAAAACAAATAGTAGCTTACGGTTAAAATACCAACACGCTAACTATTTTAAATATGGCTTATATACATCATAAAAAACTATATACCTATTAATAATAATAATAATGATATATTTATTTATTACTCCTCATAATTAGATACTTAAACAAGTAGGTACAAGCAAGATTGACAAGATGATATCTAACTGTATGAGGAGCTGGTGCCTGAAATAGGTTTTGAAAAACCTGTCCTACAGGTATTCATTTATTATATCTAAGAAGGTCTTAATTATGGAACTTTCTTCAAAGTGAAGTGATCAGACGTACCAATCTTTATGTCGCCGATTAATATTTTCTTCACCAATACCCTTTAACCACATTTTCCTTAATCCTTCATTTTTAGGAAACCTATAAAAAGGTATTTTTATGCAAAAATCATTTTGGCTAAAGCTGCTCACCCTTACTCTGCTACTAATATTATAAACGCGGAAGTTTGTATGTATGGATGTTTGTTCCGCTTTCACGCAGAAACTACCGAATCGATTTGCCTAAAATTTGGAAGATAGGTAGATTGTAATCTAGAATAACACATAGGATAGTTTTCATCATCATTGTCATCACTTTTCATCATCATATTCAACCTGGGTGAAACCGCGGGACACAGCTAGCTATTTTTTTATAGTCAAGTAAAATAACAAATTGGCTGACGTCTCATTTTAGGAACACATTAAACCCTGTGGGCCAGTCTCTGGGTGCTCTGAAGTACGGGCCAGACCTAGGAAGGTCACTAGGATCGATAAGGACACGTAGAATAAAATGATTTATGTTAACATAGCACCGATAATTATACCGATATCGTTTCAGTGAAGGAACTAGTCCGGACAATAATACGGCTACGGTACAACACTATTCCACTGTACATATTATTGTAAACAAAAACGAATGAAATAATTCATAATAAAGGTCTGTTATGCGGCAATGAACCAAAATATCAATACTTTAGCCATAAATTCATGATCGCGTAGCCATTTTTTCATCGAACGTGCATGATTATTTGAACTATTGCATGAAAACCGGCTAATAACCTGTGAAAAGACAATTGAGGTTGATTTTTGTTCTTTCTTGCAGCACACTTCACAATACAACACATAGGCATGTTGAATTTCAGTTTTCCAACATTCACATGTAGTTTTAAAGGTAAACTCGTCGTAATTTTCTCGCAAATCGCATTAACACAAAAAGTAAACAATCATTTGACAGCTAAACTACCACGAAATTCGTCGCATAAAATGGCTGAAATGGCACTTACCTACAATTGTCCCTACGTCACCAAAAATGTTGTCAGAAAGAGCATACAACTAAATATTGTTGTCTCTTTTAACATATACGATTATCATATTGGAAAGAATGAGACAAAACAATATTTCACATTCTGTATCGTATTTCACTCATATTTGTCTATGTAAATGTATGTATAGAATAACGCGGCATCTCCATGTTTTTTATATCTCAATGCATTGACCACACCCAAGCAGGTTGTTTGACTTTTCCAATAGATGGCACCATAGTGCAGACGCTGCGACCTAGGGTGACTGACTGATGACTGACTGACATAGTGATCTATCAACGCACAGCCCAAACCACTGAACGGATCGGGCTGAAATTTGGCATGCAGGTAGATGTTATGACGTAGGCATCCGTTAACAAAGGATTTCGCGATAAACTGTAGCCCACGCGGGAAACCGCGGGAAACAGCTACTTTCATATAAGGTTTTTTATTTGCAAAACGTTCTTAAAAAGATGAATTACTATTTTGGATATGTATTGTAAATATTTAATATTAAAACAGCTTTATGTATTCAACCAAGATTTTTAATGAGCTCCTTCAAATACCTAATGTCCTTCTTGTCGTGAAGATCATCGTCGTCAACATCGTGCGTGACCGTGGTGCGGGCGGGCGCGGCTGGCCCCGGCAGGTCAGCGACAAATGACCTCACCTGAAACATAGAGACCAGGGGTAATGTCCTTAGAAACTTTTCAGCTTCGCCCCAAGGTTCCTCATCGTTGGCCTCCCACGGCTGGGACATAGACCTTCTTACAGAGAGAGAGTATGAGTCATAATCCACCACGCGGGCCCAGTGCGGGTTGGGAGGTTAGTTCTCGCATGCCCTTGAATGTTTTTTTACAACTAACTAAGCCTGCGTTTGACCACGATCTCACCCAATGAAAAGCGACTATTAGTCGCACCCGATTAAAAGCTACTAGACTATTAGTCGCTTTTAATCGGGTGCGTTAAACGCACGAAATTAATAATCAATCCTGATCCTCAACGATTGCAACGATTGCAGAATGCATCTTGTCTACGGGCCCAGGGCCCCTAGTCGTTGACGCTAATCGTTGACGCTAATAGAAAACAAGAAAAAAGTAAAGGTTTGACATATTTCAACGCTAAGTCACGTGGTCAGAAATATGTCAAATCTATACTTTTTTGTTTTCTATTAGCGTCAACGATTGCAGAATGCATCTTGGCTAGGGGCGCAGGTGTCATTTCCTAACGCCCGAATAAAATTATCAATGTGATCGTGCCAAAAAAATTATCTGCCGGGCGTTTCTTGCCTGCGCCCCTAGCCAAGATGCATTCTGCAATAGTTGACGCTAATAGAAAACAAGAAAAAAAAAAAAAGTATTGGTTTGACATATTTCTGACCACGTGACTTAGCGTTGAAATATTATGTCAAACCAATACTTTTTTCTTGGTTTCTGTTAGCGTCAACGATTGCAGAATGCATCTTGGCTAGGGGCCCTGTTCTTTTGCCGGCGTAAGGAGGTTGGAACAGGCGTAGCTAGTTTTAAGTTGACGTTTTAAAATAATCACAATGTATCCTATTGAATAATTTATTTTTTGAATTTTGTAATTGAATTTTGGTGAGCTAATAAATTAAATTTTGATACCTTTTGATTAACCGCCCGAAGGTTCTGGAGTAACTTCAACGACGACCTCTTTTCAGTCGGATGAGATATTTGGTACAGCCTTATTGCTCTGTGAAACTGTAAAAATATTTGCATCATCATCGAGCTACGAAGCGTGAGATTTCAGGTTCGATTCCCGCTACGGAACAACTATTGGTACAGTCAACGACAAAAGTAGCTGAGCCAAAACATTTTTCCGATTCTCTTTATCATCTTAAACACCAACATTCGAATGAATCATCACTTAACATCGGTGTGTTCAGTGCTGTGTTACTATAATAATAATAATTTTATTTCAGACAAATTGGTCCATACAACTCATAAAATAATTAAAAACAAAATACATATAAAATCACATTAAAATCAATTAATTACCATTCAAATTAAAATAAAATTAGGATAAATTAAAAATAAAATTAAGATGAATCATAGATTGGTCGAACGGTAACACGTGCGACTCACAAGACGCCGACACCGAGTTCGAATCCTCTCGGCCCCGCACATATGACTTAACAAATTAAGTGCTGATTTGCCATCGCTCAAAACGGTGAAGGAAAACATCGTGAGGAATCCGGCATGTCCAAGAACTGCAACATTCAAGGGCATGCGACATCTACCAACCCGCACTGGGCCAGTGTGGTAGATTACGGCCCTTTTTCGCTGAGAGAAGGCCAGAGTACCAGCAGTGGGAACGTGAAAGGCTGATAATGATGAATAGGAGTAACTTCAGCATGTGCCGCATGAGTCCGACTCGTATTTGGCCGGTGTTTTATTCGTGAGGAGAAATAATTATCATTGAATTGATGATGATGACGATGTTGAGGTAGATAATTGATCATTCCCTGACCCTTTCCAAAAGGCACCACATATCTCTGTACTGCTGAAGGAAGATCAGCGGTGTGATGATGGACGCGTAGTACGCCACTTCTCTGTCCAGCATATCTTCAGCTTCGGACATGCCATATACAGTGGCGCGGTACTTGTGGAGAAATGCCGTGTTTGAATGGTCTTTGTCGAAGCTGGAAGCCAAGGAATAATTTGAGGATATAAAGACAAATCATAACCTACCTCCTTTAACCTACCTTCTTGAACCTACCTCCTTGAACCTAACTACCTGTTGGGACTTTTTTGGCGGCAATCGAATTGTCAACGTGAAAATTTTGTTTTTATTTCCAAAACTTGTGTTTCTTCGAGTGATAATGTGTAATATTGGTGGATTATTAACCATTATGTGTTCGTTAATGTGTACGAGTGTGGGAAATTGAAATAAAGTTGTGAAAGTGACTTTTCTAGTTGTTCCAAAAAAGTCCGTGTAAAGTTTAAGAAAAGCGCCACTACTTTACTTAAACACTATCCTCATCCCATCATCTCATCATCATCATCACCATCATCATTTAAAATTGATTCAACTCTCTGAGTTTGAAATATTTTATACTTGACACTGGCAAATACAGTAATCGTGTGACGCCAAAACAAAAAAAAAAAAGTACCTACCTGTTGAAATTTTCACAGATGATGTATTTCTGTTGCCGCTATAACAACGTAATTAAATACTAAAATACAAAATAAAATTAATATTTAACGGCCCATACAACAAACGTGGTTTTGCCGTTTTCATAGATGGCTGGTTTTTTTAAATATTAAGTAGGAGTATTATAACAGCACACATGCATCCGTAGTAAATTTTCCAATATTCGTGACTTCAAGTTGGCTGAGAGTGTTAAAAAAAACATGATTGTCTTACTAGGGCAGTATGGCGTAGAACCTCCTAATAATGTCCTTAGGTGAGGGTCGCACCGAAGAACACCGGATTTCGTCTTCCTCCTGTTTCTTGCCATGTCGGAATGTCCAGCGGTCTTCTGAGAAGTCGTGCTCGAACTCATCTTGAGAACAAATTTGTGGACACTAATGGAAAACAGGACGTGATGAAGTATAGGTAAAAGTATACGGCAAAAGGTAAACAATAATGTTAAATTGTCAAAGGCTAACTAGCTGTTCCTCGCGGTTTCACCCGCGTAGGCTACTGTTTATCTCGATAAAAAGTAGCATATGTCCTTTTTCAGGCTCTAGACTAACTCTGTACCAAATTTCATTTTTATTGGTTCGGTAGTTTAGGCGTGAAAGCGTAACAAACATCATACTCACAAACTTTCGCGTTTATAATAAATATTAAGTAGGATAAGTAAAGATTGGCAATACCGCACCAATGACGTAATAAGTTAAGTGCGGATTTACCATCGCTCAAAACGGTGAAGAAGACATCGTGAGGAAACCGCATGTCCAAGAATCGCAACATTCAAGAGCATGTGACATCTACCAACCCGCACTGGGCCAGCGTGGTAGATTACGGCTCAAACTCTCTCTCTGAGAGAAAGCCTGTCTGCAGTGAGAACGAGGCTGACGTTGATCAATTCAATTCAATTGTTTTTATTCAATAGGATACATTGTGATCACATTAAATCGCCAAACTTAAAACTAGCTACGCCTGTTCCAACCGCCTTACGCCGGCAAAAGAACAGGCAAGAAACGCCTGGCAGGTAATTTTTTTGGCGCGATCACATTGACAATTTTATTCTTATTAATTGATTGAATTGGAGCAAGTTCACTAAAATCCCAAGCTTTTTTGTCATGTAAATAGTCCGATATTTTATAATAAGCTTTACTCATAAGATTTCTCTTGGTTGGTTGTGCCCATTGGAATATGGAAACATGAATATTCAATAACATCGACGAATTTACAATATCGTCGAGGGGAGCCGATTTTCCTTGTCTCTTCAACCATCATGACAGAGTCCCGCAAGGTTCTCTCAATGATGAAACCTAGAAGTAAATAACGATTCTCACCATTACACCTAACAAAAATAGTACACGACACAATTTCGGAACCATTTTCTATCGCTTGATGCATTCATGTTAATTTTGTTGACATAATAATTTTATCATTAATCGAAGAAAGAAAGAACTTTATGATAACCTCATAATTATTATCATGTTATCGTGTTGAAGTTATTGTCATTGAGTATTTGTTGTCAAAATTGTCAAGTTTCTATAATTCTATAGGATACTCTTTTACATCGACATTCTATTTAGACTTTTTTGACTATCCTCACTCTTGACTCAGAGAAATAGCCACCTTATGTGACATCATCTCCGGTAGTCTTGAAGATGGATGCTGGTTTGTCATGAGATTTTGTGGATTATTAATTATGAACACGTACCATTTTACATTTATATCAATATATTTCTATTAGGCAATTATTCTGGAGAGACGACATTCTTCTGACATCGTGACAGGTCGACAGTAACCAAAGAGTCTACACTACCTTAACAGGTAGGAGTAATAGTGTTCTGTGGACATCATCCACTTTAAATTCTCTTTGGACATAGAAGAAATGGGTAACAACATGTGAGCAACAAGAACCGATATAAATACACTGAGAAAAAAATTCTGACTTTCCTCCTGAGTCTTTACCTTCCAAGACCGATTCCTTCCTTATTTTATATTAGATTTCCTTCTGAATCACAAGTCCTTCCCTTTTGACTCAGAAGGAGAACGGTATTTCGGAAGGTCTTTTTTCTCCGTGTAAGTAAATCATACAAAAGTGAAAGTGAATTTTTACTAAGAAATAAAGACAAAATGCTTTGTACATTATTTCTGTTTACGACATTGTGGATAATGGTAAGTAAAGCAATTATCAGATACTTATTTCTAAAACCTTGACGTTCATCGATCGTGGGTTCGAATCTTGCATATATGCACGTAAGCTTTCGGTGAAGGAAATAGCATAATGAAACCAGGTACTATATTTATTTACATATAATAAAACTGTAGAGGTCGAATTTCTGTACATGAAATGAAATAGAATTAATTTAGATTTTTTTATTTATTGTTTTTCTGTTTGTACGGGCTAATCTCCGAATCGGCTGGACCATTTAAATGAAATTGTGTATGGTGGAAGCTTATATCCCTGGTCAAGATATAGGATGCTTTTGATCCCGGTAAATTAAAGAGTTCCCGTGGGATTGTTAAAAAACTGTATTTCATGATTACTTTTGGTTGCAATAACCGACATCCACGCGGGCGAAGCCGCGGGCATCAGCTAGTATAATATAAAAACCGGTCAAGTGCAAGAGTTGGACTCGAACACCGAGAGTTCCGTTCAAAATTGTGTTTTTTGTTATGAAACAAGATGTTTGTTTTGTTATGAAACAACATTTTTTCCTTTACATATTGTGCTATAGGACCTTGCTTTATGCCAAATCTCATTAGTCTAGGATCCAGGTCAACGGGAAGTACACTATAGGTTTTGAAAATATGCGACATAAACCAACATATCTTTTGATCGCGTTGACTTAAAAGTTCTTTTTTTACAGCTGAAAGAGACCGTAGAGCCGAGTTTTTTATATCAATAGACAGACAAAGAGACGGGCAACAAAATCCTACAAGGGTTTCTTTATTTTTGAGGTACGGAACCCTACAAAACAACAAGAAAACGATTGATCTACATCTACACTCAGAGCATTACTTCCCCGCACGATCTCAATCTACACAACCCCGCACATAGGTACATCGTTTGTCTTTGAAAGGAATTCTCTTAGCTCCCCCAAAAACAACGGCAAAGGAGGCCAAATTTATACGTGTAATAAAGTCTGCCGTACCTAACACCCTATTTTGCGCTGATGGCCTATTAACCATTTTTACGATGTAAATTTGTTTAGTCCAAACACTTAACCTTTTGGCTGGCGTGCTGTTCGTATTAGTCGTTTGCTTCTAAAACGTCGCGGATATACGAAATATATAGACTGCGAAGGTTGGAGTTTTTCTTCTGATACATTAGCGTACAATGAAATAGACGCCGGGTTTAAATGCAATCATGACGAGAAAAAATATACACGTCGACTCGGGAACTCCTCCGCTTTTTTTTCGTCGATTATAAATAGCTGAGTGTGTTGTACGACTTGTATGTGTAAGATTCTAGCTGCACCCCGCAGTTTTCCGATTATCCCACATTAAAAAAAAGACAAAAAGTTGCCTAAGACCAAATTATAATATCTCAATTCTAAATTTCATTTAAATCTGTTGAACCGTTTCAGCGTGAAGAAGTAAAAAACACACACTCATTCACAAACTTTCGCATTTATTAAGTGGGATGTGATCATCATCATCATCATCATCATCAGCCCGTATCAGTCCACTGCTGGACATAGGCCTCTCCCAAGGTACGCCACTGAGCCCGGTCTTCGGCTCTTCTCATCCAACTACTGCCAGCCACTCGGCGCAAATCGTCGCTCCACCTTGTCGCAGGGCGTCCTACACTACGTTTGCCAAGTGTGGGATGTGATAGGTTGATTAATTTGTGATCAAAATTAATACTTATAATTAATTTTTAAAGAGCTGCGTGATTTTAAAATAAAAAATTCTAATTTGACAAAAATAAATTGAAGCATTTGCTACGAATTATAAATTTTGTAGATCAAATAGGACAATTACAAAATTCTGTAGAACAACAACGAAATTAAACTTGGATGTGATTATGAAACTGGAAGCGCCAGCGACGATATCAAAGTGGCGTAGTTACAAGGGAACCGCAAATATAATTTTGATGTCATTTTCTGGAAGGTAATTTCGGTAAAGTGGCTATGCATACCTTCCTACTTCATTGTAAATACTATCTACAGCTTTACGATATCGGTACGGCTATCTTATAAAGTCTTGCTTTAATTCGTTCTTACTTGTGTTTTTAGTTTCGAAATTCCTTCGTTTTGTCTTTTTGTACTTTCTTTACCTTTATTTTTGTATACGGGAGACATTTATTTTATCTTTAGCTTTTCTTCTAAAAATCAATTGCTGCTCGTTAGTCTCGCTAAAACTCTAAAACGGCTTGATTGATTTGAATAAATTTGTTTTTGTAGGACAGGTTTTGTGTGAAAGATTTTTTTTGAAATATCACGGAAAAATTGGGAAATTTGCAAAAAACTGAAAGTGCTTTTCTATGGGATTTTTGTAAGAAAACGTCTGAGATTTGCCTACCCGTGTTAGTTGCCCGTCTACCTGCAGACTGTGGAAAACAATTTGTCTACAACTAATGAAGTTGACCAAGGAGTTCGCTCTCTACATTGCCAGTAGATATAGGTACCTAATACGTAACATCTGCTTCCTTCATCATTATATTTATTGCCATTTTTCCCACATCTTAATCGTCCTTTACCTAATTCGCGTTTGTTAGGAAACTTTATGAATTCCATTCTGCCATCTCTCTTTCGGCGAAATGTTTAACTTTTTACGTAACGCTGAATTTTCATAAACTCATTTATAGAACGGCCATTCGACTCTGGCAAAGAAGAGAGCCCGAATTGAAAAAGTTTCCTCAGATATCTAATTCGACTTTGAAACGACTTCTGTTCTTTGTTTGATGATTATTCCTTATTTATATTGTACCTATAACCTACATACTTTATATCTTCAATTTGGTAATTAATTTTGGACTTCAAAGAATTTCGATCTATTGAGGTAGCGAGGGTCTTCTTTTCTTCTAGTGCTTTTGCCGGAAGCCATACCTCGCTGAAAAATAAAATATTATATTGGAAATAAAACGTCAATTACGATTACCTTAAATATTAAGGTAAGTAGTTCTACAACGACCGGAGTATATTGGGATTTAAGTAGACCAGTAGAAAGTAGGTACTTACTTACACATACATAGATGTTGGTGTTACATTGTTACATTGCCTTCAATCCGAAACACATCAATGTTCGCACACCACTACCTGGCGATTAAATAACCGTCAACGGAGTGACAGGACAGTCCTCCTGTCTTCAAAACAGTTCTACCACTACAGAATGTGTTGAAAACTTCATTTACCCGAGCGACGGTTTTCAGTGCACAGCCGTCAGATCGTCAGATTTCTACTACCCTCGCAACGTGTCCCGGTCTACCCTCTCCGGGATAGCGGAGTACCGATCAGCTCTGACTCTAGACTGGCTGGCGGCTGAGGACTCGAGGCAGAGAGAGCTGGCACTGGCCTTTGAGACGGAACCCTCGGCTCCAATACAGGTATTAGTGGTCCATCCAGTCGAGGATAAGTAGCGGAAATTAGCAGACGAGAGAAATGTAGGTAAGAACCTTGTGGAGACCGCGACACGGCAACCGTAGCGTATCCTATGGCAAGTTGGCTAGCAGCGGTTGGAAATAAAGAGATTTCATATCTAATATCAAGATGACAAGCACAGTGCGTTGCTGCTCAGGATTTTGAACTGTTGCAGTTCAAAATTCTCGGTGGCACTGAACTGTAATGGGCAAGTGTGAGTCGAGCGAGCAAGCGACTCTCTATAGATAGGGTACTGACATATCAGGAAGTAATGGTGACCATTGACTGCTCATTTGATTAAAACATAGGTATACCTACTCTACATTCGTATGGTCAAGAAATAAACTTACGATTATTCTGCAGATGCTGGCTTCAGATTGTATGAGTTACGGGAAGCCGGCCTCTGGAAAAGTAGCTAGGCTGATGCTCGAACTCCTTAAGTAAGTATTGCCATAGGTACCTGTTCTCACTTATCATCACTAGCCTCTGACAGTGTCAGTTGGCACCTGAGCTGCCAAAACTTAAGACTAAGCCTACTCCGCTTTACAAAGTGATATAGGATGGCTTGGGCAGATGCTAAAAAAAGAGGGACCACAAAACACGTCAACGTGATCTTTGCATCTTATCACACTATAAGTTTGTGAGTGGATCGTTTATCCTGGGAAAAGACTCCTCTGAGTTAACAAGAATAACGCAACAAGTTAGGGTAGGAGCATATCAAATCAGTTTTAAAAATATAAATTGACAGTATGCTGTTTCTAGAAACTTGGAAGGCGACGAAGGCTTCCTTGTCCCAGATCTGATTCAATCGCTCATCCGCACAAAACTCCTCGTGGAAACCTCTTTGTTGGAAGCAGAACCTGACCTTGACTCCCTAGTAAAAACCCCCGGTGTCATGATGGGAGAGCCCCACACGACCTTCCCGAGGATCCTGGCCATGGCTTGGATGGCATCTACTGACCCTACGACAGTGAAGAAGAACGGCTGGTGTCCATTAAGCAAGGTTTGAAATATAGTTGCATATTGGTATAGCTATATATGTTTGCTTTCGGTGACGGAAAACATTGTGCGATGAAATGAAACCAAAGCTTGGTGGTAGGGCATTTTCTTGTGCTTGCCAGGCTACCTGCTTCCTTCACCTTAACAACTGTCTATCTAAGCACCTATCGGTGTGTTGTGTCACTTGAGAGCCAGTTCTTAATCCAGGTGTAGCACTGATCCTTCACTTGATGATAACAACGTAGGCGTCGTAAGCACATCTACTCCTATGCATAACAAGCCAATGCAGAGCGACAAACTAAATCTCAAGGTCTTGATTCTACGGACCTTAGGTATCTTTAGACCTTCAGTAATTGTAAAGGGTATACGCGTTCTTTATGGCTTAAGGCATTCTGAAAGTTTTGAGAACAGCTTATCGACAGACTAACTTGTGTTTTGGTGTTCAGGTGTCAAAATATCTGGTCATGACCAAGCCGATGCTGATAGCCAAGCATATGCGTAACCTCGACCCGGTGATAGCACGAGCTCGGTACATCGTGGAGGATTTCATACAGCACATCACACCTAACATTTATGATAAGAAACGTTTGGAAATTGAACAGGTTTGTTGGAGACAGTTTTAAGCTATTGTTTTTCTTATGTTACATACTTTTTCACCATTATCCTACTGGCCCTACTGCTTGGATACAGGGCTTCTCTTTCAGAGAGAGTATGGGCTATGGTCTACCATGATCGTTCAGGGCTGGTTGCCGCATACCTACCATTGAATATTGTGATTCTTGGGCATGCCGCGTGCCGGTTTTCTCACGATGCTTTCCTTTACCGTTATGAGCCATAGCAAATCCGCCTAATTTTCAACAATCATAAACAACGCAGTGTTGATTTCTTTTTATTTCTAGCAGTGGTGAAATCGCTAAGGTACCTACTTCTAAACTATGCCAAATTTGTCTTACAGACACAATCAATGAACGAAAACCGTTTGGCCAAACACAACTTCTATTTGAATCCAACGCCAAAGGTAACTACAGTATTTGTCTGCCTTCTTAGTACCTATCTAGATATCTGCTTCCTTTTGTCATTCCGTCGACCAATCTCCAGCATTGGCACAGAAGGGATTTAGTAACAGCCAACTGCGAAGCTTGAGTCGTCGCGAAACAGATCATTTTATTATTGTGTATTGAATTGAAAACAAGGAAAAGCGCAAATATTTGTTCCGTATCTAGGTGTTGTGGATACCCGATCCGCGTAGTTTCTTATACCCTGGATTCTAAGACCACAACCACAACTCTTGGCTCTAGATACAGAATTTATCATCATCATCAGCTGGAAGATGTCCACTGCTGAACATGGCCCTTTGAACGGGTCTTACCCACATCTATCGGCTCCCCGCGACTCTTACTATATCATCGGTCTATCTAGTGGGGAGTTTATCTATAGAACGTCTTCCGGTTCGCGGTCGCCACTCAAGTACCTTCCTTCCTTCCCCATTATATGTAACTAGCTGTTCCCCGCAGTTTCGCCCGCGTAGGCTACAGTTTATCGCGAGAAAAAGTAGCCCATGTCCTTTCTCAGGGTCTGGACTATCTCTGTACCAAATTTAATTTAAATCGTGTCAGTAGTTTAGGCGTGAAAGCGTAACACAGACAGACAAAGTTACTTTCGCATCCCACTAATATTATATACGTGAAAGTTTGTGAGTATGGATGGATGGATGGATGTTTGTTTCTCTTTCAAAAACTACTGAGAGGATCTCAATGAAATTTGGAATGGACATAGCTTATACCCTGGACATAGGCTACTTTTTATCCCGTAAAAAGGTTCCTGCGGGATAACGGGTTGACGCGGGTGAAACCGCGGGGAACAGCTAGTTCATAATATTAGTCGGGATTGTGTATGCGATAGGTATTATTACAATTTCGGTACAATTATTTATTTTTCAGATTAGAAAAGCCTCCAGTGTGGCGTTGAAGCAACCCGCGCCTTCAGTAAGCTTACCAGCAGTAGAGTTAAACGACCCTCCGCAACAGCATGGCCTAATGCAAGAGATGAGCTGTGCCGCGGCAATGTTTGGGCTCCCGGTGTACCTTTTGATGTTTGTGATAGTGCTGTGATATTCAAAAAAGATATTAAAAAATTACGATATCAAAAAAGGTTTTTGGTTTACGATTGATAGGTCGATAATTTTTAACTTATGCTTTTTAAACATGTTCGGAAGTTAAAAGAGCATAAAATACGTCGCATGTTAGTGAAGAGCGAAGGGTCAACGGAGTGTGACATCGTGTGATCGGGGATTCATAGCTTCGTGACGTCATATAGGTATTTAAATCTAAACGTCAAAACTCTAACCTTCAAATCTTACTACGAAAAACTACATCTTTTTTATGTTGAAAATGTGTGACGTCGCAGAAATGTGGGAAGAACACTAAAAATCCTTTTTAATGTAAAATAAAATATTAATAAAATATTTTATTCAAAATAGATTTTTATTTGTATAAAGTTAACGCTTACTCTAATGGGAGGTAGCACTCTCACACTTTCACATAAATATTTTCTTTCAATTACAATTTAAAAACATTCACACGTTATGACTAAAATTGGATTTATACATAAAACATCGTGAATATCAAAATACAACTCTTATGTACAGATTTAATTACAATAAAAAAAACATTACATTTGTACAGTCAGCTACAAAAGTAGCTAAACATACTCGATTTTCCAAATGTGTTTTAGATCTGTAATGTTTGGGTTTTTGTACAACTTGTAGGTAGCGTTTGCCAACACAACATACCTGATGTTACGTGATTATTGTATCAAAGGTTGGTGGTTAAGATTTCTGTAGTAAGAAGAATTTCTGTACAAAACTAATTAGGTAATTGTTGACCAAACATTGAGATTGTTTAATTAAAATTACAGTATGAAAGAAACTTCTGTCATCATCAACGTGAATACTTAGACTCTTATTAATAAAAAATAAACGTTCGATAAACCCTTTTTAGATAAAAAATAATGCAAAAAATAAAAAATTCTTTTCTTGTTTTCGGTATATTGACTTTCGTGAAATGTTGGGCGAAACACAGTCATTATAATTAAAATGGATTTATCGGACTATCTTTTTATGAATAAGGTTACTTTTTAATTCGTTTTCTTTTTATTTATCTATTTTTATTTATTTAGGTAATCCAACAGCGTTCCAATTATAAAATAGGCAAATATTTGTTATACTATAGTTATATTGTCAGCAATATCACGCGAATCGCATTTAGGTTGGCACTTTGGCAGTTGTTGAAAAAATTACAGTTTAGGCCGGTTTTAAATCGTATTTTTTTAGTGATCTACATTATTTTTGTATAAAGAGACACAATAACAACACATAAAACTAGAAATACAGAATGTGAAATTTAATAAACCTACAATAGAATTACCAAAAAACAATTGATGTACATTTTTTTTATTTACTAACTAAATTTCTAAAAAATTTACTCAAAAATTATGGAACCATCAACTACAAATCAACTATACATTTTCGATTAAAAAAAAAGTGTTTTAAAAAGAAAGTTGTCATTTAACCTACAGTTAACCTTGACTACGGATTTGTAAACCGGTCCCAAGATAGTTGAGTTCGATATCGGTATTAACTTAGTAAATAAAATTACATGCCGTTGTAAGCTGGTCCGCCACCACCTTCCGGCACGACCCAGTTGATGTTTTGCGAAGGGTCTTTGATGTCGCAGGTTTTACCTGAAAACAAGAAAAATAAATATATTATACAAGTGATTTGTTATGCAAGGCTGCAAAGTTGTTTTTTGGCGCGAGTACCCGAGCAAGCGAAGGATTCTACGATTGAACCATGAGCGAAGCGAAGCGAGTGGTTCAAATATAGAATCCTGAGCGTAGCTAGGGTTTCAAAGGTACGAGACGCAGAATAACTTTGCAGCCGAGTGAAACGCACAACTTTTCACCTCACTACAACGAGGAAAATGCTAGGTGCAAGAAAAACAAATAAAATAAGTTTTTTTTTCATGCAATCGTCATGCTGGCCAGTGCGATTATCTCAAAGAGGTTGGCACACTGACATGAAATAAGTATTGTTGTGGACTGACGGTATGGAAAACTATTGTTCGAAGGTTTGAATGTTAAAAATACTTTGCAAAATGCACTTTTGCACTCAGAATTCGAACGAAATCTTTCCGAACTTGTGAGGTGAAAACGTTGGCAATGCACGCTATTTTTAGTTACGCTCTGAAATCTAGATGGCGCTATTTCAAAGTTGCACCAAACCCAACTAGATGGCGTTAGTAAACTGGCGTCACTTCCCTGCATCGCGGTGACGAGATTCTCCGGCGTGACAGGCGCGGCGCCGCGCGCGGAGCCCTCGGCATACTTACCTGGCGTAGGGGACACCGTGATCAAGATGGCGGTTCCCCCAGAGCGAGGCTCTTCCATTGCACTGCGGAAGGGTTGACCTCTGCGATTATCCCTAATGTGGATAACTCGGACGCGTTATTTTTGGTAGTGGGGACTGCGTACGCGCCGTCCCCCATATAAATCAGAATGTTCTTCGCTGTGAGGATTTTCTCGGAAAAAACTTACAGCGCATTAATTAAAGAAATTTCTTTTCTTCACATTAGTGTTGCTGTTACCGAACTGTCGATTCTGAAAAAGCCATACTATCGAAAGTTTTATGCTTCGCGAGCAAGAATCCTATCGATAATGTTAAGATTGATGGATCAGCCCCTCTACATCACACTTGTTCAATCGGTGATATAAAAGTTACATGGAAAAAGGAAAAAATCTGTCTTCATCAAAGCAATATTTTAAGAAAATATCCCCTAGTGAGTATTGTATTTTTCATCGAGAATCCGATCAATCAATCAATCAATCAATCAATATAATTTATTTGCATAAACATGGGGTACACAATAAAGGGTGATAAAACGAAATAGTTAGATCGCCATATTTTGACCTTTCGGTGTGCAAATTGGGTTGCAATATAATAACAGCTTAAGTACATTAATGCATGCCGACCGGCAATATACTTACAATGTATACAATTCTGAGCGTTGATTTGCAGTCTTTGTCCATCACCAGTCTCCATCGGTACATATTCATAAACACCTGCAATGCAACAAGGCCAGATTATACACAAATGTATCCCCCGAATTTGTTATAATCAGTTTTCTTACGCTGGTATTCTAAAATTACGCTCAAGCGATGAGCAGTACTTGGGCACAGATTTGACGCTGTCAGCTCATCAATTTGACATTACTTCTATGGAGCTTATGTCAAATTTCCATCTCCAGAAATCGTGGATAGATCTTGGTAAAGCTTGGTAAAATGGATTGACATATCGATCGATATCGATAGTAATAAGAATAAAATTATCGATGTGATCGCGCCAAAAAAATTACCTGCCGGGCGTTTCTTGCCTATTCTTTTGCCGGCGTAAGGAGGTTGGAACAGGCGTAGCTAGTTTTAAGTTTGACGTTTGATCGCAAGGTATCCTATTGAATAAAAATATATGAATTATTTTGATCCAAAACCACGAAAAACAGATCAGGATCGATTATTAATTTCGGACGTTTAATCGCTACTCAAACATTGATCAACACGAGTTTTATTCTAGAACAAGCTGTTCCCCGCGGTTTCACCCGCGTGGGCTACAGCTTTATGCATGCAAAGTCTCAGCCCGATAGGTTTAAAATTGACCAAACTTTCATCCCCTATTTTATCCCCTTGGGGGTAGAATTAATCAAAATCCTTTCTTAGCGGATGCCTACGTCATAACATCTACCTGCATGCCAAATTTCAGCCCGATCCGTCCAGTGGTTTGGGCTGTGCGTTGATAGATCACTGTCAGTTAGTCACCTTTGAGTTATATATATTTAGATAACAGCCTTAACTGCCTTCCTTTAATTGATGTATTCACTTAACGATGGTGGCCGAACGGTTAGGCGTCCGATTTACAAGACGCCGACACCGAGTTCGAATCCTCTCGGCCCCGCACCTATGACTCAATAAGTTATGTGCGGATTTGCCATCGCTCAAAAACGGTGAAGGAAAACATCGTGAGGAAACCGGCATGTCCAAGAACTGCAACATTCAAGGGCATGCGACTTCTACCAACCCGCACTGGGCCAGCGTGGTAGATTACAGCCCATACTCTCTCGCTGAGAGAAGGCCGGAGTCCCAGCAGTGGGAACGTGAAAGGCTGATAATGATGATTCACGTAAAATGCTTTTGTAATATATATAAACTTACCCGCAGGACAAAACCTAGCCTCGGGTCCGTCGAAAACGCCCAAATTTCTAGTCACCGGTACAGAGTCATCTTTCAGCGTCAAATGAGGAGGTTGGTCCGCTTCGTGGTTCGTACCTGGAAACGTAAATAGAGCTGTTTTACCGATCTATCTGCATAGAACGTGTTACATGTCTGTGTAGATCACACGCCAAGGCAAAAAAAATAAAATTTACAAAAAAAAAGGTTAAAAAATTTTCACGCTTGAAATACTCTGCAATTTTTTTTTAGCAGTATTAACAAGTTAAAATGTATCGCTGCAAACCGGTCTCAACTCAGCGTTGTGCTGGTCGTGTGATCAGCGCTGGTCTTCCGTTGAGACCATTTTTGATGACGTCACTGGCATGAAGGTAATTTCAAATAACTAAATAATAAAACAAATACATTTTTATAAGAATAAAATTGTGAATGTGATCGCGCCAAAAAAAATACCTGCCGGGCGTTTCCTGCCTGTTCTTTTGCCGGCATAAGGAGGTTGGAACAGGAGTAGCTAGTTTTAAGTTTGACGTTTTAAATTGATCACAATGTATCAAAAAAAAAAAACTGACTTTTTGTTTTTTTTTAAATTATAATCTATTATTGAACATTTATTTACTCATTGTTTTTTTAAACTGCTTAGCGTGTCTAAGTAAGAAATGTAATTAAATGATTAAATTAATTTTTCGATAGGCTTTTTGTAGGTTTCGTTTTATTGCGATAAACTGCAGTCCACGCGGGGCGCTGCTAGACTAACGCCGAAATTAATAATCGATCCTGATCCGTTATCCGCGGTTTTGGATCGATATGTCATTTTAGTAGTAAAGCTTGACTGACATACTAGTACTAAAATGACATTATGACATGACATATCGATCCAAAACCGCGGATAACGGATCAGGATCGGTTAGGCTTACAAACCTGTCAAGGCAACGGAAGACAGCAAGTCGAATGTGATGACTCCGTCGGGCTTAGGGTATTCGATAGGCGTGCTCTCGTTAGCTGGTTTCAATCTAGCGTGGTCCGCACCTGTAAATAGCATGTACGTAGTTAATTCGGGCAGAAATCTATATTGGCCCTGCCATACGCCGTTGAACTTGCTTGATCAGGTGAAAGCATCCCGCACTGACTTTATGAGACACTGCCGTGGTGATTTGCGAATATGAAATACTTAAAAAATTCACAAAAAATAAGTATTTTCAAAAAATGGCCTGAAGGTGTTTTGGGTATTATATTTTTTAATACGCTGATGGTATTAAGATATCTTTGTTGCATATTTAGTTTAGGAGTAAAGTAGTGTTGAATTGAAGTTATAGAAAATGGGACACTGCACAATTTTTTTCAATAAATAAATGAATTTTTGCATTTTTCGGCCTTATTCCGCCATACTGATAATGATAATGGACAATGATTTCAGTCAGATTATGGTGGGCCGATCCCGGCGGCACTGCAATGCCGGGCCGACCCGTGACGGGAGTGGAGCGAGCCCCGAACATCCCGTCGAGTTAAAAAAATCAGATTAATATACTGGTCCCTCAATGAGGGAACTTTCAGATATTAAGCTGAAAAGAACAGATACTACACTTTGATCTTAGCCAAAAGGCCGAGAAGCGATACCCATAAGTACAAACTGGCAGATGGTCGTGTCATCGCGGAGAATCTCGTCACCGCGATTCAGAAAGTTGGGCTCGTTTAGCAACGCCATCTAGTTCCAATCGGTTGAACTATATTGCCATTCTGTTTCAACAGTTTCATTTCTCACAGTGAGTGGCGCGACTAGGCGTTTGAAATTATATTATGGTGGATGGTATGAGAGCTAAACACGCTAGGTTGTCGAGTATCAGGAGGAAGTATTTTGTACTCGTCTAAATAACTTGTAAGTCAACGCGATCAAAAGATATATAACCGTTTTTGTCACATATTTTCGCATAAATGTTGCGATTTTAAAAGGGAATCGAAACTTTTAGGTCCCTTTAACCTAGAACCAAGAAATTTCGCGTGAAAGTCTTACAAGGTCTTACAGCACTTGTGAAGGTAAAAGTATATACGTAGTAAATCTTACCACCATGACTGAAGGTCCAAGGTTCCTTCCCTCGCACCAAAGTACTGAAACCGGAGTACGCCAGGCCGCCGTACATTCCCAAGGACGTATGGAACGACGGGCGGCAGTTGCGTACTTGCTGGAAATTACATCACAACTAATATTATAAATGCAAATGTGAGGGAGTGAGTGAGTGAGAGAGTGAGAAGCGTACAATGTAGCGTGACGCCACCACCCGTGTTGCTAGCTAACACGGTAGTTGCTGTTCTTCCATCCAAAAATCCTACAATGAGCTTGAGGTTTCGGTGAAGGAAAACATCGTGATGAAACCATAGCTTGGTGGTAGGGTATTTTCTAGTGCTCGCCTGGCTACCACCCTCATGTTAAGAATCTGTCGCCAAACATCGTCGTCGTGTTCCGGCAGCCTCACTTGAGAGCCAGTTCCCAGTCCAGGAGTAGCGTGGCGCCATCTTCGACCACATCGTCACTTAACATCAGGTGACTTGTGGTCAAACGCTACCCTGTATATAGCAAAAAAAAAATATTTCCCCGGGTAAAGTGAGGGGGGATCGCTAGTTCAAAATGAATATAAACGTAATGTATGTACCTTCAATTCCTTGTAGACATAGGAGCCGTTTAGCTTATCTTCATACAGAGTAGGCGTAACTCCATTGTCAAGAGTCGCCTCTCCAGAGATTATGTATTCCATTGCTGCTTCAGCTGCCAGCATGCCTGATATACAAAAATAACACAAAATCAAAATTAAATAAATGATTTTCAATAGGATAAATTGTGATTACTTTAAAACGTCAACTTAAAACTAGCTACGTCTGTTCCAAACTCCTTACGCCGGCAAAGGAACAGGCAAGAAACGCCCGGCAGGTAATTTTTTTGGCGCGATTTCTTTGATAATTTTATTTTTATTACTAATAGATTGATTTGGAGCAAGTTCACTAAAATCCCAAGCTTTTTTGTCATCTAATTAGTCCGATATTTTATAATAAGCTTTATTAACAAGATTTCTCTTGGTTGGTTGTGCACACCATAAATTCATACTAATATCACCGCTCAAAAACGTCCAAAGCAAAAGAGGTCTAAAACGCGAAACGAGGGCTAATCACAAGTCAGTCTTCATTTGGTTGCGTGTGTGACACGGTCAGTCTTTTGTTTTATTTATGTTTATTAGCGTTTTACGACAAATCACTTGAAGGATGCTATATGTGACGATGTGGTAGAATATCTGCTTGCGGCGACACACTACACGTGGATTGGGAACTAGCTTTCAAGTGGGACTGCCGGAACACACCGCTTTACGACATTTTTTATTGGGATTTATTGTGCATATTAGGTGTATTGTTGCTATCCGGATTTATTAGGCATCTTGGTGGTATTGTGCATATTGGGATGTATTGTGCATATTGGGATGTATTGTGCATATTGCGACGTATTGTGCATATTGGGAAGTATAGTAAATCTTGAGGTGTATTATGCCTATTGTGTATGAAGTACTTACCACTTTTCATAGCGTTATGCGTGCCCTTGATCCTGGGCACGTTGAGGAAGCCCGCGGTGTCACCTACTAGGAGTCCCCCCGGGAACACCGTTTTTGGCAGACACTGCCAGCCGCCCTCAACCAGCGCGCGGGCGCCGTACGCTATGCGGGTGCCACCTGCAATATGTACGCGAAAATATTCTATACTCTCCTTCTCTTTTACTCCATATATCTCTCTTTCTAATAATAACATTTAATTTAATTATTATAGCTTACTAGCAGTTCCAGTTAACCGTTACCGAAATTCTTTATCGACAATAAAATCAAATAGGGGCCCACCCCGGCTTTGCACGGGTGGATCCTACTAATATTATAAACGTGATAGTTTGTGAGTATGGATATATGGATGGATGGATGTTTGTTACTCTTTCACGCAAACCTACTGAACGAAATTTGGAATGGAGATAGCTTATAAAATTTAGTCAAGTCGGTCAATAACAGAAAAAAGCCGAGCCGTTTCGGAGGAGAGCGACCACAGACATTGTGGCACGAGATTTTTATATACAGATTAAAAAACTGAGTTTACCTTCAAACATAGGTTTCACGTAGGGATGAAGTTTGAACCGCTGGAACTCCTTAAAGGGGCTGAGATACGGGTTGGAGTAGTCGAGTCCGACGACGAAGCCCACGGCGACGAGTGGCGCTTCGCCCTCCGCGAGCGCCAGGTGGTATATGAAGGACCCGCCGTACGTGTTCCGGTCCAGGGGCCACCCGATCGTATGCTCGACCAGGCCGGGTTTGTGGTTCTGGAAATGTCATTTTATTTTCACCTCACAAGCTCGGAAAGAGTCTGTTTTGTCATTCGAAATCTGAGTGCAGAAGTGCATTTTGCGCGTTAGCGTGGAAAGTATTTTGAAACTTCGAAACTTTCTATTCAATAATTTTCCATACCGCCAGTCCACTTAAAATGCAACAATACTTATTTCATGTCAGAGTGCCAACCTCTTTTTGGAATAATCACACTGGCCAGAATGACTATTGCATGAAAAAACAAACAAACCTATTTTATCTGTTTTTCTAGCATTTTCCTCGCTGTAGTGAGGTGAAAAGTTGCGTTTTTCGCTCGGCTGCAAAGTTATTCTGCGTCTCGTACCCTCGCTATGCTCGGGATTCTATATTTGAACCACTCGCTTTGCTCATGGTTCAATCTTAGAATCCTTCGCTTGCTCAGGTTTCAATACAAGTACTCGCGCCAAAATACAACTTTGCAGCCTTGCATAACAAATAACTATTACCTTACATATAGCGTTTGTATGTTAAGTGCGGATTTGCCATCGCTCAAAAACTGTGAAGGAAAACATCGTGAGGAAACCCGCTGCATGTCGAAGTACTGTAACATTCAAGGGCATGCGACTACCAACCCGCACTGGGCCAGCGTGGTAGATTACAGCTATCTCTGACAGACCAGAGTCTCAACAGTGGGAACGTAAAAGGCTGATGACGACGAGTAGCGTTTGACCACAAGTCACCTGGTGTTAAACAACGATGTGGTTGAAGGTGGGGCTACTCCCGTTGTTCCTATTGACGCTTTCCCCATTATGGATACAACGTAACTCAATAAAAAAAAAACTTTTTCCTGATTTCCCCATTGACGGTGTCCTTCTTAACGGGGAAAACTCACAAGTGAGACTTCCGGAATATAGCGATAGATACTTGTTGATAGATTCTTAGTTAGTAGCTAGCCAGTCGAGCACTAGGAAATGCCCTACCACTAAGCTATTTGACGACTGATGTGGCGCAATGGGCGAATAGCCGACTGCGAAGCGTGAGGTCGCGGGTTCGATTCCCGCAACAGAACAAATATTTGTGCGTTAAAAAAAAAAAGCGCAAGTATTTGTTCTGTGTCTGGGTGTTGTGGATCCCCGATCCTCGTAGTTTCTGATACCCTAGATACAGGGAAACCTAGTTAGGGGTCAGAGCCTATGTATGTGATTGTGCGGGCATATATATATTGTTTCATCACAATACAATTTTATCTCCGACAAAAATGTTGCATGTTTGTGCACATCGTAGTGGTGGCACTGCAAATAACTATGGGCATGGGCAGGCATAGCGATTACCGCGCGTCAACTCGTGAACGGTTGCTGCTTGTGGGGTCTGGTCTGCTTTGGTTGTGATCCCGCAACTCATTAATATTCATGTTCCCATATCCCAATGTGTACAACCAAACAAGAGAAATCTTATTAGTAAAGCTAATTAAAAAATATCGGACCATTAGATGACAAAAAAGCTTGGGATTTTAGTGAACTTGCTCCAATTCAATCAATTAGTAATAAGAATAAAATTGACAATGTGATCGCGCCAAAAAAATTACCTGCCGGGCGTTTCTTGCCTGTTCTTTTGCCGGCGTAAGGTTGGAACAGGCGTAGCTAGTTTTAAGTTTGACGTTTTAAAGAGATCACAATGTATCCTATTGAATAAAGTACTATTGACTATTGATTGACTATTACCATCGTGCGACGGTCTGCTCGTCTGTTTTTTTAATATTATTTAAATGAAACCTTACTTACCTCAGGTTTAACTTCCCACAACTCCTTGAGTCCAATACCATACGATTGCGGCTCACTGTTCTCTCTCAAATTGTATTTACTTGATACCATCTTGGTTAAATGACCGTGACAACCTGAAAACGACGATTTCGTTTAACAATCAGGAGGCTTAGTTTTATGTACCAGTATTTTGTAATGAGTAGAAAATAACGTGAATAGAAAAGGTTGGAGAAGGCCTTTGCCGACTGGCAAACAGATCTTCAAGAAAGAAGCAAGAAGTAAATATATATACAAAAACCTCAACATTGGCATGCGACATCTACCTACCTGCACGGGCCCGCATGGTAGATTATGGCCTAGGGCCTATATTCTCTATCTGAGAGGTCAGTTTTTTTTTTTTACTATTTACAGGGTAGCGTTTGACCACGCTGAAGTGGCAGTGGTGGTGATGGTGGTGGTGGTGGTCGTGGTGGTGTTGGTGGTTGTAGTGGTGGTGGTCATGGTGGCCGTGGTGGTGGTGATGGTGATGATGAGGATGATGGTGGTGGTGGTGGTGGTGGTGGTGGTGGTGGTGGTGGTGGTGGTGGTGGTGGTGGTGGTGATGATGATGATCTAATCAAAAACGGCCTACTCCGAACTAGTGTGATGACTGACGTCAGTTTTTAACTCGTCACAAAAAATGCAGTTTAATACTAACCTTCAGCAAAGATAGTAATTTTGGAGTGGAACTCCATGCCTCTCTCGAACATGTCCTTAGGGCTGCCATCCTTGGCGATGCCCACGTCTCCGGTCGCGACACCCTTGAGAGAGCCGTCGTCGCGGTAGATGAGGTCGGCGCCTGCGCATCCGGGCCACACCTGTGAATGGAGACAGTGTTGATGTGGAGGCAGCGCCCCGCAGTTTCACCCGCGTCTTCCCGGCATAAAAAGTAGCCTATGTGTTAATCCAGGGTATAAGCTATCTCCATTCCAAATTTCACTCTAATCTGTTCAGTAGTTGCTGCATGAAAGAGTAACCAACTTCCATACATCCATACATCCACACATCCATACATCCATACATCCATGCATCCATACATCCATACCCACAAACATTCACGTTTATAATATAAGGATGTGAATGTTAGTGATGATGGATGGATGGATGGATGTTTGATACTTTATCACGCCGGATGGCTGAACGGATCTGGATGAAATTTGGCACGGATACAGATTACAGTCAGGAATAGCACATAGGCTACTTTTTATCCCGGAAAAAGGCTAGCGTAGTAGAATGGTAAAAAACATTAGTTACCTCTGCTCCTGCTGCCTCCGCCTGTTCCGATAACCACCGCACTAGGTGTCCAAGACGCACCACGTAGTTCCCGTGGTTGTAGTTCGGTAAACCTGAAATCATTGTATTGCCATAATTATGAAACGTATATTTATGTTGATCACTGACTCTGTAATAGGGATGTGAAAAAAATAATCTATTATCTAAATATGAAAAATCGATTATTGATAAATCGATTTTTTTTATTTTATAAGTAAGAAATAAATCGATTTTTTTTACCTACTCTCTTTTTTAAAGTAACAAAAGACAAAATAATGTTTGTATTGTTGGAGATTAAACCAATGTGTAGCCGAACTACACATTTCAATCGAATTTTGCAGTTATAAGTTACTAAGTAATTTTACTACAATGTACAAAAAAATTCAACTTTTCGAATAGTTAGACAAAAATTATTTTAGGGAGATAAAATCGATTATTTATTAATCGATTTTTTTCCCTCTAAGTCACAACCCTACTCTGTAACTGTGTTAGATGGAAACAAAACACTGTTCGGAAACAACGACAAACAAACAAAGAGCCCGATGGTAAGCGGTATGGAAATATCCAACACTAGGGGCGTTGCCAACCCTAAAGAAGTCTCTTGGTTTTGTAGCACTGCAGAAAAATTGCAAATATGCAGGAGAAGAAAAAAGTGAGGCACAAATTATTTATCTTACAGAACGGGCTTCTATGTTCTAGCGTAAAAAAAAATTTTAATCATTTTACATAAAAATAATTCATTAAAATTCTTTATAAATTTTTCTTTATTATTTTTAAATTAATATTTAATATTTGACACAACTACTGTTGTCCTTTTGTACTTTCGTGGTCAGAAAAGGACAACACTTTTAGACCCATCAAACTTAGTCTAGCTTTAGAAAATGCACAACAGAATCGACACCAATATGTGTATACTAGTTGCGCCCCGCGGTTTCACCCGCGTGGACTACACTTCATCGCGATAAAAAATAGCCTATGTGCTTTCTCAGGCTTTAGACTATCTCTGTACCAAATTTCATTTAAATCGGTTCAGTAGTTTAGGCGTGAAAAACAGACAAACTCAAACTCAAAACTTTTTTATTTAATAGGATACATTGTGATCACTTTAAAACGTCAACTTAAAACTAGCTACGCCTGTTCCAACCTCCTTACGCCGGCAAAAGAACAGGCAAGAAACGCCCGGCAGGTAATTTTTTTGGCGCGATCACATTGACAATTTTATTCTTATTACTAATTGATTGAATTGGAGCAAGTTCACTAAAATCCAAGCTTTTTTTTTGTCATCTAATAGTCCGATATTTTTTATTTAGCTTTACTAATAAGAAGATTTCTCTTGTTTGGTTGTACACATTGGGATATGGGAACATGAATATTAACGAGTTGCGGGATCACAACCAAAGCAGACCAGACCCCACAAGCAGCACCCGTTCACGAGTTGACGCATGTGACAGAATTACCTTCGCATTTATATATTAGTAGATGGTAGAGATAGAGATAGTAGGATCTGCCTCGATCATAATCTATTTGAATAAATAAGAAACCCAAGCAAACATATTAGCAAACTGCATTACCTCGAAACGCGGGTAGTGGGATGCGGCCACTCTTCGTGAGCATCCCAAACTTGTCACTGGTGACCTCCGTGTTCATCGGAGCACCCTTCTCCTTCCAGTCTGGTATGAGCTCGTTCAGTGCAATAGGGTCTACGCAGGCACCCGACAGGATGTGACCTCCGGCTTCCGCTGCCTTCTCCAGGAGAGTCACTCGTACTTCCTGAAAATGTACGTTGAAATATTATAAGGATGGAATGTTGAAATGTTTTGTTTCCACATTAATTGCTAGCTGTTCCTCGCGGTTTCACCCACCTGAACTACAGTTTACCGCGATAAAAAGTATTCCCAGGGTTCAAATTTCTGAAAAGCCTAAGTTACTCCTGATAACATTAGCTATCTGCGAGAGAAAGTCCTGTCAAAATCGGTACGGCAGATTTAGAGATTAGCCAGAACAAACAGACAGACCGTATATACTTTTATATGCATTTATAGTGAAAAGCTGTTAATTTGAAATTACAAACAGACACTTCAACTTCATTTATTTTTATAGATATACATATATATTTTTTTAGTATTTACAGGGTAGCGTTTGACCACTAGTGACGATGTGGTCGAAGATAGCACCACTGGTCTGGGAACTTGCTCTCAAGTGAGGCTGGCGATTATAAAGAATAAGTGGAAATCCTTACTAGTCTGTAAATATTTCCTGATTACTAATTTACTACTATTGAAGGTATTTGGAAGAATGAACAGTACCAAAGTACAATGTTCAGTAGGTACTGAAGATAGAGATAACAAATCCACTGTACTTAATGGAATCTTTTTTTCTGCATTGGAGGCTATTCTTATCAAGTTATATTGCTTGAGATGACATGTTGATATTATACTGGTTTAAACTACCATGGTCGATAACATATTTACTTAGGGTTGAGTTCTTGATATTAGGGAATAGTTTTTCTAAGTCATTATGGCAATAGCCAGTTGTTTTTCGGTAAGTTAGATACGTACAGTCCCCTTTTCCTCTGCAATCTGCCTGGCTCTGATAGCAGCTGCCATGCCAGCAGGACCTCCGCCAATGATGAGGATGTCTGTCTCCTCGGCCACTCGCTCCATGCTTACATCTGTGCATAGTTACATTAATTCTTTACACTCACTTACATAGAACCACAGGTCTTTGTTCTGTGCTCGATTTTCAACTGCAGTCAACTTAGGAGCAGGTATGTTGTGGTTAGACATTTAATGTTGGATCATTTCTTCTATCTTTTTCCATTACTTTCCGTAATAGAACCACAGGTTAAATTGGTGTAAAAGAGACTTGTAGCCATTAGTGTCTATTAGGCTTTATAAATGGGGGATAATGGTTTATCCTTGTCTTGGACAAGTTGTACAGTATGGAAAGAGAAAAACAAAAGCAATAGGGAAAAAGTTTTGAACAGTTTTGACAGCAAGCATTTGTCTTATGAATCATCTATATCCCAAAGTATAATTAAAAACTTATTTAAAATAGCCTCTTCACATAAAGTAGCTTTGAGATCTTATCGCAACAATTGTTTATAAAGTTGACATAAACATAATTAACTTTGTACAAATCTTATAATAAGTAAACAACTGATGCTATCGCTAGCATATAATTGGTTGACGTAAATGACTATGTTTTGGATTTTTACCAAAACAACAGGTTAACAAAAAAATACCTTTCCATCTTGGGTCCTTATCTCTTGGGTGAATCGTATAATGAGTAGTTATTTTAGGAAAGTCCGAGTATAACCTTCTGGCAGCATTTGTTAGCCTCCCCACTGAAAAAAATAATATAAAGTTTAGGTAAAATGTCAAAACCCGACCAAAACAAACTAAATGAACTTTGAACCTCTATAATTAATCTTCATTGCGTAATACAACATTGAAATTAAACACTAAGGACACTTGGGCACAATTTTTAAACACTGAATTTACCAATAATACAACATATTCCGCGAAAATTTTAACTTTTAGCTAAAGTTTTAGCTCACAAACAGCTGATATCAACGTCACACTTCAAAAACTTTTGCAACTAAAAAACTACATTAATTAACACATAGACTGCATTTCTACCTGTTTTGAAACCAGTTCTGTGTCATTTTTATTAGAGAGAAGTCATTAGAACTATTATTAAATTATTTATTTACCCTGACGAGCCGAACTAACAAGTGCCGCCGCCATTTTTAAAAACAGCTTACGTTCGGTTACGTTTCGATATACGGAATACGGATAACGGAATCATTAGGTAAAATAATATAGTCAGTCAGTAAAATTTTAATACAAAACAAGTATGTACGTAAAACTACAAGTATATAAGTTAAGTAAGTTATCATTATTTTATTTTTGCCTAATAACAACAATATAAAAAATAATTAGTCTAGCCATCCAAAGGGGGAACGCTGCCAGTATCCTCGGAACCTTGTCTAAATGTACCTAAATATGTTATTGAAGACATAGGTGTCGAGTAAGATAACCAAGATAATTAGAACATTATGAAAACAGTTGGTGGGAATAAATATGAGGTAAGTACAGAGTACGATTTATGTGTGTAAAATAATATCATCTTGATTGTGTATCTTTTCACTATATATAAATTGGTATGAAAATCAACATGATGAATGTATGCGTCCACCTTTCTGTGTAAAACAAATCTGTTTTTGGCGGGAAGTTTAAAATTGGTGATTTTACTTTTTTGGCGGCAATCGAATTGTCAACGTGAAAAATTTTGTTTTTATTTCCAAAACTTGTGTTTCTTCGAGTGATAATGTGTAATATATTGGTGGATTATTAACCTTTATGTGTTCGTTAATGTGTACGAGTGTGGGAAAATAAAATAAAGATGTGAAAGTGACTTTTCGAGTTGCTCCAAAAAAGTCCGTGTAAAGATTAAGTAAAGCGCCACTACTTTACTTAATACACTATCCTCATCCCTTCATCTCATTATCATCATCATCATCATTTAAACTTGATTCATCTCTCCGAGTTTGAAATATTTTATACTTGACACTGGCAAATACACTAATCGTGTGACGCCATAACAAACAAAAAAAAAATCAAATATCAATTCCGGATCGTTTACTCTATTTAAATCAGTACTTACCGATTTCTATCCAAAAAACGTATTAGTATATTTAAACAAGCATGAAATGTGTACACCATTTAATAAAAGCTTAAAATAAATTACAATAAGCGAAATGCATAATAATTTTATTCATCTTTCAGACACAGTTTACTTCACGGGTTTCATCTGCCAGAGGCCGTCGTTGAGGTAATGACAGTTTTCTATTCCGACGCCCTTGTTCACCTTCGCTCTGGAAAACAAAAAACAATTTTGTTTAGTACCTAAGTAATATAACACATTTTTATTATGTACTGAATGTTTTTTTTGACTGCGCGTTTTGTCTATGATAAAAAGATAAATGCTGGACCGATCACCCGATTTGTCGAACTTTATGTGTGCTAAGATTAACAATTAATCTAAGTTAATAATAGAATAGCACGCTTGTAAAATAGTGCTTATTATGCTAACACTAAGAAAAAAATCGCCACCATGAACGGCTGTTCGCCATTTGCATCCATCGGCTCCCTGCGACTCTTACAATGTCATCAGTCCACCTAGTGGGGGGCCTACCTACAGAACGTCTTCCGGTTCGTGGTCGCCACTCGAGAACGAGAACCTTTCTTCCCCATCGGCATCGGTTCATCGAGCGATGTGGTCTGCCCACTTAATTAGGTACTAAAATATCAATTAGCAACATTATTTAATTCTTACATGTCATCAGTGGACAAAGAAGTCATGCCCACAGCTAGGGCATGCTCTTTGCCCTCCGCCATGACAGCTACCACGTGCCCCTTGTCGATGGGTGACATCTTTGCCCCGGGCGAGGTCAATCCGGGGCACATTATGTTGGCACCGCTCAACACGAACCGGATCGCGCCCTTATCCACTTGCTGCATTGGTACGAAGAATGGGTCTGGAAAAGGTTGACTTGGTTACTTACGCCCGAAATTAATAATCGATCCCGATCCGCGGTTTTGGATCGATATGTCATGTCATAATACGTCATTTTAGTACTAGGGCTTGACATATTACTACTAAAATGAGTAAGTGCAAGTTTAATAGTTCGTCACAGGACACACTTAACTTTGCCGTCCGATCCCTAGAAATGGTTACCAACTGCAAATAATAAGTTTGTAAAATCGCTTTTTTGTTGTTAAGAGCCTGCATTACGTCGTTGACCTTGCTTGATCAAGTGAAACTGCTCCGCGCACTCCGCGCATCCCCTCACCAAAATTACGCGATCTGCGGCCAACGCGCCCGAAGCGACGCTCTCGCCATGCGGCGCGGCTCGGTACCTCTACTAATCGAGCCCGCCGTATCTACATATACACAGTAGCAACATCCTACTATAATATTATAAATGCGAAAGTTTGTGTGTGTGTGAATGTTTGTTACCACGTAACTACTGAACCGAATTTGACTGATGAAATTTAGAATGTAGACAGTTTAGGTATTGGACTAACACATAAGCTAATCTAATTTTGAAAAGTCAACTCTGAAAGGGGTTAAATAAGGTGGATAAGTTTGTATGAAAAATGTCATTCCTTGGTTCGATTGACTCAAAAATAGGTACGAATAAACCTTAAAGTAAATCATTGAAAACGCATTTTTTATTTTTTGATATGTATTACTTCTACGGGGTGTGCCATAGAGTTTTAAAGTTTGTAGGGTTTTTTTTTTTATTCCTTATGTGGATTTTCTTAAAAGTAGGTACAAATAAACTATAAAGTAAATAATTAAATACGTATTTTTTATATTTAAGAAAACCCCTAGAGGTTGTGCAATGGCGTTCAGATTCTAAAGTTTGTACAACACATCAATTCCCACGCGGGCGAAGCCACGGGGCACGGCTAGTAGTCGCTGCCGCGCCATTTGAATGTGCGCGTGAGTGAGTAGCGAGCGCCGTGTACGCACGGGCCGGCCTGGGACTCAGTAGGGCTGTGCCACGCGTTTGATCGCGCGCATTTATGTATGTACTACACTGCTCGCTCGCTCGGATTTGCTGCTCTCACTGACTATTTTATTTGTATAGTTTATAATAAATCGTATTTATTAATTTATAATTATTAAAATGTCTTTAATATGCAACCCATTTATGAATTGGTAAAACATTTTAATAAATTACGTGATTAAACACCTTGCGCTGTCATAATACACAGATAATATAATCTATATAAAAAGGCATGTTAGTTACAACACTTAGGTAAGTCGATAACGGCTGGACCGATTTTTATAATCTTTGATATTTTGCATTTGTCTTCGTCCGGAATAAGATAAAATATGATACTCATGAATAATAAAATTAATCATTAATTTGTTGTAAATGGTATACCAAAATGCAACTGACATGGTGTAACAAAACACAACTAACAGCTAAACGTAATGTTGTCTATGGTTGATATTGAAGTTGTGAATTGAAGATGTTTTTGTTTTATGCGAGTTTATTTATTACTAACGTAAATTAATTTTAAAATCCTAAATCTGCTCATATATTGCGCGGAAAGAAGTTCGCCGGGTCAGCTAGTATTTAACCAAAAATAAAAGTGACAACCCTATGCATCACCGCAAGAGTAGGCAATTAACTCGCCGCGGCACTATGCACCTACCACTTATAGCCTATAGGTAGTTCATCGTACGACTTTCAGCTACAAAAATATGCGGAGAAAAGTGGCACAGGTCCGTTCAGCACGGCGGCTCGTCCCGCACTGACTTTATGGGCGACTGAGGGGTCGTGTCGATTTGCGAGTATGAAATACGTAAAAAATTCGCAAAAAATAATTAAAGCAGTATTTTCAAAAAATGGCCTGAAGGTGTCCTGGGTATTATATTTCTTTATAAGCTGATGGTATTAACATGTCTTTGTTACATATATAGTTTAGGAGTAAAGACGTATTAAACTTTTAGGAAATGGGGACTTTGCACATTTGTTTTCAATATATAAATACATTTTTTGCATTTTTCGGCCTGAAGGTGTCCTGCTATATATCAAGTAGATTAACATATATTTTTATTAGATTTTTTTTAGACCAGAATTACACAGAAAGATCGTTTTAAATAACCCCATTTTTGGAAACCTGCGCCTTAAACTATATATTAACGGTTTTCAGACTTGTACAAAGGCTGTAAGACATTGCTTCGTGCCAAATTTCATGATTATAGGTACGGTTCCCATGGCATATCTTTCTTTCTTTCTTACACTTATGCAGCAGCCGCAGGGTCGGCATCCACGGCCCCTCGCGGTGGCGGAAGAACAGCAGCTCGCCAGCGCTGTTCACCATTATCTCGATGTGGTCGTGGCTGGAAATTATACAAAACAACGTTTTTACTACTTACAGGGTAGCATTTTCGTTTTATTTTTATATGAGACTAGCTGTTCCCCGCGGTTTCACCCGCGTAGCTACAGCTTTATGCATGCAAAGTCTCAGCCCGATCGGTTTATAATTGACAAAGTTTCATGCAAACTTTCATCCCCTATTTTATCCCCTTGGGGGTAGAATTAATCAAAATCCTTTCTTAGCGGATATCTACGTCATAACATCTACCTGCATGCCAAATTTCAGCCCGATCCGTCCAGTGGTTTGGGCTGTGAGTTGATAGATAGTCAGTCACCTTTGAGTTATATATATTTAGATAGGTAAGCATTTGACCCCAGTCTCACCAGATGGTAAGTGATGACGAAGCCGAAGATGGAGCATGCTTGCCTAGAAGATACCTATTCACTCTTGACTTGAAGGCTCCCAAGTTACCATTTGACCACGAGTCACCTGATGTTAAGTGACCATGTAGTCAAAGGTGGCGTCACACTCACACTACACCAAGATTGCGGACTGGCTCTCGAGTGACGCTGCCGGAACACACCGATAGGTGCGTGGCGACAAATTCTAAACTTGACGATGGTAACTAGACCAGCGAGCACTAAAAAAGACCCTGCCACCAAGCTACGGTTGCAACACGATGTTTTCCTTCACCCACAGCTCAAGTTCATTGTAGGATTCGAACCCACCTACGGATCGCAAGCCGAAATCATTGAGTGAGCCATCAATGAGCCATCATCGCTATAAAATGCGACATCATTAAATTTATTAATAGGCACTTGGCCCATATATGGGGAATCCTAGTTATAGGGGGTCAGACCTATGTATCTAATTGTATGGATGTCATTATCCCTACTTAATATTAGAAATGCGAAAGTAACTCTGTCTGTCTGTCTGTTACTCTTTCACGCCTAAACTACTGAACCGATTTAAATGAAATTTGGTACGGAGATAGTTTGAACCCTGAGGAAGGACATAGGATACTTTTTATCGCTATAAACTGTAGCCCACGCGGGTGAAACCGCAAGGAACAGCTAGTTAGTACCTATAACCTTGCAAAACTGTGCATTAATTAAATTTTCTACTTAAATTCACAACCGGAACACAAACTGGTAGACCTTCTGCTTGCAAAGGACGGCATAGCATCTGGTTCTTAATAACTGGATCTAGTTAACTTTGGTTACATAAATGTCTTATTTTACATTCAAAGTGAAATTTGCATACGAGACCGACTATGTAACTATCATCTTCATCAATCAAGGCAAGATTCTATCTATTTATATACAAACTAGCTGTTGCCCGCGGTTTCACCCACGTGGGCTACAGTTTATCGCGGTAAAAAGTAGCGTATACTAGATGTCCTTTCTCAGGCTTTAGACTATCTCTGTACCAAATTGCATTTAAATCAGTTCAGTAGTTTAGGCGTGAAA
Organism: Opisthograptis luteolata; assembly: GCA_931315375.2. Lineage (NCBI taxonomy): Eukaryota > Metazoa > Arthropoda > Insecta > Lepidoptera > Geometridae > Opisthograptis > Opisthograptis luteolata. The sequence continues at coordinate 7,861,818 of OV928053.1, read as the reverse complement.
GACAGACAGAGATACTTTCGCATTTATAATACACAGAAAAAAAAGACCTTCCGAAATACCGTTTTCCTTCCGAGTCAAAAGGGAAGGATTTGTTATTCAGAAGGAAATCTAAGGTAAAAAAGGGAAGGAATCGGTCTTGGAAGGTAAGACACAGAAGGAAAGTCCGAATTTTTTTCTCAGTGTATTAGTAGGGACTTATTTTTGTAAATTTGTTTATTGCACAGTGTTCATTATTAATAGGTACTTGCACTAGCTTTTTTGTAATTTGTGTACCTATTCCTGTTTTGGCCTTATTTTTAACCAACTTCAAACAGGAGGATGTTTCTTAATTCGACCGTACATATATTTTTTTTTAATATATGTTCGCGGATAACTTTATGGACCGATTTTTATGATTATTTTTTTTGTTGGAAACGAGATATCCCAATGGCAGTACCATGATAAGGAAACCAGGGTCTGATGATGGCATCCCAGAGAAATCGAGGGGAACCTGAAGGCGGTTTATTTTTGTTGAAAATTATGAACGAGAGTTAATTCCAACATTCTCGGACCAGTCACTAGCATGTCTGATAACAAAAGATAAGACGCAGGCGTTCCCTATAGCTCAATAAAACGACGACGATTTCAAAGACAGGAGAGTGACTGACCTCGACTGTTTTTGGATTAGACATGTTCGGTTTAAAAATAACATCGAAATTGGACGTTACGACGCGACGCGACGTAAGAATAAGCATCAATGATTTACAACAAACCACGTAACAAGTGCATTATGTAGTAACTAAAAGAACTGTATTGTCGCAAACTGGTCTCAACTCAGCGTTGACTATAGTCGTTTGTCAAGCGCTGGACTTCCGTTGAAGGCGTTTTTGACAAGAGATTTTGTTGCGGTTTTCACCATCAACGCCATAATTATGTCGTCTACGAAAGTTAGACTAGACTCTACATTATAGAAGACTATTGCTGATCCCCGCCGTTTGATTCACGTAGATATTCCCACAGCAACTTTATCATACTATAACGTAACCTATGACACTAAGGGATTGTATAAAATTATAGATGTATAGCTTTCTACTAGCTATTTAGCTTTTTGGCCATAAAACGGGACCCTTTTACTAAGACTCCACTGTCCGTCCATCTGTCAGTCTGTCTGTCTGTCTGTCTGTTTGTCTGTCTGTCTGTCTGTCCGTCTGTCATCAGGCTGTACCTCATGAACCGCGATAGTTAGACAGTGGAAATTTTCACAGATGATATATTTCTGTTGCGCTATAACAAAGGGGGCTCCCGTACAACAAACGTGATTTTTATTGCCGTTTTTATAGATATTGGTACGGAACCCTTCGTGCGCGACTCCAATTCGCACTTGGCCGGGGTTTTTTAGCGTACCATTTGACAATCCTGAAAGTATCCTTCTTGGGCAGCACTTGGTCGATGTAGTTGTCCAGGTGAGGGTAGAGCTCGAGGAGGCGAGCGCGGATACCCTTCTGCACCGAGGACTTGAGCTGCTGCACGCCCGAGATGCTCTCCTTCTCATCGAATCTGGAATTTGCGGAAGTTGGAATAAGGTTGTTGTTTCCAATGAAATCAAGCATACATTGCTACAAAAAATTTCATCACTCGCTCGACAATATTCTATCTGAACGTTTTTCTAGCTGGACTATATTCGGACTCGTCTTTATTCTAACTATAAAGTTAGATATAGGATAGGTAAGGAAGGTTAAATGAATCAAAAAGAGGTAGTTTTTTTGTATGAAATAATCTCCAGAACTATTGATCGGATTTCAAAAACTAAGCTACACGAACCCAGTTTTACTGTGGTGAAAAATTCTCCACGCGGTTAACACTGCGGGGCACACTTAAATAGCTAAGTAGGTAAAAGAAGTTTCAACAAAGTTTACAAGACTATAATATTTGAATTTCCGCCGCAAACTGGCAGGCCAAGGACGAGAATATTTTCTGTTACCTCACATAAAGTCATGTCGCCCATCGCAACTAGTGATGTAATATTTTACTGCAATTACGGCACAGATAAGCCTTGCGTTTGCCTTTCTATTGTTTGCAATGGTTATAAAAGTAAAAGTCATGTGTGAAGGGAGTTGTTTCACAAAACATTTAGGACATAAATGTGACCTTTGTTTGAGACAGTGTTAGTAACACCTGAGTAAAATCTAAGTTAGTCAAAATTTGGGCGTTATTGGAGCATAGTTTTTCATGCACTGAATCCGATTTTCGTGTTTTAGCTGGTATAGTGTCACTAGATGGTTTGGTTATTTATATAGGTATACTACATAATACATATACTTAGCTCAAAATTTAGAACATAGTTGGATCACGCTTCTAAAAATTGCAAGTCCCTAGCTTGTAAAGTTCTTGAGCTTCTTGATCCAATTGCTATATGCCGATGTGCCAGCTAGAGTTCAGTGTCTCTAGCTCTTTGCTCTAACTACTCATCTGTATCTTTTGAACATCATGTTTAATAGCTCAACATTTATAGCACAATGGGATCACTATGGTTCTAAAAATTTCAAGTTTACTGCTAGTAAACTTTTTGAACTACGAGTAGGTATAACCCATTTTACCCATTACTATTTGCCCGTTACTGGTGGTCTGTTTCTAAAGTAAAGAGCAATTTTTACGTTAAAAAGTTAACCCACTTTACTTTAGTACGTGCAATATAAAAGTAACTTTGATGCAAAGACACAGTCAACAGTTAAGATTCTTGCACACTGTTAATGAATTGAAGATATAAAAATAAATCTAATAATCTTTAACATTCTTTATGAAGGTACGAGCACCTGTACGTTAGATAGAGTTTAAAACATCTTATTCCCGTTTTTCAGTATATTTTCAAAACATTTTTTTTGGATGATGTCGCCGTCTTTTAGGTGTGGCGATGAAAATGTTTTAAAAAAGTTGTGTCACAGTCCACCAGTGGTGCCTAATGGAAATATTTAAAAAGGTTGTGTTCTAAATAGGTGGCAAGCAAGAATTATTTGAAAAAAAATCTGTTGGTGTACACCAATGGCGGACAAGCCTGGGTGGAGGACATCGGGAATATACATTTAGACAAGTAGTACAAAAAAAAATTGAATTTGTGGCTTGAGGTGATACCATTTTGTTATAACGTAGTCTGTAACATATAATAAAGATACTAATAGTAGTAACTGCACGCGACTTTACCGCTATACCAGTCAGTCCAGTTACCTACCAACAAACTGGACTTTACCGACTATTACCATCAAACGTTCAGGGAGCATTGACATTCAGAGTAAATGGAGTTAACTGGATTTTTATCAGACCATGAAGACCGTTATGTAGGCCGCTGAAACGCCGCCAGGTTTTAGGGGTTCAACTACCCCCTTCAACATAAATCTCTATTTATCAAAGCCCACTTTTATCTGTTTGTTTACGGCTTAAAACCGAGCTGTATTAAAAAAAAAAAAACAAATGTAATTAATCTAAAATAAAAATGTAAAAAACGTGTGTGTTGTGTGTGTGTGTGTGTGTGTGTGTGTGTGTAATGTAATGTGTTGTGTAATCTATGTAGGACCGCAAGAAAGTACCTACAGTGAAGCAGAGGGACTAAAATAAATAAGTCTGACTTGTTCGTCCCTTCAGTGGATCAAAACAGTGGTACCACGAGAAAACACTGGATAATTTTACTATTGTCAATGTAAAAAGACCACCAAAAGGTTTGACAGACATTCAAAGTCCATTTTTGAAGTTTGACAACATGAATAATGCGGGATGCCCTAGCTATAGCTTCCAATAGTCACAGAATAGTTACGCGTAGTACGTTTACTTTTTTCCTTATTGCAGGGTAGCGTTTGACCACAAGAAACCTGATGTTGAGTGACAATGTGTTTGAAAGTGGCGCCACGCCATCCCTGGATTGGGAACTGGCTCTAATGTGGGGTTGCCGGAACAGACTGAGGGTGGTATCTGTGCTCATAAATCGTACAGCAATGTAATGTAATTATGAAATGAGATGATACTAAGACCCGTATTTTAGAATGACGCTCAAGCAATAATCAGTACTTGAGCACGGATTTGACGCTGTCAGTTCATACAAATACGTAAAGCAAAGATCAACACTTGAGCGTCAGTCTACGAGTAGAATACGGGCCTAAAACAGCAAGTTCACAACCGAAGTAACAGTAGGTATATCCACAGCCTTACCACAGTGTTGTAGATATACTAGTAGGTATTGCACTGCACTGACCCAGATGTCCGCATGCTGTGTGTTAACCTCTTTAAACCAGCCTCATTTTCCAAACGAAATGCCGGATTGACATCAATTTAGTTAATTACTTCAATGTTTGTAAAAGTACTTTTATATACGGAATACCAACCCGCACTAGGCCAGCGTGGTAGATTACGGCCGTACTCTCTCTCTCTCTCTCTCTCTCTGAGAGAAGGGTAGAGAAGACCAGAGTCCCAGCAGTAGAAACGTAAAGGCTGCTGATGATGATAATGATGATCCCACAAACAGACACATACTGTACATAACACCAATCATTTTCATCGGGGGTTAAAAATGGCGAGCGGCAAGACACTTAGCCGTTTAAAATGTTTATCCTCGATCAAAATTAAATGTCCAAATCATACAAATACAACTACACAAACAAAACCTACTTATAAACTTATTTTACAATAAACACTCCAAATTCCTTCCTACGTTTATTGCAGTGAAATCCAGGCCAGGATATGACAAAATAGCGCACTTGCAAGCATTGCAAACAACCAGTTAAATATGCTAATATAAGTTATTAGTACCTTACTCCACTATACTCGGATATTCAAACAGTTTCATGCAAATATTGCTTGTAAATGTTTCAGTTGGTCGGAAGAGACAGCGCACTACAAACTTTTTGAGGGTTCCGTACCTCCAAATGAAAAACGGAACCGTAATAGGATCACTTTGACGTCCGTCTGTCTGTTAAGACCTTTTTTCTCAAGAATTACTAACTTTTACTAGCTTATTATTTACGGTTGAAGGGTAACCGTATCTAGCGATCGAACTGCAAAGTTAGGTTTGTCCTTTAGAGTAAAAAAAAAGTCTTTGATGGGCGAACTATCGAGTTGTAGGGAACCGGAACCGGAATGGTTGGTTTTTATTCTATGCTACTGGTATTATTTTTGATAAGCAACTACTTTTTCCGCAGTGCTACAAAATGCAGAAAAAAAGAAGAGTCCTTCGGCGTCGGGAAGGCGTTGGTGCAACTAATGTTGCAAATGTCCATAGGCACCCTCGTTACACACGGCAGCTATCTATATATATATATATATATATATATAACTCAAAGGTGACTGACTGACATAGTGATCTATCAACGCACAGCCCAAACCGCTGGACGGATCGGGCTGAAATTTGGCATGCAGGTAGATGTTATGACGTAGGCATCCGCTAAGAAAGGGTTTTGATTAATTCTACCCCCAAGGGGATAAAGTAGGGGATGAAAGTTTGTATGAAACTTTGTCAATTTTAAACCGATCGGGCTGAAACTTTGCATGCATAAAGCTGTATAATCCCCACTCCCTACTTAACAATATTATAAATGCGATAGTAACTCTGTCTGTCTGTCTGTCTGTCTTGCTTTCACGCCTAAACCGCGGAACCGATTTAAATGAAATTTGGTACAGAGATAGTACAGAGCCTGAGAAAGGACATATTAAGCTACTTTTTATCGCGATAAACTGTAGCACACGTGGGCGAAACTGCGGGGAACAGCTAGAAATATATTATTGCAAGACTTCACTCCGCATAGCTCAATATATTTAGCCGTTAGAAGTAAGAACCTGTAGGAGACCACAAATTATATAAACTTACTAGCTGTTCCCCGCGGTTTCACCCGCGTGGACTACAGCTTTATGCATGCAAAGTCTCAGCCCGATCGTTTAAAATTGACAAAGTTTCATACAATATTTCATCCCCTATTTTATCTCTTTCGGGGTAGAATTAATCAAAATCCTTTCTTAGCGGATGCCTACGCCATAAGATTTACCTGCATGCCAAATTTTAGCCCGATCCGTCCAGGCTGTGAGTTGATAGATCACTATGTCAGTCAGTCAGACACCTTTGAGTTATATATATTTAGATATCATAGCTGCCGCCTGTAACCGTCTGCTTGTATGCCACTCTATTATAATACAAAAAAAAACACAACTTATGCAAAGGCTGTGTTGTTATTTTTGCTATAAAATTGGGGAAAATTCACTACACCGCAAACACTCGTGGCGAAATGGCTGAGTTTGATTGATCACTGTTGCGAAATAAAAACGTTATTCTGCCGCCTTTCTGTATTCAAAAAGGCAGCGTATACACTGAGTGTCTGTTGTATGGCATCGGTAGTGTAAACTTAGCTTAAACTAGCTGTTTCCTGCATGAACTACAGTTTATCGCGATAAAAAATATCATATAACCAGGGTTCTATTTTCTAAAATAAAAGTGGCCTAAGTTACTCCTTATAACATTAGCTATATGCGAGTGAAAGTCACATCAAAATCGGTCCAGCAGTTTCAGAGATTAGCCAGAACAAACAGACATATAGACAGACAAAAAAATTAAACCAGATTTTTGATGTAAGTACCGTATACATATTTAGTGAATGCTGTTAATTTGAAATTACAAACAGACACTTCAATTATATTTACTTGTAGGTATATAGATATATATGCGAGTCGAGTAGGTAGACAGACCACCTAAATGTTAAAATAACCTGTTCTAAAGAAAATTACAATATTGTATAACGGTTATGCCTCTTCAAGGTACTTTTGCTCTTATATAAATCGTTATGTAATGAAGCCTCAAATTAAATACA